>OZ020499.1:32635702-33235702 GCA_963971365.1 Lasioglossum villosulum
CTCTTTCTCTCTCTCTCTCTCTCTCCCTGCTCCTCTGGCCTCTTCTTCTTTTGCTTCTTATCTTCCTGGTTAGACGCGGTGATTCCGACGCGGCCGGATACACGATACACTTCGTGTCCTCCGACGATCCCGAGATACCGACGAATTATCGGTGTACTCGTTCGATTATAACCGAGACGAAAACTTACTTTCCCACGGGACCGTGCTCTCGTCGATCTCGATAACGCCTGCGAGTTTTTCCCTTTTTTGGACGGCGGGACCGTCGAGCCAACGTCCACGGAGAACGGTTTTTACGCGCTGTCGAAACCCCGAGAGGGAATCGCAGCTCGCGGCCCCGCGACCTGCGAGAGAACGCGTGCTTCTGGGCTGCGCCGAAGGGCGAAGGGTTGCGAGAGCGCGTTGCTCGTGAAACGAACCGGCCTCAAACTGGCTGCATCGAAAAATAATTGCTCGTTGACAGGCCGTGAAATGAATTTATTTAATTTCAGATAGGTATAACAGAATTACACGGCAGTTGAAGGTGCGATGAAGCCTGGGCTGGCGTGACGAGCCACTCGATGAGATGCGGAGGCAAGTCCAGTCGCCTCGGGAAACACGAGGCAGCACGACTCGACTCGACTTCGAGTCGACTCTTCTCGAAACCGGTGCACCGGCCGATGCGGGTTTCGCGTCGACGTCGAATTTTCTCCGACAATTTAATTCGTCGAATTTCCTCCGACAGTTTAATTCGTCGACGACGAACTCCTCGGGTGCTGGAAATTGCGGAATGTCGGAATGGGAGCGGAGCAACGAGAAGATCGGCGCGTTAATGAAAATTCGTTTATTTTTATCCGTGCTACATCGAGAACACGGCCGTTGACGCTATACGCTACCATAAAAGATTTTATGTACAAATTCCAGCGTCTCGAGGGGAGACGCGTTAATACTATCGTGGTATATGTTACAGCTAGGACTCTCGCACTTTTTACTCTCTCTCTCTCACACATACACACGCACACAAAAACACCCTCGCAAACACGCTCTCTTCGCACGCACACGATCGCGAACGCGCGTATAATACAAATTGACCGCGAGGCCGTACGCGGTACAACGACGAGTCGATTCCAGCTGATTCGCGGGAACGCTTCGATTATGTACAAGATCGCTCGAGCTCGGAAACGGAGAGCAGACTCTCCGAGTCCAAGGCTGGCGACGGAAACACGTCTACGGTTATATTACGCGGGGACACAGAGAGCGAACAAGTACGGGCCATTTCCCTACGACTAACTTACGAGTAAGGTTCGATAGAGCGCCGAGCGCTCGGAACACGGAACTCGAACGAGCTTTCCGCTTGCAGGGGGAGCGCTCGACTCCGCATCGAACTGCGACGAGAGGCTCGCCGAGGAATCAGGAGCGATATCGTGGATATCGATACCCAAGATCCTCCGAACCGACGCGTTCTCGTGTTTCCGCTCGCGCGGAATTCTTTGGCTGAGGCGACAGGCGACAGACAGACGACAGACAACGGGACGAGGTACGGGCCGCGTCATCAACGGCGAATCGAAAGGGTGCGCTAATTGGGGGTGCTCGGGCGAGTTCTCAGGGGCGGAGGTGTGCTCGCCGGTGGCGGGTACGGCGTGTACCTGAGGGAAGGAGCGGTCGCGGTGGGGGGCGAGGACCTTCGCGAAATCATCGCGACGGGTGGCGGCTGCCAGGGCCAGGGTAGGGCCGCCGGGTACGGAAAGGGCGCGGTGGCCGCCACCGCGGGATACGGCGAGGAGGCCCCGGTCGCGGGCCTGGTCCCGGGGTGAGTCTGTCCCACGGTCCCGTACAGCAGAGCCGTCGAAGGCGTCATCCACGGCGGCAACGCGTGCGCCGGACTATCGTGCTGCGACTGCTGCGGCTGTTGCGACTGCGACTGCTGATGGTGATGCTGCTGGTGATGGGGATGATGGTGTTGTTGCTGGTGCTGAGCTCCCAGCGCGGCCGCCGCTGCCGCTGCCGCGGCTGCTGCTGCTGCGGCCGGAGACGACATCGCGAGATGCTCGTACAACCGAACCGGGGCTACGCCGCATCTCACCAACTGCTGCTCCATCAGCTCCATCGGGTCTCTGAAACAGCCATCGGGAACCCAGCCCATCAGGATTTGCTTCGGCTTCATCGACGTTAAAGGACTTAACCTAACGATTTGATTTGACGTTAACGATTTAATCTATGCGGTTGGGCGGGTACCCGGAAATTCGAAAATTTATATTCTTCGGAGGCCCGAATGTCATAGATTTTCGGGTTTCCGACCCGATCCGATTTCGAGTAACCAAGCGTCGCTAATATTCGGCTCCCGACCCGGTTAGATCCAAGTCATCAAAACGCAACCTCTTTTTTTTAAGGTGGTTGAAATCCGGAAAACAGTCCGGGACAGCCAATGGGTTGCCTCTCTATCAATCGTGAACCCGATATGCTGTTCTCCAGGGACCTACTCTCCGTATTACATCCAGGCATGTTCTTGGCTTATAAGGTCGTCAAAACCCAACCTGAGGTTCGATCTTTGAGTACTCGCCCAAAACTTTCGGGTACCCAGCTACCCTTAACGTTTCATTGAAGCTTCGTTACGGTATTGGTTGGCCAACCGTTGGAATTGTCGCTTTTGTACACATGTGGGTTAACGTAATGATTGTATACCACACAAATAATACATCAACGATGTCTATCACCGTTAGACAACTGCGTATAAATGCTACCAAGGGTCTTTCCATTCTTCTCAATGGAACATCTATTTCTCCAATCGGCTGATCGGAAAGCGAATAATTAAAGGACGTTGTGGATACTCTGGGTCGCGAAGATTTCTCGCGGATAATTAGATAATAAGAAGAACAGAGGACCGCAACGTAACCTCGCCGACATCTTGTCGACCCGGAACCCCGCTATACGAGGGCGCTCGCGAGAGAGGGCTTAATTAAGGTTAAATAGCAGCGATTGTGCGTTTGAGTGGACGGCCGGACGCTATTGGCGGGAGCGCTGCTAACGAGCGAATTATTGGCTAGCGCATGGTTGTGGTTGGAAAGAGCACGGTACGACGCGCGGCGGGGTGCGTTCTCGCGTGATACTCGCGATAATTAATGGCCGGTGGTATCACCGCGAAGCGGCGCGGACACGTTGCACCGTCATTTCCTACTTTCGTGATTACGCGCGGGAGTGGTACGTAAACATTGTACGATTATCGCCGAGACCATCTCGATTATTAAGACTTCATTGTCGAACAGACGGGGAGGAGGGAGAGACGGTGATGGTACGAGGACGATCTCCCAGTCACGGAGACCAGTCCCACTTTCGCGTCTCTGCGCGAGCGCGAGAATACGAGGGACTCCTCGAAATCGGAGCTTCTCTGTCGCTGGCCAGCCAAGAACCGATAGCCCCGAGAGTCGAGAACCGCGAGACGCTCCGAGACGGTCCGGCCCGATCCCACCCGCGTCGCTCCCCGAGAAAGCGATCTCGATGCCTGGACGCAGTTCGGTAGTCCCTGAGCTGCCGAGTCAAGTGGTGGAAAGAAAACCTGACACCGCGCGCTCGTCGGATAATTTCACCACGGCCCGGCCAACGATGATACCGCCTATCGATCATCCCGGTTCCTCGAAAGCTTCCAACTCCCGGCTCCCGCTACCCGTCTCGAGAAACTTCTACAGATTCCCTTTCGCTTTGTTCGCCGATCAACGAGCTACTTCGGTTCCGCGCGAATTCGAGACTAGCCTGCTGCGAGTCGAGTTACCGGGGAAGGTGGACGCGACACTCGGATCGGACCTTGATCCTGAATGGCGGACCGTCCACGATGGGGCTGAATTGAACCCATGAGCAAGTACGCGCGTGCTTAGATCATCTGGATCTCTTTTTCTTTATCCCCACACAATTTCACTAACGTTCGCGTTATTTGCTATAGTCTGTAACGTATTGTACATATATTGTGTTGTAATACATCTCGTAGGAAATTTTCTACTAAAAAAAGTTATTGCTGTAAGATATTGTTAACTACCTTGCGATTATTGTAAACGGCCTTACGATTGCGTGTGACTCGCACCGCTTGAGGCGCTGCGAGTCAAGGTGCCCAACCAACTATGCGTAAACGCGTATTGAATAGATATACTTTTACGTTTTGAAGAAGTCTTCGGTCGGTCTTAGGCTTTGGCCTCGTCAAGTTTAGTTTTTCTTAGTCATTAGTCATTAATAACTTCTGTTTCTGCTTAGTGCAATAAGCTTACTGTAATCCTGTGATCTGACCAAAATATATATGTATAATATCTTCTAAACCTGACAATTTCTAGTATATTTATTACATTGCAAAATGTTTACGCGCGCGAGTATACGAGTGGAAATATGAAAATCTTGTTTAAAAACACTTTTTATGACCGATTATCAGAAATCGTACGGGTTCAGCCTACATCGCGTTAAAGCGATCCTGAAAAGGAGCCTCACGAACTTTCAAGTGGTCGGGGCGTCTGAAAGGTCTTGATCCGCCACTGGTCGACGATGTACGCCGCTTTTTCAAGACGAAAGTCGTTGGTTTCCCGAGAGGCGAAACAAAGTGATCTTTTATGCCCGATACAATCCCTACGACGAAGAAAGAGTGTAACGTGACACCGAGAGACCTGCGAGTAGACGAATTTCCACGGGCGAGGTTCTTGTTTGCACGGGCCAAAGGGGACCGGCCGTATATCAATTACGCGACTTCTGTTCGAAGCGTTTGAGTTACTTTTAGGGTAACTCCAGCAGGGCAGAAGCCGAATAGAAAGGAAGGTGGAATTGCAAGGCAGAAGCCGAATAGAAAGGGAGGAAGGAAGGAAGGAAGGAAGGAAGGAAGGAAGGAAAGGCGGAAGGAAGAGCTCGACAGCGCGAAGGGCTCCGAAGAAACGAGCCCTGACTAAAAGAGTCGAGGGATTAGGGGAGAGGAGAGAAGGCCCGAGGCTAATCGCCCCGTTCGGCGTTCGTTCCCTCGAACGTGCCGGACCACACACCGTCGCGCCCCGTCCACGGCCATTTCTCTTCTCGTTCTTCTAAAATATCGCTGTCAAACCCCCAAACTCTATTAGTCGACGCGTATGGGCGTCGATTACGCGCCGCGCCGGACTCAGCGATAGCTTCCAAACTTTCAGAACGGAGCCCGAGAGACTCGAGGTGGGATCGCGAAACTCGTCCGTGTTCGCGAAACGGAAATGACGAGTCGGATCGAGCGATGGCGAGCCGCGACGCGTTAACCCTGGCTGCGATTCACTACGCAGCCTGCCGGCCTTGAATTACATCCTTAATGTTTTAATAAAGCTTCCTTATGTACAGACAATAAAAGGCCTAATTGCAGTGCCCGCAGCCGTCGACTATTACTATTTCCTCGGCGTTGAGCCTTCCGTAATCGCACTGCCAGCCATTAAATATTTCTCGTCGATCCGACGTCTGGGGCTGAGAACATTTTCCTCGTAACACTGCGGTTACGCTCGATACGTTGCAACTACGACACACCGATGCATGGTTGCGCGTGCTAGGGCCGGGACACCAACGGCCACACGGTCCCTCGCAGAACGGTAGGCCATTTTTTTCGCTCAGTTTCGCGAACGCGACGAACGCACGCGCCGCGCCGCGACGCTCGACGAGGGTCGATCGTGTCGGCGAGGCTGCTCGCGTGTCCACCCTTTTTCCCGACCAATTCCCTCGGTTGTTCGGGATCGTCGAAAGCCAACGGAGCACAATGTCTTTGCGTGGCCTCGCGTTCCGAACCGCTCGCTCGGTCGCGGCCGGTACCAGTCAAAGGATCTCAGAAGCGAGAGAACGTCGTGCTTCTCACGCGAGCCACCTCGCGATCACCGGTGCGCGCCTTTTTGCGACCGAACACGCTCGCGGCTGTTACGCCTCGCGGAATAGAATTTCCTTCGTCGGTTCGATACCTTCTTCCACGAATTCTCGCGAAGAACTAGCGATTTACGGACACTGATATATATACTATGGATACGGTATTGCCATAAGCCAGCCGTACAGCGATTGATACAAATTGAAGAACGACTTTAGACGCCACCGCCCCTATCGAAAACCAAATGTATTACAGCAAATGGCGCGAAGCTTGAAAAATATGGTTTATAAGAACAAAGTGAATTGAGTAATGATTAATGAAGTTAGCAAAAAGTGAATTTGAACATTCGTGTCGCGTCGGCGCACTGATATTATTTCAGTGGTGCGTCTGCGCGTGGCGAAGTGAGGCAAAGCGTTGAGCTTCACGGGTGATCGCGGGGCGAAGGGAAGTACATAGTACCATTGGTTTTCGATAGTGGTGCATCATGCCAATGCCAGCAATGGCGATTTTGAATTGGTTTCAAGGATCTCCTATCCATTCTTTTATATCAGTGTTTACGGAGACTCGAAGAACGAGCATTCGATTTCGCCGTGAACGTAAACAGGTCGAACGAAGCCAGGAAAATCGGATCGCGAGAGACGATCGGGACAGATCGGCGAAAGAGAATATAAAAGAAAGCGAACGCTTTCGATTTCACGTGAAACGGGTCTGCGGTTGGACGCAGCTAGCGATATTAGCGCGGAGGGGATTCCATCGAACGGGGAGCCTGTTATTCTCCGCCTCCCCTGAGGCTGACACAAGGCATTAGGTAAGTGGTAGATAATAATAGGTTACACCCCACCGATGGCCGAAGGTAGTTCATCGAGCGACGCGGCTTCGCAGGACGAACGTCGGTTCCCCGACATCGCTCGTAGCCGCGTAGCATGTTCGAAGTCGCCCGGAGAGGGAGACGGTCCATCGCGTATCGCGTTTGGAAACGTTTCTGGAAACGGCGAATCGAGAATACGCGTGGAAATTGGAATCGAGAGGACTGGAAAGTCCGGTCGGAATTTGGCGAGCGACGAGTGGAAAGGGGCCGAACACGATCGAGAAGAACCCGAAGAAAAAGGAGAACGGTAAATGAGAAACGACCGGCGGATCGCACCGAAACACGGGTAAGAAGGTTTGAAACGAGCCGAGAGGAAGCGAGGAAGCGACTGAGAAAGAAAGAAAGAAAGAAACGAGCCGAAAGAGAGCGTGCGAGAGAAAGAGACGGGGACGTATCGAAAGGAAGAAAGGGGGGAAGGCAACGAAGGGAAGAAGAAAGAACGAAAGGGAGAAAGGGGAAGAGAAAGAGCGAGTATAACAGTGAAGAAATTAATAGCCATAAAATATGAATAGAAATTAGCAGGTTCGGGGTGGCGTGACGCGTTTGCTCGCTCATTTCCTTTCGGCGCGTTGAAAAACAACAAAACAACACAAAATACGGTCGAGCCTGTAATTTACCCGGCTGCCGCCTAGCAGGCCGACGCGCGATCGAGCCGCCTCCGTGTGTATGCGGCTTTCGCACACCTCCGGCCGGATCGTTTCGAGCGGTGTGTACGTGCAAGCCGAGCGGAGCCGCGTCGTGTACGTCCGTAGTCCGTAGCGAGTAGCAAGCCGGTGTGAGTGGCCTCTCGAGAACCGGAGAACGCGTACGCGCGAGCGAGCGAGCGAGCGAGCAAACGCTCCTTCTTCGACGTCGCGTCGTCTCGTCTCGTCCCGTCTCGACCAGACTCGACTCCGAGTCTCGCGAGTCAGGCCATCATCGTCGTCGCACGGTAGGTATGGAAGGTAATGATCCGGTAATGACCCTGCCGTGTAGGATAGCCAGCCGATATACGCGCGGCAGCGTTCAGGGTGCTCCTCCGTTTCTCATCGCGTACCCAAACGGATCGCAGCCTGGCCGAAATCGAAAAAAACCCAACGTCGCGACGCGACGCAAAGGCTGATCCTCTGTAGTTGCGTTTTAAGGTCCATTTATACTACACGGACGGATCAGCCACGGACAGAAAGACAATGCTTAAGGGATACGGACTCTGCCGCACCATCTTCCGACGGAATATGGTGGCCAGAGTGCCTATCCCTTAAGCATTGTCTGTCTGTCCGTGGCTGATCCGTCCGTATAGTATAAATGGACCTTTAGACGCCGGTTATCAGCTGCCCTGTTTGCGCGACGACGTTCTTCACCGGATCGACCAATGGGATTCCTCGGTCCGCTGACCGAGCGAAGGAAACTCGGCGGACCTTGGTCGGTACGGATTACCTAGAGCCGTCTTGGTTGTCGTCGCGACGCCAACTTTCGATGGCGACGTCCGCGAAACCGAGAAACGAGCTCGAGATCCTTCTCGCTCGAGGACGATGCACGAGACGGAACGGGAACGCGAACGAGGAAGAGAGACGGCGAGGGGCCGACAGAGATCGAGAGAAAGATAGAGAGCAGAAGGAAAGGGAAGAGAAGGACGATGGGCTTGCGAGGGGGAAACGAGGAAGAAGACGGCCGGAGCGGCAACGGTAATGACAGGCCGTCCGCTCTCGAAGCTAATATAGATGAATGCCCTGCCCTCCTTGCCCTCCGGAGCCAGCAGAGCCAGCAGAGGGAACAACGTGAAATCGCTCTCTTTCCCCGACCCCGTCCTCGTCGTCATCGGCTCTCCGACACTCTTCCCGACCGTTTCGACCATTTCGACCGTTTTGTGTTTCGGCAATCCGAGAACGCGTCCTCGAGCATGATCGTTGATCGCGAGAAGACGATAAATATATGTCGTCGTTCGCACGTTTTCCTCTTCGCGATGCCGCGCGATCGAGCAGCGTGACTTTGATCGAAAAATGACTAGTCGTTTGTCGGGAGGATCGATACCATCCTTCGATACTCGGATCGTTCCTTCTCTCTCTCTCTCTCCGGACGTTCCTGAGAGCACGCCCGTACCCGGGGAGTCGAAGCAATTTCGAGTTTCTCGCGGCAGCTGACCGTAAATTTGGAGCCGCGGGATGAGAGAGGGCGAGTCGGAACGCGAGAACGGTGGAGGAAGCCGGGAGAAAGGAGGAGAAGAAGAGGGACGAGACGCGACCGCGTTTTTATAAACGGTTCTTAAATTTTCGCAGTTACCGTAATATCTTTATAACAACGATTTCGGGGCTTTTTGCGGGCACGTATGCGAGCGCGGACCCGATGATGGTCGGCGAAAGGGCCGTAACAGTTGAAGGAGCGGGGTACGAAGAGGAAGAGAGAAAAGTAGAGTAGAGGAGCAGGCTAGGGCAGGGGGTGTGAGAGAAAGGGAGAAAGAGAGAAAGAGAGCAAGAGAGGATGGAGGGGACGAGAAAAAGGGCCGGAGGGGCATCTATCTATCAGCGGCGGCGTGAAGTGGGCGGGAGCATGCGCCGTATTGCCCCGTACGGCCGCTCTCTCATTAACTCCGGACGCCGCCAGAGCCGCATCCGTGCATCCGAACACGACTGCCGTAACCGCCAAAGCCGCGCGTTCCCTTCCGTTCCGTTCCGCTCCATTCCTCTTAACCGACCGAATCGAACCGTTTTCTTCGATCTTGCACACCCTCTTATCGCGACCGATGCGTTCCGGCGCGGACCCGAACGGACTTGACCTTTGCCGGTCTTTCGATACCCCGCGATCCGCGAGCCGTCTCTTCTTCGCGCGCGTGCAAGAGAAACCATTTCCCTCGGTTAAATTCTCGGAGCGGACTCCCGAGACGTCGAGAACTCGAAAGAGAGCTCTCGATGGTCGGGCGCTGGCCGACGGAATGATGGGGCAAGATATTTCGTGATCTCGGTTAGGCAGGTGCTGATTTGAGGAGGGTCGTGGTAGACGGACCAGTGATTTCGGAACGATCGTCTTTCCTCCAAACTGCCGTGTCATTAAAGTGGTCGATCGAGGACTATACCGCGTCGCGTCGATCCGTTAAGAGTCGAATTTAGCCTGGACAAACAACGGGCCCACGACCTTCCCACCCCGTCGGGTCGTCATCGATCGTGTCTCCGGTGATTTCGTCGATACGAAGAATAGGAAAGCTGTCGACTCGTCTCGCTCGTCTCGCTCGTTGGGTCCGACGTTTCACGAAAAACGTTGAAAAGCCTGTCACGCCCACCGGTTCTCGGAAACGCGTTAAAACTCGCGGCGAACGCATTAGTCGAGGAAAGGACTCTGCGGTTCGGCCGAGCTCTCGACACGCCTCCGATTTGCACGTGATTACCGGCGAACCGCTCCTTCTCTTCTTCTTCTTCTTCGTCTCCTCTCTTCTCTTTGCCTCGTCTCGCCTATCCTGTCCGTCTCAGGGAACCGAAACACGGCCGTCCGGTGTAGCCGGCGAACGGTCGACGAACGTTTCGACTTTCCTACGGAATCTCGATCGACTTTGAAATCTGGGCCGCGCGATAACGTTGCGCGCAACGCGTCTGCCCGACTTCCCGAGCGAAACCGGCGAAGTTACAGCGGCGTGGCGATACTAAAATCTTTTAATTATTCCTCCATTACGGCCGAGTCGATTCTGTAATCGCATCGATTGCACGATCCCGAGACAGCAGGTGTTGCCGCAGACGGCACGAACGATCGTTTCGAAAGAACGACGCGAGAGACGAGAGGAGAGAAGACGATGCGAGCGTGTAGCGACTCGATGTCGCTCTTGCCAAGAGACAGCATCGTTCCGCGTCGGCAACGCGTGACCCGTCGAACGGCGAAAGACGACTTTATTGGGTAATCGTCGTCGATTCTCCGCGCCAAGCTGCTCCGCGTCGCCGCGGCAGTCGCATTTGCATAAAACCTTGAGTCGCGATCCCAAGATCGTCGAGATCGGCCGCGTGAACGATTTAGTGGGCGTATTCGCACCCGAGAGCGTGGTCGCCACTGTTCGGCCGCGTTAATTGAAGAGAAACGAGCAGATAACCGTTTCGACGGGACTCTTCGCGATCGTTGCTCCTGCGGTCGATCCGTCGAGACCCGCGCGGCGGTATCGGTCCCGCGAGGCCAATCGAAATCGATCCGCGCGGAACGGTCGATTATTACGCGACGCCGCGCCAGTCAGCCATCTGCCAGGATTAATGAAAACGTTGCTAATTGGGGCGTTAGTTTGTCGCCGTTAACGGTCGACCCATCGGCGCTTTGCCCGGCACTGCGAACGCGAGCAACGAACACGAACACGAGCAAGCGCACGCACGAGGGAAAAAGAATACTTTTCTGTCACGCGTGTACCGCCCTACTCGTAAACGCAAACGCAAAGGCGCGGCTCGGCTCGGCTCGGTGCGACGACTAGCGAGCGACCGAGCAGGTGCATCGTCATTCATGTAGATAGATGATCGCGGATAACTCGGGGAATCGGCCGACTGTACGCGCACGCTTACTCAGGATCAAACGCGAGCCTCTCCTTCAACATTTAGCGTTGTATAAATTTCCACTTTTAACGAGATCTAAGAGATCGCGCGATAATTCGGCCGGCGCTATGATTAAGGTGCCGACGTTATAATGGCGCGTAATGATCGCTTCGTCCGCTCCGACTAGCCTCTCGCCTCCTCGCGCCGGATCTCCACACGACGCGATCAAACCGCGAGAAACAGATTGACCGATTCGTCGACGAGCAACATCTGTTGGCATCGCATTAGCTGCTTTCTTGCTACCTACCGATCAAAGTCCGTCAGCCTCGACGAGTCCCGGAATCCTTTGGCAAACGGGTTGCTGTCGATCTTCAGTTTCGTTATCTGCAACACCGTCGTATCCATCGATCAGGAAAAGGCGAGCGCACGTTTAGAACTAGTTCGAAGGGACGTTAACCAAGCATCAATGTTTACGGTGTTGTATTTTTTGGTAATTTGCGCTTTCGATAAACGGTAGGCTTCTATTCCGGAAGGTTCTAAGCGAAGGATTTCGGAGCAGAGTCGCCAGATTAAGACACAATACAGTATTTTACCGGTATATGTCCCACGTGTCTAGCACGTAAATGTTCCGGCGATATCCATACTACTGCAGGGTGTACCCTCTTGAGGGACCATGAAGCTCGAAAGGCCTCGGTCCCCGAGAAATGTGACACCATGCGGCTCGGGTGTATCGGTGAGACCACACTAATCGGAAATTCAAATTTTTTTATTTTGCATTTTCTTTTTATGGGACTTCGCTGACCACATTTGTGGCATTTTTCTAATAAAAATCATACCAAATATGATATAATTCCGATGATATTTACTTGTACGATAGACAATTAAAGTTTCCGGGCATGAACCTTTCAACAGTGCCGGCGACCCTCCGCGTCTCTTTCTTTCCCATAAGCCGCCCTTCCTTCTCGCCCGAAACATTACTTGTCTATTACACAAGTAAATATCATCGGAATTATATCATATTTAGTATGATTTTTATAGTCCCATAAAAAATTCTTGAAAAATAAAGTTCGAAATTCGGATTAAGGCCCCTCGAGCTCGGCTGTCCTTCTCTACGTTCGGCAAGACTCAAAGAATAATATCCCTAATAAATGATCTTGCGCAGACTCGTGTGGAGGACTTATATCGATAAAATACTGTATCACGTGACTGGTCCGGTACTGGCGCAAAGAGGTTTACGAGTAACACTATAAAAGAGGACACAAGAGTAACTTTTTCCCGTCATCTGGCGACTCCGCTTTGGAGTTAGTCGATGGTTTCGTTGTTTCCGTGCAAATAATAAATCCGAGAGAATTTTAGGTTGTTCGGCAACGTTCAGCCTAACTCGCGAATAGGAAATATCCGGTTGCAACAACGTAGAGACTTTGAAGAAACAAAAAGAATTCGACGGTGAGAGAGAGATGTTTCGTCGAGGTACTCACCAGCTGATTCTGGTAGGCCGTCACCGCGGTGAAGATTGCCTCGGGAAATATGAAGGTTTTGTGCTCCTCCTTCTGCAGATCGGTGATGTGCAGATTGTTGTCGTCCGTCTGCCGGCAGCGGACCAAGTGTATCCTTGGCTGGTATCGGTGCATCGAGTTCAGCACGATCTGAGAAAGAGAGAAACGGAAAAAACCGTGAAACCAGATATATCGATTCGTGATTTATAAAGTCTTAATTAGAGTCTCGGGGGAAATAGGCGGAAGCGCCGTATAAATCCTGTTCGAGTTTCGAACGTTAACAGGCGACGACGGGTAATAAGTCTTGCTCCGTTCGCGAGGAAAAGAGCGATCATCGGTCTCGCTCGCTCCAGCTTGCTCTCGCTCGCTCACGAGCGGGTTGAGCTCCGCGCATCGTTGTCGTCGCTTATCTAATAATCGACGAGGAAATCGAAATAATATCGCGATTTGCATCGAACGACCGCATCGGGGAACCCCGTTGCGAGTCAGCCTCGTTTCGCAATTGTTCCCGTCTATTTTGCGATCGCAACAGGTACCTACTCGGGACTTATTCGACGATACAATGCGCCCAAATTTCGGTGATCAACCGATGCGACTAAACCACGAATGCAAGTTTTATCAGTGACCCGATTATTTTTACGCAGGCTCGTCCGCGCGATCGGTTGTAGTCGAACGCGGAAGCTCGATCTTCGATTTTCTGTCTGAAACAATACAACGCGACGGGACAAGTTTCCCGTGTAGATCTCGGCCATGCTCAACGAACACGTAAACCTCCAACTTAAGCTCAACTGCGACTGCAACAGCAACAGCAACTTTCGTGACATTCTAGCTCGCTGATTTTTCATACGTGGAACTTCGTTGACCGCGCGTCATCTTTTCCTAGATCTCGGCTAATCGATAGTTTCGCGGTCTTCTACGGAAATCTAGAGTTTTACCGTGAGCCACGAACCCGTGATTCCATCGACGATCGATTATATCGTTGGTTGGTCGGTCGAGTCGGGAAACGCGAGGCACGAGTACAGGCGAGAAAAGCCACGGTGACGCGCGAAACTCGTCCTAGTTAGAAACGGAACACGAATAGTGAGAGGACAGGACCGAGTTTCAACTCTCGAGCGGATCCGACGGAGCTTTGCTGCTTAGACTATCGGTGATACACCGGGGAACAAAATTAGAGAATCTTTATCTACAGTAAACCATATCAGGGCCAATCACCGTAATCTTGCTGTAAGATCCTAGCTGTAAGTGTAATCGCTACTCCGAGAACTTGGACCGTGTCCTTTGGCTGTGCCGGCTCTTTGATTCACAAAGAATCAAATTAGTAAAGAACCTGCGTAAAATTAAGTTCTACTTGCCACTAAAAGCGGACATGTTCTTTGCAAAATCAAACGTTAAAGCCTGTGAATTTATTTTTCAGTTCTTAAACGATTGTAAACTCCACATCTAGCGCCTACTAAGACTTTATTTGCACTAAAACTTGAACCTATTGTGCTATTGTAAAAGTCGAAATAAACCTATAATAGATTTCAGTGGCTCTAACAAAACAAAATCAGAGAATCGCTAAACGTTCTCGAAAATGCTCTAAATTCTCCGCGTTCGACCCGTTGCAATCTCGTGAAAAGAAATCGCAAGCTGAAGCCACCGCTTTCACCGTCCCGAGTTCGTCGTTGCAAGAAGCGAGGATGAAACCCGATACGACCTTTTTGCAGTAAAGTTTACTAAATTCGAGCGTCTCCGCAAAGTTTCAACAAACCGCAAAATCATCGTGGAAGATCGAGATCTCTTTCGCAATTCGTTCAATTTGATGAGATACCATGAAGCTCCCTGGCAGCAGTGTCACCAAACGAGGGAGGGGAGGGAAGGGGGGAAGACGAATCGAGGAGAAAAAGTTATCCTCTCTCTGCCAGTTACCAGCGTCACGTTACGTGGAAGGTAGAGTGGGAACACGAGTCTTGCATCTCACCACAGTAGTTTTTCGTTGAAGTTTTATCTAATTTTGTGAAATTAACTTCGTTGTACGCGAGTCGCTCATTACCGATCGCGATCGGTCGAAAGCTAGACCGTATCTCGCACCTAATTGGCGAGCGAAGAGAATTAGGCTCGTTGGTCGCGCAAGATTTGTCGCGTGTCGCAACAATCGTCGAAGGTGTTCCATTATGTTTTTTTATCGGTCACGGTTCCATCGAGACGGGAGCGTTATCGGTCTGTTAGCGTTGTTATTAAGGTCGAGGATCGTTGCAAAAGTTACGGCGCCGCGTGCATCCTTGGGAAAGCGTTATTAAATGCGATTTTTATTAGCGACAAGATTATCGCTGAAAATATATCTCCGATATCTGCGGCCGGGATCGCGCGTTAACACGCTGCCAGACATCCAACGACACGAATATACTACCGTGTGCCGCTCCGGCGACGAAAAAAAAGGAACGCCGCGAACACGACCTGTCCGAATATCGCGTGAAGCGAAACACGCGTCGTTATCGCATCGTTCGATAATTAACTAAACGTCTCAATTTTTTGTCGAGCGCCGCCCGGACACGAGTCGACAACGTTTAACGTTTAACGAACCGCATCCCAAGCAAAGACAACCGTGTTCGAATCGCCTCTCCATTCCGAGTTTCCTTTTTTCGCGAAATTGTTAACCTTGGCCGAAGTCGATCGATAAATTCCACGTCCTGCCAAAAATTTCATAAGTCACCGCGCGAGTCGTCCTTTCACCGGTCACGATTCCTCGCGCTGATAAAAATCACAGACTCGAATTTTCCTCCAAGTCTCGATCCGCTCTCGTCGCTAACAAAGTATCCTCCGTTTCCTTCGCAACTTCAAAGCGAATTTGAAAAGCTTGGATGAAAACAATTTTACAAATCCGAAAACAGTGCACGAGGCTATAATACGTGGTAGCTCGGAACATTTCTATACGGTTCTAGCGGATCAAAAGCGGGTGCGATCACGACAATGGTAACAACACTGCGGAAAGCGACGCGACGCCAGCATAAGCGATCAACGGGCGCGGGCTCCGAAACCTAACCCAGACCTTGAATCGCTTCGTGTCAAGGAACGCGGTTAATTTCGAGCGCGAGCGAGAGAGAGAGGGAGAGAAGAGGACAGGAGACTTCGCGGGAAGCCACGCAGTTAACGCGCGTCGTAATCGATGAAGCGGACACCGGACACCGGGCCACCTCGACACCTTGAATCGAAATTATACATACCCTCGACCGGTTAATCGACCGGTCTGGTCGCGACGCGTGGAAACTCTGGGCTCCGAAGCGATCGTGGTCGTGGGACGCGAAGGAAACGTTGGTTTCCTCTCGCGGGACGACAATAATTGGCGACGCGAGAATGTCGAGCTAACGGTTTCGGTAAATACTCGTGCAACCTAGTCGTGTAGGCAACGCGCAAACGGAAGAGGACGGACCCTGTCGCAACGCGGCGCGGCGTCGCGTATTAATTTCACGGCGTAATCTCTCGTTAGAAAAATAAATTACGACCGCGGTGCGAGCGGATTAAGTAACAAAACGTTCCACGGTTCTGGGCTCCCGGGGATGCGGACAGGGACGGTGTCTCGATCGTCTCCATCGTCGTCTTCGCTCGAAGCATGCTCCTCCGGTTCCTCCACGCTCCTCGCACCTCGCTTCTCGCGCCACGCGGAAACGAGAAAAACGACCATAAATCGCGCATGTAATACCGCTATCAACGTGTATTACATAGACGCAGCGCGTCGTTTGATGAATCGTTGGATGCAAATTACGTGCGTCCCACGATGAGACCGAGATCGAGCGAGTTCGGCACGAGAACAGACTGTACGCGCGGCTGAACCGCTATTTACCGCGATAATTTCGATTTACGGGAACGTCGTGAACGCATACGCGGCCGCGGGAACGCACGCGAGCCTCGACACACACCGCCTAAGTACGCGTTACGCACACGCTAACGCTAATGCTAACGCGGCAGCCTCGCCGATTGTCACGACACGAACAATAATAACCGACCGGATCGAACCTTTACGTTTCTATAATGCCGGATGGAAACAAACCAGAAACCGCGAGAGCTCCTCCTATTTTTCTTTTTGTCTTTTTCTTTAATAGTAGCATTACGTCGCATCTGGTGCTACCTTATTACCGTCGACGTCGTACGATATAAATTTTATGGTAGAGGTTGGTGTCCTTTGCACACATTCGAATCTGGAATCTTCCGCGCTCGTCCGTTAAGTGGACGATCGTGATCTCACCGTTGCAGATCGTGGATTATTGTATTATTGTATGTAGAATGTCCGGTCCCCGGTCTCCTTGCGACGACCTCTTCTGTCCCGTTGCCGTCCACAGCGCCACCTACCAAGGTCTCGGACTTCGGTAGAATCGGGACTAGCTTGGGGCTTATTTACGATTCAGGCGATCAGTGTCGTTCTGAAGAAATATTTTTCATCTCAAAGACGAGCCAACGGTGAAACCAACGGTTCGACCGACGGTGGACCCGAAGCACAATTAGACTGTGGATCTTTATGCAACGATCAAAATTTTATTCGTTCATTACGGGACTCTGGAACCATGTAGAAGTTTCTTTCATTCATCGTTTGTCCGTACGAGGTTCTTTAAGAGTCGACGCGAAGCACACTTTGTCGTTTTAAAGTGTAAAGCAACAGTAGCTGAAACTAAGGCTCGTTTTTAGGAAATCGCCAATGAGATTTGGTACAACATAGTGTACTTTACAGACTATAGCGAAGAGAAAAAAATGTGAAACTTTATTACGCGACTATTTCTGAAATTATAATAATTGATAGAATCATCACCCGCCCATTCTCGTGATAAATGCGTCTGCTGTTCTTCCTCGAGATACTCGGCTAGGTCTAGACTCTAGACGCGCAAGTCCAGGCTATTCTCCCATAAACGTTTCGATCGTGCGCGATAGAGTGCTGTCCACGTGATGGCTCTTTTAGGGCGGATCGAGATACATATTTCCAGTCTCCCGTTCGACGGCAGACTTTACGGACCGATGCGGTTTGTCGGGGTTCGCCACGGTCGACGACGGTATTGTCTTCTCGATTGCACAATCGCTCGTAAATTATCTGTTTACGTAGCACGATAGACGGTAGCGCGGATACCGGGGACAGGTCTTGAATGGTGAAAACGATGTTCTCAGCCGCGAGCGCGCGACCTTCGGTCCCGGGATTGTTCGGGAGAAGAGAACGCAGAAGAAAAAGAAACAGAAGCCTCGAATTTAATTCGAGTCCGGATAACGAGTACGCGGTCCCGGGTCTCGAGTCCCAGTGCGTGGACCGGACCGTAGGTTTCCGAGCGGGCAACTTTATGCCCGTACGATTATAGGTGTCTGGGATCCCGGGGTGCTGCCCCTATCCGTTTTCTCTGCACCGTTGGACGGTGGGACACCCCACAGCAACCTGTCAGAACTCCAATTTGCTCTACTCTGTTCGGCTCGTCGGTGTGGATTCGCCATCGAACGCACACACCGGAGGAAACCCGAGCGGAGGCTCGCGATTCGACCACGTAAGCCAACCGAGAAACGACATTCTTCCGTTGCTTTTTATTCGGCACGTTTTAAACGATTCACCCGAACGGCTCGCGATATACCCTCTTCCCGACGAGTCCCAAAGTAGGAAAATGCGCGGGAATTCTCGCGTAATACGCGAGAGCGCGTCGCGAAAGGAAGAGGACGAGAGGGACCGCATAAATTTGTCGTTGAATTTATCAAGCTCGTACGGCCGCAAGAAGCCGAGACGCGAAATTTAATACCGGTGCAGTCGCGGGATCGTGAGAGTCTCCCCGCGCGATTCCACCTTCCGATCGCCTCGAACCGATCTCGCCCGAAATTACCGAACCAAGGCGGCAGCGCGGCAGCCTCGCGCGTGACGCGAGCTTCGAGACGCGAACGACATCGATGCGAGATTAAAAATGATTTATGAAGTGTCCGTCAATTTTTTCCCGGTGCACGCGCGTCCGCAGCCCTATCTTTCGCGAGTCACGAAGCCTGGCTCTGCCCATCCCGGTTGCGATGGCGGAAAAAGCCTAGACGAGACGATCCGAGACGAACGCGCAATAGTTTGTTAGCGTTCTCGATCTCCAAGCGATAAAGAAACGACATCGATAACGGTCGAGAGAGCTTAGCGTTTCATCGTATCGATTCGTACCAGTCGACGCCTTCCAGTCGACGACTACACCGCGATTTCGAGTCGATGGAGCGCAATCTGCCCGCGGGATGAATCATAAATCCTTTTTAATCTCAATATTATGGGCGAATAAAGCCGCTGGCATCTCGAATGCCACGAGCCCGCCGCGTTAAGAAATTATTAATATCCTTCGATTTCTGCTTTTCCCGCTCGCGCGTTCCCTCATATTATTCCACAGACCCCGTCCACCGGTCTTTTTTCCTCTCGTTCTCTCTCTCCCCTGGAGTGTATCGCGCGCGCGCTCGCTCGCTCTGTCCGCGATGAGTCAGTCACGGTAGACTGTCCATAGAACCGATTACGGCTGCGTTCCACGAACGAAAAGAAATCGTTCTTCTTCGGTGTATTTTCAACGGAAATGTCAGAAGCACGTTCAATCGCCGGAAACGTAAGAATTTTATTATAACGCGTCTTCTCGTTCTTTGTTTGGACGATCCACAATCCCCGATCAACGTTGACGATGCCGGACGTTGATCCTCGATCGACCGGGAAACGAGAACAACGAGAAGCAGCGGAGACGTGGCGAGAAACGGAAAAAGAAGGGAAAAAATATCCCGTCGACTTCGCGTTGTGCCGCGGTTGCGCCTAAAAACGTTTTCGCTTGGCGTTTCCAGCCGCGATAATTTATATTTCACCCCGAAGTGAAAAGTCTTGGTCGATCCGAGATTCCAGACACGCGTGTATAGAGAGCCGAGAAAGAGAGAGAGACGAAGGAGAGCGGCCCCGAGTAACTTTCCTCCCCGCAGGTGTCGCGAGAGGACCCGACGTCGTCGTCGACGTCGACGTTACACGCGCGGCTTGCCTCGACCCGACTCGGCCCGACTCACCTTGTCCACGGTGTGTCGTGGTCGCAGGTGGACGCCTGCTTTTGGACCACCGTGTAGTAGCCAACACGCAGGCGGGGGTCTTATAATATCGCGTCATACGAAACGATGAAATAGTGGCCGTAGCGAAGGAATGTTCCCTACCACTTGAGTCGTCGAGTTGAGTTGACTGGCGTTGCGTGGCTCTCCCGGCTCTCCCGACTCTCCCTGCTCTCCCTGCTCTCACCCTGCGCTCCCAGCTCGGTTCGACTCCGCTCGGCACGACTGCTTTTAACCGGTGTGTCTGTTCCTCGACACTCGGCTGCCTAGCTTTTTCTCCGTCTCTTTCTCTTTCTCCTTCATTCTTTACTCCGCGCGGGTTCCTCCTGCCTCCTGCCTCGTGCCCCTGCCCCTCGCGCTTCCTCTCGAGCGTTCCCCGCGATACACGCGCGCTCTGTTACGAGCCATTTCTCGACGAATCGCATAAAATCTCTCGTATAGACAACCATTTTTTGCGCACACACCTGCACATACCGATACCCGCAGGAATTTTCGCGAGATTATTCCAATTTTTAGGCACCAGTCCCGTTCTTGCGCTTCCAAACCGATATAAAAGTATTATACCGGAGAACCCCCGTTCCATCTAGTTTCAAAATGGCTGCGATCTATGACCGTTTCATCGCCGATGCTTTACGAGACTGCAACTGCATCGACCGACACCCTCGCAGACGCTTCGAGCTGAACGATTAAAATACACTGAACTCTCGAATAACGCGATTAATTGGTGTCTCGTTATAACAAACTCGGAATCGGTACAAATCAGATATAAATTATAGTCGCAGGTGGATTCGTTTACTACATTACGCGTTTATAAGATATACCGTACCTTGTCCTCGAGCGGCTATATTTACGTTCACTGCCTCGTCTCGTTGGGCAAGGTACGCGGTGAATTTGGGTACTTGTTAGCAAACTGGAAGACATTTTTCTGGTTCGGCTATTGTCGCTGCGTGTTGCAAATCCTCGAGTCTTGGTGCCCGTGTGTAAAACGATGGAGATTGGGTCGCGATAGGACCAGCGAGGTAGGTCTTTACCGTCGGAATCGTATGTCTGAATCGGCGCGAGAATCTCGCGGTAACGAGCGTCTAATTACGCTGGTTCGAACCGCGGTTATTCGTTCCGAACGCGTGACCGCATAACGCTCGCATACGAGTGCGAATGGAGTTGCGATTGCGATTACGAATCCGAGGCGAACGGAACGCTGAGCGAAACAGTTTGCGAGAAGAGCAAGAGAGAGAGAGAGAGCGAGAAGAAGTGGGAGTGAGCGAGAGCAAGAGGAACAGGCTGTGGAGAGAGATTCAAAAGGTGCTCAACGGGCCAAGCGTGGGCTACTCGTGATCATCATGACAAAAGCTCCGGGCAAACATCCATTCAATTTATTAGCTTATAGGCACGCCGTCGTGCCTACTATACACACCACCTACGACACCACTACCAACCGCCTATAATGCTCGTAACATTATGGCCAGTCCGCGAGTGGATGGTTCGCGCGACCCTTGTCTCGCCTCGCTTCTCTCCTCGCCCTCCCTGACTCTCCCTGCTCTTCCTCTCTCTCGCCTCTTTCCGGATACAGTATCTACACTCTTTTCGCCGTAGAGTTACACTTTTTATGGTGTTAAGTTGCTCCGGCCACGAGATATTTCACCGGGCCGAGAAAGAAACTGACTCGGCTCTGTTCCCGTCCGCTGCGCCTTTTCCTCCCGCGAACACAGAAAACGCTCTCTTCTTCGTTTTGTTCCCGGGTGCTTGTAACCCTGGACCGTTGGCTTGGCCGTGTTCGGTTGTTCGGTTGTTCGAGTCCAGTTCGGCATATCGACCCCGACACGCTCGTCCACGGATCCACGCGAGACCGTAATTAAGCGATACGGAGCCGCGCCGGGAGTACATAGAGAACGCTACTCGCGAGGAAGGTTTAACACGCGCGCGGAAAGATTGGTTTGTCATCGATCGGTCGACACGACGATGGAATATTGCGTTTCACGGGCTGGCAGCTTCGACGCCCACGATTAACGAGCGGTGTTGATGATAACCACGCCTACGTGTCCCTCGGTAACGCCAGGTATCCGTTTTACGAGGCCATTCTCGATGCGCGCGAACGTCCGAAATCTCGTCAACGACGTCGTCTCCGATGGCTCGTAGCTGAGAGGAGCGGAGCGAAGCAGAGCGTGGCAGAGCGAAACGGCCGCGATTCCGCCGCGTGAAAAACGACACTGTAATCCGTGAGCATCGTCGACATCGTTGACACCGGTCGTTCGTTAAACGGTCCGCCTTATTTCGCGCGAAACTTACGCAAATCACCGGCCCGATCGACGTGAAACCGCGCGAACGTGCGAATTTACCGATAAACAACGCTTACGGCGCGCGCTGTCGCTAAGCGGCCGTTCGATCGTCTGGCCCGAACAACGGACGACGGTCGCGACATGCATTTTTTGTAGAGACAGACCCGCAACGATCCAACATGGAACGCGACTAGTCGCTTCAAAACATCCTCGGAATGCTCGCGAGAGTCCGCGTCTATGACGGAAGATTTCTCTTACCTGTCCGTGTTTGTCCATGTCGTTGTTGGTCAGCTTAACCTTCTCGAACGAGACCACCTGCTTTCGGAGCTGATCCCCGGTGAACGGCGAGTCCGGGTGCACGTAGAGACGGGCCGGTGCCGGAGGATCCGCTTTGCCCGCAACCAGCCAGCAGCTCCTGTGATACGCGTATCGGTACCGCTTGTTGTCCACCGGCACGATGTCCATCAGCACCGCGTACTTCCCTTCCGACTTTAATCCGCTGAACGACACCCGGCAGGTGGGGAACATTCGCCTGGAAAACACCCGACAAATTCACGTTTTAAACAAAACACAAGAGTTATTTTACGGTACGTGGAAACAGTAAATTAAGGAACTTTTATCCTGAGGAACGCGCGTGGTTGACACCTTCAGTCTGAGCATCACGCAGAAATGGGGGACAATATTATTTGGAAGATTTGCTCACTAATTTTCGCGTTGTTGCGTTAAATGTAGCAAATAGTTTCAGAGAGAAAGAGAGAGAAAATACTTTCAGCGCCACGCGTCTTAACTTTTCAATTTTTGTTTCGTTCGATATCTCGTTATCAGTTGCTCTCTCGAGTTGTATACACTTGTATTTGTGATTGCTTTGACGTTGTTGCGTGAGGTATAACACACATACACTCACATTCTGGCTTTCTTCTATAATTCCTTAATCATAGATGCAGTGCACCAAATATCACCGGAACAATGTTTAGCTGCAGTTTATCGAGTCAGTGCTAGATGTAATGCTTGCGCTGCTGCAAGAGGGTAACATTTAAAACAATATCTGCATTAAACAGATGATAAGTTAAATAAAATGTAAATAGATAACTACAAAAATGAAAACTTTTTTGCCATTTAAATTCGGGATACCCTGTACATCAATTTTCTCCTTTTTTAGGCAATTACGATCTACAAAAAAGTTCTAATTACCGAAACCGTAAATAATACTTGAAACCGATCGTTGAAACCGTAGTTGGCGCTCTCGCCGCAGAGAATCTCAACAAAGGACGGTGAGTCGCGCGAAGCGATGGTCGAAAAGACGGAAGTTGCTCGCGAGTCGTTCGTCAGTTATGGAAAATTCACCGTGTAACCTTATAACCTCGAAGACCGAACGAGAAGAAGTATGCGGGCGCGAAAACTTCCGGAGCGCGGTTAGCCGACGGGACGGGAGCCAAGTCTAGACGAGAGGAGTCGAAGAAAGCGGGCCGGTTTCTGGAACCGTGGCGAGAGTCGGTCCCGAATTCTCGAGTTCGACGCGAAGGCTCGTCCAACTGCATGGTAGTCGGTTTGATTGAAAGGAGCGCCCGCAGGCCTTTCAAGCTTCGTTACGAGCGGGCGAGTCACCCTTGAACCTCGTTATATGCAGTCAAGTTTTCAACACCTCGAGCGTCGAGGCGCACGCGCCGGCAGATGCGCGTCTTCGTTGACGCGGATGCGCCCGAGCACAGCGAACACTTTCATACGGCTTCGGGGACGCTTCTCTCTCTCTCTCCCTCGGAAATCAATCGGGAAGGACGGCGAGAGAAGGTCGGCTGAAATTTCCAACGAGCGTTCACCGTCCCGAAAGATCTGGCAAATCCTAGAGAGCCGAGGATGAGTCGATTGCCAGAGTGCCCGGGCCCATGCAACCCGAGAAACAGAGCCTGTCGCAGAGCGTGCGCGCAGCACTTCGCGGCGCTGCTGGAGGAGCTTCCTCCGTGCATCCGCGCGAGATTGTGCGCCGACGACATCAAGGCGATTTGCGCGATCGATCAGCGCGAGCCGCAATCGCCGACCTATCGCGACGCGTGTACCAGCTCGAAAGAACTTGAGAAGAAAGGGAGGAAGATCGTCGAAGAGCCAAGGACGACGAAAGCTCCGCCGTCAGGAAAGCAAGACGACCCTATGTCGACCCTCTCGTCGCACGTTACGACGGAGACCTCGTCGAAAGACTCGTCGAACGTCTCCGCGAGCGAACAACCGGCGGTAGGAACGACTTGTCCGATCTCCGCAAAAGTGGAAGAGAAAGTAACCGTCGAGAGGCTTCAAGCGGAAACGCAGACACCCGAATCGGAAAGCTACGCGATCGCCGAGAGACTCGATTCGATTCGTGCTCGCGCCGCGAACGTTTCTGCCGCGTTCAAGAATACGATGTCGCGGCTGTCGTGGCTGGCGCGTATGCTCGGTATCACGTCAGCGGGCTGCTCCTGTCGCGCAATAAACACGCTGCTGTACACGGGCGTGTTCCTCTTTCTGGCGAGATTCGCTCGGAACACCTCCTTCTACGAGCTCTTTCTGTCCAGTCAGATCTGCGGCGTCATCGTGGTTGTCTGCTGGAAGATCTCCGGGAGAGTCCCGATCTGATTCCTGTTCGCCGACGAGTCTCAAAGTCCCCGCCGATCATCGATTTAACGACGATCGCGTCGAACGCAACAAATTGCGAGCGCTCATTGAAAGATGGCCCGAGATCGTTCCGAGACCATCGAAACCGCAAACGCCGCGATCGTTGCCGAGTCCGGGCGACCGCAAACGTCGAGTCACGGACGAACGAGCCCTCGCCCGCTCCTCTTTCAGCATCGAGGAACATCGAGAAACACCGGGGAACGCCGATCATCTCGATCGGACGCGAGCGGATCTAGTTAGCCGCTGTTCAAGAAGAAGCTGTCGAGATCCGAAGCACCCGCAACGTCGACCCGAAACGCTACGCCGCTCGCCACATCCCTGCCTCTCCCACACGCGTACGCACTCTCGTGTTCGTAGCGACAGAATGACGCGATATATCATCGAGAAAATTAGCCGTCTCGGAGGGTGGTCTCCCCTGTATCCGAGATAAGTGGAAATACATTGAAAAGACTATTAAGCATCGATAGTAAGTCAATCGAGTGTTCCCCACCCCCGTTCCTAACTCCTGTCCCCATTCCGCGTTACGCTCCGAGCCCCTGCGTGGATCGCAATCCCCAACGATGGGACGCGACGGCCCGTTTATCTTTACACGAAATCACGGCCGACGCGACGCGCGACGAGTCAATTTGTCTCGAGTCGAATCGCGGCGCGATAAACCCCGCCCGCGAATCAAGCGAAATTTAAATCATAGGGAAACGAAGCGCGACGCGATTAAACGAAACGATTCGACGAACGATCACGCGCCCGTATCGAGAATTACGAAAAAATCGCGCTCCTGTTCGGCCGCCGCGTTTCTCTTTCTCTCGTTGCGGCGCGGTTCCCGGTCAAATTAGGCAGAAACAAACAGGCTAGGCCCTCCATGGGCCGTGGCTAACGAGCCCGTAATCGCAGGAACACCTCGACCCCAAACCCACCCCGAATAGACGAGCACCAACACACACCAGTCCGAAGCGAACGTATCGCCGCATCTGTTTGCCCGATGCCACCCCAACGCTCTCGTATTCCGTCCCTTGCAATCCCTGTGTACCAGCTAATTCGTTCAATCGGCTAACCTTAAATTACGCGGAAGCTGTTCGTCGCGCGTTGCCTGTCGCGTACCGGATTTTGTATATCTCGCAGGAAAATCCGGGAAACAGCGCAATAGAAATTTTTACCAATGTCAAGGTCAGATTACTTCAAGATTCACGTTCATCGCCTTATAGGAACCTACTTAAATAACCGGACACGGAATTTTATGCGCCTGGCTGTGACGAAAATTTGTACACCAAAATGCAAAATAGCGAAACCGTTTAAAGAATTTGGAAATTGTATTGCTTTTAATTCGATGAAACGATTAACAACAGAAACAAGTGTCTGCATGTAACTCCTGTGACTTGTAATCGATACGGATAATACTTAATAAATTGACTGGGAATCTATATGCAAAATAATAGAACCGTACATCTCCTTTTGTCTATTCATTTTCACCAGAAATGTATAAAAAAATCCGCAGTGTACTCGTAAAGCGATTTCATTTTTCAAACGATTTATGTTACCCCTTGCGATAACTACATCTTCGTCGTTTGAAACCGTTTAGAAGGAGGATCAAAATTATATTCATTGTATGCTAATCTCTCGTATGTATTCTCCAATGACTAAATACCTGCAATAAAATTTATTTCGATTCGAGGGAAATTAATTGTGTTCGGTAGATTCTGTTCGACTTCTTCGCCACGAGACAGACTCGACGTCGACGAAGGTCGCGTCGGTACGTTCTCCCGCCGAACTATCTAGAATCTAGGTAAAGACGTAGCGGATGACAGTGTGCAGTTTGTTCAGAGAACGGATAATTTACGAGCGATTTAAGGTCCTCGAGTAGTCGCGTGAATCAGCCTGCGCGCGGTTTAGGGGCGAACGAGTGTGTCGGAGAAGCCATCAAGCCCTGGGGTAGGATGGTTCGTGGCGAGAGGAGGCGAGAGGAAGCGAGAGGCGAAAGAGAGGGAGGGGAGGCACGGCGGAAGGGCTCGCACAAATGGATTACGGAAGCAGTGGATATTATAGCGATCCGAACACGGCCATCCGAGTTACTTAAATG
Source organism: Lasioglossum villosulum (assembly GCA_963971365.1). Lineage (NCBI taxonomy): Eukaryota > Metazoa > Arthropoda > Insecta > Hymenoptera > Halictidae > Lasioglossum > Lasioglossum villosulum. Next base: position 32,662,373 of record OZ020499.1, read on the forward strand.
TTTGCCGAGCTAACGACTTCGCAGCGGCGCAGCAGGTGCTGTCGCCGTTATAATTATTATGCCGCGCGAGTGCGGCTCTTTCCTGCCGGTATGTAGTGGGTAGATTTTCGAGGATTCGAGCGAGCGAACCTTGCTCGCTCGTTCGCTCGAAAGAACCCGGTTAATCGTTCGAAGACTGACCGACGGGACCGACAAGATCGACGATCCCCTGGAATTTTCAACGCGACGGCGCACTTGTCTCCTCCTCCTGTTTGCTGGAACCGTCGATATGCACGTTGCGAGCCGTACACGCATCGTAGTTACACGCTCGGGTTTTCGTTCTGGCCGAGGAGACCAAGTAACAGGGATAAATAGACGTTTACCGGTCTCTCTCCCTCTCTCTTTCCTTCTCTCCGCTCCGGGTTTCTCTTTATCCGTGTTCCCGGTGTTGTCTGTATTTTCACTGCGACGTGCACGGTTGTTCGGTTCTCCGCGCGTCGTGTTTCGCGATCCGTGCACGTCCTCGCGTAACGTGCACGTTCACCCCGCGAAGCCACGTGTGAGTGTGTAACGTAGGTTGCTGGCACCTTGATGAAGGGTTCGCGTGACGAGTACCCTCTATCCGCCGGTATCCTGTCTCTCCCTCTTCGCTGACCCGCTCTCTCGTCCACACCTCCCTATATTCCGCGCGCTCGCGCTCACAGTCTTCGCCTTCGCCACCTTCCCCCGCCCCTCTCTCATTCTCTCTCTCTCCCTCTCTTTTTCTCTGTCGCCTACTTAACTTTGAAAAACACACGAACGGCTGTCGGCTTGGTAAACTCGAAAGTACGAGTGCGATTTGGTACGTGAAGCGAGCGCTCGACTTTCCGACACTTTAAGCTGCGAATGCACTAGTTAAATAGTAACTTTCAACGTTTCTTGCGAAAGCACCTCGCAGAAGCGTACGGTAGTTCATTTGCAAACGTTAGAAATATATTGTTTAGCTCTCCGAGACCAACTGTCGCGAGGTTCGACTTGTCGACCACTGACACAGAAACGTTTAGGTGTGCCAGAACATGTTTCAAGGTACTCGCTAGTGTATCCGCAGCTTTAGTTGCTTCGTTGCTCCCCGTTGTGCCCGGCGTTCGGCGCGAATAAAGAGAAGATAAAGGTTCGTTATTGGGTCAGGTGGATCGGGGATCGACGAAAACTCGTTGATTATACGTTCCGAGGCTGACGGACAGGGCCCTCTGGAACAGCCTTTCCTTAAACGATTCGAGCGAGTTACCGAGCCGCGCTCGCGCTCGATCCTTTCCTTCCTCCTCTGTCGTCATCACAATGACGTCGTTCGACTCTTTGCACGCTCGAAATTGCCTTTGTTCGTCGCACCGAAATCGAGGCCTACTAGCGGCAAGGACAGCGAGGCGAAGGCAAAGAAAGCGTCGAGGGACTCGAACAGAGAAAGAGAGAAAGAAAGAAAGGGAAAGGGAGAGGCTGAAAACTGGCGGATGCTAACGTGGGAAAAAGAGAGGCCCCGTGAGCACAGCTAGTCCTCGCGGAAGAATCGGAGGAGCGTATGGCCCCGGCACCCCGCGGGGCCAGACAATTCCACCTGATTGGTCCGAATTCGTATTGTCACTCGACGGAGTGACGTTTTCGTTTAGCCTTAGCGGGGATTTCGTGGCGAGTTTCTCGTGCTAACGACGCTATTCGTGCATCGTCGCGTTCTTGATATATCGATCGTCGCCAGGAAGAGGACGTCGGCCCACCGACACGCCCCGGAATCGTTTCGAAAATTCTTTTTTCGACGGTCAACGACGTCACGCGTCCGATCCGATCTGTCCAGCAACGATCCACGAGAGCTCGCGATCTGCTTCGCGTGTACGCTTCAAGGCTGTTCTACCGGGCACTGCGCAACGACCGAATGCATCTACGAACGCACGCACACACCTCGCAACCTATGACCTTCTTTGACCGGATAAACTTCGGAATCTGTGATTACTAATTGCTCGTGGTTGGCTCCGAGGTACCGGCTAGCCTACAGGCAATACGCATCGATCGACTATCTCTGTCTCTCTCTCTCTCTCTCTAGCTCCCTCAACTATACCCTGGTTTATTCAAAGAAGCAATTGTAATAGACGCCCGTCGCGTCGTATCGGCGTCGCGCGACGCTAGAGTCCACTCCACCTACTAAAACATTAAAAAATGCTTTCTACGTGAAAATTCACACGCAACGTTTGAAAACATTCAAAGATCGATTCAAACGCGACGCCGCGTCAATCTCGATGAGCTTTGTTGATTACTACCCGTAATCGCGCCAAGTTCCAACTATAAGCGTTTGTTTCCCCGCTTTGCTTTTGTAATTTTGTAGCGACCAGCGCGATGAAAAAACGAATTATAATCGGTGTTATTTTCACATGGGAAGACGACAACCCTTGCTCGACGTAGCAGAACGCGCCCTTACAGCTCAATCCTTGTTTGGGTAACCAGAACATACGGAATAAAAAGAAAATACGCGAAAGGAGAACATAAGCAATTTCGAAACTTTGTAGTTGAAGCATTTTTTAAAAAATGATTCGATGTAATAGTGAACAATGGATGTACAGATTTTGTTATACAGGGTGTTCGACTACAGGTGGGAGAAAATTTAAGGGGTGGTTCTTAACGATGATATAAGACGAAAATGAAGAATAAAAAATTGCGATTTCGGCTTCGTTATTTAGCTATTAACAATTAAAAATCAACAACGCGTCTAACAAAAGTATACGTTGTGTACGTCAAAGAGTTTAATGTTGTCCAACGATTTGTTAAACATTTTCACCTCGCTGGGGCCCCAAATGAGAACCAAGTTGTGCATGCATCTGTCACTCGATACGTGACTGTCGCGTTGTTAATAGCTAAATAACGAAGCCGAAATCGCAATTTTTTTATTCTTCATTTTCGTCTTATATCATCGTTAAGAACCAACCCTTAAATTTTCTCCCACCTGTAGTCGAACATCCTGTATTTTTAAGAACACGGAAAATTCAGCAGTGGACACAGGGCTTTATGGGGTGGCCAGATTAAGACTTGTGACCCCACTATATCTGTCACGTGACGTTGTCCGTTTGTCCGGTACCGGCAGAGAGGTGGTTACTATTTCCCCGCAATTCGTGCTCCCTCGCCTCGTCTGGCGATTCTGGCCCAGAGCCACGGTGAAAAAGCAGTTTTTCGATAAAAAGGTGAATGCGTCGACTAAACCAAATTTGAGTTCATTTGGGTTAATTGGGTAGGCCCCCAAACAATGTTCGCCCGGGGCCCTGAAAGTAAGTAAACGGGTAAATGAAACGAAGTAAATGGGTCACCGGGTACCCGGTTGGCTGCACAAGGGTTAATCGGTGCGATAAGACTTTTCGAGCCACCCGGTGCTATCGAGATCATCGACGATACGGTGATCTTTTTTTCACATCGATCCGATCCGATGCGGGCGAATTAGCGACAGACACCTCGGTTCGAGCGCGAAGCGTATCGTGTAACGAGCAACGCGCGGCGCATTACGCGCGGAGTACCGCGAAATCGCGCTGGGCTGCGAGTTGTCGTTTTACGAGAGGACAGCGTTAGGAGGCGAGGTTCTGTTCTCCCTTACGTACAAATATCTCGTAACACGGATGCGGTCACGCATCCTTAGAGCGCGCAGCTGCGGCCGCCAGTTTATTAGCATACCTATAAAAATGAACGCGCGCGCTCGCGCGGTATATCCACAAAGGGGCATAAATTGCCACGATAAATTACACCCGAAACACCCTTAAATATCTCGTAAAACGTCGCTCAATGAAATCCATTAGTTCGAGTACGTACGTTCGAGCCGAACTTTTGTTTGAGCGGCCGCAATTTCCTCGTAACTCGAACAGAACCGACCGAACTCATAATGCAGAGAGGCCTGCCCTTGTTGTCACGAGAGTCTAATAATTAATATGGGAGCGAACGGTATAACGATGCGTAATTGTGATACCGAAAAATTTCATTTTCTCCGTTGGCAGACACGCGGCCGTGTTTTTCACTACTCGACCCTTCGAACGTGTTCGCACGTACTAAATTGAGGCAATTAGGCGAGTCGTAACTCGAACGAATGCCAAAGTTGATCTCTCTCTCTATCTCTCAAGCTTTCCCCCTGGTGTGTTTGCCGTCCTTTTTTCGTCGCATGTTTGCGTCTCGCGATCTCGTCGCGATCTCGCCGGAATCGGTTAATGTCGAAGCGAGACAAACGTTCGTTTACTCGCAATCGCGTTTCCTCGCCTCGCCTCGTCGCTTCGTGCCGGTCTCGGCCATCTTCCGGTGCACCTGCGCGACTGCGCGAGCCACACTACAGAGTTCTCGCCCCCGAAGAGAACACCGATTCGTTTATGTTTACGTGTCAGTTTCGAACAAGTCCACGTGTATCGACTAACACTCACAGCGAAACAATTCAACAGTGTCCATTTTGCCTTGCGATACACATAGGAAAGTCTGCGAGGAAACAGTAGATTACCTGAACCTCTAATAATCGGAAAGCGGACGGTTTTCGTTCCATTTAAACAGTTGTTCGTCAACTTTTTCAACATATTTTTCTCATTGCACTCGACTGCACGACTTTTAATTGGAATTCATCAAGCTAATGGATCGCCAGGTGATGAGTTTAAAACGCTGGGTCTAAACGGACCCGGATCCTGCCATGCAAGCATTAAACATAAGTCTGCGCTCGTTAAATGTCAGCGACGGTAATGAATAGAGTAATATAAAACTGGAAGGACAGAAGAAAAATTTATAGTGTTATGCACATCATGCTTTACTTTTTGAAATGCTTAAAAGAGAAATAACTAGAATACAAGAGACGCTTAAATGCTTAAAAGCGGAAGTACATTTCTATGTAACTTCGGTTTCTTATTATTAACTTGTTCAATTATTCCTTTGTAGTCTAATAATCGTTAATAGAAAGACACTGCACAGAGCCACGAGAAACAGTTTCAAAAGGTTCTCGCCCCGAATGGTTGAAACGTGGGCACGTTTCACGGCACGGGTCCGTAGTTTTTGGATCAAGCTCGAGTTCGTAAAGGGAACGGCGGTGCTCGAATGAAGCTACAGTGATCCGACGCGACGTTACGTTTCGTTTGAAAATCGAAGGATGCGAGAGAACCTACCGCGAGTCGATGGTAAAAGTGAAATATAACACAGCTTACCTGCCCGTCTTGGTGATGATCATCTCGGTGCCAAGGTCGTTGAACTTGTCCCACAATTCCTTGGTCTCGAGGTGGCACTCAACGTCCCGAAGCTCGTCGGAGTTACAACTGGTCCTGAGCCGATGTTTTCGTTCGTGATCGCCGTGGACGTCCTGACACTTTCTCCCGGAGGTCACGCTCAGGTCGTCAGGAGCGGCGTGGATGGGACCATCGTCGACGCTGCTGCACTCCTCGACGTCGACGTCGACCTCCTCGTCCTCCTCGTTGCCGGACTTTTCGGTACCCTCGCTCTCGCCCTCGCAGTTCTCGACCTCGTCGTCGGCCAGGAGAGCCTCCTCCGTCACGACGGTCGCAGTCGCTACGATGTTCACCGGCGACGTCCTCAACCCTGCAACATCATTCTCCGCGTTGTACGAATCCATCCGACTACGACAAGTCCGCGTTTGATAAAATAATACTCGGAATAAATGCGAGAAGAATTCGCGAACGAACCACCCGATTGGTCAGGTGCACACACTTCGGTTTCGCATCGCGTGACGGTGAACTTGTTCGCTCCCTTGTGCCGTGCCGAGTGCCACGTTATGAGACGCGGACGGTACATAGAACGTCCGACATCGGCATAAAGACGCGAAGCAAGTAAACTGTTTCCGTTTCGAGTAGACGGAGACCGACAGAGGCAGATAGGTACACGTCCGCGGGCCGCGTCGCTCCGAAGGGGAATTCGAAAAGGTGAGGCGAGACCGAGCCGTTCTTTATCGACGCGTTTACCATTAAGCGTGTCGATTTAACCGAGTGAGATGTACCGGAACGATACGCGGACTCGAGTGTCGGAGGGGCGAAAGAGCGAAGGGGCGGGGGTAATTAATCGAACCGGGCGCGCATCTGCTACGAAGGTGGCGCCTAATTAAACCGTCAGATTTCAAGAAAGCCAATCCACCGCGCCAGTGTACACAATGTTAATTGCTCCGGTCACGATACCGATCTGTTAATTTGTACTATTCCGCGCGAACAATGCGTCTTCCGGCCTCGTATCTCAAATTGGATCCGCTACCGATACCGTACATTTACGTACGTTCGCGAGCACCGCCGACTGTACGCACACCACCGCGCTCTTGTAGACGAATGTCGCGATACGCCGAGAGAAAAATTGCTTCTGTCGAGAAAGTATTACCCAACACAAGGCGGACCGTTCGTGACCTCTTTGTCTCCAGCGATCGCGCCAATTTCCTCGGCATCGCGAAACGAATCGTCCCGGGCGTCCTCCCGGGAACGGGGCTATCGACGAATCTTCTCAAGGGTTCGTTCTCGCAAACGCGGTCGCAACGGCGAGGGAACGATATCGAGAAAACGTTGCTAGTCGCCGTTAGGCGCAAGCATGGTGCGGACCACGCGTGCTCAAACCGGTTTTTCGTCAAATTTTCAACGACGCGCTTTTGACAGCGATGGCGTCGACCAATTACTTTCACCGTTTCGGTCTAGGGGAGACCCGAGGAACGACGGAGCGCGACGCGACGCGATCCGACGCGACCGTTTTCTCGTTTCGTCGAGTGTGTACAAATATTTGATAGCGCTCGACGCCTCCGTGCAACCGGTTTTAACTCGAACATCGAAATCAAACGTTGTTCGACTGCTCGTCGAACGATCTTTGAGTAGATAATCGCACGAGAGGAGAGAAGCGGCGCGGCGTCCGTGTACGGAGGGGGCGAGAGCGAGTACCGGTGAAATTATACCTGTTGGTCGGTCGACGATCGTCGAAAACCCGGGGAAAAAAACGGAGGGAATTTCGGCCGCGAATTCGCTCGACCGAGAAGAAACGACGAGGACGCGCAACGCGCGTTAAAAAGGAAGGTAAGTTAGCGGGGCATCGCGTGCGACCCTCGGCCGTTGCGTGCACTCTCGTGCACTCCCGTGCATCTGCGTGCACGTACGCACTCACGCAGGCCGCGCTCATTGTCATCGGCACTTGTCGCACACGCAAGTACGAGCGAGTTCTTCTTTGCTCCTCTTCGATCCTGCTCTGCTCTCGCTCTTTCTCTCTATTTCCCACCTCGGCTGTCTCGTCTCACCTCGACAACTCTGCTCCGAGTTTCCCTCAACAATAACGATAATAACGTATCCTCCAAGGTTGGCTCGCGGCGACGAGAACGGCAACGAGCGTTGTTCGCCTCGCCAGAGTTTTTCGGGGGCAAGTTTTCGGGACGAACGTTGCCGGAGCCGCGCGTCTGACCGGGTGCTCCGAGTAGGCGTGGTTTTGTTGTTCTCGCTTTCCTTCGCTGCGGAGACAGTGCTCCGCGGAGCAATCGGTGCTCGTCCTGTACCGGTCCTTCCGATCGTAGACTATCGGCCAACGACGGTATAGCAATCGATATACGAGTTTATCCCGGGCAATAGTCGTTGCTCGGGGACCCGATATCCATTGAAAATCGAATTTCGACGACTCCGAGGATTTCTCTCCGTGTACAGTAGCATCGGCAAACGCGATTCCGTGGCTCTCCGTTTCGTCAGAGCGAAGGCGCTGCCCCATGGAGCGTTTTGTGCCCATTCTTGTTCCGACGCGGCTGCGGGGTAAATAACGATAGGTGAACAGATACGTGTAAAAAATACTGTTCGTTTCGCACTTTCTTCGCGTAACGCGGCCACAGGTGTGGCTCGGTGGCTCTAGCTTTCGACGAATCAGTGCCTCGCGGGGCCATCCGTGCTCACCGCGAGGAAGATCGTTGCGACATCCTCGTGCGACGGTAGACGAAACAGGATAGGACCCAGCGGGACTCGAGAAGACGGCAATGGACAAAATCATCCGGGTGCCATTGTCGCGAAACGAATTAGACGTGTTTTGCGAAACGAGCGAGTTCACTCGCAACGGCAACGGCAACAGCCGGTCGACAGCGGCAAGCATCGGGGAAAGCCTGGCGTTAAAATTAACACCTCGACCGTGCGTGTTGCGTGTTGCGCCTCGACCTCGACGTTCTTTCACGAACATCACGCGTTCGCGGTTTTCATCTCGAATTCCTGTTTCACCTCCGTAAGCGGGCTCTCCCTGCACTCCCTGCACTCCGTTCTCAGTTCCTCGCATCCCTCTCTCTTTCTCTCTCTCTCCTGTCCCGTTCGGATTCTCGGCTCACCCCGGTTCTCCATCGATTCGCTCTCGGTAGCGTTTACGCGCGACAATCGTTCGACCAAGGTGAGTCTCTCTCGAAACGGCTAATTTCGTTTTGCCGGCGCGAATCACGATCGTAATGGGTACATACGCGGCCAAACACGGCCGCAAGACAACCTGCTACTCACTCCCCGAGGCGTGCCTCTGTGTGCATTAATAATCTTCCGCAACGACACGCGAGGCGAACAGAAACGAGGAGAGGCAAGGAGAGAAGAGAAGAGGAGAGGCGTTCCTCGTACCGACCGCGAACCCATTGTTATATTCTCGCGTTCTCGTTGCACAGTGAGTCGCCGATATATGCGAATCGTCCGAGGAATCGCGTGCAGCGAATCCTGCAAACAGGAAGAAGATTTCGGGCTCGCACACAGCAAAAACAATCGACTCGTTGTCGAAGAAGGATCGGCGCAGTCGGTGGAAAATATTCGCGTCGCCATCGAGCCGATCGATTGATCCCGGAAATCGCGAAGGAACTGGCTAAACCGGAAGCGTTGGCGGCGTCGGAAGGATTCGACGGTCGGCTGATCGGTGGCTCGCCACAGAGAGGTGGTCCCATGTTCCGTGATCTTAAGGCAAGAAGAAATATGACCGAGCTACTGACGTCAGCTTCCTTTTGCCACGACCGACAGCCGACCACCCAGAATCCTGTCACCACCCAGTCGTTCGAAGGACGGTGCTCCAACTTGAAAGGATCGACGGAACGAGTGGAGCGACAAACCTGGAGCACGATTTCCTAAAAATCGCGAGAGAACGCGACTCGGACGGATCCAGATGATCCGCAGGATCGAACGGCGGGACTGCGGTTCAGCGTTTATCGTCGTTGGACATACATACGTCGTTGCTCGCTGGCTCGGCGAGTTGTTATTATCGCGCGCACGCCACACCGCCGTCAGGCCGAATTGATTTCGCGTTGCCGTCGCGCTACATGGCGCTTTTGTACCGAACTCCAAGCCATTCGTGCACATTTTTTTTCTCCCTCGGCGTCCCAGCCGACAGCGTTGCGCGATATACGCGCTCTCGCGAGACAATGATTACACGTGACGGCGGTACGAGATCTTATGAATCTAATTGCCGGTTGGTATTTAATGTTTTCCACCTCGGCCGCTCTCTCCCTTCTCTCTTGCTCCCTTGCTCCCCTGCCCCTTGCCACTTGCCTCTCGTTCCCCAAGCACTTCTGTTCACTATTCTCCGTTCTCTGTTCTCGTGTTGCGGTCTCTATCCTTCTTTCCTTCTCCGCCGACACGGCGAAACTTGTTCTTGGGAACGATTAAGAATCTCTAGATTGCCACGGGAGCCGTAATGGCGTCGTTAAGTGCGCTAATGTGATTACCGGCTGAAAGCGGCGAACGGTCGAGCGCTCCGAGACAAAAACAGGGGCAATTTACGTTCCCTCGTCGGAAAATTGGCCGGTCGTGTAACAGCTCGCCTTTTTCCACTCCGGGAACGCGCGCGCATCGACGTTTTCCGCTTCACTGGGACATCGAGAAAAGCGTCGAGACGTCGCGCCACGTCGAACCAATTTTCCCTCCGCGCGCGCGGTCTTCCTCTTCGGCCGAAATTACACCGGCGCGAGCTCAAAGATAGCTCCTCGATCGTTAATTCTGGTGCGAACAGGTAAAATTTACGCGCGATCCGTTGGCAACAATTAGCCACTTTATTTTCTGGTTCGCGGCGTTCCCGTTTCGGCCGCTAATTATCATCGGTCCTCCCGCCAGACGTCGTCTCTTCGACTACGCTGCCCACCGTCTATTTTCGTCCGACCGATGGATCGGGAATTTCTAATTAAACAGGTGGAGAACGAGCGAGTCTGACGCGCTCGGATCAATGAACGCCCGCGAGAATCAAACGCCGCGTCTGCACCCGAGTTACGTATTCTCGCTGATATTTCGCGGGCAGACGCGATTCGCTGTCGTCTTGTTCCGTAGACGCGTGAAATATACCCACGATTTTAAAAAACGCGGGCATCGACCGTTTCCGAGAACGCCGTCTTTCCGAGAAGCAACGCCCGAGCGGCCCGAGACGGTCCGACGGTAGAGGACCGCGGTCGGCGCGAGTTCGCATTCAAATTCAACCCGTTTCTGCTTGTTTGGAACAAACGATTCCGCGAGTATCGAGGCGAAAGAAGACCTTATCAATCTCTACATCAGCTATACTCCTCCCTCGTTTTCTTTGGAGCGACTACGACGAATAAATAACGATTAAAGAAATTAATAAACGAACACGACGCACATGTGACCGTAGCCTGCACGTTCACGTTGTCAGACGTTCGAAAAATTACTTAAAAACGATGAGAAGTGTTTCAAACTCCACGTAAGTTGGCGGGGCGCAGATCGAGTATGGCTGATCTAACTAGTAATTTCTTTAATTCTCGCTTCCGTGGATCGTCGATCGCGCGGCAGGTAAAAGAACAAGAAACTGCAACGGGTAGAAAAATGAATACGAGACCACAAGGTACGAGATTAAAGCGACACGGGTTAACACGACTCGACCGCTGCAGGGACACGGATACGATCTTTATCGCGGTTTTTTCCCGACTCGTCCGTAGAAACTTGTCGACACCTAATCCGGCCGAGGGGACCGACGAGACGCGCTCGACGTCTCTTTCAGGAAATTGAACCTGTTAATCGGATAATTCTTGAAACTGCAGACAACAGGATCGCAACGGGCCAATTTCATCGATACACGAACGAACTCGAAAACGCGTTGGGAGGAGACCTGCCCGAGAAGTCGCTGACAGGCGTGGAAGGGTTTCCTGGATGCTGCTGATTGACCCCGACGCGACGGGGTAACTTTCGTCCGAAAGAGGTTATCGAACCGAGACGAAGAAAAGAAAGAAAAAAAAAGAAACTTACGGTGATCGAGCGCGGAATTGGCGACGAATCCTCTGCCGGTCGGACACTCCAAGTTGGTGTTAGCGGTAGCGGCGGTGTTGCCGATGCCCTGCAGGTGGTAATGCCCGAAGGACGGACCCCTGGGCGCCATGATGGCCGCGATGCTGAAGTCCGTCGCTTTTCCCCTTTCCCCTTTCGTAGGCATACCTTCTCGCGCGACGACACCTCGATTTCCAACTTTTCCGATAGCCTTGCGACCTGTTTCTCGAGTCGTACGTGCCTCCTCTCCTGGTCCCTTGTTCTAGGGTCGAGCGACTACGGTCGCCTGTCGATCGCTCGATCTTTCTCCGAATAAATAGGTACGGTCGCAGGATCACCACCGTCACTCGCGAGAAAACGCGACGCGACTCGTCGGCCTGATCGTTTCGCGGTCGACGCGTCGCTGCCGTCGACGATACGGCGATGAACCGCGAGACGACGACGCACCTCCACTTCCCATCGACTTTCGTTTCGTTTCGGTGATCGCGAGGTGCGCGAACGGTACGAATACTCGGACGACCGGTTGTGAAATCGACCGATCGACTGGTCAACGTCGATGTCGAGACGTTGTCGTCGCTGCGAGAGGATACACGCGTTGCTCGACGCGCAGAAGATATGGCCAAGACTAGGATCGGATCGTCGCGGAGCAGAACGAACGCGTCTGCGCTGCTCGACTTCCCGAACTCCACTGGGCCGCCGCTCCTCCTCCCACGCGCACCGTTCGCCCCACCAAGCCGACGAGGGTGACGGCAACGGCGCTCGATCCTGGCCGCTCACGGACCTCCGATAACGCGAGGAGACGCGACCATGCCGAACCCTCGCGTGCAACAGAGACGGAGAGTGCGTGCGCCCCGAGGAGGCGGGGCCCCGCCCAGTGCGAACGAGGCGGGCGACCGAGCGAGATGGATCTGGGGCTGGTCGCGCGCCTCGAACCGACCAGCCACGCTGCGATACGTGCTGGCTAAACCAAGGGGCGGGCTCCGACTTCCTCTCCCTCCCCCTCGCCGCGCCATCTCGCTCGCGCTCCCCGTCGACGGGCCACGCCCCCGTTTAACCACCGACACGACCACCTCTCTTCGCTACCTTCGACCATCGTCGTCGACGCTACCACCACCACGATCGCGCAGCCACCTCCGCCACCTCCACCACCTCCATCGCCATACCAGGCACCGATACCGGAGGTATCTCGAAGCAGCGTGGCCGCGCAACGACGAAAGAGAGATCGATCGACCCCTCGCGCACCGGATGCCCGGCGTTCGTACCTATCTGCGTATGTACCACGACTCTACGAACAGTGGCGTAGCATTCGGTCCACCGGTCCTCGAAAGACAGCCTTTATTCTCTTGCATCGCGACGTGCCAATATTTCGCTCGCAACTCTTCCAACACGAAATCCATTCGGTAGAAATATTTTTGTATTTCGGTCGACTCCCATTCGAACAGAAGCGAAAGCATAACGAATAGTTTCGTTTCGGGTGGAGTCGTCGAATCGCCGAACTGCAAAACGATCATGCTACATTATAAATTTACAAAAATGTTGCGCGACGAACGAGTCGCAACGAAAAGCTCCAGGATCTTGATACGCTCTGTCCGACGAGCAAAATTGCTTCTCCCAGCCTCCGACAGCTCGGGTATCGCGATTACGCCACTGGCGTTGGCCCAGGCGTCGCGATACACATACATACGTATCCGCACCGGCCGCTAATAGAGGCGTACACCGTGTTGGATCGACTTTTCAGGCGGAATCTCGCGTCGTGAATTTATTCGAGTCCGACGATTCCGTGCTCGTCGAGACGGGATGCGACGAGTCGTTGCGCTGTCTGCTCCACCGATCTCACGGAACGCTCCAAGTCGAGAGAGTGACAGAGTGGGAGAGAGAGAGAGGAAGGGATGAACAGAGAAAGGTATAGTAGCAGTAACAAAGCGTAAAAAGGAGAAATCGCGATAAAAACCGTTGCCGGTATCTGGCCGCTCGTCCCGATCGATCAAACGTCGCCGGGATCGAGGCTGACGGCTCGAAAAAGGGCGCAACTTGGATGCAGCTCGCGTACGATCGCGGAGAGACCTCTCCGCCGCTCTCCTCGGATCGTGAAGAGCACCGGGGGAGAGATTTACGGCGTGTGTTTAGGCACTTGGCCGGTCTACGTAGCCCCCCTCTTTATTATACTAATTTCTCGGGCATGTCAAAATACCTATCGTGTACCGGCCTCCTGAATTCTATTCGACACGCTGGGTGCCCCCGTAGTCGACCGCATAAAGGATCCCCATCCCGTATAAAATATGAAGACCCGTCTCTTCCACCTCTTCGCCTTCTTCAGGTAGCTGAAAAGGACGACGCGTAACACTCGACGAAGAGAGAGAGGAAGAGAGAAAGAAGGACCGAGGAGTGAAAAGTCTTTCGAACCGCAGGAACGAACGAGCTGTCCCAGGGACCCCCCGTTCGCTTTGGCATTCGAATGTTTTTAAGGCAGTTGCGGATGCTCCGAGGTGTCACCGTCGCCTTTCAAATTCGTCACCCATGGCGAAACTCGGCGTTTAACGGGCTACGACTGTATCCACTTAACTCGAGTTTCTTGTAGCAAAACGCGCAACCTCCCACGGGTCGAGGTTCGCCCGGTCGGAGATCCGACGTTGTATACCTGCGGTTAACCATGGACCGACGATGCCGTCGTCGTTGCCCTCGTTCTGACTCATTTACGAAGAGGCGCGCGCCATTGTTTGGACGACAACGCGGGCAACCGAATCCGCATCCGCATCCGCGCCGAGATAAATGATTTCCATTGTCCCGCGAGCCACGATCACCGACCGAAAGTCGACTTTCCTACACGCTCTCTCTCTCTTTCGCTCTCCCGGGAAGAGTAGCGGTGGCAATCGTGGATGCAAATCGTCCGTTTGTTCGAGCGAATCGACGGAAACGGAAGAGAAAAGGGGAAGAAAGACGCGCACCAGGACCGAATGCGAACGAGTCGAGCCAAGCGACTGAGAGAAGACGGAGCTGCGGGGAGAGTTATACGAAAGTCATTCATCATCGGAAGAGAAGAGAGGCCTGCGCGAGCTGCCTCGCCAGCCGGTAGTGGTTACCGTTGCCGGAGGAAGGTGGACGCTGGACGGTAGTGGTGGTAGCACAGGCCACCCACGCAGCGCGCGCTCGAATTCGGTGGCGAGCTCTCGATTATGTTCGACGATCGCGTCGAATCTCCCTCGTGTAGCGTACCGTGCCTCTCGTGGGTTTCCTCCGGGTCGCGCGGAGACTGGGAACGAGAGCAAACCACTTCTGAACCGTGAACCGTGCATTCGAGTTCTGGTCGACATCGATCACGCCGCCGAAAGAAGAGACGCGTTCCACTCGAGCTCGGTCGGCTCCTTGCATGCGCACAGCGTAGCACAGCATACGGACCAAGCGAACAGAAGCAGCACACGGTAGGCGGAGTATAAACGAAAATGTTACGTGGCACGAGCTTCTCTTCCAGCGTCGAGTGGCCGGCCACTCTGGAGAGGGTAAACACACGGTCTCTATTCCTCTCCTCTCTGGGTGTTCCTAATAATAACAACGAAATTGCCGTTCGCGGCGGCGATAACGAGGAGACGATGTCGAGGGAAGACCAGACGAGTAGTAAACACGAAGGGCGAAAATGAACAGGACGAGTTCGGCTTGTCTTTGTGAAAGGACATCGGGTTCCAGCTACTCGAGAGCCAGACGAGAGACCTCGGCCAGACCGTCGAGAGCGTCGCGGCGCCAGCTCTCGCGTTTCAGACGCTTTCGGTCGAATACGCCCGCGTGGAAAATGTAAACCGTCTAGCTTCGGGACGGCCCTTTACACACAAGTTTCCCTCGGTTTTTACGATGGCGCCTCTCGGAAAGGAGTAAGTATTCGCGTCGGACCGATTCGGGCTGCGCGACCCGTCGCGGAGAGCAGATACTCGAGCGAGCATCTGCCGCGGAGGATAAAGCCGCGAGATAACGCTGCCAGCCGAAAGCGAACGGGCGAGGCAACGAGCGACGATTATTCAAATTAAAACAGATACGAATCACCGAAAAGCCTTCAGGCTCGCACGGAAAGGATTTCTCGGTTGCAACTCGCTTCGCGAGTTCTGATCGGTCTTCGTGCTCGGTCTTGCTCGATCTTGCTCGCTCGAGCGCCGACGAACCGAGCGTACGTAATGCGGCCACATGCCGCGCGCGACACATTCCTCCTTCGCGACCTTTTTCTTTCCTCTCCTTTCTTTCTTTTTTCCACTCCCCTCCCCTCCTTTGCTTCTCCTCTGCAGCGCGCATCAACGAGATTACAATGCGTGGGCTCTCGAAAGTAGCCAGACCCGAACGCAGAAGAAAAAGAAACGAGACCCTGCAAACAGATTCGGAGGATGACTCGGAAAAAGAGGACGACCGCGCACAGCCAACTACCCCGGAAAACCATATCCTGCCACGCAATGCATTGCTGACGGCTATTCGCGGTAACAGACGTCCCGACTTTAGTAATAACCTATCAACGGCAACCTTTCGATGCACATAGAGATGACAGAAACGGAAAAAGAAAGAACCCTACTCAACCTTCGTGAACCGTCTATGCGATCCCATAGCTTTTCTTTGATTTATTTAAGAAAATTGAATAACTAATTCGTTAATTTGGTACTATTAGAATACATTACATACATATTCATGATAGAATTTAGCAACAAATATGATAAAAATATCCATTATATATCACAAATTTCATGAACACGGTGTCCACATCCTTTTGAGCGGCATTGTATATGTATTATTTCTTAGATTTTAAAGGTAAAGCATCTCTCGGGCATCGATAGGCTGCCGTTAACAAATCATTATCGCTGGTATCGAGCACCGTGGCCGTCGGTGAACGAATTTGCATCGCGAGAGGCGACAGGCTGTAACGAAGCCGCCATTGGTTGTAGGCACATAGATACCGCGCGAGTAATTTTGCTGATCGCGACGCGACAGCCGCGAAATATCCAGCAGTGGTTGACAGCACGACGCGGAGCGTCGAACTCGAGCGAACTCGATTAACCTCGTAACTATCGTCGACAACTCCGGAGCTATTGTTGCCTTAGATGACCCGCCCTAGACTCTCCCCTCTCCAAAAATTCATCCTTATTTGATTTTCAGAAAGATCTCACAAACCCCATTATCTTTCAAAATATCTTCCACGAGGTCACCCAAAAGTACCTTGATAAAGTTATAATATTCTAATCGAATGTCATAATCTTCGTGGTCGCTAATGACCTCGATGTTGATGCGACCTGTATAAATAAATAAGTAAACTAGCTGGTTATTGTTGCTCGCTCGCTTCGCGAGCTTCGCGGGTGGGGGTGTTGTTGCTCGCTTTGTGAGTTCGCGAGAGGGTTAGTAGTACGGATGTTATTTGGTGTGTGACTCTCCAAGAGCCACACAAGGAACTTCCCGATTCGTTAGTTGCAGTATATTATTATCATTATTTAGTGTACGTTTTAAGAAGATTATACGTTCACAGGGAAGTTCAATAGTTTTCTACTTATCAAAATGTTTGCTGTATGGCGTCGCATTAAACCAACATCGTATGCTCGTTGCTCGCATGCTCCATTAACCATTTTTTTATATTAACTTTCAATTTCATCTCAGTTAATAATTCGTATTGAACTGCTTGTTTTTTTAAAGATTGTAATATAAATGTTTTTGTACTTTCATCGATATTCTTTGAAAATGTATTCTCGGCAGTAGCGATGAATAACTCACTCTTGCATTGGGATAATTTTCGATTATTCTAAGCGGTAACATTAGCATTAGTTGTTAGTTATGTTTGTTTCTTCGGTGGAAAATTTCCGTCCTCACGTATAATTTGCATTGTTGAATGAACTTCTTTCGAAAAAAACTAAAAAAACTAAAAAACTACTTGACCAATATGGACCAAAATCTAATCAGCTCTAAGTTACAGCGGAGCACATCCATTGCATCATTCATCATTCTGATCGCATTGTTACTTTTTCAGAAAACGTTAACGAAAAATTTGATACCATACAAACGGACATACGCGCACACACGCACGCACGCACGCACACACGCACGCACGCACGCACGCACGCACGCACACACACACACACACACACACACACACACACCGACATTTTGATAAAAATAGTCTAAAATGAATCCAATAACCATGAAACGTGAAGATCTGTTAAAAATTCGATTTTCGTTTTTCGGGGTAATTACCATAACTTCCCTATGAATCGGGAAGTTAAAAAAGAAAACTCAGGAGCTGGATGAGCGGATCTAGTCTTGACGCGATAAACGCGGAAAGTCCAAGCGCGAGATCCGAGGACCACGACGATGATCGGCATGCGATCGCGTGTTAAACAACGCGTTTAACAACACGCGTGTTAAACAACTTGCACTGCGATACGTTTCCTACGATAATGCCTTGTATGTTCTCCAGTGGCTGTACGCAACAGCAAAACTTTTAGACTGCGCTTGAATGGAAGTGCGCATCGCGCGTCAGTCGGGTTTCCGAAATGGCCGGTACTAATATCAAGGCAACTATTAATTACAGGCTGGCAGGCGAGCGGATATAATGAAGTCGGCATTTTATCGCCGCTACCGGTGGTAAGTTCTTCCCTGGACAGAACACCCGGTGTCTAGGAAGCGACGGAGTTGTAAATTTCGAGGGAGGGAGACCGCGTTGTCCAAGAAGATCGGTCTGGCCAGATAAAAATCTCTGGTTCGGAGATACTGGTCCATTTTCACGGTGTTTCGTTGGCTCTACAGAACCTCGTTCGAGAGCGCAATCTGCCGAAAGTCGAATTTTCTTCACATTTTCGAGAGTACGGCTTTACGGATCTAGATGTACAACAAATGGGAGTCGCGTAGAAAATGGTTTAAAAAGTGATGGGTGACATTGGAAGATATTGCCACTTACTTAACTCCTCGACAGGTTTACTTGCGTTCTTTAGAAACGGATCGTTGTGGGATTAGGAAAGGGATAAACGAAAATCGCGTTTCGGCACCTGTATATATTCAATGGAGGTGTAACTGGAAGTGGTCGACTCCGTCCGAATCGATGAAACGCTTTTCACCGAATGCTGACGCGACAGCTTCGTTCCATCCGGCAGGCTGGAATTCCAGGAGGACCGGTGGACCGGCTACGAGTTACAACGTGTTTCACACTTCGGGTTACTCGCCCACGCCCCCAAACAAACGTATAATGCGACATTAGAATAACAAATACCGGTTGAAGCATCCACGCCTAAGAGCCGCGGGGTGCCACGGGCCGCGGCCCGTAGCTACGCGCCAACATAAATACTAATTCGCGCATAAATAAATATGTATATATCTTTGGAGCGATTCGCTCGGCAGGCCTCGGAAGGCCTCGGGAGAATCGGGAAAAATTCTGCGGATCTTTCGAAAGGTAGAGAGAGCTTCGTCGAACCTGCCGTGTTTTAGGCTGCTCGGAGCACGAGACACTATGGGTTCATTCCGTTTCACGCGTCAAGCGCGTAGATCGTTTTCAATGCGATGCGCGCAGTGACATCGTTCCGTTTCGTTTATATTTTCTCGTGCACAGCTTCACATCAAATTTCAAATTTTTTGAAATTGCCGCTAACAACCGCTGATGCATCGACTTCGCATCGAACGCTTCACTTCTGAGCTGAGGTAACTGATGCGACGTTAAGGGGGTACCGTAACCCCTGATCTGGGTATTTATCAGTGTAAGCAACCTCCACGTTGAACAACAGTTTGGCAACAGTGACGAACATACATTTGTATCAATCTAACGCTTCAATTTCGCTATCAATACAGGTTTTTTTCTTTGTATCAATATCTTTATTGCTATTAATGGATCCGAGTGGCTTCAAGCCCTTTATATTTTTGTTGTTACGAATATACGCCGATAATTCTCCTGCCTAGCGCCATGTCGTTTGAGTAGCTCATCTAAAATTAGTTCTACTTGCCCTTCATTGCCCTTCACGAACGGAATCTGGGGAACAATTGAATGCGATCACGGGAAAACATTTTCTGTCCTGATATTAGCATGTTATGAGCTGTGTGAGGGCTCATTGTAAAGAGGAAGGTTCATCATAGTCCGCTCTGCTCATGATTTAAGTCGAAAAAATCATTTTGTATTAGAAAAATACATTAGAATCAGCGGAATTTTTCTTCATTTGTTTTCCCTACTTTGGACGCTCATATTATTAGATATAAACATAATCTAACTAAATCATGAGCTGAGCGACCTGCGATCAACCTTCCTCTGTCAAAAGAACCTTTATGCAGCTCAAAATATGCTCATATGAGGACAAAAAATGGTTTCCCGCAAACACTGATTTTATCATCAAAACAGTGTTTGCAGGAAACCATTTTTTGTCCTCATATGAGTATATTTTGAACTGCATAAAGGTTCTTTTGACAGAGGAAGGTCGATCGCAGGTCGCTCAGCTCATGATTCAAGTCGAAAAATTCGTTTTGTATTAGAAAAATACATTAGAATCTGCGGAATTGTTCTTTATTTTTTCCCCCTACTTTGGACGCTCATATTATTAGATATAAACATAATCTAACAAAATCATGAGCTGAGCGACCTGCGATCATCTTTCCTCTTTAGAATGAGCCTTCACATAGCTCGTAACATGCTTGTATAAAAACAAAAAATGGTTTCCCGTAATCACGGTTTTCACTTGTTTTTCTAGTAATATTCTAGTAATATGCTAGTCATATCCATGGGTACGGTACCCTCTTAATGCGCGAGAAGTGGCGGGGATCTAGGGAATTCTGAGCGTTCGGATGCAGTTCTGATGCGCGCATTGAATGCAACGGTATGCTTCTCTATGCGATACATGCGCTTGAAACGTGAAACGGAATGACCCCTATGTGTGCACGCGGTGGTTCCACGTTTTGTGCAGACTCAGGAGAGAGCCCAACTCGTTAATCGAGAGACAAACTCTTGGGATATTTTTGCGGGCTAAAGAGACACCGTAAAAATTGGAAGCTTCAGAAATTGCTCTCGGCTTCCTCTTACTTCGTTCTTTACGCAACACGGCTACCTACACAACGCCGGGGGACGAAGTTGGAAACGCGCAACTTATCCTCCACAGTTTTTCACCCCTCGCTGCCGATGCCCCGCGGCTTGTACTTACACGATACCGAATGGCCGCTCGGGGACTCTAATCGAAATTAGTTTTTTAATTGGGGAGACTTATTTAGCCATTAGGAGAGAAACAGCAGGGGTGAGAGAGCGAGAGGGTGGAAAAGGGAGAATCGAGTGGCGGAGCGCGGTGGAAGAAAACGGGATGCTCTCTCGTGAGCTAATCGTTCCGTTCTTTCTGCCGTCGCGCGTCAGTTTCCGGTGACCCAGTTTACTTTGGTTCTGCCGAGGTCGGTAATTAGAAGCGAGGCGGCAACTTGGAGGTGGTGTCGACGCCATCGCAGATGGAAAATTGAACGGGCACACGTTCGAATGGAAATGGTCCTGGGAGAGGATCGTTGGGATAGTCGCGGGCGACGAGGTCGAGTCCCATTAACACAGAGTAACGTTTCTTTGAACAACGGCGAACGCGGAGAGGCCGCGCTTTTCGCTATTCGCGATTCTCAGCGTAGAACGCGCGGCGAAGGTGAATGGGACCCGAAGAAAAGGGGGAAGCCGCGTGGGAGGGAGCCGGGAGGGGATAATGAGCAGGACGAAGGGAGTACCGGTGTAATTCGCGCTCAAATATTGCTCGAAGAGGCTCGACGAACCGAGCGAGAGGGAGAGGGCGATAGAGAAAGGGAGTAGCCGTGTTCCTGTGTACGTAATTTCATAATTAGCGGGAGAAGGGTGGGCCTGAGGGACGCAAAAAGCGAACGGCGGCTGCGAGTTCCATTAGGCCGCGGAGAAAGCGGAGGATGCGGAGGAAGCGGAGACGCTGGGAGGGCCTATTCGACTCAAACTATTAAATGGAGCCTCCCTCTTGGCCCCCGCGCCGCGCGCCGCCAAAAAATTATAAACGCGCTCGTTTGCCCGCGATCTGTAGCAGCGAAACCGGCCAAGAGGGTATAGGTACATACGTATCTCGAGGTCGTGTCGCTTCGAACGAGGGAGATGAGTTACGGCGCGATACTTTTTTATCGATTCCATTAAATGGCGGAAGGAGCGGCGAGTCTTTCGAACGAGCAGACGTTGTCGAAGGATCGAACGCGTTCCTCGGTGCCGAGACTGCTTGGTGGTGGTCGTGGTCGGCTCGAACGTTCCTCGTTTAACGAGCCCCTTCGCGCGTCGCAAGCCCGAATTTTTCGTAAATTTCTCCGGGAGGAAGAGGACGGAAGAAATTTACTTTGCGAGTCTTCACCCTCCGCGAACCGACTCGTAAATCTGTGTAAGGTCAGTGGAATGGGTACCGGGGAAAGGTCGGAGGTGAGGCGCGGAACGGAGTCACCCTCTTTCGAGATTGCTCTCTTCGAGCGGGACAGCTCGGTCGATAAAACAATTGCCGGGGGGATAATCGGCATTATTTACGCCGGATTCTCCGGCAGATAGGCGAGGGTAGCAGCTGGGGTGTGCGGGGATCGGCCAGGGTACCCGAAGGGGCGGCAAGAGGGTTGCGTGTCGTATCACGGCTCACGGCCCGGAATACTCTCGGTATAGTAGAGTGTAGAGTATAGAGTGTACAGTATAGAAGCAGCCTGTGCCTGCTTCTGCTACTACTTCTGCCTCCGCTTCCAAGGGGTAGCTGGAAAAGAGAGGTCCGAAGAGAAGATTCCCCGGCAGTTATAAGCCTGGGGTGATCTCGTGCAGCGGCTTCATCGGCTTACAGCTTATCCTGGTGATCCGCCCTCGCCGTTAAACTGCTCCCAATTAGATACGTCACTGGATTTCGATGTCAACTGGCTATATAAACCCGCGATTTCTCCCTCGGGACAAAACCGACCGACCTGCCTGCCTGCCTGCTGCCCGCCTGCTTTGTCCCCGTGCCTGCTTCGATGCCTACCTTCCCACAAAGCGAACCGCTTTTTTTTCGATCGATGTCCTCGTAGCTAAACATTTTTTTCCTTTTTTTTTGTATTCCGCCTGGTTACTACAGATAACTCGATGTTCGATAAGTTGGCCAACGGATGGGCAGCCCGAACGAGAGAACCGCCGATAATTTCGCGGCTAAAAATCGACGCGAACAAAGGACAAAGAGTTTAAAGGAGAAAATAACGTCCTAAGTAGACGTGTTCCATTGGCCGAAAATTATGCGGCGAACGCGGTCGTATAACGTTGTCAGAGAATTGGATCAATTTCGGTGACAAGCGATTACAAGGAGCACGCGAGACTTCGAGTTAGTGGAGCCGGCTGCCGCTGCCACGCCGCTCCGATTAGCTCCGGTTACCTCCGGTTAGCTCTCCGTTTTCGTCAAATCCAATAGCGTTGCGGTTCGATTGTCTTCCGGCTACCGGTTTTTGCAGAATCCCGAGTGTCCATAGTGTCGGGTGCCGAGGCAGAATGAGAAAGACTGATCGTTCCACGCCAACCAAATGTTCTCCGCAACCCGTCATTTCGCCACGTCACGAGTTTAGCTCATCGATGCGATGCGGGGCTACGCGAGGCGAAACGACGCGACACAACGCGACGTAACAGTTGCTGGTCAAAGATGGCCGACACAATGGCCGCTGTTTCCCCGAGGCGTCGCGTCGTCCCGTCTCCTCTAATACTCCGACAACCTAAACGAGTATTGTTTCCTTCCTCGCAAAAACGGTGACACGCGATTCCTTTGACGCGTTAGCCGCGCGCTCCTTTAAACGCCAATTTGCTCATCCGTAATCGGTCACGATCCTTTGTCCCGTGCTTTCACTCCGCAGTAGAGATCGACGGGTCCTCCCGACTATTTTGCGGACCGGCTCGTTTCCGTTTCCCTTTTTAGCACGTTAGCTTTCTTCGATCAAACCACGAAGCGCTAACGAGTCGCGTTCTACTCGGAACGGTTTAGCCGCTCTTCCATTTTTCTCTACAATCTCATTCTTGGTCCGTCGCACGCGAAACTGTCGACGGAACTCGTGCTCGGCCGTCCGTTACACCCGCGATTAAAACGTCGAATATACTGATGATTTATTCTGTGTGTAAGTAGTTAACCCTTTGCGCTCGAAGCTATTTTCACTGCTAAATTCCGACGTTTCGTATTACGTAAAATATTTTCAACCGAACTGCGGATCTTGGTCCAAAATAAGTACATTCTTCGTCAACTGTAACATGTATGATTCGAATACGTTGAAAGTAAATACGCACATCGGTGCACTTAAATTCGTTTGATCTTTATCTGCCGTTTTAAATTCCACCAATTTTCTTCATAGATGCATAAATATCCGCAGTCTTCATCGTGTCGATGTATAAGATCGAGTGTAGATTCGCTGGTATCGGATTCGGTAGAACGTTTAGCAATTTATTAAACATAAAGACATTTAGCAGCGCGCAGGGACTGTTTCGAATTCTATCGGGCGATTAATCTGCTCGCCAATGAGTCGCGGAAAATAAAAGCAGCGCAAGCCTTCAAAGCTGTTCAAACCTCTGCCGTTCCAGTTGACATTGCTGCTAAGGAAACTGCACGATAAACATTGGATTCGATGCTCGAGTTGCCATGAATGGGCTCGTTAAGCTTGTCTCTGAATCTCGGAACGTTCGAATAATTATGTGAGCCTGTTCCAGAAGCTCGACGCTTCGAGCCGTCGTATCGTTTCGTGGAACGGTCGAGCAAAATATTGGAGAAAGATCTTGTTCGACTTTTCTTTGGGTACTACCTCGAAAAAACGCTCCCCTACGACGATAAACGACAGACGATAGGTTTGGGTTAGCGATCGTGGCAACACGCATCTCCGTTTGCACGCTAGTACCTATTTACACAGCGCCGCGGGCACAATTGCACGGGAAGCGAGAAGATAGGTTCGTCGATCGGCCGGCAAACGAATCCTTTTTGTCGGACGGGGTGCATGCGTAATAAGGCAGACACGAGCTTTCCCGCTCCCTTTTCTCGCGTCCCAACCGGTGCGGTATCGTCTTCGAAATCCCTCCTACTCGCCCTGAATACAGCCACCCTAACGGAAGGTAGGCGGAGTGGTCGGTCGCGACGCGAGGGCCAAATCCTCCGGCAAATACGCCACCGTGTGGCAACTGTTCGCCTCGAGCTCGGATTCGAATTCGTGCGCACAATGGCTCCGATCGGTATGTAAATTAAATGCGAAATCGACGCGACGATCGACACCGAGGTCTGCTTCTGGCGAAGAGGGTCGCGACAGGCACGCATCGGGAAGGCTAGCTGTCCGTTCGCCTTCTGTCCAAAAAGGAAAAAAGCTAACGTCTCCGCGCGAAAGCTACAAAAGACTGTCGGTCCGATCTGCGGGGACATTGTGTCCAGGGGATGAACCGCTGGACCGAACTCGCCCACAGAACGAATGACCTTTCTTCTCCTCGTTACCCAATCGTTCAGCCCTTGTTTGTATAGATCGTAGCCTAACCGAGCGGGGAATCCTCGAGCAAACAGAGAAAGGCAAACGGTAAACTGTCAAGGGATGTGACGGGTTCGCCCGTCGAATAGCCGGTTGTTCGAGGGGGCGGATCTCGCAGATCCGACCCCTTCCCGCGTGAGTACCGTTTCCTAATTATCGTTCCGTCGCGCGTCGCGGCGAATAGCGAGTCTACCGTTCGCGTTGAAAATAAATGCCAAGAATTAAAGCGGCCGCCTCTCTCTCTCTCTCTCCTTGGTACGCGGACGAATCGCGAGAAATAAAGGACCAGGAACGTAAAAGGGAAGCCCGTAACCATTCCGAGACTTTTACTGCAGAGAGTTTTCCTGATGACAGGAAACATTACTTACACGTGCATGCGGTTGGATGTGCGCCGCTTCCGTACGCCTGACCGTACGGCACCACACCCCACCGCTTCTAATCATGAAATTAAGTCCGACTCCAAGAGTCCGCGGTGCGTAAGTTGCCGTATCGAACGAGAGACCGGAAATATCGCGGCGAATTGGACGAGCGACTCAGTCCTATGCTTACAAATTTACGCGTTTCGTCGACAAGACCTCGATTTTCACGAGCTCCGTTCACTCTCCACACAACCCCAGCATCCTGTCGTTTCCGGTTTCAACGGAGAACGACTTCTCCACGCGCGGAGAATGGAAATCGAAAATCATGAATCGGAAAGTACAATGAGTCGCGTTATCGAGGCCACTCCTTCCTAATGCGACGGAGAATCCAGATCGCCCGCAGCGAACAACGAATTCGTAGATGCTCGTTTGTCACCTACGTTTATCTTCCCTCGCTGCGCTCTCAATATTTCCCTTCCCTTCTATCAGCATCGATCATCCGTGATTCGATGAAACACGAGAAACCGACTTAATCTCTTTACTACGCCTATATCGATCGAATCACGATATACGCTACCGTTCGTACGATCGAAACCTAATTACGAGCTCTTTATTTCTACATTATCATCGCGCGATCCTAAATTATTCGGCTGTCGGTGGACGCTTCGAAAATCGACTGTCTCCTTTCTCGTATAAAATAATAAAATAAAATACGACAAAGCAGTTTAACAATCTAGAACGAAAATATCTTACAACGAATCGTCCGTACCACATTTATTTCCAATCAATTCCGATTATTATATTTTGCATCTTTATGTAAAATAAAAATTGTCTGAATGAACTGGAAGTGGTCATTTGGAAGCTCATCTCTTTCTTTAATAATCATGGAAAATAGAACATGGTACATCGACATTCTTAAATTCTGTTAATCCGTTTATTGTCTTAAATTGCACCAATTCAATTTTATTAGATATGCATAATAAAATCCGCACTCCCCTAATCATAGAAAACTGCACGTATACGAGGCGGCGTGTAATGTCATTTTCATCGTGCGTCTCAACGTGAAATGGAAGCAACAGCAACGGTTTGATCGGGGTTATCCGATCGAAAAAAAACCATTTCTTCCATATCTGTCGGAGACGTCGGAGTTTGCGAACGGTAGTGTATATTCGAGGGTGGTGCTGCCATCTAGAGACTCGGTCGGAAACCGAGCCGGTGGTTTAAGGGATGAAACGCTAAACGCTTACCCTGTTGGTTCTTTCCCATTTGGAAACGGACAAAGGCGACGACGATCAAGAAAAAGAAAAATTCGATGCCAAATTTACGGTAGCGGGATCGCGATCAAAATCGATCGACGGAATGGTACGGCCACGCGAAAAGGAAAATCTCGGATGAAGAAGTTTCTGGGTCGCTGGATCGACCTCCCGCCATTGGACAATATTTCACGATATCTTCTCGAATTGTTCTCGGATTGTTCTCGGATCGCGGGGCTACGGGACCCCCTATGGCCACCGGCTACACTCTACACGAAAACATATACGTCACTGACGCGCTGTTCGCGGTGATTCCGATGGATCCTGGGATTCGATGGGAACAAAAGAATGTTGGTTTAGCATGGAAGGCGTGTTTGTTATTTTGATGAGGTATAATGGGATGGATCTTGGGTGTTGATGCATAGCGCGTAGCAGGGTGCCGAGTCCAGAATCCCGTGGATCCAAATGGAGATTGGTACGGGCCCCGTAGGCCCCGTGGGCTCTCGTCCGAGACCCCTGTAGACAGGGGCCGCAACACGTCCATCACGTGTCACGGTTATGTATTTAGACATATCTCACTGCTATCTTCTGTATCGTTCTTCCTCTCGCGCTCTCTCTCCCTCTTTGTTCCTCTCCCCGTTCGCCCACCGTTCCCGTGTCTCTCGTTCGGGTCTGACCTTTCGTTTACCATTTTTCTTCTTCCTTATACGATCCTCGTATTCGTCTTCACTTGCTACCAGCTTATCGTTACGTTCCCTTCTCCTCGAAACCCTCGTAATCGAGACGAGAAACCGCTACAAAAATATTACCTTGTCCGTAAGTGATTCCGAGCCGAGGGCCCGCATACCACGAGACGATAGAACGATGTTCAGCGTCCTCGACATCGGGACGACACGAACATTCAAAGAATCTTCGAACCGTTGCTCTCGTTTTCGTTCGAACCTCTCCTCGCTCCTGCTTCTTCCTTTACGGTCGACAGTCGTACGCTATATCTCAACGTTCATTTCCCATACGGTGATGCATGACTCACCCGTCTCGTCGTATCTCTGTCTCCGTCTTTTCCTCTCTTTGGATTCGCTCTTTGCCCGTCCCTTTCTCATTCGGAATAATCGCGCGTTCGACCCAGCGATCCTCGATTGCCGCTCGTTAATATTGCCCCGTTCAGCGTTCACCGTGCATTCTGTAGTCGGTAGTCACTGCCGATTCAATTTTTTACTAGCTCGACACAGAAGCCTGCTTCGAACCGGTATGCCGTCCGATCCGTTGCCTCCACCGCGCCAGTTTCCGAGAGGCTCTCGGTTCGAAAAATGAAAAACGAACTCGCGCTTACCGGCCGCCACGCGAATATACGTTATTGCGTACTGAGAATAGAAAAACAGTAATAAATACTATGAACACGACGTTCTTAACAGTAATCTCTCGGCTGGCTTGCGAAAAGACATCGTAGAAAAGCGCAGGTACATTCGGGAAAATTTAGCTGTTCGGCTCGTTACTCTCCGTTCGCCACAGGTGCCGCCGGTTTCACCATGAAGTTGACGAAGCCGTCAACGTCCTCGAGCTCTTTCGAATAGAATTTCGCGGCGATCGTGGCACGGCCCTCGAACTTCGGCACCATGGAGAACGAACACTCAGCATCGGCGTCAACTTCCACGGTCTCCGACAGCTTCAGTTTAAGCTGCTCGTCCAAGCCAGGTCCTTCGATCAAGAAGCGGCATTTCTTCAGCGGTATGGGCAGCGGATTCTTGAATTTGGCTCTCGCGTTCAAGGTTTCGCCGACTCGCGGCTCGTCTTCGATCTGCAAATGCGCCCAGACTATCGTTTCCGCTTCAAAAGTATAAATAAGCAACGTATTTATGTACTCACGATGATTTTGATGTCGGGTTTCCGCACGCGAAAATCGTCCTGTGCAAAGTACTCGAAATTCGTATCCTTGACGGTCGCCAAACAAGCGATGTTAAACGCACACTGGTTCATCAATCGAAGACCGTACTCTTCCCAGGACACCTCCATCCGCACCTCTTCGAGCACTCCCGGTCTCACCAAACGATCGATGTTTAACCTTTTGACCGGGTCGCCGACACGACCAGTGTATAGCACCGTCTCGACCCTCAAAATTACGGAGACCCGGTACTCGTTGGAGTCGCTCCTATTTTTGATCAGCAACACCACGCTGAAAAGGTAAAGCGAGATCAATATTACATCGAGCTTCGTATTTCGACGTGCTGTTTAAATAGAACGGCAATTACAATTTCAAGAAGAAGAAGAGTACCTGAATGGTTGTCCGATCACGATATCGTCGCGGAGCTCGAAATGGAACATGATGTCGTTAAACTCCTCGTTTAGGTAGTAACGGCTGAACAACGATTGGCTTTGACGGAGCGCCCTTAGCATGGCAGCCCGCTCCTCCTCCGATCCTGCAAAAAGAGAAGCTGCCTCGTGAGAGCGTTCAATCTGACAACAGTAAGGTGGCAGACGCGATTAAGAAGACCACGTGGGCTTACTTTCGGGATATTTGTAGGTGTAAGTGATGTCCTCCCTGGCCCACCTTCCGACCGCCTTGGTGCTGATAAATTGCCCGATTCTGAAAATACCATGGAAGAATGAGATAGAGGAATCCAAAGAAATGGTTCGGAAACCGATCGTCGAGGCTCACCCGAACTCGTCCTTCCGAATCAGTTTCAAGGGCTGCGTCGGTCCGTTGTACCGCCAAAACACTTTGTCCGCGTTGACTTCGGCGAAGAGGAAAGCGTTGTCGTAAGGGCGAAGGACCTCGCCCTTTTTCACGGCTGCGACAGAGGCCGGACCACAACGATACGCGTCCTCGCTGAGCTCCTGAGGAGTCGCATCGATCGCTTGCCAACCGGAGCAGTCCGGTGACAAATCCAATCGCTTCATCCACACCTCGTTCCACACGTGGAAGTTCCTACGGGTGAGAAAACCAACGACAAAAATAGGTTCGCGTTCTCGCTGGATATTGGAGAGACACGCTTCGCTACTCGCCATATCGAGTCGCTGTTCAGTTCCTCCAACACGCTGCCCTCGGCGTCCACGAAGTAATCGACGGTCAGGCTGCTCTGGGTGTCATGGGCGCTCGAGTAATTGGTCACCACGCGGCAAGGCAAACCAAGGGTACGGCAGACGGTGGCTAGAACACCCGCGAACACCCAGCACTGTCCGTACTTAACCGGCTTCTTCGTCTTGTAGTATTGCTGCAGGATCTTCTGGGAGCCAAGCCACTTGGTCGGCGGCGTGCCGCCTCCGAAATCGTCCGACCAATTGCCCATCACCGCTCCGTTGTCGTCCGGAGAGTTCACCTGAAACGACAAAAGCGATAGAGAAGCGACGAAAGCGTCGTCGCGTCGAGAACCGATGAAGATTCCCGGGATAAAAGTTGTTCTCGATATACGCACGCTCGCGGACAACACTCGGGATATCACCACAGGATCGCTCCTGCCGGAGATTCGAACTTTCCCGACTCGAGTCATCAGGTGTAACGCGCAGTCCAATATGTCCCTCTCGAACTGCGAGTACTTCCACACGGTTGGTCGCAAACGATTGTAACTTCCGCGCCATATCAGCCCGTCCTCGGCCAGCACATATTCCTGTCGCTGATCTTCACCTTCCAGGTAGACTACGTCCTCTGAAACGTCGCGGCGCGATCTTATAATTAGACTGTCTACCTATATCGATCTTTCGTTATTCTAGAAATGTGGTCCGTTGCCAAAAGTTCTCGATCGTTACCTTTCGACCACGGATTAAAGATCAAGTAGAACGGGTGACGCATCGAGTAGCTGACAGCTCCGTCCAAGTTCTTGTTCTTGGTGTCGATGTCCATCTTCCATTTCCCTACGATGGCGTTGGCATCCGGAACGATCTGAGAACACAAGAATGAGTTATTCGCGACGACTTGCGACGTCGTGATTGCTTTTAACGAAGCTTGCCTTTAAACGAAGAAAATTCGATTGAATCGCGTCGATAGTCGCTTGCCAGGATCCTTCGGAAACCTCCCCCGGATAAAGAACGGGCGTCGCAACCAGAGTTCCGTGGCCATACTGCGGCTTCTCAACCCCATCCACCGTAAACACCAACGACATACCGTCGAGGTTCGGATCATAGTCTCTGGACAGTGTGAGGTGAACGAAAAATGGTTGTCCGCGCCTGACGACCAGCCGGGCCTTGTCATCTTGTCGTGACATCAAATCGTATCTCGACGTCCTGTGGCTCTCTCCGTTCTCCACTAGACACGGATCCACGTCCGCGATCGTCAGCACGGGAACATCGAAATCCTCCCCTAAACACAGCAAAACGTTAGTGGTAACAAAACGATCGCGACGCCTGCTTTTGCCGGAAAAAGATGATAAAAAATGATTTAAGAACGCACAAATTAATACATATATGTAAAAAGAACACTTTGCGGATCTCGCGAAGCGAGAAACCTCGAGCGAAGATCTTTTCCCGCATCGATGGAACAAGAAGCGGATTGCCGCAACTAATTATATGTTGAGACGAACGATTAGAGAACGCGATCGCGAAAAACAAGAGCACTCACAGTAGAACCGGTACGGGAACGGCCTGATGCGACCGGCATCGTTGAAAGATCGGTAGCGGTCGTAAAATCTATAATACATTCTTCGAGGATCGGAGGCGAACTCGTCCCTTGAAAACAAACGGAAGACTGAATCCATCGATGACAGTCGCGACGAAGTCTTTTAGCTGTTCAGGGAGTTCCGCGAAATCGCTCTGACAAATCGCACCTCCTTGACTCGAGACGAAGAGGAAGGAAACACGTCGTCGTGTCGGACGATGGACGACGGCCGTCTCGAGTGTTGCGTCTTGCGTCGAGGGTAGGGCTTTCCGAAGCGCGACGCAACGCGTTGCAGCGTGTCGGGTGGGTTGCTGCGTACTAGGAGAGCCCCCAAGGTCGTTTCTGCATCGGCGAACGCGGCCATACATGGTGTCATCGATGACTTTGGTACCAGTAGGTGTCGCCTACTTTTCATTCTGTCAATTACTCCTTGTAATTTATTTACCGACGCGAAACGAGTCATTTGCTTCGCAGAGATGCCGATTCCTCGTAACCGTTACGCTTCGCTTAAACGCTCGGATCGGTCGACTTCTGGGTGGAAAATCGCGGAGGCTAACTAAACGAGTCAATTAAGAGCCGTTTCGTTGACAGAGTCGTTACCACGAACCGGTGACAAGCCCACCGATTCTGGATAGATTAATTGATCGATTTACGATTGCCGTAATCGATCCGAGTTTTTATGGAGGCTCCATTTAGAAAAATCTGAGGACAGCCGATCGGTTCTTGTACACTGCCGGCTAAAAGTTTAGGATCACCGCATAAGAAAGATGTCATTCGGAATTATATTATTATACATATATGATGAGCGGTTTTCATTTAAAAAAATATTACTAGACCTAGGAAAACATTACAGAACCGCTGAAGCCACTTTGCAGTACTTATGCTGTAAACTGTATTAAAATACAGAGTAACGAACGAACGCAAATGATTTTAGATTCAATATCCACGTGCACGTCTAGCAAGCCTCTCACAGTAAAATTAAATGGCGCGCCTGTACCATCGAAGACGATGGTCAATGGGATCACGATTGATTTAATTCCTACGTCCTAAGATTCGTTGCGCGAGTCAAGAGTCACGGTTCGGGTAAACCGCTGGATAATGTTAGCGATGCATCCGATCGCCGATCGGATAAGCGAGAAACACGCATCCTACTTCCGGTCAACCAGTTGATTACGTTACTTCGATGCTATACGCATCTATACCGGATCGGTTCTAATCGGCGAATTAAAAATTTTTATATTTCTAATCAGACTAAATTTGAAATGATTAGAGACTGTCCATCGTGGTATCCACCCTCCGCCGTGGAAATCCATTAACGCGAATATAACATCCCGCTGCGCTCGCTCGATCAGCGGTAAATATTGATCGATCGCGTAATTACGGGAGCGATAGTCGGCCGGCCGGCTAATTATGTAATAAATATCGTGTCAAACGATAGCGATACAAAGTACCTGCGGGTCGATCGCTTCGACCGGTTTCGTACGGAACCGGTGCGACGGTGTTTCGACGATTTAATCATTCGGGCTGGAAACTATAACGCGAACACCACGCCCACGGATATTGTTTCTCTCTCGTGGATCTACTTCAGATCTAACAATAAGCGCACGTGCACGCGCGAGCGTTCGAAAATCCAGATTATCCATAACGATCGATGACGGGCGGTGGCAATTTCATCTCCGCAAATAGTCAGACATTAATATATATTCTGTATACTACCGTTCTCGAGAGCATTCAGTCAGACGGGATGATCGAGCCCTGGAAATCAATTACTACGACACCATTTTTTCTCCGCTTTCGAGAGTAATGTTACATTTAGCGCATCATTCTGCGGTGCGCAGTGCACATACATCGCAAAAAGGTGAATAAAATTCGGGTCCCTGTTAGTTGTACATTGTCAATTACAATTTTATAGGAACCACCCACTGTGTGGCGCCAAACGCTCGTCCGATGGCTTGTCCACCGAGTGTCGCAAGGAGTCGCGCGACGTATTGATAAGCATTGCGCAAAGAGCGCAACAGGCGCACACGTCGCGCGAACAGCAGCGACACTCGCATGAAATTAGCATTCGAGATTGTGGATGCGAGGTGTTGTTGGCGTGTCGCGCGCGAAACATCGGCGGATCTCGCGTCTCGAACGAACACGGAACTCGCGAGATACTTATCTCGTGACAAATTGCAGTGTTCGCGAGTTAATCGCGTATCTTGCTGCTTCGACGTTATCCGCGAGTATCCCGCGATCGCTCGGATCGATAGAGGACGCAAAACTGCGAACGCGTCTCGTTTGGAATTTCGGGAAATGCTTGAATAATAGAAGTCGGCCTTGCATAATAAGGGGTGACGTAATGTTACACGACGGTCAGGGTACCGCTTGCACGATCAACACTTTCATTCATTCACCTACCGCGAGGCGGATAAATACCCGTCGGAATCGTATTTGCCTTCATCTGGCCAATGGGTGTCGGTCGTTCGGCAAGGGATCATTTGGATCGTAGACCGATACCGCGATCGGTCGAATAAATAGGTTTACGAGAAAACGAGAGCGATCGTTCGTGAGGCGCCAAAAGTTGAGATTTTCCATCTGGCCGCGAGCCCGAGTTTATTTTCCTTGGTGAAGGAGCGCCGAGCAAATCTTTGAGCAACGGACGAGGCGCTCTATTTGCACGATTTTTGTTTACTCTTTATTACGTTACACGGGCACCAGTTGGTTGGACCGAACCTATTTCCTCGAAACGACCTTGCCTCGAGGCTCACGGAGGCTCGAGTTCAGAAATGTGAACGAGAAGAATGTCCGAGAACGCGAGGACGTTGAAAATGGAATGTTACGCGCGAACTTCGAAGATAGTCGCCGCGCCTTTAACAAATTAACTCGTTGACTGCCACGCGGATTTATAAGGAAACGATGACTGACGCGACCTGAACGGAAAATTCGGTGTCGGTCACCGGGGACTGACATCGCATTCAACGCATTAAGGAAATGTTATACTTGGGCAACGGTGCGCGATGACATCATCGGCTAGAAAAGCGCGGAACGCGGCAATTCGGTACGCTGCGTAAACGCATCGAGAAAAGATGATTGGAAACACGTTTCGACAGGATTGAGTACCGAGCACGGAACTTCTTAAAATAGGTGTTGTCGCGACTATATTATCAACACGGAAGAACAATATCGACGCGTTCATGCTGGAAATTTCGGAGAACTTTTCTTCATTGTCGACCGCTACCAACGCGTATGCTATAATCGTGTATTAATAGTAGCATCTTAACGAAACATTCCATTCTCATGATATCGCTTTAGTAACGTCTCGAGGTCCGTGAAATTTTAGACGCGACGTGCGGCACGAAGACCTAGATTCTACGGCTGGATCTCTCTCTGGACCGTCCATTTCTACCGTGTTTCTCTAATCGCTGCACTCGCGCGCATCGTGCACGCACCACGCATACGAAAACTGCCAAAGAAACGAATAACTTGAAAATTTATCGATTCCGATAATCGCATCCCGAATCGAACTATCCCCTGCGGAGACTATTGACCCGACAGCACGGTATCAAAGTCGAGAGAGTAAGCTAGCGCGAGCTAGAGCTTTCACTTGAACGATATACACAGTTTATCTCGGGTGCGACATCGTTGACCCTACGGTTTCCATCAGTACAGTTCTCCTCCAACCTATCACTTACTTAAGAAATAATGGTCAGTTGACCTTGTTCGACTATGGGTCAATCTACGACGGCTGTGGTCAATCACGTCAAAGATGCATCGAATGGTCAGGTGACGATTCTAATTTCTAGGGGCATGAGATCAAAGCGTTCGATTTCGGCGTTATCGTATCTTCAAAAGATAAAAAATAACGTTCGCGAACCCTTTGATCTCGATTTTAATATCCATAATGATAATTAGACTGCGGATTTTTATGCAAAATAATTTTTATATCATCGATTGCAAGACTAAATTGTAAATGTTTATAATATAATAAAATCGGCAGCCTATATATAATATGATAAATTATTATTATAAGAGAAGATTACCTGCATCCACTGTGGTTGGTGGACGTGGCAAGCACTCCGGTTTAGTGCAGGTATACCTCGGAGTGCCATCCGTTGTATCGGTTTGGGGTTTGAAGACCGCTCTGAATCGCGAGAAAAACGAACAACACTTGCCCATTTTGGTTCGATCTGTTTGGTTCGGCGATGCGATGATTTACAACGGTGGCTGTTCCACAGGTGTTTTTTCCGGACGCGACGCGACGTCACTGTTTTAAATCCGCGCGTCTACGGTCTGCGTCTTGCATTCGCACGTGTTCGCGTTCATCTCGGCGCGCGTTACAGTTCGCTCCTCCATAGGTGGACCGAAGCATGTATTGTCCGGAGCACGTATCGTGGTCGATTATGTTTCGTCGGATGTCGCCTGGTTGCTCTCAACTTGGCGTACTCTCGAGAAAACCTGAATCCCGCGGCAATAATCGCCGATCAAGGGCGTCCAGTGGAAGCAGTCAGACCATCGATTCATCCGCGCAAAAAATTCACGCTTTGAAACGATTTCCTTGACCGTCCGCGCCGACAATCACATACAATTTCGAATTGCTTTCGAGGGATCGACGATCTATCTTATCGCGCTTTGTTCGAGCACGAAAAAAGACTGGCACCAATTAAATAGACTAGTTGGTGATGATATCACGAGGCATATTAAGCGCGACCGCGAACCGATCGGGAGCACGCGTTCCGTCGATCTGCTCGCAAGTAGACGAGCGACTGTCAGACCGCGAGCTACTGGCATCCGAAACGATGCGACGAGACGCGACTCGCGTACCGAGCTCAACCTTCGGTTGATTTTTAGGCGAGTTACTAACAACGCCTGCAATTTTTCACGTGGGTAGATATTCCATCGTATTCTCCGCCTTCGGAATTTAATCGTGCGAAATTACCGCAGAAAAATGTCCGTCGCGCGATGATTAAGACGACTCGGACTTCAGACTCTCAGTAAAAAAATGCGTTTCCGATGAAAGCACGGCGCTTACTTTCCTTCCATGAATTTATGAAACACAACTATTTTAAGAGTCGCGCGCTTTAGAAAGAAAAACTGTTACTCATATCCTTCAGGGAAACCGATCGCAGCGCGTATTCGGCATACAATTAGTCGTGACTATTTCGAGACTGTTAGTCGCGAATAAACACAACACGATCTCTCCACGAGCATTACGGTTTTATTCGCAAAAG
Source organism: Lasioglossum villosulum (assembly GCA_963971365.1). NCBI lineage: Eukaryota > Metazoa > Arthropoda > Insecta > Hymenoptera > Halictidae > Lasioglossum > Lasioglossum villosulum. The sequence continues at coordinate 32,698,400 of OZ020499.1, forward strand.
AATATTCATATTAAATGCTGCAAATCACTGTTTGCGAGCACACCTGTATACAATATATCAAACCTACTACTCGAACGAGTTGAAAATATTAAATTGTATCAAACTCTGTGTCGATAACGTGGCTCTGTCCCCCTCTGTTATCTTCTATTTTTATAATAGTTTGCATGATATCATCTATTAGTACGTACAAGTATCTGTACACATAATCGCCGGATTCGTTCTGCAATCAATTTGAACGTGTTAGACGATTCTATAGTGTGAATAAGTGCGACCCTGAAATTACGTACTTCTTGTACTTCTAAGGTCACTGTGCCGCGTCTCCTTATGCCTTGGACATAGAATTGCATTCTCATGTGCCGCACTCCGTCTTTCACGAATGTAGCATGACTGTAAAAATTATGCATTTGAACAGAGCACGAATAGAGCAAGGTACAAAGCCTACCTAACGTGGTTACGTCTACGCCGGTGCTCCTCTCCATAACCTCTTATAGGTTCACCAAGAGCATCTTTCACTTTAGGTTCTTTCTTGCAGCGTTCCAGCGCTTTACTGTAAACGTTATTTGGACTTTTACTGGAGAACAGTTCGTTGAAAATCGCGTAAAACATTAAACCTGTAATTCCTATGCCTCCGATTATTACACTTAAATATCCAACAGATTTTGTGTTCTCTTTAACTGAAAAATAAACAATGTTGAAAAACACGGATTATTTAGTGACTCGCAGCATGGGATAACCATATGAAATTTACCTACTTCCGCAAATCCAACTTGGAGCCTGTTCTCTTGCTCGACCTGATTTGACTTTGCGAGTGTCTTTCTTGTGCAGTAGGAAGCATTTGGGGGAACATTAGACTCCGGGTAGTAACGAGAACAAATACGTGCATTCGATAGACCAGAGACAGCTACTAGTCTCCTAAATGGAATATAATTAATCACCCTTACAGAAACCATGTCCTAAAAAATAGATACACTTTAACAAGGTTGTTATCGATTTCGTTTAACAAAATATATTTAAACGAATATATTGGTTCCTCGCTTACTACTCTAAATAGAAATGATTGAAAACCTTGCTGCAAAAACAAGGCAAGTTCATTTATCGGTCAAATTGTACTCGTCATATCGTTGATTGTTTGCAGTGAGAAATAAACAATTGTCAAAGTCTGAACTCACCCGGTTTCTATGTCAAGATCTTCAATTACAGTTACATTTTCAGAGTTGATTGCGTTGCATCAGAGATTGTATTAATATGATCGGAACCGAATTTGTTATAATTAAAGATGAACTTACGACTGAAAAATGTGTTGCCCGCAGAATCTTACAACGTTTGCATACAAAAACCGATAATCAGGTATCGAAGAAGAGTCAATTCAGAGAATTCGACTATAATTCTCGATCATGTTTGCTCATTACGAGATCTGCAAACGGTACACGATGAAATTAGGTTATGATGCTGAAAGACAAGACAAAACACAACATAACCTTTCGTGAAAGCGAACTGTGCTGCGTTCATCGAAACGGTTGCCCTCGACGCAATTAGAGATCAAGAAGTTGAATTTCTCGAATCGGATCAAGCGGATCAAGTTCAAATTCGCAATGAAAACTGCTCCGCATCAAAGGCTAGTGATGGTTGGTGATCGTGATGGGCAAGTATTCGCATTAGCTATTTTATCGATTATCAATTTTGATGTTACGCTACGATCTCGATCGTTCGAATATCAATTCGATAAATCGGCTCCTTTAATTCGTGTTAGTATTTTGTTAATCTTGCAACAAGTTTCAAAATCGTTACAATTGATTACAAAAAAGAACAGTGACTTACCGTATTGTTGTTTGTATTTTAGGCTGAAAGAATTATTACGTCGGCGTTTGGTCGAATGTGGTTGGAGGGATCAAGTAAAATTAATCTGCAAGGAATTAATCAAAGAACATGGTCACGATATCACGTACGATAAGCTACTTTCTGTGGTCACAACCAAAGCGAGAACGCTCGTGCCGGACTCTGTGAAAAAAGAGCTTTTGCAAAAAATAAAGAATCAGCTTATCGCGCAAGAAGAAAAACTGAAAATGTAACGAGTCAAAATCATTTATTTGTAAGCTTTCATGTTCCAAGAAGAAAATCTATGGCCAACAACTGTGTTCGAATCTCGATATACCATTTCCATATGTACGACGTACAAATACGTGTGATAACTATGTGTAATTATAACTTGTAATCTTAGGGTATAGGTAGTTAGAAATAAATTGTATGTACCACACAGAATCTAAAGCAAGCGTTGTTTCATTGATTATTAGATGATTATTGCATTTGAACATAACATATAGCGATGAATAACCTCAACAAATTCAATATTTTTACAAAAAACTAGAAGTACAAAATAATCAATATTAAAACCATAAATCGAACATAAGAGTAGACTCGTCACCATGTGGTGCAGTCAAAAATCAATAACGCAAATAGTGTTTGGTCAGAGAGGAAGTTCTCCAATTTATAGTTGATTGTAAGCCAACATTGTTGATGTTTCCGTTACCATTGACTAGATAAAAGAATAGATGCAGTACTGTCGATCACTGTTATACAGGGTGACACAGAAAGAACAAGAATGTAGGCGAAAGAAAAGGGTGATTTACATGCCGTGTTCTAAGATTACTGCATCTACCAGATCATGGATGTGGGCAAAGTGCTATAGTCTGTTACATAAGTATAAAATGCTTGTGAAAAGATATATTTGTATTACGTTTTTATCGTTAATTACAATTCTTTATGCAACAAATTTGCACTATTTTTCCAAATTTTTACGAAATAATGCATGAATATACTTGCATATCTCGCTTTTGTGGACTCCAGATACTCCGTTATCTTGGAACGCTGCGTCCTATCTATAAGTATATATGGTCTAAGGTTTACGGTTACGGTAAAACAAGAAGTGGAGTTCTAAATGGATAGATTACCATCAGATGGAGACACGAACGACTTAAACCGTCTATAGTCGAATAGCGTTTTTGACCGAAAGCACAGGTTATTTGCGGTAGAAGTTTGTGTCAATATTTAATTTATAATATCATAATAATTACCCGGTTAATTCATATAACGCGTGAAGAATGTTGATTAAAGTGAAGGTAAGAACAATTATCAGCGATATTGGACATAAAACTGCTATAATCAGACCGGAAAATATTCTAACCTTGTTTCAGACTCTCACGGGGAAAGAGGCAAGTAATTGCAAAATGATATAATAAACCTTCCATCGATTTGCTGTTACGAGCGCGCAGTTACAGTTTTTCGATGTACTTCTCAAAAACAAGTAACGGGAACATTCTTTTCAGCAAGATTGTTTTTGTCATCCGAGAATAGAAAAGTTGACTTTTGATGTGTTGTTGATAACTAATCGACTCATCGAGTTCATATCCTTACACGCATTGTATCGTTCTAACGTTGTATTATGTCAATATTTTGTTGAAAGGTAGGCAAACTCGCGAGTCTCATAGTTATCAAGAGTGTTGTTGTTCTCATAGATCGAAATAGATATAGAACCTACAGATAAAGTGGAAAGGATCAAGGAAAGGGTAGAAGAGAAGGAAGGTATACCTCCGCAACAGCAACGATTAATATTCTCTGGAAAGCAAATGTAGGTATAATTGCAAGTAGAAATATTTATACAGTTGTACAAGAAACAAATTCTTTATAGAGAGAATTAGGCTCGAATGCTTTATTTGAAGTCTTGCGTTGTATGAAAATCCTTGAAGCAAGGCGTTACGCATAATCCTACATTACAATAAGCACAATAATATCGTGATTCCTTTCTCAATCCTTTAGTCGCGCAAACCTTACATCTTCTTGTAGCGTTAATCTTCTTTGGAGTCGACGGAACGTACTCTGGAAAGTGACTTTCCGTAGTCCTTACTGAATCTGACTCGCATAGTGGTTTTGGTCTCCTCGTCCCTGTTCCATCAATCACGATGTTTCAACGTTATTTATTCCAGCATTTTTGTTTAATTGTTTGTTTGTTTGTGAATCAAAATATGCATCTTATAATTACAATGAATGTATAAATTGCATGAACCGTGCAACGCATTTGTGTTTTTGGGATTCGATTAAATTCTAAAACAATCTAAAACGTGATTTGAGATAATATTCCAAGGGATAGGTATAACGGGATGTTCTGTTGTTTTTTTAGGAGCGATGACAAAACGGCGCAAGACTATAAAGTCCAAGGTGGATCGGTATTGCATTTGGTACTTGCATTGAGGGGAGGTTTACAATTACAATAACGACATTCCTCAGTTTGATACGCTGATACGACGAACGTTAAGAAATGTACAAGATCAGCCACGAAAATATATTCAGATATTTTCCAACGTTATTTCATGCGCACTGTGCTTGCAAGGACTCAACGATCATCTTTGTTTCTCAATATGATTGACGAACGGTTACATCTAGAATTTGAAATAAATATTTAATAAAATGATTCATCCATAGAGCCCTAGTGTCTCTCCGTTTCAATGAAACGATATACTCGACAGGATCCGTTTGCGCTACGAACGCGTTCCTCTAGTCCCTTTCGTCCTATCTGTAGTAGAAAATCTTGGAAGCCCGTTCTGCGTAGAAACGAGACCCGATCCGTAATTCGTAATCCGCGACTCACAACCGAATGGGGAGGATAGACCAACAAGGATTACAGCACTACGATTCGACCCGCACTCAGTTCCTATGATATTTGCTGTTATGAGTGGCCAAGCTCCACTTTGTTTTGAAAAATCGCTGGCAGATATTGCAGTACGCGGTAGAAGGTCGTGATTCTTCGTGTTTCGATGTAATGTGCCGTAGAAGAGCGTGCTGCGTTGTAAACGTAATACCGCATTTATCGCAGAATGATCCTGGCGAATGCAAACTCCATGCCGGTGTCCTTGCGTGCGACTCTATAAATTTATTTCTTCTTATAACTAACACTATAACGGAACAGGATAGTTGTTTTGTTTTTTGTTTTGTCTTTTCATTTTTGTCTCATTTTATTCTTGTCGCGTTTAATATATATATCTCGTTCGAGACAACGTTCTCTCGTGTCCATTCAAAAATTACTCTACGATCGTTCTCATTTACGTAAAACAGTTAGCCATTAGTGCGTCACTACCATTCATCTATCGATGCAAGATTGTACTCGAACAAGGAAGAAAACATTAAAATGTCGAAACAAACGATGTCAGTGTGTCTATTCTCTAAACGCAAGAACGAACCACAGTTATGTTTCTACGAAATCGGTAAATCGATACGAAGTAACGAGGGATTCGACGAGCTGGGATTCTTGGATCTCCGCGAATATTTTGCTCCTCCCCTCGATCAACGATCCTTAACAATTCCTTTCGCCCGATTACGCGCGTTATCCGACCGATTCAAAACAGCCTCCAAGAATCTCAGCGGTCGTTCCGCGAGGAATAAACAGTCGAGAATAGTTTGTGCAGTTTCCCAGATTCGCGCAACGTGTAAGCAGAACACTGTTAGGCGCCAGCACTAATTCAAAGTACGCTGATGCACCCACTCGCTAAACGCACCGAAGACCGAAGACAGTGTGCCGAGCCGCATACGTAAAGTATGTACTTATATGTACTTATGTATATTCATTAGCGATTCCTCGCGTCGCGCGTCGCGTCGTCCTCCGCGTTCCGTGAAAAACATCAAGACTGAAACTTCCATTGTAAATCGATTTATTTACATTGCTGTAATAACATTTTAAAGCATAGTTTTATACCGCTTTTTTTCTTTGAGTTCGCTTACAAGCTCACAATGAAGTACGTACACGTAACAGAATCTATCGAAACGAAAAGTTTGCGACGATCGACGATATCTACAGCGATCGCTATTACGCGAGCTGCACGTACAAGCACGCCATAGTTTCCCAACGTGCAGGCTGAACAGGGGTTCGTTCAAGATTCTATTCACTTTCAATCGGATTTTTTCACATTCTATTTACCGAAAGCCTACGATGTAAAAATATTTCAAAAATTTCTTTCAGATAACAATCTTAAACGATACAACGAAACCGTGTTACTACTAAAACCTGTTTAACCGATAGAAAATTATTGAAAAATTGTTGTACATTAATTTTGAAAACGCAGCTATGCTTGGAAGTTTCGAAAGATGCTACAAGACGAAAAACTTTGGGAAACTATGAGCCACTCGATCGAAACGAAAAATCTTACGGAAATATAGTGTACCGTTTCTGTGTGTTTGTTTGATTGTGTGTGTATGTGTGTGTATGTGTATGCGTGTGTGGATAGTTTGTGATATTTATCCATGCGTCGTGCTGCGTTCGCGAAAACTTTCTGACTCGCTGAACGCGACTGTTTGTTGCAAACTGATCGTTTCTCGTAAATGCACTGATCCTTGGACACGACGGACGAAGTATCGTTCGATCGGTACGACGACGAGACGGTGCCCATGAGAATGGCCTATCGAACTATCGTTGAAGTCGTAGCGTGGTCTATCGCGCGGGACACGACACAAACTCGCACACCGTCGCTCTACATACCTTACTTACGGGCTAAGTCTTACGAGCTAAGAGAAAAACGTCTCGCACCAATCAAGTACATGTTCCGCTCGACATTCGATTAATTACAACGCGACGAATCCGACGCGATTGATTGCTCGGAAAGAATTCTCTCTCTCTCTCTCTTTTTCTCTCTATCATTCGTTCGTTGGTTCGATCTCTCACGCACTCACCCGCACTCTCAGCCTTTCTCTCTTCATCGAAGCTTCGTGCGATTCTTAACAGCGAACAACTACACTTTTTTTTGTTAATCTACGTAAACCTACGATTAAGTGCTTTATCCTGCGAAAAACACATTGTTCCAGTTCGAAAGAGGAAAATCAAAAAGAAATCTGTACGGTACGATTCGTTTGTTAGAGGAAACGGCGTGTCTAGAAATTTCACGAATTTATCGCATACATTGTTCGGCGAAATCGACGACAAATTACACGCGCACGTGTGCGTGCGCGCATAATCGATCGATCTTGGTCGAAAAGAAACGGTGAATTTGTCGATCTACGTGATCAAAAAGAGAACGGAAAAAAATCGAATTTCAGAACCTTTCTAGAGGTTCGCGCTTTGTTTTTTTTTTATTATCGTAATTACATCGTCGCAATGACACGTTAATGAAACATCGTTTCTTTATTGGATATAATATAACAACGTACACATAGGACTTATATAGCGTAAGATTCTGAAGCAACGTTGATCATTGAAATCGAACGAATCGCGATAAAGCGGTACACAATGTATAGCCAATATGTAAAAGTCCGACTTTTCCGAGTGAGATCGTTATCGTCGACGATCACGAAAGAGAGTTTTGGGAAAACCCGCGAGGAGCTGCGTGACGAGCTTTCCGAAATCCGATCCTCCTGTTCCGTTCAAGAAATTCCCGCTTGTTCTTCTCGACATCGACAACGATGACCGCGATGATCGCGAGGAAACTAAGGTTCGAGCGAATGCAAAGGACAACACAGTCCGTTCGAAACAACGGAACGGAACGAAATCGAAAACGAAAGCAGCCCTTGGTCGGGGACTGTCGGGGGGAGTCGTGTTTCCACTTCCGGGACAAGGAACGCAACGAAAGGGTCTGGGCCGTAGAACGGATTCGTAGCTTCCACACCGGATCGATCGATCCTTGAAATTCTGTTCCCGTCCTATACATATAGACTACAGACTCGTAGACTGCAGACGGTAGATCATAGGCGAACGAACAAGTATTCTCTAAATTCTCATCGAATCTCGTACACACAAAGACAATGTTTACACGAAGCCACCGGCGAAAAGAATAATGGAATAAAACTGTGTTCGGTTCTCTTATAGTCTCTTATACGCGTTCAACTGTGGTAAACATCTGGAAAGTCAATACTGTAGAATCTGTAAAACTATTCGAGTGTAAGGCACTGTCTATGCGCTCCTTCGAAGCAGCTAAAATCCATCTTGGTCGCAACGAAAAGGTCGAGTATATGCGAACAACGGACGTGTAAACAGAGTCGGTGTAACATTCCGATTGATTTTTCACCGTAACGTGACCCGCGTTCGTAACATTGTAATTTTCTTTCTCTCTCTCTCTCTCTTTCTCTCTTTTTCCCTATTGATATGGACATCTCACAATGTAGTCTCTAGACGCTATTTATTTGTCAACTAACGTAGAATATACGTTTTGCGCGTCATTGGTAACGATCGCTTGTCGAACAACTGTTTCATCTTGTCGTTCTCGGTCTCGAAACGATAGGTGTAAGTACCTAATCTAGTCGCACAAGATAAATTTCATCGGATTCTGACGAAACTAAACATTTTACTTCCGGCCTCGTTTGGAGGACTCTGGCCCGGCACTGTGCCGTCGTCGATCGAACAAAATCTATCGTCGGTATTACGAACACTTCGGACAAGATCAAATCAGACGATGTTTCAGCGACAACGCTTCAGCGCCGTACAGTAATGACTAGAATCGATACAAAGTCGAGGACGAGCTATTATACTCTGAACTAAGTAATATGTATTTCGATCCCCATTCGCGAGGCTCGCGTCCGCGGATGAGAAAAAAAGTGTATTATCTCGCCGCGAAATCTTAACGGAGCAGCAAACGAAACGGTAGATAACAGTGTCCGGACGATCAACGAACGTCGATGATTCGGGTTGTTGGACGTTGGACAATCCTATCTATTGGAAACTGACAGTGAGATCAGGAAACGATAAATAAATTAAGTCTCATGTTACTGTCCTCGAATTTCTGGTTCCAAGGATTCGCGCGTCGGACGTTCACGCTAACAGTTTTCCAGCACGCAACGCAACGATCGCTGTCCAAAGAAGAATCGCAACGATGTGAAACTCCAGCCCCGTCTTTCACGACGAATTCCGTGGGGCGCGGCGCGTCGATCACTCTTAGTCTTTGCACGGATATCTGTTCCTGTTCGCTTCCTCGAAATCTCAGATACTATGGTGCGAGGTTGATATAATTAAGACCGAATTCCATAATTTTCGTACGAGATCGTTCTTGTTCGCTATACAAGAACGAACGATTTTCGAAAACCCGTACGAAAGGGGATGATCGTGCAAAACGAATGGAACAAAAAGAAGACAGGAGAACCGCCATTGCTGCTGCCGGTGCTGTTTGTTGCTGGTGCTACTGTATTCGACGCGGATGGGAAACGGAAACAAAAACCGAAACTCGAAAGGAGAAAATAAAAGGTAGTCGACGCGCGAGCAACTCGACAGGAAAGGAAAGAAAAAACCAGGGCGGAGCGAGAAGCAATGTTCCTCGGCGCATCAACGTTCAAAATCTACGAGTCCAATTCGTTTTTCGAGCTGCGCTGCTTCTGGATCGTTTTTTGCAATTGCATGTTATGTTTCAGACGCATGTGACGCCGCAGGTCGGTTCTACGACTGAGAGTGGTGTGACATAGGATGCAGGTTGTCTGGTTGCGATGCACTTCAAGGTGCTGGGTCAGCGAAGCAAGGTGCTTGTAAACGCTTCCGCAGAGTCTGCACGAAAAACGCCCTGGACCCTGCATCACCACTTGACCAGTTGTATCGCCAACATGCTTCCGATTGCGTCCCACCCCCCCTGCAACACATTAACAGCCACGTCACCCGCCGATTCCTCATTCCTTGGTTTCTAATCAATTACATTGATCAATCAGTCAGACAATGGGGGACAGTAACACGTGTAACACAGACTAGATATACTCGTAGGCTCTACCTGTGCTGGCTGATACTATTTTCCCTCGTTTGCGTCGCACTTCTATCCCCACCACCCCCGTCCAATAGAGCGATCCTCTTCGTCTCTTAGTTGGCGACCATCCCCGATCGTCAGCCGATGCAGAAAACGTGTTCGTTTCTGTCCTTCTTTCTTTACTCGCTAGCGTTTGCTCGATTGCTTTAATTGTTGCTCGCTTGCGTGCTTGTTTCTTTGTTTGTATTCCCCGCAATCGTGCGACGCTAACCAGGGAAAAGCGTACCTGTTACCGCGCCTGTTGTCTCGCCACCATCGATTACGATCGTGGATCCTCGGTTGATTCGGGATCGACCGACGATCGCACGCTGTCCAATAAAATTTTCCTTGTGTTCCGATAATCGATAGGTGATTTGCAGGTCCTGCTTCGATCGTGAAGACTACGCGAATTCTTCTCGCGCTCGAGAGTATGGTTACAAAATGTTTCAACCGTCCAGAGTAGTATCGTCAAAGCGTAAAACATGTCATTTTGAGATTATACCTTGTCGAGTGAGACGAGACAGTAAACAGAGTCGATGTTACCCAGCGAAGGTTGCACACTGGTACAGCACTGCCTCGTCTCGTTCGACAAGGTATAGAAGCGTCTGAAGTTTAAGGAATTCTGCCAGTAAGTTTCGAGTAGCTTCCCAGATCGAAGGGTAAGAAGTTCTGAAAGTTGAAAGTGAAAGATATTGCTTCACCGAGCGATTATCGGAACACGAAATGGGTGTGCCGTTCGTATCGAACGGCGTCAGCGTTCCAACGAGTTCATCGGATTTCTGGTTCTATCGCGACAGCTAGCATCAACCGTGTTCAGACGGCGATGCGTCTCGATTGCTATTAGTGTGCCAACATCGAACAGAAAAATAGAGAGACGTGGCAGTGAGAAGCGTGAAGATTTCCAAGCGTAGTTTGATTTACGCGACGCGATAGGGATTGCTGGAGGTGAAACCCAATTACACCGTGCGACAACACCGTCTTTCAAACAAAACCACCACACACCGGGCTCCCGTTATCCGTAATCCGTAACGCCGTGAGATCAGACTCACGGGGACAAGGTTTCGCGCGAAAAAGCTCGATCATTTGTTTTTCCCGCGCTCCGTTTGTCCGTCGATCGATAAATCGCGCGTTTGCTCGCAGACGCCGATCCGCTAATTTTCTCTGTGTGTCGCATCCTCGCCTTCGCGATTTGCGTTTCTCGTAAAGATCTCGAGTCTCGTTCGATCGGTCGCATACTTACTTTATCGACATTTCGTTTAACGATGCGCACGACCGGTTAACAAAATTTTTACAGCGTGATCGTATGAAAATTTTGACAAGATACCTCGAGAGATATATATATATATTTTTATTTAAGAAAAATGACTCGGTTCAATTCACATGTTTAAACTTTATTCACACATAAATTTTTTTGTTCCACTTACATCGTTAACTCGCATAAGCCAAACATAGGATTACGTAATGATATATTATAATATTTTTACGTGTATATATATGTATATATATATACTTTATTTCTATATATACACACATATATATATATTTATAGATTTATGTATATATATATATATTTATATATATTTATATAGATGTTTCTTATTTTTATAAATAATCAAAGAAAGAAATATCAATTCGTCTAAGGTAATAATTGGCAATCTTGTACTTATTTGTATTATGGCTTCTGAGGAATGTGCACATTCGTTTCCTTTAAATTAAATATACGTCTACCATGTACGTGTGTAAATAAACGCGTGTATGCATCTCTATGGTATTCCCCGTTCTTCGCAGAACTCAACTTACATCTTAACGTAAGCTAACATAAATAGAAAAAAGAAGTAGAGTCAACGTACAAAGAAATATATTCGTATATGTACGTGTCTGTGTTTGGGTAGGTTGGTGGGTGGATCGATTGTGTGTGTGTATGTCCGCGTGTATCGCGTTAAACATCGATTCGTGCTACTAGCGAAGTGTTGCTAATTCCGATAAAATACGTCGAAATTATATAATAAAATGTAAACGTGCAAGTTGTGCGACGCAAAGTAGAACAAGCACGTAACGTATCGCATGCGATCGCAAATGTAAACGCAAGCACTATTGATCCTTGCTTGGAGGATGACTTGCTATTTTGTCAAAAACCTCTTCAACGAATCGTTCTATTCGGGCAACTCGAGCAATAATGGAGTCACCGCGCCGGTCACGATTCGATTCCTATTCAAAACTCAAATTGAATAACGCGCTCGCGACTAGCGACTTGCGGCTTCTCATCAATTATTGTATAGATCAGGCCTGGGCAACTGGTGCTCCGAGAGTCGATGACGAAGGATAGGTTACCCCCAACAGGCCACCGGGGCGCGATAGTGGGAGTTCGGAAACGCATTAGTTGCCCAAGCCTGGTGTAGATACTACACAAGAACAAAACAACGATAAACGATCGATCGACAAGTTGCCCCAATCTCGCGTCTGCAAACTAGCTTCGATTTGTACTTGGTCACGTCGCGATCAAGTTGTCGCGTTCTCTATAATAGGTACTGTAGGATTTTCAAAAAAAGAAGTCAGCGGCCACAGCGGGACTGAAACCCATGACCTCGAACTCTCTGACTTTGTCTAATCTCCATACGTATTTGGTCTGGCGCGATATCCCACAGTACATTATGTATATTATTGTATACTATATACAGAATATACGCGGTATAGTTTTTCGACTAGTTGCGCTCGATTCGCAACGTTTCGTGACTTTGGCATACAGCAATGATTGCATACGAAAAGGAAACGCGAATAAGAGATCGCATCGTGGATGGATCGTTTCCCCTGTCGATCCAGCAATAGCCTCTTTGTAATTGCACAATAGGAAAAGCAAATAAAAGTAAACTGAAAGGGTATTCCCAATGAAACGTGTTCAACGCAAAAATTAAATTTTTCTTCGCACTGTCTCGCGGTTTAGCATCTTAAAAATCCATTTCCAAAGTTTTAAACTAGAACCGTGAAATTTTACGTTAAACGAAGAATTGCACGTGTCCGAATTGCTTCCAATCGACGGATGATAGTCCTCTCAGGAGAGTTGCCAAACGGCAAAAAAAAATGATTACGCGCGGAAAGTGACTTCAGAGAGATTTTATATTCTCACAAAAAAGCATTTTTATCTCGACGAAATCGGTAAGACACTTATTAAATTAAATCAAGAAAAACGAGAAGCGCGAGCTACTAGGAATGCGTATCGATGGCAAGGTTCTTTGGATTAAAATTCAGTTTTAATGGCGTCAGGCCGAAACGAAACAAAATTCCAATTAAAAAGAAAGTGAAAATGAACGTGATAAGAAACGAACAAACAATAAAGCACAACAAAAAATAAACGAGAAGACAGGCAACATAAAAATAATATAGAGCAAAGGCATTATAACATTCGCGTCAACGACGCGATAAACATATAAACGAAAATAAAATTCTGTGTAGATATACATATACGTGACACGTGTACGTGTCCGTGTGGTACGGATACGGCCACGGGATATTATAGAAATATACATCTATACGTATACGCGTATGCGCGGTTAGGACCGCGAGTACGGAAAATTTGGCGAATTTCCGAGCTTAAAATTAAAATACACGAGTATGTTCGATACACGAGCGAAGCGCGTGGCATGGCCGATTTTCGACCGGTGCGACACGTGCTCACCCTCAAACAATAGATCAGGGAAAATGGCACGATCTTTGGTACTAGATTGTATATACGATTAAAAGAAAAACGAAACGTTATCGTCTCTCTCGGTACCGCCGCGCGTAGAAAAATAGTGCTAAAGCGATCGCGCTGTTTCGAACAGCGGGGCTCAGTTTCGGCTCCGTCGAGACGTTCGATGCTTTGGTAACGAATCTACCTACGGCTCTTTTCGGCGGCGCGATGCTCGCCGAAAAACGAACCACGGAGAAGGCTGTCGTGCGATCCGAAGGGTTTCGCGATCGTGGGTTTCCCACGAAATCGCCTTAGGAACAGATCAAAATCGAGATCGAAATCGAAATCGAAGTCGAACTCGGAATCGAAATTGAAATCGACGTCGTACTCGGAATCGAAATCGAGATCGAAGTCGAAGCGATCGGAGCCTCGAAACCAATTAAACGATTACTGTTCGGTTGCGCGTCTCGCCCAATGCGCGTTTCACGGTCGTTCAATCGATCGCACGAAGAAAGATGCACATTCCTCCTTAACGCTATTAAGTACCGAACTCATTTGACTAGATAAAATAATTTGCTTTTTTTTTCTTTCCGCCTGTGTACGTCTTTGGTTACAAAATCGTTTACTTAGGAGTTCCGCGGTGGCCGCGGGCACGATCTCTTCATTCCCGTCAACTTTATCTTCGTCTTCCTCCTTCGTCTCCTTCTCCCAGTTTTCCCTCCTGTTTCTCTTGGTTGCTCTTCGTTCTCCTCTTCGTCTTTCTCTTTTCTTACATGCATATACACATATACATAAAGGTAGGTGCGACACGCGCGCGCGCGCGTATCCGCAAATGACTAGGGCGTACGTACAGTGTAAGACAGGCATCTTTTAAATAGGTTTCCCGTCGACGACTAGAGTGGAATAGATTTTAGGTACACGATGAACGCCGTACGCGGCGATTGCAACGAAATCGACGACTTCCGCGCAAGGCTTCTAGCTTTCGGTTTCCCGAGATGCGAACAAAAATCCATTTTTTTTTCATTTTGAGTCGCGCGATCACGATTTTTGAATCGTGAACTAGTACGTCCGATATCTCTTCAGGGAATCGTTCGCTACGCGAACGCGAGTCGGGCTTCGGCTCCGTAACCAATAAATAATCTACACGATGACAAGATACGCGGCGGTCTAAAACAAATACTAAAATCTAAATTCGTTTTGTCTGGATACGACGGAGAATATGAGAAGCAGACGAGGGGCGTGCTCCTCGAATCAAAAGACGAATCAAGTCCTATCGTTCGCAACGACACAAACGTTCTCCGGTTCGAAGAATCGTTTGTATCGCTGACAGGAACAAATACTCGAGGTTTGGATCGTCGAGAAACCGATGGTCCTCCGTGCTAAATCCGATTCCTCGTAATGCGTCGGATGATTCTCGGATGCTGATATTTCCATTGAAATCCACGTTCGTCGATTTCTGTCGCACCTCGTTGAACTTTGCCGAAACGATTCGCCAGGACCGACTTTGGACGTTGGTCCGACGAGTTACGAAGAATGATCGATAGAACGGACGCACATCGGTCTCTGGAAGAAGACTCTACGAATAGGGTGGCTATATCTCTCGACTATCCTCTCTCTGTAACGTCGACGGGTGTCTCTACGTGGTGATGTAGGTGGTGGTAGTAGTTGTAGTTGTTACAGTTGTAGTTTTCTGTGGTTTGTCGTGGCCGGCTTAGGGAGAAAATTCGCACTAAGGAATAGGACTAGAGGTGATTCGTTCGACGCTGCTCTCCCGAATGCGTATGGTGGTGTAGGTGGCGCTGGGTTCGAGGCCGTCGGTGGGACTTCCGGCGTTTTGTCGGGCGATGGCCGCGGAAGAGACGGAAATGGGGGTCGGTGGATGTGGAGCTGGCGTCGCGGCGGAAGCGTCGACCGGACAGCCAGGCACGATGCTTGCGGCTGTGGCGTTGCTAGTCACGACGGCGGTGGTAGCCGCACTCGCTGTTGCGGTCGCAGAACTCGCGGCCGACCCGGAGGCGTTCCCTCCTACGGTGGCTGCGGCTGCGGCTACGGCTGCGGCGTTCGCGACTGCGGCTGCGGCTGCTGTTGTCGTCCCCATCCCCAGCCAGCCGTGCCGATTTTTTAAGTGTCTCTTCATGTGGGTGGTGCGGCTCAGCACCTTGTGACACACCGGACACTGTGTCGTTCCCTTGTGCATGTTCATGTGTTTGTACATCGAGTCCCGATTCCAAAACGTTTTACCGCAGAGTTTGCACGAATGCGACGGCTGTTCGATGACCACCGTACGAGAATCTAAATCAGATATAAACACGTTCATGTGGTAGTGCGTGCGCCCGATGCCCGACCATCGGTGTGTCTATATCCCTATCGTGTCGTGTGGTATCCTGTCGTATTCGCGTCCGTAATCAGTGATCTGTTGTCTGTGTGTTGTCTCTTTTTCTGTAGTCGTCGTTCGAATCTGTTGCCCGTGTTATGTATCTCTGTTCGGTGGTGTTTAGCAAATTTTCTGTCACGTTCCGTCAGTCCGTGGTCGTGTACGGTGCCTACTGTTTGTCTTTCGTCGAAGAACGAAGAAATCGACCATTGAACGACACAACAAGCTACATCGATCGAGTAACGATTTACGGCAACGTCGCGCACGCACCTATTCTCTTTTATCCGTTTTGTTCGATAGGTACATGTATGTATTTCCGTTTTTTTTTCTCTAATCTGGTCTCTAATCATCGTCGTCTCGGTTTCCTCGTTAATTTGTTCTCTTTTTCTCTGTTTTTCTCGTTTTCCAATGGACGCGTCGTTCCCTATCTACATTGCACTCTCACTCGCTCACTACTACGTCTCCTTCGATCCATCAACGATACCAGGAGATGAACGGCAAGATAAAAGGCAGCACACACGATCAGTCGTATACAAGGAAGAGCAATCACGATGCGATATAAACACGCAATCGTAAAAAACTGGTTGGAGCGATTGTCATGCTACTGTGTACGGGGTGTTCTGTGGAGGTACGGGGAGAGATAATAAAAATAAAAGAAATGTCAACGACAACAAAAAAACAACGTGTGTACGAACAAAAGAATATTCAATGTTCAATATTCATGCAGAAGAATACGTATGTAGTCCTATTTGCAGAAGTGTGCGGCGTCGATCGGTTGCAGTTAGATCGTGAATGCAAATTGAAAAGTCACACATCAAGCATGTTTTGGTGATTACGGCTATCTCGCGACGGCGCGCGCGCGCGTTCGGAGCGCAATCAACTATCACATCGATCAGAGATCAGAGATCGGCGATCAGGCACAGCGTAAACACCCGCAGACGTTCCCGCGGGACGTTTCCGCGCGCTTCTCGTGCTCAAGTGAACCGACAATCATGTACTCCTTTTTAAGCCGATGCTCAATCGCGTCCTACGCGAGCGTGGCTGGTGCGTGATACGCAAATGTGAATCGGTCGCGGACGATCATCCGCGATCCGTTCCGTCCCGCAGCATCAAAAAATACAAGCCATTTTCTACGTGCTGTTTATTTCTCAATGTTCGTAAATACAAAGGAAGATCTCCGCGATACGTCGTGTCCGCAACAAATTGGACGCTGTCTACTGAGTACGCATTCGTAGCATCCCTCTCCTCTCCTACCGATCTTCTCTCTTCTCCTATCCTATCCTGTTCGGCTCCACCGTCGCGCCGCGTCGATTCGATCGTAAGGAGCGAAGACGGAAGCGACAAGCGGCCCTGGGGTGCACGAAGGACGCTCTTCGTGGAGCATTTGTGCGCGCAAAACTAGTTTCGCGGTACTCGCAACCGCTTCGTCGATCATGACTTCGTTCGAAATCACTAGGAAATCAGTCTATCCGAGAAGGAACTTTCGTCCCTTTGAAACAAAGCGCGATCGAAAAGAAACCTGACCGAATTTACGGAGAAATCTCATCGACGTCCTAACCAGATTCGTCGCTTGCGAAATTTGAGCAGCTGTATCGAGACCGTTGTATCGATGCAGGAGATTACTTTCGATTTTCATGTTTCGGGGAGGCGGAGAAATTCGGTCCGGTTTCTTTTCGATAGCCGCTCGTAGAATGGAAAGCAACGGGAAGGACGAAGTGAAAGACGCGCTGATTTAGCCCTCGCCGGGCGAAAATAGAAAATAGAAAATAGAAAATCTATCCTAGGACCGCGAGGCGTTGTCGCGATTCCGGTCAGTCTCGTGCTATTTCACGCCGTGTACGTTCAACATGTGACAGCGCATCGTGTACTTTCGAGTGAAGACGACTTGGCAGATCGGGCACACTGTGTCTCCCCTGTGTATGCTACGGTGGTGAGCCAAGGAGTCGCCTCGACTGTAAGTGCGACCGCAGACGTCGCACACCCACCGACCGCTCTCGTCGTGGAGCGGCTTAGACCTGCGCCTCATCCTTTCGAACCCAACATTCGCCTGTTGGAATTGCTGTTGCTGTTGTTGCTGTTCCTGTCGTTCTGGCTGTAGCTGTTCGTGCGGTGGTTGTTGTGGCTGTTGTTGTTGTTGATGTTGTTGCGGGTAATCTTGCTGCAGTTCCTCGCGAGGATGCTGTCGATGATATTGATGATGATGACGATGATGATTCCCAATAGGCGTGGTATCGTGCTTTGGTTCTGCGCACACAATCCAAAGTGTTCCCATACACACAGACAGCCTCATACTTATGTGATATAGGTTCGGCGGGGTTGTTCGGTATGCTTCGAACCTCGAGCACGATACTTTGCTTCCCGTTGCCAGTACTCGTTGCTTGTCTTTTCGATTAGCTTTTTTTTGCATTTTCGTTCGCTTTTTGTCCGTCCCGTTTGTTCTACGATGGATCGGTCGGGCTTCGGACAGGAATGGTCGGTTTATCAAGAGAGGAAGAAAGAGAGAGAGAGAGAAAGCAAAAGATAGAACAAGAGAGAGAAAGAGAGAGAGAGAAACTAATCACAAAACGCTCGAAGAGAGCTGCTCCTCGACGCACGGTTGAAAAGCTTTAGGAGTTCGGAAGGGTGCGAGCTTCCTCTCGGCGCGCGGCTCTGCGAAACGTCTTTTCAGTCGCGTATCGTCCGGCTTGTCTTTTATTCGCCCCTCCCCACCCCTCATTTTTCCCAATCATTTTGTCTCCCGTGTTCGTGACAGACTGAAGAAACTTGTTTGCATTCAGCCGTAAAGTTATTCGTGTTGTTCACAAACGACTGAACTATACGGTTTCCTACAGTTCTTTAGACTAATTTATAAAAATTGAGATCGCAACGAAATTTTTTTCCTCTGTCATGCGGTCTACCGAGTAACGAAAACGAACGCGTAAAACCGATAGTCTAAAAAGAAGAATGCGCGAGATCAACGGAAAGGACGGATTGAACGCGAGCAGCCACCACGAACGATAGGACTGTTCTACTGTGGTGAGATGACGAGAAGGTCTCCGGAGCAAAACTTGTGTTTCCACTCTACCTTCTCCCTCTACGACGCTATTCCCCCCCCCCCACGGCCTGGTCACGTGACTTGTTTGGTCCACTACTGGCAGAGAGGGGGTAACTTGTCCCCTCATCTGCTGCCAGGGAACGTCTTGTCATCTCACCACAATAGGTATGAGACGGATCGAGAGCAGTGTTCCGATCGCGAGTTCGACGAAGCCGATCGAACCGAAGAATCGAGAAACGCGTTCGCGTCGGCTGAAAAACTTCGGATCTGGAAGCGTGCAGCGAGTGAAACAAAAGGATGCGTATACATATACGTATGTACATTGTATTATGTATATATATATATATACATAAATATGATTTGTTCGGAAAGTTTTATTGAAACTTCCTAACAATAATTCAAATATCAAAGTATATCTCCCTCGAGACTGTTTCGTCCCGTCTAGCAAAATCGTATACAAACATCCTGTAATAATATAAAACTTGAGTTATAAATAGGTGGAACGCGTTGACGCGTAAACATAAAAACTTCGAACGAAGGTACGCAACGCACATTATACTGTTTAAGGTTTACGGAATCAAGTGAGCGCGATCGTCGGTCTACTCGAACGTAGTAAAACGTAAAGAAGTAAGAAGAAGAAACCTTATTTAATAAGGCCACGGTGCGGTAGCGGAGGAAAACGATTTCAAACTCTTCGAGTCTCTATTACTTTCTACGCGTCTTTCGGAGGAACTTTACTTATTTTCGCGTCATCTTTCGTCGATGGCACCTTTCGAGTCTTCTGGCATATCAGTCTATCGAACGCGTTCAAGAGCGACGCTTGCCTCGATCCGATCGAGCAGCAAACACGTCCGGCGAGTATTTCGGTCGATTTTTATCGCGGGAACCTCTCGGATTGGTTCACAGGCTTAATCGTGTAGGACGTGAATGCGCTAAGAGCGTGTAAAACTAAGTAAAAAGAAAAATAAAAAAGATAGTACGAATAAGAGCAGGCGGGAAAAAGAAAGTCGTGGACGAACGACGACGGCGGGATTGGCAAGCGACGCAAAACGAAATCACATATCGTTGTATCGATTAATGGATCGCACAAGGTTTTTTTTCTCGTCGATCGGTACCGATCCGTTCTCGCCGTTAGAACGAAAAATCCCGCGCGCTAAAACGATCGAACGGGACGGTATCAGTTGCGAAAGTTCAATTTGGCGTCGACACTGAACGTGCACTTGTGGATCCGCAGCAAATGCGCTTTCATGTCGTAACTTCGACTGAAAATGCGCTGGCAAATCGGACACCTTGTTTGCCCCGTGTGCAAATCCTTGTGCAGTGTCAACGACATCGGATGCTTGAAACCCTTCCAACAAATTCTACAGCGAAACAACAATTCAGTGTCCGTGGACTGACCATAGTCATCGTCCGAGACGAGGTCCGCGGTTCCAGGACCGCCGCTACCACCCCCGCCCCCAGCGGTATCTCCTGCTCTGGTATATTCTACAAATAAACATAACAAACACACAAGATCACCTCTGGCGTAAACCACTCTCTGTCGCGCACCTTTACCTTCACCTATACCTATACCTGTACATGTACCTGTACCTGTAGCTATACCTATCTCTACGTAACGGGAGGATTCGACGCAAATACTCGAACAACACGGTACCGGTCGCAAGCATTTCGCACGAACACTTCGACAACTTTGATTTGAGTTACAGATTTTGCAGTCGAAATTTGCCATTTTACAGATAATCGCCTATTTACGAATCATAATCCATCCTCTTGAAATTTAAAGTTCCATCGAGTACAACCACGAATAGATGCAAAATACGAAATCATTGAAAAATATGATGGTAGAAATTATAAAGTGTATAGTCAATAGGATTCGCACAACTTATTGTTTCACTCTCGAGTCACCCACAACATGAATTCGGAAAAGTATTAATTTGGTCTGTGTAAGGATGAATCCAATCTGTAAAAAGGTAAATTCGGTCTGTGTATTAAGAGTTAATTGCGAGTGGAAAACCTGTATACCGTGGTCCCCATGGTCTCGAATACTTGTAGGCTGTTTGATTTACGATCTGTCAGAAGCGTCGGAATGTATCCGAAAGAATTTCGATTCGATCCTAGCCAACGTTAGAAAATCTTGCAGAAATGATAATGCAAAGCGGTGCATTCGAGAAGATGTGACCGACCGTCGAACTGCTTGCGTTGATAGGTGGTTGGCAGTGGATAACTACTCTGTGACGCGGTGATATCGATCGATTCGTTCGATCGTGGATTTCTACGGATTTTGACGTAGTCGCGTTCCCTTGTCGTGCGTAGAAAGCGCAAGCTGAATAGAATAAGTCCGATCAGACCAAACAGAGAGACAGAGGGCATAAAATCTACCGAACGGATACACCACCGAAAAAAAGATTGAAGCTCGCCAAGTTCCCAGGCTGTCGAAATGCACGTCGGAAGTGACAAGAACGCCTCGAAGCCTCCATCGTCCGCAATTATGTCGGTCGCTACCCGTCGTCCGCCGTCCACCCAGAGTCGCCAGATCGAGGCTTGTCCCCACTCTACCTTCCCCTTCCACGACGTTATGCCCCACGTTTCCACCGTGGCCGGGTCACGTGACACCGGTAAGTGGTAGAGAGAGGGTAACATGTTCCCCTCGATTCGCGCTCTCATCCCTGATCTCGCGACTCTGCGTCCACCGTCCACTATCAGCTATCCGTCTTGATGCAGACCGCGTCGCAACATAGGTATCGGGAAAAGGGTAAGCTCTCGTCGATTACAACTGATTCGGTTCCTTTTTATTACAGATCTGTCTATGCATCTTCTCTCGTGTTTATTTCACAAAGCTTACTCGACGCGAGACCATTTGCCTTCGAAATGCGCGGCGTCCCGTTACAACGTTTCACGCTGCGTTCGATCGACGATGTCGCGTCGGTCGACGGAGAAAGGGTATGCATATTCGGCAAAGGAAAAGACAGAGAACGGACTGGACGGCATATATCGTTCGAATTCTGGGTTTCCCCGAAGAGCTACGCTACAGAGAAGGATTCGAGCGCCGGGCAACCTTCCGAGTATTACCGGATCCGCAGATCAACTATGTCAGTCTATGAGTGCTCGCAAGAGAGAGCATTCGTTACTCGACTCGACGAGACGTAGCGCGCGAACTTACTTCTAAGAGATCTTCGTAACGTTGGAACGGCAACGACAAAGAACGCGTCGACTCTCACGGAGATACAGCCGCGCGTACGGTACCCGTCCATTTTCTTTCTTTTTTTCGTTGAACGCAACGAAATACAAGAAAAACCGGGTGAGTACGCGACCCTAGAAATTATCATTAAAACGAAGAGTTATCCGGTCAACGAGTTCACCTCGTCGCAGTCTTATGTATACAGTCAAAGATAAATTAATACGACTACGTGTCACCTAAAGGTAATCCTACCGCTAACGCTGAAGTGTACAAAAACGGTTTTCGAGGAGCGTTGTCGTCGTCGTCGTCATTGTTCCTGCGAATACTAGTCTAACCGATAATTTACAATTACACGCGAGTTATAAATAAATGTTAAAAGTTAAGCGAACGATACGAATCCGAATATGTCCGAGGTCGATGGATCGCAGTGGATCCTCGAACTCTCCGGTGCTCCGAATTCCAAAGGGAGTCTCGTTTTCGACGGAGGAATCGCGAGGCACGCGACGCACGCGAGAACGAACACCGGCAGAGGACCGCCTCGGTCGAACCTCGCATTTCCACGGCAACGCGCGGCACGGGCGAGGCAAACGGTCCTTTCTCGGCCGCGAGCGAAAAAAGAACGTCATCGTTTTCCGTATCGATCGCAATAGAAGGCACCAAACATTTCCCCTCCCTTCCTCGATCTCCAGTCCTAGTCCCAGGATACCAGTCCCAGTCCCAGCCAACGTCCCCCTCCTCCGCCTCCTCTTACTCTCTCTCTTTCTCTCCTATAGTTTCCTGATTCGCGCATCGTCGACGTGAAAGAGCGAAAGAACGAAAGTATGGAAGGAACAAGAAGAAGAAGAAAACGAAGACGAAGACGAAGAAGAAGATGAAGAAAAATAACGATACTCGAACAAAGCACGGAGGACACGATCGTAATTAGTTGAGTAGCGATATTAACTCGACGCGGCCGGAGGGGGCGAGTTGGTGCTATGGGGGCGGGATGTGCGGTATGGCGCGCATTTTATGGAAATCGACGAAACATGGCCAGCGGCACAAACAGGCATTGCAGGGCCAACATTTGAAGCGCGTCTGCCTGAGCTTTCCACGTGATGTGACCATTCCGCGCTGCTTGCAGTGTACACATACTTTTCCGTGGCCGTTTGCTTTGCTGAGGCTATGCGGCTGACCAGATACGTACGTAATCCCTCCTGGAGAAAACACATTGGCCAAACACTTTCGGTTAGTCAGATCTTAAGTATATGTGCACATGCAGGCAACCATTAGTAAGGAAATGTCTTTTGCAACTTATACACTTTGATTACCGTTTTGCATATGTTCTCAATACATCTTTATCGCATCTTATTTTTTGTTGTTTTTTTTGCTTTTGTTTTAATGACCAATCCCAGCACCAACCAATCCCGTAGCCGTGAAAGCCAGTCTAGAGTATATCAGCGATACACCAGTGAACCACCCGCGAGATGTGTTCTGTACGTAGATACATAGGTGTACATATTCTATTATATTATACATATATATGTATGTATGTATATATGTGTATAATATACGCGTGTATTGTAGGTGGAAACATAGCATCGAAGATTCACAGGTGTTCCGGGTGTGCTAACCGAATCTCTCGCATCAGTCGTTCTCTTTTCTCTCGTTCGGTCTCTCGTCGGTCTCGCGAGCTCGCAAACCTCTCCACTCCGTCCCCGAACCACGAAATCGTCGTCTACATCTTCTTCTCTGTTCGTTTCGTTTCGTTCCCTCCCCACCCGTGACCCGTCCCTAATTCGTTCGTCCGATTCGCAACAACGCAGCCTGGCAAATACGATCGAATCGTGAAATCTTCTCTCTGGATCGCAACAGGATCGTCTCGTCTCGGAGATATTCGTTCTACTCCAAACGTTGGTCGAAGAACGTGTGTATACGTTTAGTCGGTCCGCCGTGTTCCAGCGTCAATGTTCACGTGGAACGTGTCAATTGGTCCTGTTGGGGAAACTCTTCCACTCGGGAACCGTGTGATACGAGCATCGTATCGATTTCTTGGCATCGATGTACAATTTACGATTCAACGATTTACACTTTTCGGATTTATTTTTGGTTCGGTCCACGGTTTTCGGGTTGCAACGTCCCGAGCACGCCGCAATCGCAACTCACTTCCGCTTCCGTCTAAATGGTTCACTCAGCGTTCGGCTTACAGTTTTCGTTCGTTTCTCGCAGAAAGAGAGTGAATGAGAGAGAGAAAGAGAGACAGAGAGAGAGAAACAGAGTGAATGAAAGAGACAGAGAGTGTGAGAAAGAAAGAGAGAGAGAGAGAGACAAAGAAACGGAAGGAAATCGAAAGGAGAACGCTTCGAGGAGACTTGGTTTTTTTCCGGTGGTTTTCGACCGGTTGCGGATTAAATGCATCAGTCGATTCGTGCTCCTGCTTGGACCGGGTAGCAACGATCGACGCGAGGATGTTCTGCTTACCTACCTGCCAGAATTCTTTTTTAAGTTGATACGAATCTCGGATCGGGTCGCGTTATCGCTTGTTATCGCGTCGCGTCGAGCCGAGCCGGGGCCGAAAGAAAAGACGATTACGCGATCGCGTGTACATACGAAAGACCGAGCGTGTCGCTCTATCGATCGAACGTTGATGACGGCGAGTCAGCGGTGTTCGAATTCGTTCGTGAATTGACCGCGTCGGGT
Organism: Lasioglossum villosulum; assembly: GCA_963971365.1. NCBI lineage: Eukaryota > Metazoa > Arthropoda > Insecta > Hymenoptera > Halictidae > Lasioglossum > Lasioglossum villosulum. Next base: position 32,723,063 of record OZ020499.1, read on the forward strand.
TCTAGAGGCGTTATCGATTCGACCTGAATATCGGATTCCCACGCACCCATATCGATCTCTTCGAGTATCGCGATGCACAACGAGAAGAAAGGATAAGTATACACACAGAGAGCGAGGTATTAAAGTATAGAAGAAGAACCGTGTAAATACATGCTATTATCGACAGCACCATCACCGTTGCTACGTCAAATTAGTCGTCTGGCAAGGCTACAAGATTTTCGTAACGATAATCAATATGTTGTGACTAAGGTCTCGCAAGTTAATCTTAAGTATCGCCGTTAATAGCAATCGCCGTGTTTTCTTTTTATTCCAGACATACGTAACTATAGAGCGAACGGATCGCGAATCGCAGCGTCAACGAAGATACCATAAGGAACGCGTACGATCGTTTCGGAACTCGAGAATGAGAATCCGAGCCCGCGCGACTCGTGCGTGAACGTGGTTCAGGCCTGACGAATTCCCGACAGCAAACGGAATTCCCAACGATTTTAAGATTAACTTTGCATGCAAGCGATGCGGCATGTGCGACAGCGAATGATACACGCGCGCGCGCGCGCGAGCGATCGAATATTGCCCTGTACAGTTCTACAGTTCTTACGGAAGTAAATCACCCGATACCAGCGTTGAAAAAGTATTTTAGTGTATACAGAAGAGTATGCTTACAGTTAGTGCGCATAAGGAGTATAAATGATAGGTGGCTTTGTTGTTTGAGTTATTATAGGAATGTAGATGATTGTCGGCACACATACAGCACTTGGCAATGCTCGCTAATGTCTACGGTTCAACCTACACCCCGAGTGCCTGTACACCATTTAACGTTTATTCCAAAAACCATGCACTCTGTACTCGCTATACAGTACAGTTTTTTTTCTATACGATTAATAGAGGTAAAGTGACTTTCTAATAACACAGCAGGAAATGCATTTCTCCAAAAATTTCTTGCAAGACGTTTTCGCGTCTGCACGGATCGTCGACGCCGCGCGCGATCGTTTCGTTAACGCGAAGTTCGTTATATCGTGTTTCTCTTTTTGGTTTTTCCACGAGTCGAGTGACAAACAAAAACAATGGAAACAACTAAAGTGAACGAAACAGATGAATTGCAGCTACAGATCGTTATCGCGCGCGCGTCCGATGGATCTTAATTTCCTTGGAAAACTTCTCTCTTTTCCGTTATCCCGCGAGATTCGATCGAGTCCACGAGCGAATCAAACGCGTACATACGTTCGAACGCTGTTTTTGATGCGTTTATGCTTGTCGTTAAAGGCTTCGAAAAATTTTGTACGCGTTCGAACGGTGCGAAGCAGTTGTATTGCACACACGCTACCGAATTTCTTGCACGATTTGCGTTATCAAAGAACAAGTTCACGCAACTATCCCCACGGATCGATCAAACAAATTAATTCCCTCCTACACCGCACAATTCAACGTCAAACTCGACTCAATCTAATCCAAGTTACGTATAAATATATGTAGGTGTGGAAGGGCTGTTTTGTATCCACGTTAACGGAATGCGCCGCACGCGCGTTGCATCTGCATCTCGATAAAATACTAGAGCTTTTTACCAAAGGAGACAAGATTTTTTGTTCGGTGTGCGAACGCAACGCAACGCGACGCGACTCAACTGTCCGCGACTGTGCTCGATTTGGAGCCGACTGTGAAGGACTGTGACCGACTGTGATCGCCAGTCAATGGTTCGCGGAGAAAATTTGTCGATCGACAAATATTAACGGGCGCGATACGTGGGCACAAAACATAAAACTCACCGCCATGCCATTTCTTTTAGTTTGGGGGACCGGAATTACAAAATAGTCGTTTATCAGTTTCGAACAAGCTTCGCCGAAGCATACTACCAAAGTACGATTCACCGGTCGAACTCTCCCAAATGTTAAAAGATATGACAAAGCATAGCGTTTGCATTCTGCAGACACAGGGAAAGATAACGATTGAGAAACACTTACCCTGCACTGCTTCTTGCGTTAATCTTTCCCCGGATGTACCAGGTTTCGAAAGTAGGTGTCCTAATTCAAACACAAAATTACAATATTATATTATAGCGCGTCGCAGCATTACGGTAACACTGTCCAACAAATTGTAGCTTTTTCTCAAACCCCGGTAATCGAGTGGTGGTGATTCTCCGTAACTATTCCACAAATCGAATAAAGAATGTTCATTTGGGAAGACATAAAAAGAAATCCAAGGATAATCTACCGGATCCCGTTTTCGACCGAGATGACACAGGTGTGGCGGCGTCTGAAATATGTGGGAGGCGAGGGAAAAAGGAAAGGGAGCGTTTCGTCTTGGGCTTGGGGCCTGTTAAACGCCTAGGCGATAAGCGGAGAGTCTAATTGCCCACCTGCTGGTAAGCTAAGAGATAGCCACCACACCTGAAGAAAAATTTGTTGGACGGCGCATGATGGTCGACTGTTAATCATTCATGTATACGCACTATTGTACTTCTTACCGACATCCGTTGATTGTTTGAGATCCAGATTATCCGAAGTAGATTGACTACTCGAGTAAAACGTTTGACTGATATCGGGCTTCTGGTCTTGATCAGGCGTATTGGACGACGTGTCTTCTATACCAATCTTATTTAACGAACTGTCTCCTAAACTCTGATCTTCGTAACTACAGCTACTTCCGTCTTGTACTAAATATTCAGGCATTTCCAATTTCAAGTTCGGCATAAGAGGAATTATTTCAACGGGATCGGAACCGGTCGACGTTTGATTCTCCGAGGTTTTGTTTTCAGAGTCTTTCGCGGCCAAGGCATTACCAGCCGCCTTCTCCGTGTTTGCGTTAGCGTTGGCATTCGCGTTCGCATTCTCTCGACATTTTCGTCTTTTGCTTGGTGGAGCATCAGGTTGTAGATCGACTGCGTGATAAGGCAAAGGAGACGACGGTGACTTGTTCCTTTTGCTATCCGTTGATTTACTAGACGTGTTCTGAAGTTGAATTTCTGGCTCGTTGGGAATTTCCATCTCCTCCTGAAACGTGATTTCGACGTTAGTCAAATTTCTCCGGCAATTATTTGATGGGAATGCGACTTAAACGGACGTGCCTCCACCAGACTGTCGTTATCTTTTCCCGTGCCATCTGTCAGACCTTGTACCGCCAATAGTTCCGCCGTAGTTAGAAAACTGGCTAGTTGTTCTTGAACCACGTTCACCTCTCCCTGATACATGAAATCGACCAACGCAGCCAAATCGTCAAACTTTACATTACGAAAAATTATAACCGGATGCTGACACGGATTTTCCTGTGACAAATCAAATGGTATCAAGAAAGAGTTTTTATATATGCATATATATACACAACATCCAATATTGCTCGGCTTTACCTTAAACAAATCCCTGAAATATGTACTACACGCGGACAGGAGCATCTTATGTGCCCTTATTCTCTTTCCCTCGCAGCTCAACGTTACATCGACCAAGTCCTCTTCCGTTCTCAATGTATCGAATGCACAGGTAATGTGCTTTAAATAATTATTCCACCTAAGAGAGAACTGTTGACTCGAACCCATGCTGCTTCTCTACAATAACATAGATATATCGTTTAAATGATCAGAAATCTTATCAGTTTGCAAAGACCGAGAGAGAAATAAAAACGTGACGCGCAATATTTTTTCGCTTTGTTCATGCGTTTAATACTCATAAACGATGTTTTACCGTTTCTTGCAATGATCACGCTCCCCAAAATAATGCGAGTGAGGTCGAGAAGTTTGTGGCTCTTAACACGTAGCACGATTACTATTGTCGATTAGCGGTCGCACGACGTGTCCGTCGAAACGATTTAGTTATTAAATGTATGTGGAAGTGGCTCTGTCGCGTTACTCTCGATACGTTTGTCGAAAAATAAAAACTGTAAACAGTAAAGCGGAATAGAATTTCATGGCACTATGGAAGGTTCACGGGTTCCGCATGTAGATGAAAAGTGGCGTCGATCTACCAAACGATTTTAACGTTATGTAATTGCATCGTGCTAAACGGTCTTTATACGCGGTCGAACGACTTTTCGCAAGATTCTGCGTCACTTTAAAAGCCACACTTCTCGATTAAATGACAGCTGGTAGCCATTTTCCTTCAGGAAAACGCGTAAGATGCGCGAAAAGAACTCCACTTCCTATAGAAACCACGCGCGATGCGTGGGACGTCGCGATACATGTGTGGAACACCGTGCAGACCTTGTCATTGGTGAATTTTTCTTTCTACCGATTTCTATGAACGTGAACGGCATATACATATTTTTATTCGATCCACAAAGATAACGATTGAAATATCTCTCACCGTATCATGCAATTACTATTTTTATAGTGATTCTTCGAGTATAGCTATTTTCTCGATAACGTAAAACAAATTCTTGCTACATATAAATATCCGCGTAACCATTTCTTTGAAACCAAACAGAAAGAATTTCATCGTGAACCAATAACAAGTATAGTCGTAATTGTCTATAATTTCTACAGTAATTCCGTTGTTTAAATCATAATTGAAATTTACAGAGTAAGTATTGTCTCTCTCCCACGCTAACATATTTTAGGGCCAGTTCACAGTGTCAACATTTCCACAGAGTAACGCCTCCGAAAATTCTCTATATACATTAACACTATGCCATCATAATCATTTCCAAATTATAATCCACTTACCATAAAGTACATTTTTCCCACTTTCAATTTGACCCCTCAGAAATGAAACAATCTCGCGAGGAAAACATCGAAATGTTATCTTATGTTCGAATATGAATGATTCTTGCCACTCTTGCTATAAGACGAAATGCAAACTCCGACAAGAATCATATGCCCCGTTCGGGGGTCCGTGCAGCGTCATTCCATGTAGCGACAAAACGCTCAAACTGCTACCCAAAAGTCTCGACGGATAAAAAACAGTATAATCAGCACGATCTAACGGTAGACATTGAAACTAATTGATAATGAGCTTCAAGATGTTGTTACAAGCGGCGATACTATCGACACCGACGAGGTATAGGTTCTGTTACGTGCTAAACATTGATCAGAATGATCAGAATCGTGCTAATAAGAACCATATGAACCCGTCTTCCGTTGTAAATTTCTTTGTATTTCTTGAAATATTCATGATATGAAGACCAAATTTCAAGAAATACGAAGAAATTTTTAACCTCTCTGTTCCAATATTTATCTATTATATATACTTACAGATGCTTATATCACTTTATATGCATATTATATTCGAGGATACGAACATCAAACATTTCATTTGACGTTTCATCTCTGTTTAGGAATGTCAATATACCCTACGGTCAATGATCAAGATAGAGGTTGGGATTATCATTGTGAAAGATGCCAAGTTCTTATAGGGTTTCCTGTATAAAACAATATTTCTTGAATACTTGAAGTCGATGTTTGTATTTAATGTGTGGTGCACATCATGGATTTGCCCGTAAATCAGCAGAACTTGGAGCACATACTTGAAAAATTATCGGAAGATGAGGTTTGTAGTCTTATTAAGTTTTGTTTCATTAATAGAATCGTATCGAATAACAAGTTTTATTTCGCAGATTAAGACGGGAAGAGCTTTGGAAAGTATACTTTCGAGACAATGCCACGTGGAAGCGAAATTGCAAAACATAAGCAGGGTGTTACCTAATGTTATCATAGTACGAGAAGAGGGTGAGAAGTTTTACAATATGATCGCACGAACTAACGAGTTGGCCAAAAATGTCAGTGCGAAAGTGAGACAACTAGATCTAGCAAGGGTAAGTCGAATAACAACATTGGCTTTCATTCTATTACAAATTTTTAATTATAAACATTTCACCGATAGAGTAGAGTTTGCGAATGTCAAAGACGAGTAAACGATATTCTCGATTTACAATTATGCAGCGAAGGTGTGGCTATGGCATTGCGCAACGAAGATTACGAACAAGGAGCTGCGCACGTACATCGTTATCTGTCGATGGATCAGCAATTATTAGAAAGAACAGCCGAAGATATTTCAATGGACCATACTAATATAAGCAGTTCTTTGATCACTTTACAGCAAGCAGCGCTACAACTTAGAACAGTAGTTACACGCAAATTCGATGAAGCGGTCAAATCAGAAGATCTTGCTTCCGTTGAAAGATTTTTCAAAATATTTCCTCTGTTGGGAATGCATTCTGAAGGGCTTAAAAAATTTTGCAGTTACTTATGTTCAAAGGTAACAATGCAAATAACATATGCTTCCAACTATATTACTAAGTATTCCATTAAAGCTCAATTCTTAATTTGCTATTCTTGATACCAGTTACATGAAACAGCACAAAAAAATTTGAAATCAGCTTTGGAAATTAAGAGCAACGATAAAAGAGCCCCTGTCATTTTTGCCGATACTATGATATTGTTATTCGAGGGGATTGCACGTATCGTGGAAATACACCAACCGATAATCGAAACATACTATGGTCCTGGAAAATTATTGATGACAATTTTTATACTACAGAAGGAATGTGATAGGTGAATACAAGTACATGTGTGTAATTCTGAAAATAATATGAACAATTATCATTATCGTTCGTTTCTTTAATAGGCAAGTCAAAAAGATTATAACAGAGTTTACAAAACACAGATGTATATCTAAAAAGCTACAAATGATAAATGATCATCTCCGAAAATCGAGTTCGGAAAGAGCTGATCCAAAAGAATTTGATTTATTATTAGGAGAAATGATTATAATGCACTCGCGAGCTGATTTGTATATACGTTTCTTAAGGAGACGAGTTAAAGTAATGTATCTATTGTATTTTATGCCAACCAATTTGTTACATTTAATCTTTGCATACTATCAACCAACACTTCCATTGTAGAACGATATCGAAATCAGTGCACAGGACGATGCACAGTTCAAAGATTTAATGAATGAGTTTGAAAACATAATCAGTAATTCCGACTTAGCGCGCGGAATGCAAGATCTTCTAGGTACTTACCTTGCTTTGGAAAGGTATTTCCTTGAAGAAAGCGTAAATAAAGCATTGGGAATGGATACCTTGGATCAGGATCTACAAACGTCAACCATGGTGGACGATGTATTCTTCATCGTACAAAAATGTATAAGGTATTATATTCATCATAATATAAAGATTCAAATGTGTTTTCTTTATCCGAATTCGATCAAAATTGTCGTGTTTAGGCGTTCCATGTCCAGCTGGAGCATAGACGGTATCTGTGCGGTAGTTAATATGGCTTGTGGTATATTGGAAGGAGAGTTTGCGAATGGATTAAGGAATCGATTGCGTCAAGGATATCCGGCTGGATACTTGGATTTGGCTCAAGCATATAGCGCCCTTCAAACAAGCATACAACACGGTCGTTTACAAACTTCGGATACAGAGCTCGCTCGTCTAATGTTTCTGGTAACGTTAATTACGATTTCGAAGATCTTTCTTTTCCGATATAAAAATTCATCGTACATTTTATAATCCGACACAGGCTTACTTAAACAATACCGATGTTAGCATCGAACACGTTGAAACGCTGTGCAAAAGTCTAAATGCTTTAATAGACGCAGCATTTCCTAATATGCAAGATAAAGATAGAGGTAAAATTGATAGTTGTTTGTCTAGTCTGAAGAGTGTTATATCGATTTTGCGAGCCGTTACAGACTACGGACTAGAACAGCTACGCGTAAGTGCTGTTAAACCAAGAGTCACTCCCTGGGTAGACGCATTTTTATCCGTGGATCATCATATTAACGAAGTAAATTGGTCAAAGAAATTAAAGTGTTTGCACATTGTGGTTCTTATGCGAATAAAGTATAAATATTTTTAGGATGATCTATTACGATACGAAACGGAAGAACCATTTGTACAAACTCTAGTTATGAATTTAGAGGGTTTACTGCGAAGTTTTAAAGACGGTTTAACCACGTCCAATTACGATGCTTTGATCGGCCTCCTCACCGCCGAAGTCACAGCCCGATTAGAAAAAGTCGTTTTAAAGTCCACATTTAACAGAGTATGTATAGCTGCTATCTACTTATAATTTACATCCATTTAACACGCTTCTTACCTGTTTGAATTGTTTAGGCAGGAGGCCTCATACTCGATAAAGAAATAAGATCATTGGCAAGTTATTTAGCTGCCGCCACATCCTGGTCCATACGCGACAAATTCGCAAGATTGACGCAAATAGCTACTATACTAAGTGTTGAAAAAGTGGAAGAGTTAGCAGACTATTGTGGCGCCGACGCAATAGCTTGGAGACTAACTCCTGCCGAAGTTCGTCACGTCGCATCTCTAAGAACTGATTTTCGTCCGGAAGATATAAAAAGACTAAAACTTTAATTTGAAGTACGTTTATCGTATTTGTTAATATGTGTATACAATTGTTCCATTTAAACAAAGGGTCAAATATTATTCGAATCCAAGCTAAATGTCTTATCATTGAAAAGTCTTTGATGAATCTTAGTATTTATTTTTCCGCAATATTTAGAAGGGGAAATATTGATAGATTTTTAATTCCAGGTTCAAGTTAATTTTCGTTTATTCATAAAACTTTTGGCATTAATGGTACATTTGAATAAAAAATACATGCTGTATTTAAATATAACTTGTATATTGTATACTTCTTACGCATGAAATTATAAGATATTGTATTTATAAATATATATGGTTTTATCACAGTTAATTTACTTAAAATTAAATATTACGTATATTAAACTTAAATTAAGATCATGAAATAAAAAATTGAATAGTAACTGGAATTAAAATTTCATTAGAATGTAACCAATTAAGATTCTGCGATTGTAGTCCTAGAAACAAGTCTAATCCTGGATGTCCCACGATGTCCTGGTTCTTCTTAGCTGCCCCGCGATGTCCCACGATGCCCTACGATGTCCTGGCTTCTCTCGGGTGTCCCACGTCGTCCTAGTCCTCTTCCATGTCCCACGAAGTCGTCTTCCTGGTTATACTTCGATGTTTTACAATGTCCCACGAAGTTGCGCTTCTGGTCTGCTTCGATGTCCCACGATGTCCCACGATGTCCCACGAAGTCGTCCTTCTCGTTCCGTTTCAGTATTCCATGTTTCAACTAATTGTAAGTCATTGCTATGCTGTCCCGATGTCCTAAAGTTCAATCTAATCGTTTATTTATCTAAGAATTTATTCTCTTCATGAATTGATACAACCAAAACGAAATTTCAAAACTATTGTTACTTTCCAACATTTTATCTTTAGATTTTAAACAAATGTTATCAATAAATTTATAAAATTATTTCAGAGTACATATGCACAGAAAAAGTTTGATTCTAAAATAATATATTGATATTGACACGAACATAAATCTACGGCAACAATCTACTTTTATCATAAATATTGCAGTAGAGTGACTAGTTATGATAAACTGAGAAGCTATTAATTTTCAAAAGCTGTTATGCTTGTAGTATGCGACCTATCACTGATACGACATGTTTTCGCTTGCTGTTTTGTTTTGTTAGCCAATTTCTTTTCTCAGCTCACAGTTGAAAGTACTATATCGAAAATGTCTCCTTTCCCATTCTAGAAAGTTCTTGCGTCTACAATTTCTTTTTCTGCATCTAACTAATTCCCGCGTCAATTGTTTCTTCATTTACATCTCACGAACTTCTGAATCGTTAGCGTCTTCGTCTCTATTCCGAACATCTCTTGTCAACAATTTCTTCTTGCTCGTCTTATAAAGTTCGACATCAGGAGTTCTTTATTCAGAACAGGTTTTGTATCTACGGTTATTCCTTTCCGCTTTCATCAAAGAAAATCAACGTCAGCTTCTTATTGATCACACCGCTACGTCCTGCATAGTTTTGCCCGTTTAGTTTTCTCTACTCTTCACGAAGTCCCGCGTTAATACATTTTCTGTTTGTTCTTCTTAAAATCCTACAGCGACAATCCTCTGCATGCCATGAAGTTCCATAACGGCAGTTTTCTTCTGCTCTTCACAAAATTCAACGACGCCAGTTTTCTTGCTGCTTGGTTTAAAGTGTTACAATAACAGCTTCTTACAAAATGCGATGACATCTAGTTTTCTTCTATTCTTCACGAAGTCCTACGACGATAGTTTGCTCTTCTTCATCCCACGAAGTCCCACAATAATACCTTGTTGTCCTCTATTACACAAACTTCCATGGCGATAGTTCGTTCTTCTTCATCTCCGAACTTCTACGACGACAGTTTTATCTGCTCCAGCCCACGAAGACCCATGACGTTGATTTTTTCTCCCTCCATCCAGCGAAGTACCACGACGTTTTCTTTTTTTTCTTCTCCAGTCCACATAGTCCCACAATATTGAGTTCTTTTTCCTCCAGCTCATGATGTCCCACGATGTTGAGTTCTTCTTTCTCCATTCCGTGAAGTCCCGCGAAGTCCCACGATGTTGATTCATTCTTCTTCCACTCCGTGAAGTACCGCGCAGTTCCACGACGTTGATTTCCTCCTCCATTCCGTGAAGTACCGCGAAGTCCACGACGTTGATTTCTTCCTCCATCCCGCGAAGTCCCACGACGTTTTGGATTCTTCATCCTCCATCCCGCAAAGTTCCACAATGTTGATTTCTTCTTTCATCCCACGAAGTCCCACGACGTTTTGAATTCTTTATCCTCTATCCCGCGAAGTTCCACGACGTTGATTTCTTCCTCCATCCCACGAAGTCCCACGACGTTTTGGATTCTTCATCCTCCTTCCCGCGAAGTCCCACGACGTTGAATTCTTCTTCCTCCATCCCGCGAAGTCCCACGACGTTGAATTCTTCTTCCTCGATCCCGCGAAGTCCCACGACGTTGAATTGTTCTTCCTCGATCCCGCGAAGTCCCACGACGTTTTGGATTCTTCTTCCTCCATCCCGCGAAGCCCCAAGACGTTGAATTCTGCATCCTCCATCCCGCGAAGTCCCACGACGTTGAATTCTTCTTCTCCCATCCCGCGAAGTCCCACGACGTTGAATTCTTTTTCCTCCATCCCGCGAAGTCCCACGACGTTGGTTTTTTCTTCCTTCAGCCCGCAAAGTCCCACGACGATGGATTTTTCTTCTTCTTCTTCTCGAACATACACAGCCTCGTGACGATAGGTTTGGTTTCTATCAGCTCACGCAATCCCGCGACGATAATTTGTTCTTCATCATCCCACGAAATCCCTCGATGACTATTTCTTCTTCATTCCACGAAATCTTACGTCACCGGATAGTTTTTACTCTATGACCCGTAAAGTCTTATATCGACAATTTTTCTCTTTCACACATTTATAGCTTTTTTATATATCCTTAAAATACTAAGTGCCACATTAATGGTTTTTTACACGTGTTCAAAAACTCCCAAATTGTTTAATGTATAACGCATATGTCATATAGAGGCATATACTGTTAATTCCCTTTCCTTGCATTTGCCTTGTAAGACAAGTTTTTGCCCAAGCTTCTCATCCGTACTTGAAATATTTATAGTTTGAGTTTGAGCAAATAAATCCTATAGGAAGTACTTTTTCATAACTGTTATTATAACTTCATTGGGAGCATTCATATAGTGACTTAGAAAATTTTGATGCGTATTGTGCTAACGATTAATATTAGCGAAGTTGATAATTTGAATGCTATTTCCCTTGTACTAATATATTAACGTCAGAATTTCTCTTCCAATCTATTTCAAGATATTCAACCCAAAACTAGATAGAAAGCAATTAATATCTGAAAAGAGATACGATCCCATTAATTCGTTTCTGCGCTGAATGTATTAGAAATGTGTTTCAACGAAGGCTTCTTACTTTTTCTATAAGGGAAATAGGCGTTTCTGCTGGAACTCTGCATCGATGCCTTCGCACGCTGTATCGCACTGCAAAAATCCGCAATCCGTGCCTGTCGAAAACTCGAAAAGAAAACGCATGGCCCCTCGAATTGCCTTCTGGTTCAATACGACGCAATGGTAACTCGCAATCCCATCAAAGAATGTAAACGAATAATTCAGCCACGAAGTCAGTCCCTCCTTTTCGCATAGGACACTGCATAGGGTAATGATGCACCGCGATGCATTGTCAGTCGCAATCTCGCCGGATCGGACCACAGGAAAAAGTTGAGGTTTCATCGCGACATCGTTATTCCAGAACCTTTTCCAAGAGGGTACATCCTCCAACTATCGATAGAATGACGGACAAGCCAATAGGACCACAACTCCATACGCATCCGTACCCAGATCACCAGAGGGTGGAAGAACCACGGATTCGGACTCGGTAAGCATTACTCGATGGAGCCACGACAAATCATGTCCTTCTCGACCCTCTCTTCGTCCACACGGAACTCGGTACTCGGTAAACAGGTTCTAAAACACTTGGTTAGCTTTTCCGCGACGGCAACACGAAAAATACCAAAGTAACTCACGCCTACAAAGGCCCATAGCAGAATCTCAGACGAATTCGCAATATTTTGTGTAACATAACAACCCATTCCTTGACCCATGTCCTTTAAACGAATTTTTTGAAATTTTATACATAGCTTTCTCAAGCATTTCATTCATCCTAATCGTTGGCTGAACAATCCATCGCACCTTCTCGGTAATAATTAGAAGAAACGTTTATGCTGCAGAAAACTATTCTGTAATATACGGAACTTTCGTCGGGTTAATGCACATCCCCCTCCCCCTCACCTGATATCATATATTATACATACATTGTATACTCGTTTAGAATCATACACAAGTGAATCGGCAATAGAAAATTAACTGTAGTAGAAGTAAAATGTACAGCACATTCTAACTAACTTTATGAGGAAAAGCCATCAAAGCATAAAACGCAACACTTAGAGCATTACAATAAATCATAAGAAAGCTAATGGCAGTGTGTCATTCTAGACGCTGTCTATAAAAGAACTATTAGTTGTCTGAAGAAAGTAGACATGGAACAGTTACGCACTCACCAAAGTCTTTGAACAATGAAAATGGCTTTCCTAACACATACTTTTAAATTATCCAATGTTAGGTAGTCTACTGTATACAAAGCATCATTCACACTCATTGTAGGCTTTGTTATCGTTAAGCTCGAGCTGGTGCATTCTTCATAACAGTGTTTTGTTTTTGCATAACGACAAAACGTTTTGATATATGTACATATCAAGCGCTATAGCAGACAGCAAGGATACGTTGTAATGCTATTTTATGGTCTTTTATGCACTTTTATAACAACACACTATTCGACTGAATTTCAAATGCAATTCGTTTTTCAGTAAACAGTTAATGCAATTCGACACATGAAAAAACAATTTCCATTGATCGTTAGTCTCGTATTCATACGTAATAATAGAATTCCTTTGAATCAGAACAATCTTGTTTTCAAGAAATAATTGATCACGTGTTAATGTTGTCTCACGGAAAGAGAAACTCTAGTACGAGCAATGAATCTGCAATAGTTAGGTCAACAGTCTCTTCAGTATCGTGATAAAGTCTAATTAAAATTATAGTTAGGGGCTGTTACCTGATCGAAGTCTGGCGGATGTTCGTTTGCTCATTTCTCATCTATGCATTACTTTGTACTTAAAGCACAAGCTATTATTTCATAAGGACTTGCCATATTTGTACTCGAACCACGATGAAATGAATCCACAGGAATATATAGTTTTTGTACTGCTAATCGGAACGTAACGTCTTCTTCCTAACAACGTGATATAAAAATGATGTGGATCCGGGCAATACATACACGTTTTTCGAGAGAAGTGCCCTCCGCTAGATCAATGGCTCTTTAGAAAATGTCTAGTTTGAACGTGATAATTTCTTCTACTTTCCAAGGGGAAGACCAGAAAATCCACTCGCCGACAAAGTATCCCCCAACGATTCTTGTTCAAGCATATAAACTATCCTACCTCGGTAACCAAATAATACCATTATATATACACACATATGTATATCGAAAAGTTTAACGCTATCGTGCTCTGTCATGCTTCGGTTGATTTTATAAGAAAACTTCAAACACATGTCCACCTGCTAATATGTGTCTGCGAAAAAAAAAGTCAAAATTGTTTATATCCAGCCCCCGCCCCACAACATGTTTCTCCAAGGCACGAATAATTATACAGTAATTTCTAACAAATAAGTCTAAACTATTTGTACGCACTAAGAAAATATATTAAAAATGCATCACCTGGTTGAGCTAAAATACCTTATGAAGATAGCGCGCTATAACGATAATTTAAAACGAAGCAATTTATAACAGACGTTCCTTCTCCTATTTGTTCCTTGGACGAGTATCTCCAAATCGTGTTGAATACCTCTAAACAACCAGGAGAAACGAAATGTGAAGGGGCTTGCTCGCGTACAGGTGCCATGCTTGTTAATTGCAACATAGTTGTGTGCTCGTTTAAATATTACTGAAATTGTAGGATGATATCTTGCTGCTACTACACAGAAAAACGAATGGCGCGTTCCAACATGAAGAGCAATCCCGTTTCAATAATCTTATCCACTGTGATGCAGGAGGTATGCAGTATGTACAGCTTCGATCCTGCAGCTTACACAAAATTGCATAGCCCATCCCCAACGTTTTCCCCCACATAACGTCTAATATTTTCATAACACGAATTGTTCAGCACGTTGTTAAATCGTTACCTTTGTTCAGAAAATTTTTATATACATATCTGATTCATTGAACATTCTATTTTTCTGAATATCCCGAATTCCTCATAGCAAAGTATGTTCGGCACGGTTACGTATCAGGATCCAGTTAAAATGCTAATGTAACCAGCTTACTACTGCGAGTTGATTTACACAAGTGTGCTTTATAGTCAGTCTAGCTGAAACATAGTACTGTCCACACCCCTCTACCATCCTTCTACTTAAACGTACCATAACACGTGCCTTTGGAAACCTGACCGCGATATATTCCAGTAACAGAAAATACCAGTTTTCTAGCGGTAGTTATAGAGCTGTGTATCCAAAGTACGAACGTTTCACGTATTCCTGCAGTATAAAAGAGATCTGAACAGAAACTACCCAACCAATACATGTATATATGTAGTATATATGTATACTTAGAAGGCAATTCATAAAAATGTTATGAATATATTATAGTACATGATGATACCATGCCCTGGCATGCAGGAGCAAACTTCTTTCGAACCATTCATATACCAAACCTTCAGCAGTTCACACTCTCAATGACAAATGCGTAATTACGAATTCTCTCCTGTTTCCCAAGATGTCCGATTAATCGCATAAACGCTTCTTCGTGATCAAATGAATACTGCACCACTTCGTTCCATTAAGATAAGAAACCTCGTTTAGGTAGTACTACCATCTGCAGATAGCTGCGCCATAATGCCATCGTTTCCTATTCGTAGCGACGAATTGTTTTCTGCGATGAAGAAAATGATCTCAAAATACCCCCACCCACCCATCCCTCCCTTCTTCCCTCCTCCCAGAAGTAGAACCAGAATAAAGCCTTTCGAACATGTTCCTCAAGATTTAACTGTAATGTAAACTGATACCTCTCGTTTCTCTCTTTTTGCGCGACTTCCGCAGAGCTCTCGTTAGCGTAATCTTACTCTGATCTAAAACATATACTTTACACACATATCTTCTCGTCTTTGGAATAACGAATTCAGCATCATCGAATCTGTGAAAATAATGATCTGGTGGCGTGATGTCCACAAAACAATGTTACAATACCAGTACCACACGCATAAAAATCGTATACTCTGAGCCTTCGTCATGGTAATATTCGCATGCTCTTATTGAAAATGAATTGTGTACTACTTGCGATAAATATCTGGCATATCTGGCGTTTCTGGGCCGTCTCGAGTCGACAGACATGCAACGAATTACTCATTTTCTTTCTCTCCATACCTCCATATACCTTCATACCTCGAGGCCCTTAGCCTAATTGAAACGGGTCACCTATGCGGTGTTCCTGGGCTAGCCAGCTTAGTCGACGTGTTCGCGTTCTATTGTCAATAAGCAGAATAACTTGTGCACTGTATAACTTTGTGATGCAAGCGTCGCGTCGGGGGAAACCTTTTCTGGACCTGAGAAAATACGTTTGCACAGGTAACAGAGAGAAGGGAATAGCTCACCAAACGAGGCTCGAGTTTTGCTGCCGTTTGTCGCAATGAGCCCTGACCGCTGAGCCTGAAACTGTGCATCACACGGCCGGATGACGTTTGGGAGAATACTTGATGCTTGGTCGAGATATGGAAGTGTGTGAACGCTAGGTGTTTTCTATGACTTGATTCGCCATGTAACTCAGCCACAATACTTGCTGCGCAAATTTCTAGAAACAAACAGTTTGCCCCTTTCCTCATCCCAATACTAATAATCCTCTCTCACCACCACTCCTCTCATCTCATCTCATTCTTATGGTTACATAGATAGGTCACTGACATCGGAGATGACGAGCAACAGCCTGGACGACATGTGTGCGGATATCTCTTGCGTGCGATACAAGTTTGTAAGGTGTATGCCATACTGAAAAGGATTGCTGGTATTAATAATGGTGAATTAAGAGTGTCACAGAATAAATTGTCAATTTCTTTTCTTCTCCACATTTATTAATCTTTTTGTCGTTCCTCTTCTGCTATATCACAATTCTTGTACAAATGTTTCAATTGACGCTTTGCATTATTCTATTAGATATTAAACCTATACGAAAGAGTCTCTCGGTAATCTTTGGAATAACAATCGGTCAGTACCGTTTCACTGCTAAATCTATCTGTTAAAATAAATACGTATGTTGTACAAATTTCTACATTTCTATACAAATGTACATTTATATATTAATGTCTCGACAATAGCGTTGTAGCTCTGGAAAAAAAAACAAAAATATCCGAGATAAAATGTTCTTCGAGAGTATAATAACAAATTCGAATAGTTCCATTATTCGTATCTCATTTCAATACTAAAACTGCAAAGAGAAATACATTGGTTTCGATACAGGTTACAAACCAAACTGGAGAAAGGCGTAGAGACTAGAACATGGAATCCCCCTTGCGGTGTGCCCCCAGCATCACTGCAAACAGCAACCTCTCCCTCCGCCCGTCCCATTGCCATCTCAAACGGTGAGACTGCAAGTAAAAAACAGCCAGATATACACCAGGATAGTGATGCGACTTCTAGCCCCACAACACCGACACGGTGCCGAGCATTGGTTTCGAGATGATGTTTAATCGCAACGTTGAAATGACCAGCTGCTGGCCAACGACGACGGCGATGTCGTCTTCGACGATTCTGGATCAGTGACGATATTCAAGGTTTTTCAAACCATGACGTCTAATTTTGGTCTTCCTTCATCGCTGCAGTGGGACTTTTATTTCGCCCAACTTCGACATGAAAGAGTCCAGACTGCTCAATTCAGGACACAAAGGACCTTGCCAAGGATCCTCCTCTTGATAAGATCTAGAGTCCACGCCATTATAGAAATCACAGCTCGCGTAGTCTGACTCTCTTAGGAACTGCTTCTTGAACTGCTGCCATTTTGAAATCCTGGACAACTGCTTGCTGCGCAGTTCGTGTTCGGCCTTGAAAAGAGCACAAGTCAGCACCGCCTCGACGCGTAGATCACGTTTTCGGTTTCGACGGCACATCAGCTTCTTACAACGGACTCTACTGATCCAATTGGCTAACTGTTCAGTATTACTCGGTTTGTCGATGTCGATTTCACGGGGTCTTGTCGAAGCCACCATGATGAGTCCCAGCTTGCTCTCCTCTCCCCTTTTCTTCTTGTGTAGATACACCGTAACGAACTGTTCGCGTAGTACTTTCCGCTTTGTTTTCTCGAAAGACCAGAGAACGGACAAAGCTCTAACAGCAGTCACGCCTCGCACGTTCTTAATAAACTCTGACCTAATTACTGAATAAGTAAGAAGGACACCAACCTGTATCAAGCTCGTGTTTCTTGTCGACGGAAGAGAAATCCCGTGGTAACTCAAGAGAAAGAAAAAAAAAACTGCTGCAAGCCAGCGAGCAAGATACAGCCTTCACCGGTTGAGGATGACTCAGGAAATGCCAGGGCGCCGCCCGATGGGGGCACCTTATATACCCCCAAGCTCCCTACTAACTGGTGTACCTCCGCGCGATCAATAGAAAATAGTTCCCGAGCAATTTATTATTAATATCATTTTCCAAATGTATTTTACAAATATCTTTACTCGGTCCATCTTCTGCTATATACGTAACATTTTCCATAGAAAATTTTCTCTATATTTTGCGACACTTGTCAAGATTCTCGAACTCCGAAAATTATTAACGGCGTAGGAATACGTTCTACGGCCACCGCCCCACCAACGGCGTACCACCCTTCTTCAGTGGCGTCGTGTGGTTTTCCGTTGCGGATAATCCGCAGCGTTGCCAAACTTCTTCGCGTCGTTTCGATCAATGCTGCAGCTTTTGGAGTTCTATGTATACCTATATGCATATATACCATTATAGAAATTCCCATTTTTCAGGAAACTACGCATTTCTATTGCAAATTTTGTTGGCCAGAAAGGATCTTCAAAGAAACAGAACTAAATATATGTATATGCACATTCTATTTAAAGATTTCTATCGTAATAAAATCATTAATGTCGACCGAACGTTTCCACAACGTTGGACAAAGACAATTGTGATAATTGCAATTGTGCGATTCTCGCGATCACAATTTCATTAAAATATACAGTAATATACATGTATGAACGTAATGTAAATATTGAGAATTTAGAGTAAAGCCAAAAAACGAGATACTTTGTGTAGTGATTGTTATCATTACAATTAAAATTTATTATTTCATATAAAATCGTTGGTTTCTTTTGCAAGTGCTAACAATAAGACGTTAAAAATGCAAATGGAAGTATATTTTAGCAAAATATGAACGTATTTTAGTTGTATGAACCAGACAGACAAGACGCGGCAACGCTGGAAAAAGTAACTGTGTATACGCACTTAACAAATGTGCCAGAAAGGACGCTTTCCTTTCTGTATAGGTATATTGCTTTCATTTTGTAAGGAATAGAATTGTCCTTACCGAACACATTAATCAATGAATTTAAAGAAGTACGTGTATATAATTAATATACGATCAAATAAAAGAATGAACCACCAAAAATAAGTTATATAAAAATATTAAATATACAGAACAAATGTGTTGTATTTTTTCTGAAAATTCCACGTTTATTCATCCTTCTTTTATTAATATTACACAAATCACGTTAAACTATACGCTGATGACGAATTTACTTTTTATATCGTGATGACGCAATAAAGGAAACACGAACCACATGACTCAGTAATGACGCAAAAAGATGCGCATCGATCTGGCATTATTTAGATTTCTTAAAAATACATATTTCCTTTAATATATTATGGACATAAGTTGCACTTTTATATTTATTTCGTAACAAAAACTAGCGTAATAAAAATCGTCTATTTTCTAACATATACAATTGCATATAAATATAACAAACACTCAAACGTATATATATTAATTCATTTATGTATTTCATTTACACGCAAACAAAACATAGAATCTTTACTTATGTAATAAAGTAAAAACTAAAGATGGATTCTGTTTATTTTACTTATGTACATATAAAAATTATATAATGGCAGTTCGAGTGTTGCTGTTATACAATTAATTTACACAACCACAGCAGCATAAAGTAATACTGTATTTACAGTATGTATACGAGTAACACCGTGATTGGACATATTGCATTCTACAAAAAAATTTGTACATTAATTTGCGTGATTCTTTATACGATGAATTCATTAGGTATTGTCAGAAAACATTTTATTAAATTATTCTAAAATAAAGTTTTTGTTAAAAAGCGTAATGATTGTTATTCATAAGTGACTCTATGGATTCTTTGATATTAAAATTTAATGCTCCTAAATATATATAATACAATGATAATTTAAATAACGACCATTGTTTTGCTATGGAGAGCTTCCAACTTATCCAAGTATTTGTACATAATTTTAGTCGTTCTCCGTAAACGGAGTGTATGCAACATTTCGACATTTCCAACATTCCAAACATTCTAGATTCTGTCTTCAAGTTGTGTTCAATAGAACGTACAAGATCGTTTGTTTTGAGAATTAACAACATTTGTCTGTTCACTTTTTCAAGCACGTTGCTAATCTCTGGTAACAATTGTGGTATTTCTTTTTGGAACTCCTGCTTTTCCTTAACATCATATTTAGTTTTCTGTATGCCCGCCATAATGGCATTCCAAGATCTACCTGATACCATGCAAGCTAGTAATCCGTATAGATCTGGAACACCCAACTTGGCGCAATGCATCTGCATCGCATTTTTGTCACTATTAAATATTGCTAACCACAGTTTTGAATACTCCCACCGAAATTCATTGGAAAGATCAGCATACAAGCCATGATCCAAGAGGACTATTTCTGCTTCGTTATTTTTCTTTCGAACTAAAATGTTGCCAGGATGGGGATCAGAGTGTACAAAACCGACAATAAATATCATGTGACTGTACAGTCGTCCTAATTTGCTACTGACTTCATAAGCGTTTAAGTTATTATTCTGGATATACTTCAAATCGTTGACTTGACCTCCGTCTATAAATTCCATCGTTAATACACGACGCGATGAAATATCCCAGTAGATCTTTGGTATTTTCAACCACTGGTAATGCGAAAATATGTTTTGAACTTTCTCTGCGTTTTTCCCCTCCTGTAAGAAGTCTAATTCTCTAGGAATGTTCTTCTTAGTTTCATCCACGAGCCAATCGAATTTAAAGTCAGGAAAAACTAACGAAGTAATCTTTACTAAAGCTGACATAGTCTTTATATCCACGTAAGAATTCGTTTTAACAGATCGATGTTGAATTTTAACAGCAACAACGTTGCCATCTTTTAATACGGCTTTATGAACTTGTGCTAAGCTAGCTGTTCCCAATGGTTCGGGATCGATACTATCAAATATTTCGTAAGGATCTTTTTTGAAGTCTTCTTTGATCACGGTCAATACATCTTTGAAACACGATTGTGGCGCAGAACTATGTAATACTCGCATAGTGCTGACATACTCTGGTGGTAGCAAGTAATCCAATGCTCCAATATGTTGACCTACTTTGATATAAACACCTTTATTTTCACAGCAGAGCTCTAAAAGCTTCTGTGCTCCAAATTTGTGTACTCTTGACTTTAGATCCAGATACTCTGGACTATCTTCTGTTAATTTACTCGCGTATAGTTCGTTTTTATAATGTCTACCTATTACAAAAACTTTAACTGCAGCTCGTCCAAGTCTTACAATGCCTATGGATCCTAAATCGTACTCGTTAGCTCTCAAAGAGGCCAGCGTACCAAAACCGATGATTCCAAATGCAGTTGTTCTTAACAATCTTCTCGAGATGAACATTGTCAGTTGATCGTAAATAAAACAATAAGATTTCTCGATAATTTTTCTAGTATTCAGCCTGAAAGGAAGTATTGTTCATAAAAACTTGCAATCATGACATAGATACATGTTATTTAAAATGGAACTTGTCATTGGGCGAACTTACCTTAAAAACGAACCTGATATTCACTTTTCCTTGGTAATTAGTTTTTACACGATAAAAAGTTATGTAATGTATTTGAGTTTTCTGATTCAAAAATTGTTCATTAAACTTCAAAGGTCGCGTAATAACCTAAACTATTTACATAAGAAAAGTAAGGCCAAATTTTTTACTAGAGATTGTTCTATATAATATGATTTACTTTTTCAGTTTCTCCTTTAAAAATATGTAATTTGTTTCATCGTATGATATTTTACGAATCTGTTTCTTTTGGAAATGTGACATGATAACCTGTATCCATTCATGCACTGTTAATCTTTGTACACGTGGTACATACGACAAAAATTTGCATAAAACATATTCAATTTCCTTTGCATTCTGAAGTTTGTTACTATATCATCGTATACTATACACATCAAATACCAAATAATTTGATGTACGTTTTGTTGTTTTTTCTTTTTTGAGAAGTTCAAATAATTTCTTAACCTAAGCATATCGAATATGTCATATGTAAAAAATGTAAGAAAACATATTATTTTTGTTAAGTATTTAATATTCAAATATATTATAAATTTGTATTTACATTATATTACTTTAAACTTTAAATAACTACAACTATGGCATGATTATGTGCCACAAGCGGGTCCATCGTAAAAGTCTTTATTGTGAATACGATGAAAATACTAAGATAGAAGACTAGGCTGTGCGTCAACTTTTAAAACATCATTGACTTACTGCTTTGCCAGATGCATGTTGTATCAGGGCTCTCTGAAATAAATCATATACATAGGACTTCAAACAATATAGGAAACCGAGAATGATCTATTGAGTTGGCAAGAAAGTAATTTCGGTATTTTAAGGTGAAATGAAGCTGAATTTCTTTATTCAAGCAATGAACTTTAATCATTAATATATTTTCTTATTTATTCTTTTGGATAAAAGATCATCGAACAAAAGAAAAAATATCTTATTCATTACAATTCATTCCTTGAATTAAAAAGTTAGGCTCTATTCCACCTTAGAATACCGAAATTAAAATTGTTTTTATTATTTGTGTTTCACCTTTAGTAATGGAATAGCATTCGTCAATTGCAATCCTAAACTCCTCGCGAGGATGATTGGAGCCGCAGTTCCTTTATACAATCGATGTAACGCGTCGATCGCAAGCATCGTTGGAACATTGTATCGTTGTCTCAGCGTTTCATATTTTCTTAGATACATTATGTCGCCTAAACAAGCTCCATTAACTGTAGCTTCTGCGAGAAGCTGTACCAACAGTGTTACATCTCCAAAACCTAAATTAACACCTTGACCAGCTAATGGATGGATTCTATGAGCTGCGTCCCTAAAAATTTAGTTGTATATATGTATATATGCATCCACTAACTGCTGGTGAAAGTTATTAAACCATAATCTATGATGTTATTTTTGTACAAACCCAATCAAAACAGTTCCCATTTGAGCATATGATACTGAATGACCAAATTGTAAAGGAAACGCTGCACGCGATCCTTCTACGATAGCCGATATCGATGGTTGCAATTGTCTCACTACACCCGTTTGTAACGACAAACCTTCGAGTAATTGTTGAAGTGCCCGCATGCCACTTTCAACTATTCCATCTTTTGGATATAATTTCCATAAAGCATGGTTTATGCTGTCAACAAATTCTTCTTCAGAAACTTTTAAAAGTCTCTTTGCTTCATCCATTGGTAGCGACCATACGAGCGAACTAAGCGAATCTGTTAGCTATCGTGAAAGTAAGGGTCAGTGTGTAATATTTAGCCCGTTCAAACTGGTTTATAAGATAACAAGAAGAACTTGTAAAAATATGTAAAAATTACAGGTAACAATGCTATTGGACCCATTGGAAGAAATCTCTGCCACGCAACAATGTTTTCTGTTGGCTAGAATAGAAATATAATTATTGTGGATTTTAGTAAAAGATTAAACAATATTTTAACAGCACAATCCTGACCTCTGATAATTTAAGAGTAGCAACAACACCCAGTTGATTATAATTCCATTTCACATATTGCGTACCCATAGATTGCCGTACCAATGAATTTCCACCATCTGCTCCAACCTGCAACAAACCAAGTACTCCTTAATGTTTATAAAAAGATTTATTACTCTATGGTGACAAAAGAAATGATCGAATAAAGGATCAGAGAAAGAGAGAGAGAGAGTGAGAGAGAGAGAGAGAGAAAGAGAGAGAGTTCTATAAAGATATAGGCAGTACTGTGCCTGTAGGAAGGGGAATTCTCAGTTATGAGACTTGCAATACGTCTGGAAATAACTTCAGTCCTCTGCTACACTTGAGCAGAAGTACTGAATGCACGCTTAAACTGTTTTACACTTGACCTTGCTGAAATGAATCACTTTTTAGACACTATTTTTATATTATGATAAATATTCCAATTCCATTCATTGCAAAGTGTAACCATAATAACTATATAGTTTTATGCTTACGCAAGGGTGGGTAGATACAATAAGACTAGATTTGTAATTTAAGAACTTGTATAAACACTGTACTTCATTTTGAAACCATATACGTACAGTTGTTATTCCAAGGATAGTGTAACAACATGTAAATACAATTGGTTTCCTCAAAAAATGTCGTATCAATTATAAGAATACGTATGTGAATTAAAAGTGAAATAGTGTAAAGTATATATACATTTTATGTACGATTCTTCGATCTGAATGCTAGAAAAAAATTTGAGGAGAGAAAAAGTTTGTAACAAGAAAGTTCCTCTTGATTCATGTGTCCAGGAAGAAATAGTAGGAGCTAAATATATGCCAGTTCTGTTTTATAAACACTGAGGAACATGTGTGTTCTTGTTCCAAGCCATACAGGCTGCTGAAGTAGTTTTCAAGTACTTCAGAATTTGAAGCAGTGCACCATGTGCAGGTACCAAAGCACTTTCATGTCTTAGACTTCGAATAACGAAGAAGAAACGCTTGCGACGTTTTAAGTTTTTAAACATAGCTTAAACAAATCCATACAAGTTGACATGTCAATACAAAAAAGAAAGCCTCTCCTAAGTAGATTTTTAAGTAGTCGCATTTCTCATGAAGAAACAAATACAGCCGATATCATGGCAACGCCGTCTATTATCCTGAACGATACCGTAAGTATGCATGAAGCGTTGTTTAAACTTCTTTCAAAATAAGCTTGTCTAACGTAAATCATTTCAGGGAGACTGCGAACGCATTTGGATGGACGATAGAGAAAATAACAGTATAAGTTCCGAAAACAGTTCTGATTCGGTTGCTTATCACATGAGAGAAAGACAAATGACAAAAGAACAACCATGGAGTAAAGAAGAAATTGTTTCAGCTCTCTCTAATTTGCCAGTTGGAGAACATGCTCTTTTCATTGTACCAACTCTTTACGGCGATACGTTGCATAAGACTTTAAATGAATTTTTAAACGACAACAGCAAAGTAATGACGCCAAATATTAGGAAACTTTCTATACCTCCGTATGAAAATGGGTAAAACGATTATTGTATTTGTTGTTGCAACAATTGCATTGAATACAATTTGATTGTGTACTGTTTGTGTTTAATATAGAAGCATACAAACTCCATTATTAAGCATTGATAATGATGCAGTTAGTAGTGTGACCGTTTCGCAAGATTTAAAGAACTGGCCAAATACTTATCTCTTAGTATCTTGTTTTCTGGGTCATGTAGAACTGGTGCAAGTTTTATTGAAAAAAAACATGAATCATTCAGTTAGAGATTGCGACGGCAGGTATAGAATTAAATAAGGAAAGAATCATGTTTAAATATGATAAAGTCGTTGTCAATAATTTATTCTATAGGACACCGTTGCATTTAGCTGCTTGTTCAGCTTCGGTGAAAATCTTAGAAGAGTTGTTAGAATATGGCGCGAGTCCATGTGAATGGGATTTTAACAAAATCTGTACACCTTTACATTGTGCTGCTGCTACCGGGGACATCGCCTGTGTGAAATGCTTGATAAAGGCAGGAGCAGATGTGAATGCTGGACTCTCTGGAAAAAGTCCGCTTTATTATGCCGTTTCAAGCAACGCGGGAGACTGCGTCGAAGCTTTATTACAAGCAGGTGCTTCCCCAAACAATCCTCAGGTATTTGTGTTTAAGCCTATTATATTATGCCACATTCAAAGTGTAACACTTGGTGGGTTTTTATATTTCTCGATTAATATTATCTCCACAGGTTTATACAGAAACAGCGTTACATGTAGCGGCAGGTCTTGGTTCTGTTACGTGTACAGCGTTATTGTTAAAATACGGGGCAGACGTTAGAGTCCAGTTTAGTTCTACGAGGTCGACGCCTTTGCATTTAGCAGCCGAAGAAGGCAGCGCGGAATGCACAAAATTATTACTAGAAGTTGGTGCAACCTGCGAAGTAAAAAATTCGCGAGGTCAAACGCCACTGCACTTGGCAGCTTTATCCCAATCGGCAGAAACTTTGGATGTACTTCTAAACGCTGGTGCGAATGTCAATACAGAAGATAACGACGGGCGTACTCCGTTGCATTCTGCTGTTGCAAAAGCTACCAGAGGAATAGAATTGGTCAGAATTTTAATGCAGGTCAGTTCATCAGTTTTTAAATGTTCCGTGGAAAGTGTCTTATACATTTGTAACCACGTACATTTTTGTTTGAAAAGGCTGGTGCTTTAATCAACAAGCCAGACAAATTTGGCTATACACCGTTGCACATCGCTGCTCTAAACGAAAGCTCGTCGACAGTAATGATGTTATTGTCAAAAGGAGCAGACGTTACTGCTAGAACCAAAGGTGGTATTTCTGCATTGAGTTTTATCGTTCGCAGAACGCCTGATGTGCTACCACGATTTATTTCGCGCTTGGACCAAGCGATTTCTTTACACGATCACGAATTGGGCGACGTCGATTGTGAATTAAGATTAGACTTTAGACCTCTGGTACCAGGCGGTAGAGGGGAAATGGATTTAATGTTGTGCCTTGTAGAAGTTGGACAAAGACATGTATTAAAACATCCGTTATGCGAAAGTTTTCTCTACTTAAAATGGTTAAGGATCCGTAAATTTTTCTTGTTAAGTTTGATATTTCATTCCATTTTCGTTGCATTTTTCACCGCATACATTGCAGTTACATATTTCTGGAACATCGAAAAACTCCGAAAAATAGTTTTTTGGCCAGTATTGATGTTTACCGTGACTCTTGCCTGCAAAGAATTCTTTCAAATGGCACACGGTTTATGGTCTTACGCCAAAGGATGGGAAAACTGGCTCCAATGGAGCGTTATTTTGATATCCGGTATAATATTGATCGAGCCGATTTTTCATTGGCAACACCATGTAGCAGCGCTTGGCATACTTTTAATTTGGATAGAGTTAATGATGGTGGTTGGGAGATTTCCAATGTTCGGCCTTTATATACAAATGTTTACACAGGTCTCGATTAATTTTTTTAAATTCCTTGGTGCTTACATGTGCCTTATAATTGGCTTTTCATTAGGTTTTAGCGTGTTACATAAGAATTATAAATCGTTTGCTAACCCTTTGGTTGGTCTATTGAAAACGATTATAATGATGTCTGGAGAATTGGAATTCGAGGACGTATATTTCGACGAAAGTGCACCAATATTGTATTCTGGTACAGCGCACTTAATGCTTCTAAGTTTTGTCATCTTAGTGACAGTTATTTTAACGAATTTAATGATGGGCCTCGCTGTATCGGATATACAAGAATTGCGAAGATGTGCTGGATTAGACAGATTAGTACGTAGAGCAGAGTTAGTAGCACACTTGGAAAGCATGTTATTTTCAAAGATTTTAGATCGCGCTCCGAGTAGAATTATGAAAACGTGTAGACGAGGAGCGCTTCTTTTACATCCACCATATTATTGCGCGCTTCATATACGTCCGAACGATCCCCGCGAAAATCGTTTACCACGAGAATTAATAAAGGCTACGTATCGCTTGGTAAGCGAAAAAAAGAATCGTAATACAAATATTAGAAGCACATCTGTACGTAATAGAAGCAATACCGAAGTCAATAATTCGAAATTAAGCAGACTCTATAGTACAACTTCAACCAGTGACAACAATCAACAACAGTTCAACGAATTGGCTGCCGAATTAAAAAGATGTTCATACAATATTGGTGCACGTCTAGACAATTTATCTAATAAAGTAGAAAGTGTCATTAGAGAGTACAATAATTGAATAAAATGCGTGGCATTTGATATGTTACATTTTTCATTAACTTACCAATAACTGAGTTTTGTATTTCTTTCCATTCTGCAATTGTATCTTTGCGGCTTCTCCTTGATTTTTGGGTAATTTAATATCTTCAACTTTAGATGCATAAACTACGTTCACATTCTTCTTCTCGACCAGTTGTTTATTTACCGCGTATAGCAACAGGTCATTTTCAACGATATAGGCAACTTCTTCTGATAAATGATCTTCGTTGAATTCGATCATAGCATCGGAACAGGCATCCCATATCTATTAAAAGTATCTTATTTAATGCAATGTGTATTATAGTATGTAAAGTATTAAAATCTTTTATGATACATCATTATATGTTATTTCAACTTTGTATAATACCTGCATTTTTCGTACTGGGCAATATCGTACTGCTTCTATGTGCTGCCATGCTCCTATACTTGACAGTAAGGTACGTGTTTGTTGATTTAAAGCAACCACACGGTTAGAATATTGTTCTTGTAGTTTGTATTCAACTTTGTTGCTACCTTCCAGCAACAGAATGTTTTTACGTTCAAGTTTTCTATTGTTGGCTATCAAAAGGAAAAAGTATTATCTATGACAATTATTGCAACATCAATTTTAGAGACAATAACAAGGAATAATAATAAGGTACAACGAACGAAAAGAAACTAACCTAATGCACAGGCAAGTGTGGTTCCAACCATACCGCCACCAGTGATGATGATATCGTAATTTTCTTCATCATGAGCAGTTGTACATAAATGTTTCGATACAATCACCAATGCATTAGGAGCAATAGATCTTTTCGAAACTGATATTAAACTTCCGCAATGTGAGAATTTTTTTATCAAAGTCGCCATTTCTAAATATGCTTTGTATTGTATCACTGTATGTATATTATTATGTACTAAATACATGTATACATGGAATCTATAATATATATGTGTATTTGTCTACAGAGAATATATATACACGTAACAGAAATAATGTTTGTTGTCAATATTTAGTTGTAAGGTCGTTCGACCTATTTATACATAAGATTACAATGAAATTGTTGTCTTCTTTTGTTTCATTATATATACATATATGTATATAAGTATGTTCAACGAACTAATGAACTGCAGAGATGGCTGTTGGCACCATGGCTCAACCTGATAGCAAATATTTTGTATTTACACACACACACACACACACATGAATATGTATATGCATCAATACACAATATATGTATATTTAGTTTATAAGCGAATAAATACGATATTATTTATACATTACTAATATTTTGCACAGAAGAATTGATAATATCTCTTTTGTATTATCGTTACTTACTGATTTACCATGGTGACGAATATATCAGGAAGATTACATTGATCTTTTCCAAATGTGCTTTCACACAGCGATAACAACTTTAAGTAAAGCTCAGTTTGCCGATTTTTCAATATATTTGTCGAAAATGTTGCGTAATGGCGATAAACTAGAAAGATATATTGCGAATTGTATATCGTAATTCGTATAAATCATTTTCAAATATTTCCGCCGATAATACAACACGCGAACCGAATAAAAAGACTGGTAAGTACTTATACTATAGTTACCTACACTTACGTACCTATGTATTATCAAACAAAGTTAGATGTTAATGATTCTAGGTATAAAAGAAAAATTCTTTTTATTTTTTAATAGATAATGGCAGAGCATAGAGGCACATCATTTTACAACTCCTGTGTAAAAGTTCCAGTGGATCCTTGCAGTAGGCAACCAACTCCTTCCTATGAACGTCCCAGACTCGCAAGAAGTTGCAAAGACAACTATACCAATAAGGCAAATAAGTTAAACTTTGCATCGGACAGTTGTATCGTAAGCAAATCAGAGACATCGAGTCCAAGAGAAACAGTAGACAACTTTCTAGAATTTTTGGAGAGTATCCCAGACTATGGTCAAGTTCATCACTTGTCGAATGAACAGTTTAAACAAAAGGTTGACTATTTAAAGAGGAAACAGAAGTTATTATTGAAAAATTTGGAACATTCTCTTGCCGATGACGAAGAGACGAATATACCAGGGTCATCCTTATCAAAGTATAATCAGAAATCGAGAGCACAAAATAAAAATGTTACAAACGACTTGAAATTAAATGGTAAGAAATGTTATCTGGAAGAGTTCAGGATAGCCACCCCTGTACTTGATTCATCCGACAAGTTTCTTTACCTTACGGAGGATCAAGATTTTCCAACGAATAGGTACGTGCAATGAACTAGGTACAAGCTCGCTTACTATTGGACTGTTGTATTTAACTGTAGTTTATATAACATGCCTGCAGACATAAGCAAAGGGATAAAGAGTCTAAAACAATATGTAACGAGAAAATACATTTGGCCGATAATAGTTGGAGACTGTGGGACGAATCAAAGAGTCAAGATAATTTAGAAAGCGACACGGATAGTATAGAAACAAGAAGTTTGCCAGCCAGTACCTCAAAAGAATGGCATCCTACCGTACCTAAGCCATTTAGTTTTACTTTAAGGTAACGGATTATAAGTTTATACAGATGTACAAGATTAAAATGTATGTATAATTTAAATCGACTGTAAAATGTTTCAGAGAAGAAGCAGAAAAGTACATGGAACAAGTTGAAACAGGGGATACACAGCGCAAACACTATGGGAATACCGATAAAAGTCCTTGCAGAAAGCGTCGCATAAGACCGATTCCGCTTACATCGAAAATTCCACTTTACGATAAATTATTAGCGAAAAAGGAAGAACGGTTTGATCTTGTTTTCGCTTGACGCGCAGGCTGACTCAATAAGCAATAATATGTGAAACATTGGTTTATTTTCGAGGCACAAAGCCAACTCAATTTCTAATTAGTAGTTTTTCCCGATTCGATTTAAGAGAAATACAGTGTTAGTCGACGCATCCTGTCCATCTTATATACAACACTTTTTATAGTAGTTTTTATTGATTCACCCAGTGTATATTTCCTTTGTTCACAACAGCAAACAGACCCAAGTTACAAACGGATATCGTATTTATTTTGTAGAAGTCGTCTGATTCGCGAAGAAAGTGCGTTAAACCTAATGTCGCAAGTGCGTCCGTTTCGGCTCGAATGCGATCGTCGAGCACGGAGATCTTTGGTACGATCTAGCCCAGAGATTCGCAGTAAAATTGTGAACGTGTGCACGAAATTCAAAGCTAAACCCGTACCGAAGAATCTCTTCAGTACCGATATATACGATCGTATGCTCGAGGACGAATATTACAGGTCAATAGAATAGATCAATTCGTCTAGAAACGATTGATTCGACGCAGGCATAATTAATCAGAATTGGCTGGAATGTTCAGGCACTTGCAGAAAAGAGTCAGAGCGGCAGAGTTGATGAAGTCCTCTTCTTTGCCGCCATCGATGGCGAGGCGGGAACGCGTGAAATCCGCGAGCACGCTTTTGGAAGATGCAAAGAAAAGTTGCGACGAGAATCTGGGCAGCAGGAATTCTCTCCGGTCGTCGAATGTTACGTCACCGCCGCTAGAAAGATGCAGATCAGCGATGTCGCTTTTACCGCAACGAGGGAATAATTTAGCAGCTATTTTGAGGTGTCAAGTGTCACGGTGCTTATCGGAACGCTGTTGTCTGTTTGTTGTACTAGAAATCGTTCGCATCACTCTATATCGCACTCTTGTTTATGTTTCAGAGAGAAACTCGAGCGCGAAATAAAGGACAAAATGGAGGAGAAACGTCGAGAACAGGAAATAAGAATGAGAGAATCTTGGGTCGGACGGAATCCCGTGTGGAGAGCTTTGAGGTCCGCGGCAAGGTACGACTCTCTTCAAGTAAGATCACCATACGCGTATCATTTTAGCGCGAGACATTCTCGTGACAAGTATCTACAATTGTATACATTTTGAACATAAGGCACGATCATCAGAGGGACCTTAACATCCGCACCTCGCTTCGTCGCGACGAAGCGCGCGAACAAGCGGAACGTCATCGGTTACAGATGGAAATGATGCTGGATCGCGTGACTCAAATACCAACTTTGTTCGAACGTCACTCTCAGGTGAATCGAGCTAACTTTGAGCACCGAATCATGGAAACCGTTAACGAGGTTTTTGTTTCAGACTTATCAGGTGCTGACGGAAACGCAACAAAAAGACGGACCCAAGTTGCTGCAACGAAAGAAGAAGAAAAGGAAACAACAGAGGCAACAGTCGCGCGTAGTTGGCATAAACTCGTATATCGACTACGATAGCATTTGTAGACCGGATTCTGGATCGCTCACCAGTTCCTCCGGAACTTTATTGTCCGCTAGTCAATCGTCGAAATCTTCGGACGTATCCATGTCGCACGCTTCCGACAAATCGACAGCGAAATCTCAGTGTTCGTTTTCGAAAAAGAGAGGAGATCGCGGTCAATTGAAGGTTTCTATAAACGAGACGGCGGAGCTGATCAACGATCAAACTGAACACGATGAGTTACACGACGAGTTACACGACGAATTCCACGACGATCGACGTTCCTCTAGCGACGAGCACAATGAGAACGCGTCGCAAACCGGTAACCACGATATCGACAGTAACGGTAGCGTCAATCAATGCTGATACATAATCATAGCAATGACATTATATGTACAACGCTTTCTTCGGTCGTTTCGCTTACGATTTCAATACGATTATGTTTTTTGGACTTAATACAATTGCGAATAATACACAATAAAACGGTTCTTTAATAAATGGTGATTTATTGTTAACGTTATTGTAAAATATGCAAAGGTAAAAATATAGAGTCGTTGGAATTCGACCACCGTACACAGTTTCACGTACACGTAACGATTACGACTCTGAAATGTCGGAAATTACGGCATTGGACAGCCGGTTGAAGCGTTTTAACGAAGAGAATGTTGTTTCCGGTTCGATTAGTCGACTGCGTATAAAAGATGTCAAAGTTCTAAAGAACTCTCGTGTACAGTAACCTAAGGTCTAACGATGCCCAAGATCCAGTCCATGTAATAGACGATGTTTGTGTAAACGCCGGGGACTCCTTCTATGGCGCAGCCACGTTGTCCGAAGCTAACGATCCCGAACTGAACAGTTTTCGCGGTGTCCTTGAAGAGCGTCGCTAATTGGAGTGGTCCACCACTGTCTCCGGTGCACGCATCCGAAACTCTGCTGCCGCCAGCGCACAACTGCTTGTGCCAGATTTGCGTCTTGCCCTTGTAGGCTTGTGCGCAATCCGGTAAACCGGCGATCATCAATTTCACTTGCAGCAAGGCCTGACTGCGCATACCGCTCTCCGTCATACCCCAGCCCGTCACCACCACCTGTCGTCGAAACATTCAGAGGAAATGGTTACCAGAACGCTTCGAGGAAAGCTGAGCTTAAACAAAGCTGACAAAACTTACCCATTTCCTCGGCACAGTAGCGTTGAAACCGACTGGCAGGCAGATCGGCCTCACGTTGTTCGGCCTGTAATCAGCGTCTCCGTTCAATCGTAACAGGGCGATGTCGTTCTGCGCCGATCTCGGCGTATAGTCAGGATGAAAATGCACACTCTCAAGGCCAAAGTCTTGATACCTCTCCGCACAGGTCACCTCGAGTCCCTGCTGGTCTCTGTCGCAGTCGCGTTCCGTGGACAAATCGTGTTCCCCTATTCGTACGCCTATCAGTCTCGTACCTGAAGACAATATATCGGTTGTTCTAGTTTTACTGTTTCGGTGACAGTAATAGTAGTAATAGTATCAATAAACGAGACCCTCGCCCTTTCAAGGCACTGGGGCCTGGACTAACAATAAGGGTCGCGCGGTTCGGAAAGGAATGAAGGCCTTAATTGTGGCCTCTAATGGGGAACCAAAATCTTTTCTTTGAAAAACCGAACATTTCATCGCCGTTAGGCTATCCAATGAATGAGACCCTCGCCTTTTCAAGGTTTTGGGGTTTGGACAGACGATAATGAAGGCTATCGAATCTTAAACGGAACTGGTACGCGTTCCCCTATAAAAGTGATAAGATTTATTTTATTCAGACTTTGTGCGGCTCCTATTGTAATGCGTGTTCCAATAAAGATATCTACACCGTCATCTCTCATGAAATCATTTTTATCGTATCAATATTTGTAAAATCAAAAATCTGGAACCGGTCATTTTAATCGATGGCGATAGGTTTAGCGTTAATTGGCCTCCAATAAGGTAACAGTTCTTCTTTGGAAAATCGAAAATCTAATCGACGCTAGGATACTCTTTCGCATAATATTAGGTTATCGAATATCGAGTTACCAGAGGGTAGCCTTGTCACGCAGTGAGCAGCGGTTAGCACGTATCGCTTGTTGATCAGCGTCCCACCGCATTTGAATTCCGGGTCACCGCTTCCGGAATCATAAGCGAGCAATGCCATCCACGGATATTCGAATACGCCGGTTTTGTTGCCACCGAAGATTTTTTGCGTGTTCACCGGACCACACGAGTCTTCGTTTATCAGCTGTAAGTTTGGGTGGTTGGAAACATCCGGGGGCTCGGGCACGTTCGCGAGATCGATCTGCGGGCTCGGAGATTCCGTTGAGGGTTTTTCTGTCGCTATCACAGGCTGAAACCATTGTTCTATTATTCACAACTCCTTTGTATCAACTACTCAAACGCGATATTTCACAGCCAGGATCAAGAATCAACAGTATCGAAAACACAAATAAATATTGTCTTTGAACCATAATAATATCGAAATGAATCGTAATAGTGCCTCTAACAATTTTGATCGAGGCTGTACGATTACAGGGCCCGTACACAGGTACCTGTTCATATTTACCTGCTGTTCGCAACAAACTTTCGGAGTCCTGCCGTCGAAACCGCATTGCAAGCTCCGCAGGTAGTTCTGAATTTCTCTGGTCAACGGTCTTTGTTGCAAGAGTTGAACCACTGCCGCACAATTCCGCGCATTGATGCACAGACCGGGTTTATTCTCTGGCGTGGAACACCTGTCCTCTATCCGGAAAAAAATGCAATATTATCGAACATGGCTGTAAGTTTTCGCGGAGCGTTTGAAAATCGAATTCCGTCGGGTCATCGACGGCTCATCGGACCCGGTAAACGCGTTACGTGCGATATTATACTCACGTGCAGTACATGTCCGCAGAAGAAGAACCACCAGCACGGGGAGAAGAATGCGGCGAGTCATGCTTGTGCAGATTCTGACAATCGCTTCTCTCTGCTTCGGAAAGACGTTCAAAGATCAGCGAGATATTTCTCGCACTGTTTGATCGTGGATCGTTCGCAGGAGTGCGTCACGCGATTCTTTCTCCCGTTATACCGATCCGATTCAATCCGATCCAGTTCGATGCGATCTAATCGTTTGAACAAACACCGACGTCAACAAGGAAGAAGAACGTCGCTTTCCGAACGAAACGCTTCCATTCGACACTTGTGTGCAGTCAGTGATTTTTCAAACCGCGTGCGAAGCCAACAAACCTGTTTCGAAAACTGTTTATTTTCTGGTTCTGCGGAGAACGGATACCTGCGCGACGGTCCTTGACGTACTAACTGCTGCCATCTGTAGACTTCCGCGAATCTTCCGAGTAAGTGAAAAAATAGTCTGCAGAGGAGGGGGCTAACAGGAAAATTCTTCCAGCTAATGGAAACGCGCGCTGCAGGTTTTAAAAGTCTGACCCCTGCTCGGTTCCGGTCGCGCGGTCACATAGACGCGTAGTCTTGGTCACGGCCATGACCGCGTTCGCTCGTTCGATCGCGACAACTTTTCTTCTTATTATTCGGCTAAAACGGTTTCGAAACCAACGTTCTCCTTTCTTCCGAGAAAATTTCGAAAAATACAGTTGCACTTCTGTATTCCACCGATGCAGGTGCGTTCTATTTGCCCACTTCCATGACGGGCCCGCTCTAGGGGCGGCCGTATCCGGACATTTGTCCGGGGCGCCAAAATTTAGGGGCGCTATAACCACGACATCAATAACTGTAGCAAGTGGCGAAAGGAGTATCTCTAAATTACAATTAATGAAGTGCTTTTTACGTTCGACTACTGCACAAAATTGTCTCAATGGTATAGCCATTTTGGCAATTGAGCATGAAATTGCAGATCAAGTAAATTTAAAAGATGTAATAAAAAAGTTTGCAGAACTGAAAGTAAGAAAAAATAGTTTTTTGTTATTTTAGCGTAGTTGATGTTACCTTGTTTCATTTTCAAAATAATGACATTTTGATTGTTTGTGCAATAATACAGATTTTTAATGGCATTTAAAAATGTGAACAATTATACGGTTAACAATTTGTGGTTAAGTACAGATATTTCGTAATTAATTTCTATTGCTTCGTACTGCTTGATCATCAATGTTATGTTCTGTTATACGTTTCTTTCTAAATATATGCTTTTATTAAAATTTGAATAAAATGATTTGATTTTTATTGAGAATAAAAAATATGTACCTTTATTTTAAAAATATATATGTAATCTTAAGGGGCGGCAATTTGTCTTTTTGACCGGGGCGACGTAACCGCTAGCGCGGGTGCTGACCCTGGGACTATGCAGATAAACTTTGACCTCGGATTACTACATCCGCGATGCGTTGCGGTCGATTGGATATTTCCAGCAATTCCCGATAATTTCCCATAATTCCTGATAAAAAAAATACGCGTCTCAGAATAAGTCATTCGTCGCGCTTTATTTGATGCGGTGCGGCTTCCGCGAGTATGGCAAAATACTTGATTGCAAATCGCGCAAACAGAACTGATCTTCCGTTACATACTAGGGCTGTTACTTTTACGAAGTTTCGAAAGATTCGAAGGAACGAAGGGATCCCCGAAGTTTCGAAGACGGCCCCTCGACCCAGTCCCGCGTCTCGCTTCCCGTGGCGATCAGAAATTGCGAACAGCCTACATACGTTCAAACTTTCGCATCACCGACGCTTACGTTGTAACGCATTATAGAAAATGAACTTCTTCGTTCGCGCAGGTTCAACTTTTTCACCCTCTTATCCGTTAACTGGAAACGAATCGAACTAATCGATGCTTCGATATCTTTGATCTTCGAAGGGAAGTAACAGCCCTATTACATACGCGTGCGTACAAAGCTGCAGACTATAAATACTCGGTAAAAACAATAACCTCTCAAGCTTATTACGATAGCGATGTATTGCAATGAAAACCATTCTCTTTTTAACAAATGGGACACGTTAAATCTCGTTGAAATTTCTATTTAAGGAGTATATACTTTATACTGTGGAATGTCGATCGGGAAGAGGCGAGGGGTGGTCGAGGTATTACAACGGTACAAGTACAAAATAGGTCGGATAGTTTTACAGAAGAATTCGCTGCGTTGAATCCGAATGTTTCGTTGAAATTTCAAGGTCTCATCTTGCTGAGTATCCAAGGCACGAAGTCGCTGACTTTGGTGTAGACGCCAGGCCATCCAGGCTTACCGCAGGGCGACGGCCCGTAAGAGGTGACGCCGATCGCGAACCACTTTCTTGTATCGTCCTCGGTTCTCACCAGGGCCATCAATGGTCCTCCCGAGTCTCCTGTGCACGTGTCTCTGCCCGTTTCTCCTCCGGCACAGATTTGGCCGGCGCCGATGTTGAATTTGCATTGATCCTTCTCGACATAAGGAAGAGAGACCTTCAGCTTGACGTTCGATGCCGTGTTATTCTCCGTTAACCCCCAGCCAGCGGCGTCCAACGTTGACGGAACGGACCCGTCCGGTGGTAGACAAATCGGTTTCACGTAATCGGTGAACCGAACGTTCCGCTGCAACCTGAGCAACGCAATGTCGTGCTTACTAACCATCTTGTTTGCCTGATAATTCTCGTGCATAATCTGTTCCGTCACTCGGACCGTGATATGCCTGTCCGCGCACATCTGGCCATCCCGTGAGCAATCGGGGTCGGTAGACGTGTCGTGTTCTCCTAAACGGACGTTCGTCAATCTAATGCTCGTGGGCACCTTCGGGCTCTTGAGACAGTGCGCCGCCGTTAGGACGTAACGCTTGCTAATCAGCGCTCCTCCACAATTCGTCACTATTCCTTCCGCTGAAACATACCTAATCAGTATCACGGCCTAAGTTTAATTTATAATATGAAAGGTAAGGGACAACGATTCTTACGAGTCCTATATTCTAAGAGCGCCATCCAAGGGAATTCATCGATTTGAGTGGATTTTCCGCCAAAAATTCTGTCAGACAAGTCCTCCGGGCCGCATTCGGTTGGGAGCAAGGGATTATTGGATAGGTCGTACGCTGTAGGTTCTGCATATTCTGAAAAACCAAATAGAACAAGGGAATTGTACAAAATAACGGTAAATGTCGAACAATCATCCTGCCGGTTGGCCTTGACGCGGTGACATTGTAGACAATCAGAAAGTATCATCGTCGCCTTCGCTGTTTAGACGATTGCCTTGATCCGACGGGTCTTCCCATCGTTTCGTAATTTTATGCTCAACAATCGAAACCGCAGCGGACGAATCGCTCGTTCTTTCGTGAACGACGTGTTATCGTTTGCGTGCGATTTCTTTGCCGAGTGCAGCGATTATTTTTGAACTTCGTGACGCGTATGTTTTAGTTATTTCTATAAGTGTTGAAACCAATCAGACTAATTTTACTTACGTGCATTGACAGAGTACAGTAGCAACGTTTGGACAAACACGCTCGGGACGAACAGGTTGATCATTTCCGATGCAACACTTCACGCGGACAGAACGATGCTTGGATATCAATCCTGGAATATGATCCTTGGATAAATCGATGCGCCACCGAGATTGGTCGCCGTTTTGTCGATGATCGGGATGCAGTCTGACGATACGGATGGAGCTATCACGAGTCACGGTCAACTGGTCCTCTCAACTAATTATTAATTTGCCAACAAACTGTCTTCTCGAACAGATTGGCTCAAAGCAGATGGAATCTTTGCTCGGACTATTTCTTTTGTGATTCAATTTATACCATCAGTCGCGCGGATTATCTGCGTTACCAGTAGGCCGTCCTCGATAAGAATCGAGAAAAAACAAGGAGGAACAAGGGAGAACGAGGAAAAGATCAATACACCCGTTTTATTTTACATTTTTTTCGATCCATTATCATTCTTTCTCGCAAGATACGTTCATACTTTGTCGAAATCATAAAATAAGAGAATATTCTAATCTAGGAACAAACAAGATAAAAAAGTTGCGATTAAGTAGATCTCGCTATCATGATTTCAGGTCATTTCTACCATCGAAAGTATTTTATAAACAATTTTTAACTTTTTATTTTCTTTTTATTTTGCTAAAATTTGTTGCATACCCAGTAAGCACGATGCTCGATATTGGACGGGCATCTTTTGATAGCACTCTTCCTGGCAAAAAGACCGGGCTGATGCTGCCAGCAGAATATAATGCAGCTGCGTCAGCAGACGTATGGCTTTATGCTTGCAGGTGTGCCCAACAGAATCGAGTAGGTTTCCATCATCCTATGCTTCGAGCAGCTTCGAGCGTCCTTTTAACAGGATAATGCCTGCCATCTGCTCGTCAGGCTGTGCTCCATATCTGCTCGACGCATGCCTGGTTGACTGGGTATATACATAAGCTGCACCCGAAACAATTAAAAATTGTTAGAATAATGCAGATTATAGGCAAGGGTCTTTGTTGCAAGAGTAGTTGCACTTACGTGCTTATGCGATATTATACTCGCGTGCAGTACATCTCTGCAGAAGTAGAACCACCAGCACGGGTAGCAGAACGCGACGAGTCATGCGTGTGCAGATTCTGACAACCGCTTCTCTTTGCTTCGGAAAGACTTTCAAAGATCAGTGAGATATTTCTCGCGCTGTTTGATGGTGGATCGTTCGCAGGAGTGCATTACGCAAAATATGCAATCCGATGCAATCCAATCGTTTGAACAAACACCGACGTCAACAAGGAAGAAGAACGTCGCTTTCCGAACGCACGCTCCTGTTCGACACTTGTCCGCAGTCATTGTTCAAATCGCGTGCGAAGCAGACGAAAAAAGACAAAAGAGCGTTGAAAACTGTTTATTTTCTGGTTCTGCGGAGAACGTATACCCGCGCGACGTTCCTTGACGTACTAACTGCTGCCATTTGTAGACTTCCGTCAATTTTCCGGGTAAGCGAAACATTAGTCTGCAAAGGAGGGAGTTAACAGGAAAATTCTTTCAGTTAATGGAAACGCACGCTGCAAGTTTTAAAAGTCTGACCCCTGCTTAGTTTCGGTCGCGCCGTCACGTAGACGCGTAATCTTGGTCGCGGCTATGACCGCGTTCGCTCGTGACAACTTTTCTTCTTCTTATTCGGCTAAACCGGTTCCGAAGCCAACGTTGTTCTTTCTCCCGAGAAAATTTCGAAAAATGCAGTTGTACTGCCACTTCTGTATTCCACCGATACAGGGGCATTCCATTTGCTCATTCCCATGGAACGATACAGATAAACTTCGACCTCGGAATAGAACTTCCGCAATACTTTGCGGTCGTTTGGGTATTCCCAGCAATTCCCGATAATTCCCCATAATTCTATATATATCTGTAAAAACACTGTCCCGACTCACTCACTCATCAACGCTCAGGCTAAACCCTTGGACATAGAAAGCTGAAATTTTCTACAGAGGTTTCCTTTATGATCCATACAAGGGATACGAAAGGATATTTCGAAATTCAAGTCCTAAGGGGTGAAAAGGGGTTGCAACGTTTGTTTGTAAAATCTGTCAGTAAAACTAACGATAAGCAAGATTTCAGTTAGGATAAGGACATCAGATTGAAGTGAAGAGTAAATCATTGAATTTCGTGCGTAAACCTTTGACATTCTGGTAATATATGTATAGACACGTTCATGGCTAGTTTTTTTATTGTTTTCGGTTTATCGCAACAATCCTAGGAGTACCGTTGACATATCTAATAGTTCTGTTTTGATCGTCCATATTACGTAATTTCGCACGCAATAATTTAAAAACGCACGTTGCTTCACTGTAGAGTCATTAGATATTTTAGCAGAATCAGTGTATTTTCATACGTTTTTCAGAATTTTAACCGGATTGCTCGACGCTTTGAAAAAAACGCAGAGAGAACGAGTTTCACTGGAATTTTTACTTCTCAGTCTTTTGATCGAAATATTGTGAATGTTTTTGGTGACGCCAGTTCCACATAATATATTATGTTAACTGTACAGATGTATGAACTGGCATCGATATCGGTCACATTAAACGAAATAATATTGCAAGATCTTATATTTCTCCTGTTTTAAAAAATAAGCGTCTTCGTTCGCGCAGATTCAACTTTTCTCGCCTCTTACCCGTTAACTGAGAACGAATCGAACGAACCGAACAAATCTTCAGAGTAACACCCCTACTACATAAACGTGCGTACACAGCTGCAGACTATAGCTACTCGCTAAAACCAATAACCTATCGAACCGGTTACGATAGCGATGGATTGCAATGAAAACCATTCTCCTTTTAACGAATTTGACACTATAAATCTTATTGAGATTTCTATTTAAAGAGTGTATATTGTACTTTATACAATGGAATGTAGGTCAGGAAAAGGCAAGGGCTGGTCTGGCGTATTAAAACGGTACGAGTACAAAATAGAATGGATAATTTTACAGAAGAATCGGAATGTTTTGTTCAAATTTCAAGGTCTCATCTTGCTGAGTATCCAAGGCACGAAGTCGTTGACTTTGGTGTAGACGCCAGGCCATCCAGACATACCGCAGGGCGACATCCCGAAAGAGACCACGCCGATCGCGGACCACTTTCCTGTACCCTCCCAAGTTGTATCCATGGCCATCAATGGTCCTCCCGAATCTCCTGTACACGTGTCCTTCCCCCTTTGTCCTCCGGCGCAGATTTGGCCAGCGCCGAGGGTGATTTTCTCGTACCTGTAAGTACTGTAAGTCGCCTGGCATCGATCCTTATCGACGTAAGGAAGAGAGACCTTCAGCTTGACGTTCGATGCCGTCCTGTTCTCCGTTATCCCCCATCCAGCGGCGTACAACCTCGACGGGATGGACCCGTTCGACGGTAGACAAATCGGTTTCACGTAGTTGGTGAACGAAACGTCCCGGGTCAACCTGAGCAACGCGATGTCGTGCTTACTAACTCTCGCGTCTGGCTGATAGTTCTCGTGCACGATCTGTTCCTCCACATCGACCGTGATAGACGCGTCCGCGCAGACCAGCTTCACGTTTCCGTCGTGTACGCAATCGAGGTTAGTAACCGTGTCGTACTCTCCTAAACGGACATTCGTCAATCTCCAGCTCTTGGGCAAAGTCGTGCCCTTGACACAGTGCGCCGCCGTTAGGACGTAACGCTTGCTGATCAGCACTCCTCCGCAAGCCGTTGATCTTCCGTACGCTAAAACATACCTAATCATTATCACGGCCTACCTTTTTTTTTTGTTAAGGATAGTGGTAAAAGTTCAAAAACCTCCACTACCCGGGACAACCAATAGGTTGCCCCTCTACTTTCCTAATTATGCCCAAACTAGGCTCCCCGGGGGTCTACTATTCGCATTTCGCCCGGGTTGTCTGTTTTTGGGCCTAATCCACGCCTGTTCTTTTCAATTTATCACGGCCTACCTACACGTTCAATTCACAACATCTAAGCTTAGGAGCAACGATTCTTACGTTTCTCGTATTCCAAGAGGGCCATCCAAGGGAATTCGTCGATGTCGGTGCGTTCTCCACCGAAGATTCTGTGCAACACGTCCCTGCCGCATTCGGTTGGGAGCAAGGGATGATCGAATATGTCGTAAGATGCGTTCGGATCTACGACGGGTCCAGGTCTAGACCACAGATCAGTCCCCGCGTTGTACGATTGATCTTGGTCAGTCTGGGGAGGCGCGGTGACGCTCAATCTCCTGA
The DNA here is from genome assembly GCA_963971365.1 of Lasioglossum villosulum. Taxonomy (NCBI): domain Eukaryota; kingdom Metazoa; phylum Arthropoda; class Insecta; order Hymenoptera; family Halictidae; genus Lasioglossum; species Lasioglossum villosulum. Next base: position 32,765,564 of record OZ020499.1, read on the forward strand.
TTGGACAGCACACGCGAGGGTCCCTTCCCTCAAAGCCGCATTGCGATTGCCTCAAAAACTCGAGTCCTCCTGGTGGAAGTGGTTTCATTTGAAGAATATGCAACAATACCGGACACTGTCGAATTCCAACGCACACGCCACTCCAGTTGTTCGGTGATACGCAGCTGGATCCTGCAGGTACTGCATATTCTGAAAAACCAGATAAAACATGGGAATCATAAAAAATAACGTTATATGTCGAACGATCATCCTGCCGGTTGGCCTTGACGCAATGTCATTGTACACAATCAGAAAGTATCATCGCTGCCTCCGCCGTTTAGATGATTGCCTTGATACGACGGGTCTTCCCATCGTTTCGTAATTTTATGCTCAACAATCGAAATCGCAGCGAACGAATCGCTCGTTCTTTCGCGAACGACGCGTTATCGTTTGCGTGCGACTTTTTTGCCGAGTGCAGCGATTATCTTTGAACTCCGTGACGCGGATGTTCCATTGGTAAATTCTGTAAGTGTTGAAACGAATCAAATTAATTTTACTCACGTGCATTGGCAGAGTACAGTAGCAACGCTTGGACGAACACGCTCGAGACGAACAGGTTGATCATTTCCGATGCGTCGCTTCGCGCAGACAGAATAATTCTTGGATTTCAATCCTCGAATAAGATAATTCGATGCGCCAGCGAAATTCGAGATGCAGACGGACGATACGAATGTCACGATCAACAGGTGCCCTTAATATTTGAAGTTTTCCCGTTTAGCTAATTATTGATCTTGGATTTTTCATGCTGATCACCGCGCCAATGTGTTCTCCATAAATTACGTATTTGCGAACAAACTGACTTCTCGATCCGATCGCTTCAAAGCAACTCGATTCTGTGCTCGCAGTTTTCGGCTGTGACTCAATTTAAACCATCGGTCTTCTCTGTGTTATCCGCAGTGGCGCACCCAAAATTTAATCTTAGGGTTAGCCCGAAATGAACAGCATGACCTTTTTTTTGCAATAATATCCGTTAACGATAGCCGAGGCTCTTACACAATTTTATGTGCTAAACATTTATCTGCTCCAAGCGCGGGGCGTGTTGCATTTGAGACTTCTGTTATATGGCTAAACAGGCCCTGCGCATTCGAAACAGCTGTTCCATGGTTGGTTTCTACCAATTTTCCAATGTTATGTTTCCTTTTTCTTGGGGGCGGAGGGAGCACGGACCGCTGGCCAACCTCAGAGTACACCGCTGATTATCAGTATCAAGTGCTCGATAAGACAAAACAAGGAGGAACAAGGGAGACCGAGAAAAAGATCAATACACCCGTTTTATTTTACATTTTTTTCGATCCATTATCATTTTTTCTCGCAAGATACGTTCGTACTTTGGCGACATCATAGAATAAGCGAGTATTCTAATCTAGAAACAAACAAGATAAAAAAGTTGCGATTAAGTAGATCTCGCTATCATGATTTCAGGTCATTTCTACCATCTAAAGTATTTTATAAACAATTTTTAAATTTTCATTTTCATTTTATTTTGCTACAATTTGTTGTATTGCGTACGTACCCAGTAAGCACGATGCTCGATATTGGACGGGTATCTTTTGATAGCACTCTTTCTGGCAAAAAGACCGGGCTGATGCTGCCAGCAGAATATAATGCAGCTGCGGCAGCAGACGTGTGACTTTATGCTTGCAGGATGTGCCCAGCAGAATCGAGCAGATTCCGATCATGCTATGCTTCGAGCACATCGACGGCTCGTTGCCTCGTCGGATTCGGTAAACGCGTTACGTGCTTATGCGATATTATACTCGCGTGCAGTACATCTCTGCAGAATTAGAACCACCAACACGGGCAGAACAACGCGACGAGTCATGCTTGTGCAGATTCTGACGATCGCTTCTCTTTGCTTCGGGAAGTCGTTCAAAGATCAGCGAGATATTTCTCGCGCTGTTTGATCGTGGATCGTTCGGAGAAGTGCGTCACACGATTCTTTCTCACGTCATACCGATTTGATTCGGTCAGATCCAATCTGATTTGATGCAATCCAATCGTTTGAACAAACACGTTGTCAACGAGGAAGAAGAACGCCGCGTTCCAAACGACACGCTCTCTTTCGACACTTGTCTGCAGCCAGTCATTTTTCAAATCGCGTGCGAAGCAGACAAACCAGTTTCGGAAACTGTTTACTTTCTGGTTCTGCGGAGAACGTATACCCGCGCGACGGTCCTTGGCGTACTAACTGCTGCCATCTGCAGATTTCCGTGAATCTTTCGAGTAAGCGCAAAAATAATCTGCAGAGGAGGGGCCTAATAGGAAAATTCTTCCAGCTAATGGAAACGCGCGCTGCCGGTTTTAAAAATCTGACCCCTGTGCGGGTCCAATCGCGCAGCCACGTAGACGCGTAGTCTTTGTCGCGGCTATGACCGCGCTCGCTCGTTATCTCGCGACAACTTTTCATCTTCTTATTCGGCTAAACCGGTTCCGAAGTCAACGTTGTTTTTTCTTCCGAGAAGAATTCGAAAATATAGTTGTACTTGCACTTCTGTATTACAGTAATATAGGTTCATTCTAAATAGAATTTGCCCATTCCCATCGAATGATGCAGATCAACTTTGACCTCGGAATAGAACATTCGTGGTGCGTTGCGATCGTTTGGGTATTCCCAGTAAATCCCAATAATTCCTGATAAAAAAAACTACGCGCCTCAGAATTAGTCATTCGCCGCGCTTTATTTGTTGCGGCGCGGCTTCCGCCAGTATGAAATCTACTTGATCGCAAATCGCGCAAAGAGAACCGCGCTCTCGTTACATACTAGGTCTGTTACTTTCCCGACGCTACGACTCTTCGAAGATTCAAAGGATTCGAATGAACGAGCGGAACTTCGAAGTTTCAAAGTTTTCTAGCGGTTTTCAAAGCCTATGCCCTCTTGACCTGATCGGGTGTCTCGCTCCTCGTGGCGGCCCCTGCGATGCGGAATTGCGAACAGCTACATATGTACGTCCAAACTTTCGCATTGTCGATGCCGTCTTCCAAACTTGTTTCGCGTCTGGTCCGTTAACTGGAAAGGAATCTGACGAATCAAACTAATCGATGCTTCGATATCTTTGACCTTCGAAGGAGAGTAACAGCCCTATTACATACGCGAGCGTACACAGCTGCAGAACATAGCTACTCGCTAAAACCAATAACCTCTCGAACCGATTACGATAGCGATGGATTGCAATGAAAACCATTCTCTTTTCAACAAATTAGACACGTTAAATCTCGTGTAAATTTCTATTTTAAGAGTGTATGCTTTATACTATGGAATGTAGGTCAGGAAAAGGCAAGGGCTGGTCTGACGTATTACAACGGTACGAGTACAAAATAGAACGGATAGTTTTACAGAAGAATCGAGATGTTTCGTTGAAATTTCAAGGTCTCATCTTGCTGAGTATCCAAGGCACGAAGTCGCTGACTTTGGTGTAGACGCCAGGCCATCCAGGCATGCCGCAGGGCGACGGCCCGAAAGAGACCACGCCGATCGCGGACCACTTTCCAGTACCCTCCCGAGTTCTTTCCAAGGCCATCAAAGGTCCTCCCGAGTCTCCTCTGCACGAGTCTTTGCCCCTTTGTCCTCCGGCGCAGATTTGGCCGGCACCGAGATTGACTCCTGCGTTCCCGTAAGTCACCTGGCATTGATCCTTCTCGACGTAAGGAAGCGAGACCTTCAGCTTGACGTTCGATGCTGTTCTATTCTCCGTTTTCCCCCAGCCAGCGGCGTACAACTTTTGCCCGATGGACCCATTCGGCGGTAGACAAATCGGTTTCACGTAGTTGGTGAACGAAACGTTTCTGGTCAACCTGAGCAACGCGATGTCGTACTTCTGGTCCCTCGAGGCTGGCCGATAATTCTCGTGCGCAATCTGTTCCTCCACTCCGACCGTGAGAGGCTCGTCCGCGCAGACCAGGATTACGTTCCCATCCTGTATGCAATCGGGGTTAGTATCCGTGTCGTATTCCCCTAAACGAACGTTCTCCAGACTCCAGGTCTTGGGTAAATCCTTGCCCTTGATACAGTGCGCCGCCGTTAGGACGTAACGCTTGCTGATCAGCACTCCTCCGCAAGCCGTTGATCTTCCGTTCGCTAAAACATAGCTAATCATTATCACGTCCTAACTACGTTTAATTTATAAAGTCTAAGCTAAGGGACATCGATTCTTACGTTTCGCATATTCCAAGAGGGCCATCCAAGGGAATTCGTCGATGTCGGTGCGTTCTCCGCCAAATATTCTCTGGGACAAGTCCCTGCCGCATTCGGCTGGGAGCAAAGGATTATTGGACAGGTCGTACGGTGCGTTCGGATCTACGACGGGTCCAGGGTCAGAAATCGAATCAGTCCCCGGGTAGTATGGTTGATCTTGATCAGTCCGAGGAGGCGTGGTGACGCTCGGTTTTCCCGTTGGACAGCATACGAGTGGATCCCTTCCCTCGAAGCCGCACTGCGATTCCCTCAAAAACTCGAGCGCTCCTGCTGGAAGCGGTTTCATTTGAAGAATGTTCAACAACACCGGACATTGTCGAATTCCAACGCACACGCCATTCGAGCCGTTCGGCGACAGGCAGCTCGATCCTGCAGTTTCTGCATGTTCTGAAAAACCAGATAAAACATGGGAATCATAAAAAATAACGTTATATGTCGAACGATTATACTGCCGGTTGGCCTTGACGCGATGACATTGTACACAATCAGAAAGTATCATCGTCGCCTTCGCCGTTTAGATGTTTGCCTTGATACGACGGTTCTTCCCATCGTTTCGTAATTTTATGCGCACCAAACGAAACCGCAGCGGACGAATCGCTCATTCTTTCCCGAACGACGCGTTATCGTTAGCGTGCGATTTCTTTGCCGAGTGCAGCGATTATCTTTGAACTTAGTGACGCGGATGTTCCATTGGTAAATTCTGTAAGTGTTGAAACGAATCAAATTAATTTTACTTACGTGCATTGACAGAGTACAGTAGCAACGCTTGGACAAACACGCTCGAGACGAACAGGTTGATCATTTCCGATGCGTCGCTTCACGCAGACAGAATGATTCTTGGATTTCAATCCTCGAATAAGATAATTCGATGCGCCAGCGAAATTCGTGGCCGTTTTGTCGAAGATCGAGATGCAGACTGACGATACGAATGGGCAATGTTAGACTAACCGGAGTCACGGTCAACTGGTTCCCCCACTATTTGAATATGTTTCGTTTAACTAATTATATTGATCTTGGATTTTTCATGCCGATCACCGCGGCTTTGTGTTCTCCATAAACTACCAATTTGTCAACAAACTGTCTTCTCAATCCGATCGGCTCAAAGCAGCTCGGATCTATGCTCGGACTATTTCTGCTGGTGATTCAATTTAAACCATCGGTCGCGCCGTTTCTCTGCGTCATCCGTAGGACGTGGTTGATGAGGAACGGGGAAAACCGAGGAGGATCGGAGGAGAACGAGGAAAAGGTCGATACACCTGTCTTTTTTATCATTTATAAGTGAATATTCGAATCGAGAAACAAATAAGATAAAGCTTCGATTAGGTACTTGTCGGTATCATGATTTCAGGTCATTGTTACAATTGAAAGTATTTTTTAAATAATTTTCAACCCTTCATTTTTGTGTTCTTTCGCTACAATTTCTTGTATTGTGTATATACATACATGTATACATAAGCTGCACCCGAAATCATTTTTACGTAGCTAAATGGGAATATTATGCGTTTTAGTTTTGCAATTGCATTTGTCTATGCTATCGATCGACAAGAGAACACCGGTATCGATATCCTTCGATTTTGTTTACGTTTAAATTTCCAGCTCCAACTAAATTTGTATTCCGCGGATAAAACTGAAAATGTCCGCGGAATATGGTACTCGTTCGCCCTCATCATCCACTTCGTTGTTGAATCCACCTTCAATCAAGGAGAAAGAATTTTGCGAAAATGTGAGCATCATTGATACATACGTAAATTATTCTTCTTTTAAGCACACCGTTGTAAAACGAGAACAGTATACGTGTAATCATTATTTCCAGCTTACGTCGCGCAGATGTTGTCACAAATCGTATTACTATGTGTGCCTGGGAACTTTGGCGCATATGGTACACACGCAAATACAAAGAAATTACACAAAAAGCACGCATTTATATTCGACTGGTTCAAAATATGCGCAAGATCTTTATAAGTGGGTACGCCGATGCAAGTGCAGAGAATTGTTGGTAGATGACTTTTACAGGTCGTTTATCGCTTCGGTAGTCCTATTTGCAGTGGGCGCTAAACTCGTCAACGAATTAACAGAATGGAAAGTTTCTTGATATGCCCGAAACGTATTTTTGAAAATAACAATAATATACTCGAATGAAATACTGATTAATGTTTTATTACGAAAACAGTTGTACAATATTACACACAGAATAAAGAACTTATATGGTATTAATATTAGAGGAAACTTCACCTCTGGGTTCCGCCGAATTGAAATCTAAAGATTCATTGCGACTTATCGAGACAGTATCTTTGTTCGATGTTGACGCGTCACTTGAATCTTTATTGTCTACTCGACGATCAGAACTGTCTTCTGAGTAATTACTTTCCATCCCGGTTATATTCCCGCTAATTCTACAGCTTTCGTCGCTAGAGTGTCCACTATCATTTGACAATCGTTCAGTTTGATTCGTTTTGATAGCTGTTGTTTCTTCATTGCCGCTTTCATCGGAACTATCCAATTCGTCTGAGTCGATATCAATATCCAGTAACGTTCTCTTCTTATTCGGTTTAAATTCTTCATTGTGTTTTCTTTTTAGTCCAGACTCTCCAGCAAGTTTGAACCCTTCCTCCACAGCATTACCAACCCTTTCCGTTAAGGCCGATCTCTCACGATCATAGATCTGATCTTTGAATTCATGTTTCGGTTCAGCGCAAAGTCGTTCCAATTTCTTTTTCTTGCGCTCCGCAGCTTCCTCTTCTCGCTTTCCTTGCTTTTCGATCCAAGCCTTTAATCTCTTCTCCTCGTTGATGTCGCGAAGCCTACGGCCACTCAAATCTCTGCAAGCCTCGCGATTCGTAGTTTTCTCGATTTGTGCTCCGATTGCGCGCAACATCGATCCGAAGCCTCCTTTCCCTCCAAGCAGACGTGGAACGACAGAAACACATCCATCGTAGCAAGTGGCATTTTCATCCACAAGTTTTCCATTGTGTACGATATAAAAGTTGTTTTGCGATAAATTCTAAAATCGAAAACTTGGTCAGTTGAATGTAACATTTTAAGGTTAGATCAAGTAATTGCGTTACTTACCGTTAAACTTTCAATCCGATTACGCAATTCAACAATTTTAATAGATGTGTCAACAGCAAAAATTTGCTTCACGCCAGATGCGGTACTTATTTGTACATTTATCATTTTGATCACTTACAGGAGAGCACTGTCAGCCACTGTCAACATCAATAGTATGCAATTGTATGCAATAGTATGTACAGTACAGCTGAATACAGTTGAATAAAGTTGAATACAGTATACGCCAGTTATGGTGGCACCAGTTTCGCTCCTGCGCACAATAGACTATGACTTATAGCAACTTATAGAGACCAATAGCAGCCCAATAGAGACTCTGTAAGTCACTATAAGTCTATGGCCTAAAACTATACCGGGTCAGAGAGTAAATTTACTCTCTGACCGGGTCTATAGGTTTACATGGTCTAAGGTATACTGATATATACCGGGTGTTTCCTACTTTTCCGGCAAGATTGTAGGAGCATGATCTATAAGTGAAAATACGAAAAAAATGTAATATGAAGTTTGTTTATAAACGCTTTATTTACAATATTATAGGCAAATATTTGATGTAGCCTGAATAGGTGCGGAACAGCAGATAATACGGAAGGTCAATTGCGTTTGTAAACAAACTTCATATAACCCACCGAAATAACCCACGACACCCTGTATGTGATAGCCTGTGACACTGGCATACATAAATAAATACAGAATCTTGAAATGGGCGAGGGTGGCGTCGAACAAGCATTGATAATGGAAAACGAAAGAACGGATACATTGAAAAAACGAAGGAAATAATTGTAGCAACTTGATATATCATCGCGTACAGAGGAATATCCTCTCTGCATGGCGTTTACATCTTCCTAACCCAAGTAGTATGATATTTGTGGATATTTGTAACCGTTAGTATGAACTTGGTATTCAGTAAGAAATAAGTGTTATATGAAGATTATTTGCTGTGATAATTTCAATGTATTTTTCTAATTTTATATACGTCACGCACACATGTATGTATTTATAATGGTTGAAGAAAAAAATACAGATTTTCATGTTAGAAGTGATAATTATGCCATTGTATTACAGGAAATTCGATTAAACTGTAAAAAGTCGGCACAGCAAGGAGAATTACGGTAAGGTATTCGTTTTCGTCGGCTAAATTACAAAGGAATAAATGATAATGAATATTCACAGCGAAAGAAAGAACATGTTCAATAAGGAAAGCAAGTTCAAATAAACAGACAGTGAATGAAGCCTGATATGTACAATTGTCTGTATGCCGATTAAAGTTCAATAGGATGCCCACAATAGCCAGTTCCTCTTTAACATACGAAATTCTTATGTACCTAAATTCATTTTATTTCGGTATGTTTGCTGTTTGCGAAATAGGCATGGGATTCTTCAAGGCTGCGAATTTGCCTTCACCTGGTACGAGCACAATGCTGACTGAGTTTGCACTTTTGTTCTTCCTCATAGTCACAGAAGGAGCTAGAATTTATCTTGGAAGGAAAGGAAACTTGACTGAACATGGATTACCAATTCTTATTGGAATCGTTTTGACCGTGCCCAGCTCTTTAGCGACATTGTATTTTCTGTTCTGGCAAAACTATGTGCTCAGGCTAGAAGTAATACTTTGCAGCATACAATTAGTTTTGTTGGCATCAGAATTAATCATTTCAATCTTGTGCCTTATAGCTATTTATCGACCACCATCTCCCGAAGAGTAAGCTCATGCTAAATTCTGTATTAATTTATAAGCGTAACCCAAAGTTTCAATATTACAGAATTTTAATGTATACAATATACAGATAAAAACGAAATGAAAACGATGAAACCAGATCCGTATTCGATTTTTATACCTTCAGTACTATGTAACAAGTACTTCTATATATACATATGCGCGCACACATATATGTTTTTATTTTTATAAACATTTATCAGAATGACAAATGACAAAAACTTCTATATTAACAGTTTCTTTTTTGTATATAAAAATTATTGAATCGTATAGAATATTTACATAAAGTACAAGATAATAAACACAATTTTAATGAATAAGTTATGTTTTTTATGTAAAAAGTTGCAGTAAGAATTCTAATTTTGTCTTGGAGGTATATATGTAGTAGAATATTAAATGTTCGAGTTCAATTTATCGCGATCGATACGTTATAGGCCATAGGCAGTAATTGATTGAAGTTGAGAGAAATTCATCGGACATGTGTTTGAAGAATAAAATATTCTTACAGAATATACCTATTCTCTGTATTTTTATGATCAATCTTTTATACTGTTACTCGCGGCTCTACGCCTTCTAATTGCACGCAATCTATTATTACAATATATTCGTAGAAACACAGAACCAAATACTAATAATATACCAATTATTCCGATAACTGTTACCCGATGATGATATATCAAACACGACAATAATATTGCTAGACCCTGAAACAAGAAAAAATAAATTTAATTTATACACTACATATTTCACTGATATGGCATACGAGTTATAAGTAACTTTTATTACCTGTCGGATTGTCATTATTATAACAAACGTTACTGGGCCGAATTTTGAAATTGTGTAAAATATATATAACTGGCCGGTCGCGGAACATATCGAAATAAGTAAACAATCGATAATGAACCTGGGATACTGTAAAAAAGATGGTAACGTTTTTATAATTATACAAAACACTTAGTCCATTAATCCATTTTCATTTAAATTACCTTTGTCATAAACGAGAGCATGAGCGGAAAACTTGATTGTTGGAATAAAGACATTGCGGTAAACAAACAGGAGAACATATTAACTACACACATCATTTGTACGCTCGTTGCACCATACTCTGTAAATAGCGCATTTTGCCAGGTACTTGTAAAGCTATCTAATATTAAGTAGCCTCCTAAGAGAATGATACCAGAGACAGTAGTCGCGTCGCCTAAAAATATTCAAATTCAAAATAGTAATCAAATAATGATCAACACATAATGTTATTGATATAAGAAACATTACCATTTCTGTAATCAGAATTATCTAACATAAATAATGTCATCCCAATAGAAATAAGTATGGCTGTAACATACTCATAATACTCGTACGTAGTATGTGAAATTATTTTTCCCATGATCATAACTGGTATAATTTTAGAGGCTTTTGCCAACACCTGAAACATTTAAGTATCAGTATAACTTTTCAATATGAAATTTTCAAAGGTAACTAATAAGACACCAATTTACCTGTGTCGGAAAGCTAACATATTTTAATGCTTCATACTGACACCAACTGCTCATGATATTCGACAAAGAACAAAACGCATATTTATAAAGCGGTGCTTTATGCTGTGGTTGTCTTTGAATCATCAAGTAAAATCCTGACATTAAAAATGCCAAAATTCGATTAACAAATACTAGAAATTGAGAATCTTTAAAACAATCCTTATTCCCATTATCATCTTCGTATTCCTAAAAAACAAATATTTTTGTATCGCTAAAACCTTGAAATTCTAAAGTCGTTATTGGACTACATTATGTCTATAGCACTTTTACCTTGCTTATAGTCACTTGTACGAGTACCAAAAATAATTTCCATACCATACCTGTGTCATTATTTTTTCTTGTAAATAACCCCATGATAAGTAGCTGACTTGTAAACCAAAGAAGCAGTACAGAAGTAGTAAGGCATCTTGCATAAAAGTACGCTGATTAAGATTAGATGGCGAGGATGTATAAGAAGAGTCCAAGAGTCCCGTTTCACAGTGACCCATAAAACATGAATGTATCAATCTTGGAAGATACCCTTTCCCTGTTTCGCAAGTAAACAGTATTTTATATAACAATTTATTTTACAATTCATAATGTCGTTTTTGTTTCTTTACCTCCTCTTTGTATGTATTTGGTGTGACGAACATATTTATAGATGAGGTAACCCGGTAGCAGTACAGTGGCATAACTCAACAAATTTAAACACAAACGAACAATCCAATTGTAAGAAGAAGATTCTAACAGCTTTTCTCCAGTATTTACCAGGGACTGGAAAATTTCGCTCGCTCCAAATATAAGGCTTACCGAGAGTAATAATAATATGCTACAAAAAAATCATCATAATATATTTCCATGTTATCCAGAGTTCGTTACAATGTAAAATTCTTACCTATCACTTACCAAATTATGAAATCGCTCACAAAATTTCGCATTGTTTTTATTATAATTTCACTTACAGTGTAAAATGGATAATTACTAATTGTTTTACAATATTGATGGTTACCAATTGTTTTGCAACCTTGGTCAATTGACGTCGAATGATTTTCGATTGCAAAAATGTATTTCTATACGAATAATTTTAAAGTAATATCGCATTACATATTGCGTATATACATGATACATAATATCTTTAAATCATAATTTCATAAGATAGAAAATTCTTCTTATGACAACGTAGAAAGTTGATTAACCATTATCAATGAAAACTACAACGTGCTACGTTCCGATTGATAATTTCTAACGATCCAAAAATGATCTGTCAAATCATTTTTTGAAGAAAATTGTGTTATACTAACGAACGTCAAATCCATATCTAAATACTAATGGACACGACATGTGAAATCTTAGTATCGATTGTTGCCGTTCGACACCCGCGAACACATGTTTTCCTTGAATCTTTTTTTATTGATCTAGAAATTGTACTGAATGAAACTAATTTCAAGAACAAACGTATTCTACTACCTATACATTTGCAAATACAAGGACGAAGTAAAGTATAACATTCATTCTGTTTATAGTGGCATAGGGTGTATCCAGGTGTATCACGTGTAGTGATGGCGTGCAAAATCACTAACCGTGATTTATCACAGTGATTGCAAAATCATGATCACGGTCGTGATTTTAGCATCGACATGTTCGTAATTTTTTAATATGGTAATAAGGTTACGTAGCCTTCGAAAAGATAAGTTTATCGGGTCTATTCTTATACCCAGTCGGTACAGGTGATCGCACGACAGCGCCCTACCCTAACGACGGTACAGCATACAGCATGGCATAGATTACTAGTAAGCATGTACATCTAGGTATACTGTATACGAATTACAAGTTTATAAGGCTGTTACATCGAAGGAAGCAATCAACAAGGGAAAAAACATTCAAATTTATTGATCTTCTTACAAATTATACGTTGTAAAATAATAAACATTCAGCAGTCATGACTTTCATTGGTAAGTGTCAATCAATATTTAAAGTGGGCATGGAACCACATGAAACTCATACATACTCGCAAGTATTTTGTGACAGTGGTGGAACTTATTTGAGTAATTTTAGTTCATCGAAATGGGTATATCTTTTAGCATAATTATAATTCCATAACAATTAGTAACGCATAGTAGTTCATGCGATATTTTCAATCTGACACAACGTATATGTACGCGGAAGCATGCGGCGAACCTCGTTTAGTTGGTCTTCGCTTGTCGGCAGGAACCACGCAGGAACGTATCTACTTGCATTAACCTATTTATATTTACATATGCATATCCATAACTTGAATTTTTTTTAATTTATATTGCAATAATTAAAACGTGTACATATATTGTAGATGCTCTTCGTTTAAAAACATGTATTTTAGTGCGTCACACGCACAGTGACGTATCTATAATGACGTAGCAGAGCGGTCAGAGCCCTGACGGTCTGAGACAGTTAAGTTTTGCGGGAGTGTACCGGTATCATTGGCAGGACAAGTGTACCGTTTTGAAACTTAATTGCTAACGTTTTAAGGGTAGCTTAACCCCTTGTTTTTTCATATGCATATACTATTAATTTTTTTAAAGTCTGCGGGGTGTTCAAGGTACCCCAATTTATTGAGAATCTTTCTTTACTGAGGCTGAAATGTCGCGCATGCGCGAAAAAGATTATTCTGAACGGAACACTATTCACGCACACGACCGTGCAACATTACACAGATTCTTCCGGTACTTTCCCGCCAAGATCATCCCCGCCAGATCTTCTCTTCATATATAGATACGTTACTGTTTTCAACACTGCTGTAGTTGTGTAGTTGTGTTTGATTTTCGAGAGACACCTTCTTGCCTAAACAGAAGTCTCGGTTTTCGTTTAATTGCATAGGTCGATTAGGTTTCTTCCTTTTAAAAAATTCAGTGTTTTTGTTTAATTTGAAACGGTAAGCAATATTCTATGAATTTTACAGTAATTTAAAATGTTTTTTAGTGATAATTCTTCATGTGTATTTCTTGTACGTTCACAGGGAAGGCTGTGGTAACAGTACTGGCAAAAATGTCCAACTCACCTTTTAAATTATACAAGCGACCGTTTACTGTGTGCATAGAGGGAAACATAGGAAGCGGTAAAACAACGTTCTTAAGTCACTTTAAAAAATTTAATGATACCACAGTCTTAGAGGAACCTGTAGAACTCTGGCGTGACGTAGCAGGAACTAACTTACTGGTAAGCTTTTAGAAAATTCAATATATCAACGTTAAGTTACAAAGAAACTAAATTTACAAGCCTATATCGTTTTTGTTTAGGAGATGATGTACACCGATACGTCTCGTTATGCTTTCTTATTTCAATCCTACGTACAGTTAACAATGTTACAATTGCACACACACAAAACTCCACACCCATACAAAATTATGGAAAGATCTGTGTATAGCGGCAGATGTTTTGTCGAACACATGAAACGTAAAAAGATTTTGAATGTCACGGAAGGTGCTGTTTTAGAAGATTGGTACGAATGGAGTATGAACAGTGCTAATATAGAAACCAATTTAATAGGTCAGTATGTTTCATATTATCAACAATGTTTTATAGGATAATTGTCCTGTATAAGCTGAGAAGTAAAATATTAACTGTTTGTATTAATGCCATCTGTATTTTAAAACTTTTAAAATAGTATATCTAAGAACATCTCCGGAAATTGTGTATGAGAGATTGAAAGCAAGAGCAAGAAAGGAAGAGAAGTCTGTGTCATTGGAATATTTGGAAGATATTCATAATATTCACGAAGAGTGGCTGTATCATAAAACATTATTTACCTTGCCAGCACCAGTATTAATATTTGATGGAAACAGAAGTTTAGAAGAAATGGTAAATGAGTTTGAGTATTGTAAAAATCATATTTTTGGTACTAAAATAGAAAGCAAAAGTTACACAGGAAACATAGATGTTCCAGTAAGTCCTACATGTTCTGAACCAGAAGTTAAAACATGAACGTCCAATTAGTAAATGTAAATTTCAATTACCTAAATGATCACCTAACTTAATTAAGATATATTTTATTTTTACTCGATCTCATATAATATATATATATATACATTCAGTAAAATTTCAATCAAAATAAATTAACAAAACTTCAAGTACAACTCTGACACATGTTGCTTGTCTGATATTAAAATTGTAAATCTGAATATGCATATGTATCATAAAAATATCTTTAGTTTTATAAGCGATTACCAGAATTTATAATAAAGTATTAAAAATTGTACAAATATTATGTAATATGTATATCGTAAATTGCGATTATAAAAATTGAATCGTACATTTATCCGTTGTCTCATTTCTTTACATTGAACAACATTCAAATATATTTTCAGGTTTCAAATTAAATCTTTCCGGGAAGACGCTAATCTTTTTGCACAATCGTATTCTCGACAAACCCAGAGTGCATTTGTTAAATGACCAATTTCAGCGGTCTTCGTATTAGCCTGCTTCCAGTCTAAAAATATCTGATAGATTACCTGAAAACCATTATTACATTATTAAAACCAATATTAAAAGATACCATAGCAGGCACATTCTCATATAGTAACTCGATTTACTTCGCTTATTCCTCTGAATCCATAATTTTCTTCAAATTGTTCGATTTGACCATCCGAATAGAATAATCTTCTGGCAACGTCTCTCCAGCCATGTCCAATATGGGTCTTAACGACAAATATATCTTCCAGAGTAACTTCATTGGTGCAATTGCATAGATGTTTTACATTTGCAGGCATTTGTAATTCCTGTGATTTCGACTGTGACTCTTCTGACGATGCTGTATCTTTTTTAGGAAACTGATTAACGTTGCAAATGTAACTGGTTCTTGAGCCAATTTTTACGCCATTGGAATTGATTATATTATAATTTACAACACGCGCTGATTGTGCTAAAGAAGTAATTAAAACGTAAATGTTAAGATTCGACCTGTTAAATAGAAACAATCGAGTCGAATCGTTCCTTTTCGAGGAAATACATAGCAACAGCTACGGGATATACTTACGGCATTGTTTCGACTTTGTTCTTGTACTAGTTTTGGTATTAGATTTGCGACGTTGTCTTGAATCGCAAGTGGGAAATTTTTCTTTGTCCTTTTCTGTTGTCTCAGATCGAGTATTTGTTGGTACAGAGTCATCGACTTGTGATTTGTTAATTTCCGGTGTTGCATTCGATTTTTCATTTGTCTCGTTGTTTAAATTATGAGTGTACCCTTTAATCTCTATTCGTGGTGGTTGAGGTATTGAATCCGTTGTCAACATATGAAATCGTCGAGACAAATTCGAAAGTATCGGCATTTTATTTTACCAAATGTATTCTGTTCAAATATTAAATGTATAGGATTATGAACCTCCAAATGATTTCTGTATTGAAACTGCGCGTTATCGTTTACACTGTATTATCAGTTCATTCTGCGATTGTAACTGTGACAACTGACTGACACAACGTGACAACTGACTGACATACGGGATGCAAAGCAAAGAAGCAACAAGTTGCGGGAATATCACGGCACGGGCATATCAGTGGCATATCCTATCCACTGATAGTGATCCTATCTGCTTTAGCCAAAGAGTAGGGATATAGCAAGAGGCGACACTCCGGGCGGTATTTACTGGTACTTTTGATGTCGATCAATGTCGATCAGTATCGGTCCTTCAACATGTGCTCTCTGGTCACTTCTATTTGATTTATAGTCTATGATCATCGAGAGATATGTAGTTCATACTGGTTCATACTTTATACATTTCGTCATCAATGGCGCCACGGACATTTTGACCAATTTATCATGTTCAAAGAGAAATAAAATATTTGCAAGAAACATAAAAACAGTACTTGTTATTGCATGTTACCATTTCAGAAAAATTCCATAAATATCCTAACATTGTTGCAAAAAAGTATTTAATCGTAATTGTTAAGTTTTTGTTCGAATCAAGGCAGACAGCACGTGTATAATTACTTGTTGGTAATTCCTGTCCCCATAAGTTGTTGATGTTTGTTTATATGGTTCATATTTTAACAAAACAATGATTGCACTAGATTCATCAATTAAACTCGGAAAATCTCCGAAAAAACCACAAGGTTGGTAATCAGATTTAATTTACTACTGGTCTATTTTCCAAAAATAATGTTTCGTTTATGTACTTAACCTCTTCGAAGTAAAGATATTTTTAAGCACACGTTATAAAAGTGTTATTAATTCCAGAGTCTTATCGATTGCAAAAAAGATTTAATCTAATGTAAGATTGATTTCATTTTAATATCTTGTACAAAGCTTAGTCACCTCAGACATGAAAAATTCATTATTGTTGGCTGAGTATTTTTGCAGTATTTAATATATTTATATGTATTTCGATAATTGTAGTGGAATTACGAGAAGACAGCGATGACAGCGGTCAAGATAGTAGTGATGACACCATGGAAACAGAAACACAAGAATTGGAAGGTGCGGGTAATGGATTCAGAGAAACAGAATCCGAGGAAGATGAGTCCAATACTCAGAAAGTGGATGGGAATCCTAGTTGGGCGGATGCCATGCAAAAGATTCTTAGGACGAAGAAGCCAAAACGTAAAAAAACCATAGTACTATCCAAAGCTAAAAAGCTTTCCGATGTTGTAACAAAGGAGAAGAGTGAAGAGCTATCGTTCGAAATCAAGAAAGAGACAGAGGAAATAAAAACTGAGGAGGCAGAAGATGTTGATAATAGTATAGAAAAGTCATTGAAGCAAGTGAAACAGAAAAAGAAAGATCATTTGGGTATCAGACTGAAGCCTAGTATAACAGACAGAGAACGTGAGAGAATGTTGCAAAAAATTGCAACCAAGTAATTATATTTTATAGTAACGGTAGGGATAGTATATTACTTATTTGGTTAAAGCAACTGAATTATTTCGTTTTTATAGAGGTGTGGTGCAACTGTTTAATGCTGTAAAACAACAACAAGGTGAAATTAAGAAGAAGTTAGTAGAGGCTGGTCCATTAGAGAGGAAACGAGAACAAGTACTTAAACACATTGACAAGAATTCATTCTTGGATGTTCTTATGGGTGGAAGCAAAAGTATTAGAGTAGACAACGACGTAAAGGATGAAGAGCAAGCGAATAAAAATGTTAAAGAGAAGGTAAATATATCGTATATTTTATAATTCTGTCGTTTATAAATTAATATAACAATTCATAAAAATTAATCTTTAAAGGACAAAGAAACATGGAACGTTTTGAGGGACGATTTCGTAATGGGGACGAAGTTAAAAGATTGGGACCGTAAAAATGACGAGGACGAGGATTCGTCGGCGCCAGAAGATATGGACAGTGATAATTAAATTATACAAATATGTAAGATATTTTTCATCTTGCAACGATGCAATTGTTATTGAGTATACCAGTAAAATTGAGTAAAATTACTGCTTTGAATTTATAAAATAATTACTTTTTTTCTCTCTTCTCTCTTCGAATAATTCGTACGATTACGAAAATGGGAAAAAGCATCGATTTCATATTAAATATTTAAATTTATATCCGATATCTTTCAAGCTACTCAACAACAGTAATAATAATGTGTACAATGTATAATTTCTCATATAATTTATCATATGTTTATAACGCATACATGATCCTATCTAACGTTAATTCCTATTGTTATTTTATTTACGCCACGTGATCATGGCCGAAGAATAGTGCCATAATATTTTCTTTTTCCCGTAAAATGACACAACACATATCTTGTGTACTGAAGCCACAGCTTTGGAATAATAAAATTCAAATTCAATTTAGGGATATGGTGACATTTACATAGTCTGTACATAGGACTTGATTTGTCCAACAGTTATTCTATACACATCTTACTTTTATTTGTCTTGTCCTTGTCACTTTTAATGATATCGTCATGTTACCGACTCAACACGAACGTGTCCAAATACAAATCATAAGCAACTCGTGCTATACTGGTATCGTCGCGTATTCATCACGCTGCGTCTCATAGTAAATTAATACAAAAAAGCAAATGTATAATAAATAGGTTCTAGCATGATCCACTAATAACATGTACAAAATATTTAACTCGACTTATGGTGATTATTCTCTTAATATATACTGAATCTAGTGTGTAGATTAACCCTTGGACGGACTGACCTAACATCATCGTATCATTTCCCTTCAATTATTGTGCCACAATGAAATTGATTGTACATTTTGTCGTATATAAAATTATGTTTAGAACCTCGGTCGTACTATAATCCATGACTCTGTTAGGTGGTTGCGTAGAATGTAGTAGCGTCAAACTTAAAATTACATTATCTGTACAATTTGTTACAGGCTTTCCCGGAGTATCACAGCTACTGTAACAACCGATTAAAATATTCTCTAATCCCTTTATTCGATGCTTAAAACAACAGCAACTAAATTCAGTCAATGAGTTCTACCGTCGTGTCTCATCAAAACGTGTAATTTAGAGGATGAATCGATATAAGCACCAGTGTATTCTTTCACGGGGTCCAATCATTTCGATCTGCCTTTCGAAGAGGAGACCCGAGCGACCAATGGTTGACCATTCCATAGTGACCAGTCTTGACTGATTATGGTGGACTCGACAGCCATTAGGAGAAAATATTACAGGTCTCCTATTTCAAGAACAGAATATAACAACATTCTGGCCACTCTCTCGGCCACTTTAAAGTAAAATATTTTTTTTTAATTTCTAGATCTCGCGTTACACGCGACTTTCACGTATGTCAGCGAGGGCTCCGAAATTCCTGGTCTCCTCGTCAGAATAATTGGACTCCGTTTCCCCTGTCTGTGACCTGCCGGCATCGTCGGAGCCCCTATTTCTAATATAATATCCTGCCGGATTAGATTCGTTGTTGCAGTTTGATTCGTTTACTTCCTGGCCTTCGAAGTGCACGTTCCTGTGACTAGACGGTTCCTCTTGGTCTACCTGCGACCTGGACCTATCAGTCTCGTTGCACCTTTGCGAGGGCTGGCCATGACCATCCCTCTGCGCATTTTCTACGTTGTTCCTGCTCTCCTGGCTGATCCTCGACAGGCTTCTAGCTAGATTCCTAGAGTTCATTACCTCGTTCGCCGGGGCTGCGTTTCTGGACACCTCTGCGGGCCCGTTCACGCCCATTCTTTCGTTGTTTCTGACAGTGTTGTCGGTGGTGGAGCAATAGTTGCCGTTTTCAGGCAACGTCTCGCCGTCTCGTTGCTGGTTTCCGTTCCGATTGGCTATGTGGAACGAAGTCTCGTGCTGATAAGTTCTCAGCGCCTCGAAGTTCGCGTTGCTGAACACACGGGGTACCATGCCCTGCGTCATACGATAGAACTCCAGTTCGTTGTCCACGTAGTAGCTGTCCAACGGGTTGCTAATGATCGAGGGGTTCCTGGAGACGGTCCTGCGCGGGAAACTCTGGCTGGAGAAGTTCGTCATGTAGGGGTACGCCAGCGTGTCCATGGGGTTGCCTAATATATGGGGACAGCCGTCCAGACTCTGCATCTCAATCTCCTCTTTGCCGTCGTGGCAATAATTACGCATGTCTAAGTCGTGCGGAAGATTGGCGAACCTGGAGATTAATCGTACCGGTAATTATGAAACTGGCGTACGTCGTATACAGTAAACGCTCATTATTAGTTCGGAATCGAGGACACGATCCCTGTTCAGTGCTTACTCGTTCACTTAACACCACGAATCGAATTTCTTAATTTTCATTATTTTTTTATGGGACTTTCAAAAATGTATTTCTGGCATTTTTCTAATTAAAACAAGCCCAAACACGATATAATTTCAATTGTATTTAATGGTATAATCGATTGTGAAAGTTACGCTCGCAAGGAAGGGCAGTGCATGGGAAAGAAAGAGACGCGGACAGAAAAAGACGCTTCGGCCACCCGATCCGTGTTTCATTTTGTCCTTCTCTATGTTCGACTCTCTATTGAAGTCTCGGTGCGGTTGGCGCGGTAGACGCAGTTATAAAATAATAAAGTCAGGGCCACGATATAAGTCCGTGGAAAACACGGCTGTTGGACTAATAATGAACGTTTACTGCATTAAAAAGAATTTGCCAAAGAGACTATTCTTTTTTATACATGCAGAGATTGCTCTATTGATAGGTGTTACGTTGAACGTGGAAGGTTGAAATTACACAGGGGCAACCACTGTTGCTCGTCTTTACTTTGCAAGTTTAAAGGTCTTTTTAGGATGTACCTGTGCAATAAAATGTCGGAGTACGATGGCGGCATGTCCGACTCCTCTTTGCCGTAGATGCTTTCGTACGTTGGGGGTGGGAAACAGCCTATGGACCCTAGACTATCTTTGCTGGGCGTCTCAGCGTCCATTTCTAGTATGCTACCCTGGCTGTTCTGCAGCTGGTGCCGGTTTATACTTCGTGGATTCCTCTGCGCGCGGAGGACGCTGTCACCGAGCTCCACCAAATCTAAACCTGTTAATCAACGAGTTCATGATAACTAGACATTTATGACGAAAAGGGATAGGTGCAATTGAAAATAGTAAAAACATTATTCGTATTCAGTATAAAGGTTTATAATGATAACGTATCGCACCACCATCAATGTAGAGGTTCATGCATTTGTAGCATATCCTTTGTGTTAACATATCCAGGTTATTTACAATTGCTCCAAGAAAATATTAAAAGAATTAATAAAAGAACGCTTGCGACATTTTCATATATTGTATCGAATTAAATAATCTTCGGTATTCTCGATTTTACTATTCTTTGTGTGCCCGTTTCTCTTTTGAACATGCAAAGAGTTAACAGGTGCGGGGGTTGGGGTAGCATGTCAGTGTCCTTGAACCGGAAGGGAACGCCTTCTTGAAAAGCGGGTCAAAGATATAAAACGAAATAGCTTAACCCCGAGCTCCGGATGTGAGAGAATTGATTTTAAAAATTCAGCTGTCGTAACAAGGGCGTTCTATTCTCTCCGCTAATATCGGAAACATCTTCTCATCATTGTAGTAACTGAAGCTTAGTGGTGGAGTGTAGCGCCTAATAAAGCCAATTGTAACATCAATATTTACGAGAGGATGAATGCGTTTATGGTAGCACAAAGTTTTTGATGCGACCGTATGGGTACGGTCACGGTATCTAGGGGGCTGAACCTTACGAAGTGGCAATTACGATAAGTAAAGAACAGATTAAAATACAAACAAACAAGCTGAGTTCTGCGGGAAAAGTTGGACAAAATTATGGAGGTTTGAGGGCGTGTATGCTGCATCTTGGTACGCTACAGGTTGAAGTATCCTAAGGACATTGAACATCGAATACGGAAGGATCTAGGATCTCCGTGTGAGGGCCAAGGGCTAGTATCCAGTTGCAATCTCACCAGTGGGATCGGTTTGGAACTGCGTGAAGATTGTGCCGTCCACAACGAGCATCCTACCGTGCGGCAAAAGGATGATGGTAGGTGTTGCAACCATCGCCTGGTCGCTGTTGCCGAATCGGGAGTCAGGTTCAGGGTCCTCAAGTCGGCAGCAACAGTACCGTCTGCACAGGGACCTGCAGAAGGGAGCGCCCCAGCAGCAGTACGCGAAGATGAAGCACAGAACCGCCAGCATCACCAGTAGGGCAGCTACCCCTTGGCCCTGCTGAGCGGCTGCGAGAGTTGGCCCGCCGGCGACACCGACGCCTACGCCGACGCCGAACCCTAACCCTCCGCTGCTGCTCATCTCGCCTGGAACGTCGTTCGAGTCCATCAGTCTGTGTCTAACGGGAAACGGACTGTATCAGGACACTTCAGACATGGACACGCTTCAAGGTCTACTGACAATCTTCCCTAAGGGGTTGCACAATCATTACTTCGTCACTTTTAGGATTGTGTAATCGTCTTGGATCGATTTTCAGTTTTTTAAGGTAGTTTTGTATTTGAGGTAAGCACAACAGCATCGTTAACTGTTCGTATAAATGTTTTAGATACAGTACACATTGAGTTCTTAGGGGTCGTTTTTGATTCCATCACGTTTTCAACACCACAACATGTTCTTTCTTCTATAAAATTGTTTTAAGCGGTGAACATCGGTGGTCTTCGAAAAGTAATCAAGCGGTTGATTTATTATTATTGCAACCGTAAAGAAGCAGATTTCAAAAGTGATGGCTGCTCGTAAACGGAAGGATGAATGGTTCCTCATAAACTCGAGATGAACAGGAATTTAATCGGCAGTTAACAGGCGATGATTCTCAAACTTTTTCGGTTAAGACGCATTTAGAATCGTGCGTTCTCGCGTTAAAACCAAAGTCGTTTCTCGCGAGCAATAAAAGGTTTCGATCCGCAATGCGGAGCACATGGCAAGCACTACCGTACGTGTTCCTGGCACTAGTCCAGTGATGATGAAGTTTTCTAAATCTGATTCAACCTTACTCTTCGTCTATCCCCGTTATCACCGTTTTCACTTGTCTCGCGTATCCCAAAGATCACACTGTCCATTCCTCCCATGAAAGCGAGTGTTAGTTTCGGACATCACTCTCTCTTATGCTAATAGAATAAATTTCGTTCGACGCTCGGAAGAAAGGTGAGGTGAAAGTAGAGGAGTGCGGTAATCTGGTCGTATTGTAATTGGTCCCAGTGGGTCAGCAATTTTTCGAAAAAAAACACGACTGACAATCGTGAGATCGTCGAGTAATGAAGGCCGTTCGAAAGTCATTCGGAACAGGTGTTTGAAAAAGTCTAGAAGTCTAAAAGTCCATTTGCAAGCTACATTTTCAATGACAATTTTCATAACGATGGTTGCTTGAATTTCAATAATTATAAAACGAAATGTTAATAGAAGATTATTAAACTTTACGTGTGGTTTATGCGTGGATGGGCAATATAGAAGTCCAGCAATACTCTGTATCAATTGTGTTGTTTACTACATGCATACAGACTTAGAATCTATTAATATTTAGAACAAGTTGGCGATGTAACAAGAATAGTAAAGGATATGTTGCTATTGTTCTGTAAATATACTGTATACAGTTTCAGTGATTCTATGTATCACTGGTTTGTTTACTACGTGTGTACAGATCTATAGTCTATTAATATTTGAAGCAAGCTGCGTATGTAACAAATAGTGAAAAATGATATTTCGTATTTTCCTGTGAATGCAAAACGCACAGATCGATCAGCCTCATGCACGAGCTTATGCCCACATTATAGCGCAATACCTTGGGTGGTGATATTGTAGAGCCAAGTGGTGGTGCCCGTCGTGGTCGCTGGTTCCGATGCCTTGTGCGTCCCGAAAACCATGTATGCAGAAAGTCCTCTCGTACCCTGAGAAACGGCGAACCCTTCTCTCCTCAACGGTTTCGAAACGCGAGGCGATCACATTGACAGTCGTCGCGTGTAACGCGTCGCATCACGCGATCAAGCTTGTATACAGCGGGCAGACTATCCAATAACCCGAGAAACCAAATTAAAAATGGCGCTCCATGAAACGAGCCAATTCTTGACGGAAACGGTGATACCGTTCCAGCGGTGATTTCATTTCTCTGTTTTGCTCTTTATTTCCTCTTGTTCCCTCTCTCCGACTATATTAATCGAAACTCAACAAGTCCCGGTGCGCCGGGCCGTTAATAACATCGTAAACAACAAACGGTGTCGCCGGCAAACAACGGCCCGGTATTGTTTCCCCGTTCCTATTGAAGATCCTCGGGACCAGTCCGCAACAGGATCAATCCTCGAGGAGACGTCATGCTTGAGATCGAACGGCGTGCACTGTCATTGCGAAGACACTCTTGACCCATTTCAAATTGTCTCCCCACTTTACTTCAGACCCGTTGGTATTCGCCGTCGACGATCCTCTATTCCGTAACAGGGGACCTCCTTGTCCACCTCGTCAATACGTTTCTTTATCTGTACCTTCGACGAGCCCCCATCTCTCAAAGAGCGCCTTTGTTCCTCGTCCTCGAGATCTATTATTATGACAGAACATTAATTCCTCCGACCCTGTTACCGCTCTCCATTCGCTTCTCACCCCCGTCAATGTTTTTCCTCTTACCTACCGTGTTTCGTCGTGTTCCTCCTGTTCCACGGTGTGCCAACGATTGCGATTAGACGCAATGCAGTATTTAAATAACAACAGGGCCGAGAGCGGTCCTATAAACTTTGCGAAACACTCGATAACGTCGTACGTATAGCTTCCGGCCGATATATATATGTATCTTAATCCTTATCGGTTATGTATCCTATGAACGCTCTCTATGTAAGTCTCATTCAGCCAATGTTTTACTTACAAGTAACTAGACATGTCTCATGAACGGTGTCGCACGGTGTATCGTCCGCCGTCTATTGGCTCATTAATACAGAGCATTGTTCAAACCACTGGCATCCCCTCGCGTTCCGTGACTTTGACGTCACCGACTGCAGATGAAGCCGCGCCATATTATTTTTATTTACTATCGATGCATTGTGCGTTCACGAGATACCCCCTTCGAACACCTTCGTCGAATCCATAGCGTTCAATCGCAACGAAATAATCCCATATCGTTTGTATATAAATACGATCAAGCAAGAATTTAACCGACGTTGCTGCCGACGATAGTCAACAACCCCTTCGGGATTGACATCGATTGATCACACAGTATCGTGACGACATTCGAGTCACATCTGCACACACGAGTTCACGGAGGCTTTTTCACTGTTGTCGCGTCAGCTACATGGTATCTCCATTCGAATATCGATTCGACCGAAATGCTTCAACGATATTTTTAACCTAAACCTGTCTTCGGTTTTGTTCTCGTTCGATTTCCTCCGCGGGCACCGCTGATCACGACACCTTCGCGCACCAACCTGGTCGCACGCTTGTTAATATGTGGGTTAACATGGGGTTTACCAGGCCAGTGTGTCAAATCTGCGACCACCCTCGAAATTCGCTGCAGTTTGTAGGGCGCAGCGGTCTCCCCACAACCCCTCGAGACACTGGCCAACGATTCGTCGATGGCCTCGTCGGTGGCGCTTCTTTTATTTTTCCCACCCCTGTGCACCGGATGAAAGCGATTTCTTTCACCCCTTCCCACTTCTATCCCCACCACCCCCTTAATTCTAATCCCCACTCTTCGTTAACCTGTTAACCGGAGATGACGAGGACACTCGTCATTTGCATCCTCTTCAACAGCTGATACTTCCTTCCTCGTACATGTATATTGTATACGATATACATAGATAAATCACATTCGCATCGTTAGAAAACAAAACACAATAATATACGAGCTGTTTCAAAACAATCAACTTCTTTCGAATCTTTTCAATTCTGTTACCAAAGCATTCAATTGATGCTCGACTTTCTATATTTAACCCTTTGCATTCCGAGCTACTTCAACTGGGAAACCGAATTTTTCTTCGGACCTAGAATATTTCGATTTTATTCATATGAAATTGATCCAATTTACACATACAATATACTTATGAAAGTTTTAATAGTTTGTTAAATACAAATTTAATAATGTAACAAATATTTTGAATAATGGTATAACACTCTGAATGCTAATAATTATAATTATTATATATATATATAAGTATATATACTTTCATCGCGGTTTCCTTAGTATCAGGAGATTCCTCTCTGGTATCGCTAAATGACGAAAATTGTTTACTAGACGTTTGATCAATTTCTTTATGCTGCTGGTTTGGCGCAGCTAATTCATTTAACAAATGAGTGGTTCATATCACCGATTTTACTGAATCAGATCGCTGCAAATCATTGCCGTACTTACTTGCGTGTTCACGTAGGTGTTTGCAATCGGAAAATCACCTGATTAACCTGTTTAACCGGTCAGGTACGCGCAACAGGATAATTAAAGATAAACAATAATGATTCAGAGTGATTTACTTCGCAATTAAACATCTTACTCATCGATAAATGAGAAATTAAATGACAGTAATTCGGATTTTTCAAATAAGATTGTCAACAATAGAATGGTGCACTACAATTATGATGCACCAACTGCACACTGTTCAGCCTACGAGAAAATTTTCTACAGTTTCATCTCAATAGAGATACCGCTATCTTTATTGCGTCACTTGTGTTTGTAAAACGATAACGAGATCGTATTAATGTGACTGTATCTTCCACTTCAAATATGTCTCATAGTGAAAGGAAGCAAAAAGGTACGGTTTATTCGAGATATTGACGTTCTCTGGGGCAAATATACAATGATTCCTTAATGGTATATACAAAAATAGAAATTTTACTTTTCAGGCAAAACCTCTAGAATCCAGTTTTTAAAGGATTTGATTTCGGATACAGTTAATTCGTGGTGTGCACCCTTCAGTTCTGTGAATTGGCCTGCTATGCCCAGTTCTTTTAAATTGTTATAGGATTCTGCTCCCCATTTTAGCGGTACCAACTCATCTTCTGTGCCATGGTATTGTACCAGAGGCGGTGTTCTTCCTGGATTTGTTTTTAGATACTGAAAAAGAAATTGTATTGTTGCCAACCAAGAAAAACAAATAAAAAGGTTGATTCTAGTGTACGCATACCTCGTATACCACTGAGTTTCTGTTGAGAAAGCAGGACATAGCAACGCAACCTGCTAGAGATGTTTTATATCTGTATGCTAAATGCAATGACAACGCACCACCCATAGAAAAACCAGCAACAGCAATATTTTCATATGGAATTCCTTTGGAAACCTCTGTGTCCATCAACTCCAATATACTTGTACACATAGAATTTATAGAGTCCAATTCCTCGGGTACATTTATATGTATACTCTTGCGATCAAACCATACATTGCTAAGCTAGAAAAACAATTCCATACTTCAACTGTTACTAATGTCCACTTTCAAGTTGTAATGTAGGTATATCATAATCAACTTACCATCCTATTATTAGGTGTGTAAGGTTGAGCCGGTGCAGTAGGGTAAACAATTTTTATGTGCGGGAACTGCAAGTCTTCTCTTAACTTCAATTCAATCCATGCTTTCATATCATCTCCAGAAGATCCTGAAATCGAGTTGCATTTTATTGAAATTAATACAGCATTAAAAATAGCAAGCTTAATTATACTTAACATCTTACCTGAACCATGAAAACAGAACAAAGTGGCTCTGTGTTTCTTCGTCGCGTTCACGATATTAAACTTCGGTACCTTAATGATCCCTGCCATGTCTCTTCATCTGTTGTTACATAAAAGTCGGCGAAAACTGAAAGTTAATTCAAGAATTATCGCTCCGTTTATCAGCATCGCTCGGTGTTTAGATTCACATAACCATTACATCCAACGTTCGAAGTCCATAGTTCCTAACCGAACTCAAATATTCCTATGATTCAACCTAGTCCACATTGTTGAGAGCGAAATTTCCTCTTTTCAATTTGATGTAACATTACGAAGTACACAACCCTAAAAAGAATTATACATAAAGTACTTACAGGTGTTACAGGGTTAGGATAATGTGGAAGGTTGGGAAAGTAGACTGTTCAGCTATGCATACATAATAAAATCCGTCTTATAAGCTGTATTATAATCTTTAGAGATTGACAATGCAATTTTCTCATTTTTCAAACAGTTGTCAGTGTTCATTTTCGACAAAAATTATATATAGTTATTTTATTGATCGTGTAATCGAAATATCTTGTACACCATTTCGAAAAAGATTGCACGAAATAAAACAATTCTGAAGTTTAAGATAAAAATGAAAAGTTCTTATCTTTTGGGTGATTTATTGCTTTTCATAAAAAATTTGAATATTTCCAAATTTTCGACTCCATGGAACGTGGATGTGATCAAAGCTGGGTAATTAATTAAAAAATTAAAAATTGTATTTGTTAGAAAGTTATTAAAAAATAGTATTTTATTTGAAGGATTCTCAAAATAGTGAGAATTAATTTTATTTCTGAAAATATTAATATACAGATGAGTGTATAAGTATAAGGACAAGGGTAAATCCTATCGTAGTGCAATTCTACATCTCTAAATCGGTGGATAATTTATAAAAAAGATCTTGAAAAAATGTCCTTGACCTGCTTTTTCAAGGTCAAACTGTTTTTCATTGCATAGTAGAGTAGTCGTAACGAGGAACAAAAGTCTCGAAGGAACCATACATTGCAAAATGAACCTCTCTTTAAAAACAACATTTTGGTAAACTATTTTATTTCATACGTCTAAAGGGTGTCCCAGTATTGGGTACAATCGGGGAGGGGGTAATTCGACAATTTGAATTAAATTATAGCTTCTTGCATATTAATATTACCCGTTTCCTCAAAATCAATTTCCATCGTCAAGGAATTCTTTTAAATACCATCCAGCGCAAAGCTAAAATATTTTACGTTACGTTTTAGTTGAATTGTGTATGACAACGATTATTTCAAATAGTCATAGAAATATTTTTTCTCCAAAATTTTACCCAACTCTGGAATTATGATTGAATTTCGAATCGAGCGCGCACCTGTAGCTTTTACGTCCTTGGTTCTTAAAAAGTGTGCGGGATGAAATATCAGTTAGCGTCGGCAGCATTCGAACGGTTAGCGGTCGGATTGAATGTTGTTTGAATGGTTTCGCGGCGGTTCTGTTCGCAGCGTTGATCGAGTTGTTTATGGGAAGTCGTTGCTCCGCGGGACCGTTGACATAACCGTGTTCCTGCGCACGCATGTCTCGATTTCTGCTCGAGCCTCTTCCGAGATCGTTTGAAAACGCTTCGCAGACGGCCGGGTCTGTGTTGTAACACAGCA
Organism: Lasioglossum villosulum; assembly: GCA_963971365.1. NCBI lineage: Eukaryota > Metazoa > Arthropoda > Insecta > Hymenoptera > Halictidae > Lasioglossum > Lasioglossum villosulum. Next base: position 32,794,743 of record OZ020499.1, read on the forward strand.
CGAGTGCACACGGTTGCGTTGACAAGGGATACACTGGTAGTTTGTCGCGTCAATGGATACGTCGGTGGTGGCTCGCTGATTCTCGTCTCACGTTGCTCGCCGACAGAGTTATGTTTAATGAGTCGTCGTAACGATCCACCGGAACGATGCAGCGAAGTGGTGAGTAAACGATCAGCCTCTCTCCCGTATCTTCTCTCGATTCCCGTGGAAATCCGACGGCGACCATTTTGAAGGCGCCAAATTTTTGCGTCAATACACAGCGCCGTGTCTGCCCGGTCAATACAACAGCCAACCTAACCTACCAACCTATTCCACTAAGACTACCTCTGCTCTTTTAATTTAAAACCATTTCGACCGTGTAATTTTCCTAATTTCATAACCCCCTCTTACGTCTCGCATACAGGAATCTATTCAAACCGGAGGTTCAAAATAACACTTATTGTCAAAATATTTTTTTAAAAAGTCATTCATTGAAAATGAATACCAGTTATCAATGAACCTCAAAGAAATTCTCCAAGAATGATAATATTTAATATCGAATGATAAGCATTGTTCATGAGAACAAAGCTTTTTCGTTACCGCATAATCAATATCGTCGATAAAAATTGGTTATGGTTACCATTCGACTACCGCTATCATTGCTACATATGTACTTCGTCACTAGACGAATTTCCTTGAAATACTGTATGACATTTGTGTTGTTGTAACTAGTTAACGACGCGTGACATGTTAATGCGTGACGGTGAATAATTCTTTTTGCTGGGAGGTTCGATAAACGTATTACGACATCCATCGAACGCGTTGGGCTGGGCAGTTTGAACTTGACGTGCGTAGATTTTCGTGGCATTGACCTTTTTACAGAGCTGAATGGTTCGCTATGATTTTATATTTTTGTTCTCGCTGAGGTATGACGTACATTGTGAGTTAGCGGTGTTTTCTCTCGCTTGTCGCCGACACTTATTCAGCCGGGCTCGAGTTAGTCTAAATAACACGTTGTAGATTGCCAGCTCGAGTTAAACGGAAGGGAAATCAAAACAAACGGGCTCGGAGAGAGAATCTCTCTCGTCTTCCTGTTTATTTCAAGTGCATTCTTCGGCTGTCCTGTACCCGCGCGGACGCAACAAGAGCGATACGAAATTCAGAGTGGTATAGAGGCGACTGCAGTGATTATCGATTCTGCAGAGTCGAATAATTAATCTTCACGTAAATTGTGTTTATGCTGTTTCTGTTACGCTAATAAAGTAAAAATCGACAAGTGATAGCAGAATAACAATCTGGTACATCATGTATAGAGATAAGGAATTTTATAAATCCTTTTATGAAAGTATATAAAAGACAGTCGATTATTTTAGCGATGATGTTGCCGTCACTTGTTTGGTTAGTGGAGTCATACGTTGCTCTAGTCGCGCTAGTTTCCTTCAGCACATGAAACATTAAACTATTATTCCACACGAGTCGGTGAAATCATATCTGCCGTCGTACACACTGGCTTTAGAAGTAACGCAATAATGGCAAGTTTAACATCTTGTACAACCGTTGCTTTCTTTTCAAACGACGCACTCGTTCGTTTCGTAGCGGAAGAAAGCTGCGAGCGTTGACAGCGGATGTATATGCAAAATGAAATTTCTATGCGTCAACTATAACAGACAGGAGCCTGATAGACGTTTATTATTGTTATAAGTACATATAAAATCCGCAGTCTATTCACGCTAATCTAACTTCCTCCGATTTTTGCATACGATCGAAGATGATTTCTTGACCCGAGGAACGATCCGGAAAAAAACAGGAGAATAACGGCCTGTTAGGTCGTTTGTTCGCGACGCATTCCAAACATAGCTTATTGCACATTCATTTGTCTGACCTCGAGAGCTCTGGCGTTGAATGAATAGCAATCTGTATTTAACAGCATTTCTGGCGTCTTTCCACGTATTGGAGCTGCGTTGCGTTTTTATCTGTTACGCATTGATAACGGATGGATAAGATTATTGAGAAATCGATCACGAAGTTCTATTAAGGTTTCAAACGTTGTGGTTAGGATCGCAACTTCAAACGTAACTGTAACTAAAATTCCGAGCGCGTACTACCCCTTCGCAATACCAGGCACGAACACTACAGCAATTCCAACTGAAAATTCCAACACCCACCGTTCCCTTTTCTCGCAATAACGACCATGATTCTGGGCACAAACGCAGTCGCAATCTCGGATCACAATTGGAGCGACAATTCCATGTTGCCAGGTTTTGTTTGTACTTATTGCAATTGCGCACGATCCCGAACCATGCAACTGTAATTGATCTTGCACTCTGAATTCCCCGAACAAAGGCAGCTGCAATCTCAGATCACGATTCGCGCGACAATTCTATCATCTGGGTTTGTTCATACTAGTAATTGCAATTCGTGAAGTTGAAACCGCAATTCCATGCAGTTTGTAACGTTTTCGATGCATCCGTAAATGCAAAGCTGATTTCCGAACGCGCTGGTAATTGCATTCAAAGTATTCCGAAGCTCGAAATGCAAGTCTAATTGCGAACTGGAATTGCAGTCAAATCATAGTCACAATTGCAATTCCAATCTTCAGAAGAATTCTCATCCAAGTACTTTGAACACATCGTCACCGTTCCTTGGAATCGAGTCATTCTATCGAGCTCGGAGATTCGATTATCGCGAGTTCCTGCGACGCGAATGGAGAACCGTGAGTGAACACGGTCGCGAACCAGAGACACACCCGTATCGCGAAAAAAGAGAATTGCGAGCGTCGTGCGTGGCTCGGATTGCGGTGGTTCGATTTCTGATCTGAGTATCGGGGTAAGAGGGGAGAGAGCGTCTCTCTCTCCTCTCTTTCTTGGGGCAGGGTGCACGGTGATAGATAAATGTGGATACTGGGATAAAAAAATCATTTTAAAATTGGATTTTCCCCCGTTTTGAGGTTATATGTATGTTCTTGGAGTTATTTCAAGAAAAAATGTAAAATCTGCCTGGTTTAGCCGGTAAAGTAGATTTCCTGTTTCTTATAAACCTGCAAATATTTCGCAAACTATGCGAAATATGGCAAAATATCGAAAGACCTTTCTTGTAGGAAATTGGATTTCCTATAAAATACATTTTAAACCAAGTTTTCCTTTTCAGAGATGAGCGAATCTCTTTTAGTTTTCGAGATATTCGAGACTACTCCTGGATTTTCGTATGCGTGGTCGGGCCGGCCACTCCGCCCCCCTCCTACGACCTAATCACGTCTCACTCTGTTCACATAATTTTCCATTGTAAATATCATCCAGAATTTGGTCTTTTCAGAACGGAGCTTTTACGTTCTGCAACTTCCCGAAATATAAATATACTCAGAAACTGCGCAGCTAATAGGAAAAAGTCATAAGACATAAATTGTTGGAAATTCAATTTTCTACAAAAAAGGTCTCTTGATATTTTGCCATATTTCGCGTAGTTACCGAGATATTTGCAGGTTTATAAGAAACAGGAAATCTACTTTACCAGCTAAACCAGGCAGATTTTACATTATGTTATATATACACTTTTTCTTGAAATAATCCCAAGAACACAAATATAATCTCCAGACGAGGGGCCACGGAAATCGTACTCTCCCCGATTTATCGATTGGATTTATAACTAACAAAATTGAAATAATTGAAAATTGTTTCAATTTTGATAATCCATCTACGAAGATTAACAGGTGTACTCAATTCCGCATATTGTACACGAATAGATTGAATTGTCAAGTCGCACTGATTTTTGCCTCACTTTTTCAAAAAATCGATCACTGTGGGGCGCCCCATAAAGTGGTGCGTAAAATCGAAAAGGGGGAAGGATGATAAAGTGGCATAAAGCAGGGAGAGCGGGGGAGATGGAGAGAGAGCCGGTGCGTTTAACATTGTAATTGTCTCGCGCCTCGAGAACAGTCGTGCACTTCTTCGCCGGTACGTGAAACACGCGGAGAGCCTCCGAGAGGCCGACTGCCGATCGTGAACCGCGAGTGTCTCCGGTCAACATTTTAGTACACTTTCTGTGTTCGACGTGTAAACACGCCGAGCACACCTCGACGATCGTTCCCACACCGGTATATTGTGGTACACCTACCCGTTCCTCGATTGTGCGTGTGTTCGATCACGAATCGGCAATTGCACCCGCAATTCATTAGACTCGACTATTTACGGTGGTTAACTGAATGTGCTCGGATGAAACGCGATCGATGAAGTCCGTGCTTTTCTGTGCGTTTGAAGGAGGTCTCTGTGGACGAAGGGATTAAGGGGAGACTCGAGTAAATCGGTAAAAATAACGTGACTTTAGAAACTGTCTTTTTAAAAGATGATATACGTTTTTCCTTCATTCAAATCTGCATTTTTCCAACTCTTCGATCAAGGTTTTTATTTCTTAGAATCAGGATGTTTTATTTGAAAGTTTGAATTAATTACGGTATACGTATCTGTGTATTGACGTCTGTTAGATATTTTTTTAAAATTTTACTCAACATGGATTCTTTTGATATCCTATCGAATGATCCGAATGGTTATGCGGCTGTACACTTTGATTTCCGAAGGGTGACTATCGGGTGCAAAACTTGTAGATGGAGTTTCGATTCGAGACTTCAGTTACTCGGCATGACAGATCGATGGTCTAAAAGCCGAACTTTTTCGACCCAGTGTCTTGAGTCTCCCCACCCTGAAGAGCCGTATCGTTTAGTCGGTGATCGATCGCAATCCGCCAACGAGTCTTATCATTTTCCAGCTGCTGCCTCGTGGGAGTTGGGTCCGCGAATCCCAGTAGGTAGTTTTCATTCCGTACGAGTGCCCGGAAAACCCGGGCCGCGTCCCGGTTCGGTTCCCGGTAATCCAATTTGAACTTTTCTGCTTTTATAGCAGTGCGAAACCATAGGAATCGCGACTGCATCTCGTCGTTGATCCGTGCAGACGGTATTGAGACCAAGGATCGATCGTTTCGATCGCGATCAAAATTATTTCGCTCGGCTCGGCGAGTTCTCTGCCGGAACTCGCCGCGCATTCTGTATTCGCGTTGTCCACGTTCGCGTTTCTCCGCTCGAAGTGCAGAATTTTAAATGCGTGATCATTGGACGCGGCAGTGTCTCTTTCTGCAAGAGAAACAGAGACTTCGTTGGGACAGTGACCTTTTCGGGGATCTTCGTTGTTCGAAGGGGAATCGGTGATCTCGAGATCCTCCATCCCTCGCGGAATTTTCGCGGTTCTCTTTACTTTTTGCGATATCTATTTTCGGTCGGTGTTCGCGAACGGAGGCAGAGCAGTTCGTGGTCGCGATTCGAGCGAACGCTAGGAGAAAAAGTTCGATCCGCGGGTTTCGGAACTCCCGCTCTCGCTCGAGTCTCATGATCGAAATGGAAACGCCGACTGTCGTCTTGGTCCCGCACAACACACGTAAGCCTTCATCTTGTAGTGTTAATACGATGATTGCCGAATTATTATTATTAGTATTATTAGACTTCGGATTTTTTGACATAAATCTAATACTGACATATAAAGGTGCGATCTCTTTTGCGCGTCTGGACGCAGCGTTTTGCGATCCATAGTCCATTCGTCGTAGCTCTCTGCTGTGCCTCTGGATTCATAAGTTTGCGTTCCTATGATGCACCCTCTACACCCCGGGGGATGCTTATGCCAGAGCCACTTGCTGTGGATCACAACCAAAATGCGATATTGTCTCGTGGCGTAGATCCACGCGTCCAGACGCAGTTCTGACGAATGGAGTATAAAATGCGCTGGGATAACAAAACGAGCAAAGGAGATCGCACCTGAAAAAGATAGAGTCGCGTTTCCAGGATTGCAAGAACACGGAATGTACCTTCTTATATATTGATAATGAAAAGATGGTGCCTTTCAGTAGTCAAAGTAAAAGGTAAAAAATAGTAGGCCGCAATTGCTCTCAGAAGTCCTATTTTTACGTTTACGAGGCGTAATTTGTATTATTCGGAAATATAAAGCTGTGTATGTACCAATTTCATAAAGCTTAGATTCGCTAAAGCTGAATAATGGAAATTACGCCGTACGTACGTAATGTCAACTTACATATGTACTACTTCTTTAATAAAAAGGCCACGTTCGTAACGACTGTGGCCTCCACGCTGCATCAATGGGAGGAAGGCTGTAAGAAAGAAATCCTCGTTAAAGACGTTTCAGAATCCAGGGGGAGGTCGGTTTAATTGTTATTTCAATTGATCGATGCTCGACCAATTGCTTTCATGTGGTTCTGGAAATAACAATGTCGGCGGGGCGCGTTGAAACGCTTAATAACGATTCGGCGTAATCGTGGCACGATCTTCCTAAGCTGACTTAACGTTCCGCCGCGGGCCGCCTCGGGTTGGAGCAGCCCAGCATTTCCGCGGAATCGAGCAAACACAATTTATCGGTGTTTGTCTCTTATCGGAACCCGAACGAATAGACCAATGAACGAATGAACACGAGAACACGGTGTATTATCGGTGTTTCGATTAAATCGCTCTCGCCAACATTTCAGACGGACCTTTTAATTGGATCGTCGCGGTTCATTACAAGTTCCGCGCAAAACGAGACATCGAACAGAACATTTATTAATGCGCATCGATACGTGCTTCGTGGGATAAGTTTTTACCCCGTTTTTCTTCAAGTTCGGTCGAAACGGGGGATCGTCACCTTGCCGGAATAACAATTACCTTAACTCATTGCCGGAGTGACCCCGTTTCCAGACAAGATCGAAAGACATCTGTCACCGTAACGGAACGGTTTCTCCTCCGCTCCCGGCCCCCGATTATCGATTTGCACGGCGAACCGGGACGTATTAACCTGTTAACCGACCAGGACCAGAAAGATCATACTTTTTGCTCCGACGGGTCCTTGTAGCTTCTTCAATTTCTTTGGAAGTTCCTCTCTTCTCATCGCTTTTGAGAGGATGCTGTTTCATCCCTTTGTTTCTTCGTTTCTTTTTTGGTAATCTCTTCCACCCGATGTGGGACGGACTTTGCAAACTTGACTTTTTTATTTTCATTTTTTTAAATATATAAATGTACTATTGGAAAAACAATGTCATTACTGGCTCCTAATGCAAACGCGTGCTGTCTCTCCTAAGTTTACCCTACTTTGTGCTACTTTCAATGAGAATTTAATAATGATTACAGACAAAAACATAATTTTACGTTGACCTAAAAGGAAATAGTACCATTTACATTTAGCACAGTCTGTTTAAAATGTCGATCAGAAGTCTGACTCCTGTAAAAGAAACAATTCTTGCTCCACGCAAACACAGTTGTCCCAGTTACAGGATCAGCGAGCACCCACTAAATTTACGTGACAAAGAATCTCGGTAACGCCTCAATTATTAACATCGCTGCCGGGCCATTTCTGGAATGGCACAAGTTGGGTTAATAATTGAGTCCGTCGAGAAGTAGTTACGAATCGGGACTAATTAAAATCAATCCTCTGTATCCTTGCCCGTGCTTCTCCCTGGTTCTTATCCTTGCTCCTGTTATCATCCGTTCCTATCGTGTTCTTGTCCTCGTCCTCTCTCTCTCTCCTCCATTTTGTTTCCGGTTTCGCGCGGATGTCGGACGACCGCATGCAACACGATAATCTGTTTCCACGACGACAACGACGATGTCGACGACGATGATGATGATCACCACGACTACGTCACCGTCGGACACAACGGCAGCGGTAAGTCTCTGATAAGGCTAGTCACATTCCAATTGCCGAGCGACACGCGTGCTAGCGCCCAGCCAGTCGTGATCGCAATACTAATAATCGCAACACTAAATCACGGACGCTCATCGGATCACAGTTGGAGCCAAAATCGCGAACCATTGTGTTCAGTCGATCGGCTAAAGCGATTGTCGAAATCGGTACGGTTTTTTCAGTCGGTCTTGATCGGTCGAGAACGATGCACGGCTGGTTTGTAGATCGTCTTCCGGAAGCGGGTCTGTAATCGGTTTGTTTGAACGATATTCTTCGCTGCGCTTTGCTCGATATGATGAGACGCGTCCTCGGATGGGCGTTTCCTGCGTGCCGCGCAGGAAGTACCCGGGATAAATTCTTTTAACCTGTTCAGTAGGTTAGTCGTTCTTTGTTTATTGATAATTAATTCGGTTATGGTCTGGTTGCTTGATTGATTGAAAATGATGTTGAATCTACCCTTACGGGACAAGAAATACGTACATTGTTTTAGAATTCCTGGAATAAACCTTTTGTTGTAAAATTGCGAGTTAATGTAGTAGTGTACAGAGACATTTTAAAAAGTTTGATGAAGGAAATATTATATGTATATGAATTATTGGGTTTCGAAGAATCACTTTTCAAGAATCCACACTTTTGAGGTTTTTGCAAATTTTCTATTCTAGTAGAAAATACACAAATGTAAATTCTATTGAAGAATTCGATCACCAAAAATATGGTTGGAAGATGTTCTCTTTGCAAAATTTAAATAAAACTGCTCCGAGCCATGCAGTGGGATTAAAAAAGCAGTGAATTAATTAATTTTCACGATTTGCGAATAGGAAATTGAAAGGCTAGTAAACAGCACGTTGTAAGTAATTCGTCCCGTATGCTGAGCAGGTTAGAAAAATTGAATTGTCCGGCTCTGTAATTATTTCTGACGCATTTAATACTTGTTTCATAGCATTCTCGGGAAACGATCGGTACAATCGTAACCGCGATTGACGAACCAGCTAGTGATCGATGGTACTGACTCAGGTGTTGAGCATGTTATAAGTGTAATTTTTGTATCCAAAGGATTTATGCGCAAGGTGGGAGTGTGATAAGAGCGATTATCACTCGGAGCGTGTATTCTTTACGCGATAAAACATAGTGGGGCTTATAGTGTCTCGCGAATCGTCGACTCTCAGATATTTGTAGAAATTTTAATTCGCGAGTGCTTCTATAACCAACAGTGGTGTGCTCGTCGTGTGTTCTCTGTTGGACGTCGCTTAACAATAGAACTATCAAACAATTAAAATCCGCTGGCTGTAATTTCTTCAAAAATCGATTCTTTACAAAATCAGGTGATCAGGGTGTATTGCAACTATCAGTTTATAAGTGGTGAGAGTCCATTTGTTATCCGAAAGATAAGACAATGGTCTAGTTGATAAAAATCAAAAGTTCGCGTTCTGTCCTTGCAGGAGTACCTATAAAAATTTTTCAATTGACTGTTCGAATATCTCGAGTGAGATGGATTTACATCACTTACAAAATGATCAGATTAATTGTCTTGTTATCCGAGTAAAAGGGGATTGATTGAGTTGACCTGTCTGGTAGTTCTAATGTTAACACGGTGATCGTTGGTGCACAGAAGTTCCAGAGAGTTGCAGACGTCAGGGGACGTGCGAAACGCGACGTTTTTTCGATGATCTGACGTGATTCCGGCGAGACTGGCGAAATTAATAAAGCAAACGGTAGCGATTCGTCCGGAGTCGTGGTAGGATCGTTAAAATGTCAGCGCCGACGGCGTCGAGACGTCGTTTGAACCCGGCGGTCCTCGCCAGATACAATGGCCAACAGCGCGGTCCCTCTCAACAGGTAGCTACAGCCAGAGAAAAAAGGTGTTCGTACGCGACTATCGTCTGCTTTCAAACCATCACCATATTTTTCACTTGGCAATGCAAAATGATTTCCCTCGAAATTATTTTCGTCGGCCTTTTACATCAACTCAGAGTGTTTATCTTTTCTTTGCATTACGGTAGCCATTGGTGACTAGCTAGCGGAGTTTATGCATTTATCACAAAAATGAGTAGGTCCACTATGAAATAATAGACTCTAGAAGGATTTAAAATGGTTTTAAATGGTTTTGGCTATTTTCAAAAAATAAGTAAAAAGAACATAAAATTGTCAGAAAATAAAGATACAAAAAGTCCACAATTTCCAATAGGAATGCAGAAAATATGTTGAAATAAGCAGAGTTTAATTTTATAACGATCAAATTTTAAAAATAAGAAATTCGTGGAAGGATCAATGAGATTCTTCGTGTTGCAAATAGCACTACAATTGGTAGCAAAAGTCGTCGTCGTGCGAATACATTTTTCTCTTATCGCGTATTACTCGACTGTATTCTTGCATGATCGCGAGCTTTTATCGCGAACGTACCACTGAACCACATTCGCCTGTGCTTGGTGATATCATAAATTATTCAATGGTTCAGCATCCATCAGTGACTCTCCTTTTGGTGGGGATAACCTGAGCTTCCTTTCGTCTGATCATAAATTGTTCCATAAAGTATATGACTGAATTTATCGCCATGCGCAGCGAAATAAATAAAACCTTATTTCTCTCTATTGCTTTCTCGGAATATATGTATATACGCAACTCTCATACATATTACATAAATGTAATTTGTACGCGATATACTAGCGTGTGAAGTCTAAACGTAAGAATCGAGAAGATTTGAAAGAATCTTAATTAGCCTTTGTTCGAGTGTGCTCTTGGCTTAACGCGGATGATTTTTGCCGGTCGTCGCAGTGCACCATATGGCACGGGCGGTACAAAATTACCATGCATCTGTGTTTTTAGTACTTGCAGATGTACATCTCGATATGCAAAGCCTGAAGACGTTCTACCTTTATCTGGACACATTTTCCAGAAAATATTTCCCTTTTCGTTCGTTCTCTTATCGCGCGGACAAGGTAAATGTCCCTTTACCAAACGCATAAAATATTATTTAGTGTCAAGACATTTTTGCAACTGTCTCCAATTTCGAATAACATAAATGTAGCATCTAATAGGAGCGTGGAGTCGCGGATAGGAACGTTTACCCAATGGGTGCATCGAAGGATGGAAGTGGGTTAACATTTCTGCGCGACGCATTCATTGATTTCAAGAGAACAACGAATTAAAAGAAAGGGAGGAGGAAAATGACTGTCCGGGAAACGTTCCGGTATCCCGGAGGACGCTTGTTCTTTTCGAGGGTCCTTAGGAGGGACTGCCTTAACGAGGCCGATCCGCATCTTCTGGTGCAACTACATTTTTCACGGTGTCAACGGTCGTCGTCGACGTTCCCTTGCTTGGTATTCTGTCGCGACACTAGGAAGTACGCGGCAGAATGCATGGAGTATCATTCTGGCCTTAATTGGACTCCGAGCTAATAAGAGCATCGAACTATTAAGCTATGTGTATCGTTGTGTTCGCGAACGCCACCTGCATTCGCTCGCGTGCTATTTCTGCCGCCTCGATGCTCATCCCCTTTTGCGAACCGTTCTCCTTTTCTTCCTGTTTCGCGCAAAGAATGCCCCGCTGAAACATTGTCACTATTCCAGAGCCGCGAGTCCCCATTTATTCCCGGGAAATTGTTTCCCTATGAATCGTCCTTAAATAGGTAGTCGAAGTAAATTCTCAATTAATACGTCAACTCTTTAAGTAGAACCCACTCCTTCGAAACCGACATTGATCTTCTGATTGAATCTGAAATACATATTTGATATGGCCATTAGAAGATTAGGATTTAAATAGAACGTTTATATCTCTGGATCAAGATAGACCCTAATTTCGTCATTTGAGGGTTACGATATGTGAAAATTACAGTGGTTCCTACATTTAGAATGCTGTCTTGAAATTTTATCAAAACTATTTTTAACGTTCGTATCGATTTCACTTCAGTTTTACTTCAGTTCTTGTGAAGCGACGTCGAACCTATTCCCTATTTTTATTCTTGGATATTCCAGAACAAAGAGATGCTTGTTATTTCTTAATGTTTTCTTATGTTTCTTATAATTTTCTTGAGGTATTTTGCGCACTGAAAAATAAGGGTAAGAAGTTCGTCTGGCCGGAAAGTGCAAGGTGTCTTTAATTGTAACACGCACTTCGCGCGTGCCGTTTTAGTTTGTAAACGATCAAGCGAGAAAAATCTCTAGTTAGCATGCAGCGCCACCAACAAGACGATGGTTGCCGCGCGAACTTTTATTTTACACTGTATTCGCAGAAACGGGTCGGTAAACGAGAGCGACGCGACGTTTCCCGTTTGTTTTTAAATAACCAATAACCTTCGTCGTTATTTTGTATAAATAATTCATCGTTTACTTGGTACACTTAATCAGCAACCAAAAAATGGACAGATAACTAAACCATGATAAAACGCTTCGATCGGTAAACAGTCTAATTTGAAATCGTGACATTTCAACGAGAATTGAATATTTATATTTTTTGTACATTACTGAAAAGAAGAATGACCCGATACATTGTCGGACAATATTTTTTTAACACTGTCTTGATTTATTTTATTAATACAGCTGCAATGAATGTCTGTCGACTAAAGTCGAATAAAGTAATCATATTTAAAAGGTTGAAAAGTACAATATTGTCCTTGCCATCAAAATCATTAAAAATAAACAAAAAATAGCTACTGGCGATAATATCGAGACTCCACAAATTGCCTGCAATATCGTGAGTGCTCAAATTGAATGAAATACGAATCATCGATAAAAGTTTAAAGTAGATGAGCCCTATGCTTCTGAAAGGACTCTTCCCCGCTGTAGGTTGCGCCGATTGAGGATCCGCCAGGAGCCGTGTGTGTTTATCAGTTGTAAATGGTAAAGCGCGCGACATCTCGCGAATGTAAGACAAAAAGGAAGAGAACGTGTCGGTGGAATTTGCGGGGCAGATGTGTACCGTTTCGAGTGCGGGAAAACGGTTCTAAGGGCGAGGATTCGAGACTGTCCGAGTCGTATAGCGAGGACAATATGTTCCGTGATCGTGCAGGCTGCTCGCGGCGGCGTCGCGTGATTGGTCGACGCGTTTCCTCTGGACGCACGCGCAAGGAAGAGCGGCAGCCTCGTTGGTTTGCCGGTCGGACACGAACGCCGTTGTCGTGGATTTACCCCCACCCCGGCCGGTGGCTGCGTCAGGCGTGGTCGTTCGTTAGGGACCGCAGTATATCCGAGTCGGGCGCGTCGTATTTATCGGTCCGTTGTTGCCTGCCTCAGCTACGTTGGTTAGAAAGAGAGAGAGAAAGCAACGCGTGTGCGTGTGTTACCCGAGTGTCTGTGTCTCCTGTGTGTACATATATATATGTTATGTATGTACGTATACATGCGTACGTGATATAGGAGAAAGATCGCGCGCGCCCCCGGTGAACAGTGTGCGTGGTTTGCCAAAGGTCGTTTAACTTGTTCTACCCCCACCACCCCCGCCCCATCCCCTCGAGAAGTTGTTTTCTTTCGCTTTTTCCGTGCGGGGCCCCGTGTGTGACACACACACACACATACACACATATATACACACGCGAAGGAGGAAAACTGCGGCTCGGGTTATATTTTCGTCAAGGGACGCAGAGGACACAGGGTACGCGACAATGAAACAATGCACAGAAAAGTGAGAGTGAACGTGGCCACGTTCGGCCGGTTTGCCGACAGCGTGAATCACCAGCAGCGCCGGCGTTCATGAGCCCACGCACCCGCCGCGACCCGATGCGCGACTTCTCTCTCTTTCTCTCCTCCCTTGTTTTGCGCTTTTTCGTGCACTCCTCCCTCTCGATCGTTCCCCTTCTTCCCCGCGTGTTCCGCTCCGGGAGTCCGTGCGTGTACACGCTTACGTGAACTTTTCCTTTGAACCTGACAGACACAGCGCGCGAGACGCGCGTACAGTGTGAGTAAACGTTGTTTTCTTCCGAACGATTAACCCTAGGGGTTGTGCGAGAACCCGACGATGTCGGGTCGGGACGGGCCGAGAATTTTATTCGAGATTATTCTCGGCAGTCCCGTTACACTCGAGAATCCCGAAATGTTCGGGTTCTCGACCACCTCGAATTAAACCCCTTGCTACACGCGCGAGTTCATGGCATCGAGTCGAATCCGCGGGTTTTTGCGCCTGACGGTAACATTATACATGCGAAGTCTATGACCGTGATACGGTTTCTGTTGATCCTAGCCGGCGAAGGCGTTTCCAAGGGCAAACTGTGGCTTTCCATCGCCACCGAGTCTCGGACACACATCGGTTTCGAGGACTCTCAAGCTTGCATTCTCTCTTACCGTTAATTCCCTACGGGTCCATTGTTTCGTCTACGGGTTTTTATTTTCGTTTTTTTTTGTTTTGTTACGTCGCAAAGTCGAATGACACTGCAACGCTCGTGCCACGGCTGTGTCGCGCGCACGATAATATTTCAAATCGATCATTGTGCTGGCTCTCGCCGCCACCTTTGTTGAATTCACTATTCAACGAATCCTTCCGAGCAACAGGATCGCAGAAACCGATATCCGAGAGTGTAACAGATTTCGGCCCGTTACGAGCCGAAAGAACACCTTTTATGGCAGACACGCCCGTTCCTCTTTTTCTTATGGTGCCCCGCGTGATTCTGTTCCCATGGAATCGGACCCGATAAACGCGCTTATCTTTTTTACCGTGGCGATTATTAACGCGTCCTTGATTCCGTTAATTCTGCCCTCTTGTCGAATATTATCTGATCGATGGCTCGATTAACGTTCATCGATTCGGCTTGGACGCTTTTTCTTCCACATAACCTCGTTTTCAAAATGTAATCCACGTATCGTTGAAAATAAGTTGCAGTTAGTTTCCATTAAAGGAAGAATTTTTTTCAATTGTTTCTTGGTTATGTTAGAATTACGTTTTATAGGAAGTTACGGATATTGGTCAAAATCTTTGCAAAATTTAGGCGGAATTTTTTTATCGTTCCTAGGTTATGTCAAAATTGTTTTCGTGGGAAGTTGCGAATTTTTTCTTGGTTATGTTAGAATTATGTTTTATAGGAAGTTACGAATATTGGTCAAAATCTTTGCAAAATTTAGGCGGAATTTTTGTAATCGTTCCTAGGTTATGTCAAAATTGTTTTTGTGGGAAGTTGCGAATTTTTTCTTGGTTATGTTAAAATTGTGTTTTATTGAAAATTGCGAATAGTATACGGAGTATTTCAAATTGTAACGTTTTGTTTAATTTTTTTATTCGTGTCATTAATATGTGAAAAATTATTAATTCCGGCCATTGAATTTTTATGAGAATCTACGGTTACTGGAAGAACAAGCTAATAGAGGGTCAACTTCCATGAAGTTTGTAGGTTGAGAATATTTGAGGGTTTGACTTAATGTTCTAGTAAAACACAACACAACATAGACACGTGACTCTCTCAGGAACGTTATCGCAGCATTGATGCACTGAAGATCTAATTTATTATTAATGTATCGTCTATTTTACTTGGTAATTAAACAAGAATCTTACAAACACATCGCATAAGAGCAAAAGCAGTGCTGTTCAAACGTGACCCAATTGTCAATCTCGCATTTCGTCCAAAGGAAGACAAATTTGTAAAGACGGTCATACACACATACACGCGCACACGCATACACACGGTCCTTTAAAAATAGAATAATTGGCTTGGCTTTTTACTTGCGAGAACGATGGAGCTCATTAACAGCTTTTGCAAAATTTAGTTGGTCGCGGGAGAGACAGGTCAATGAGTGATCCCAGACCAGCCGCCATTGTGTAGTGTTTTGCTCGAACCTTAAATTGAACGGACGATAAATTCGCTCGTTAAGTCGAAAGAGCGGGGCTCGAAGACTGTTATCGATTTCTGTTCTTGAAACGATTACGGAGAACCTTTATCCTGGTAACTGTTACAGACAAATCAAGTTTCGATCTGTTATCTGTAGACTGCGAATTTTACGCGTTTATTACAAAGGCGAGCAAGCGAAAGACAAAGTATAAACAATCAAGAATTTTAAGCATATCCATTATTTTCATCTTGTTAAAATTATTAAAAAATTTATTTAAAAAGAACGACACTTGTACTTACACACTTATAGCACCTATTTGCTCAAATATTTTCAAATAAACACTCGATGCCTGTAAACGAAGTCGGACATGAATAATATTCTGCAGATACGAAAACCGCAACCGAATCAGATAATAGCTGGAAATTGCGGTTTCGAGTAACAGTTGTTCAGAGTAATGGTTCTTTAAAAACGTTTTAATCAGAACCTCTATAGAGGGTGTTCCGTTTGAAATGATCCTCTCGAATATTTCTGAAATGATTGATATCGATGGGACGCGGTTTAACGATTCGCTGTCAGTTTGCTTGGCGCTAGAGACAAGAGACAAAGAAAGCTGCGCTGGTGACGAAGAAGGAGAGATAGGAGAGAGGGTCGTAGAGGGACAAAGAAATCCGCGTTGGACCCTCGAGTAGTCACGTGACACCGGTTGGAAAATGTCGACCGAAAATCAAAACGGTTCGGCCGGCACGCAAAGCAACGGGATAAAGGCGACGATCGGCGTGTCGTCGACAGCGAGGAGCACGTCGAACAACTCCTCGTTCCTGTACAGCAGTAACTCGATGCTGAACCGCGAGAAGCCTCGTCAGGTGCCGCCGCCGACGTTGCCGAAATACACGTCCAGTTTCAACGCCGGCTCCAACGGCAGCGGCACGACGGAAAGATTGAACAGAGACCGGGACGTCGGCGGCAGCTACAGACTGGCCAGCCTCGAGAGGCTAGCCCTCAGGCAGAGGATACTAGACGGGGAAAAGGCGAACGGCGACACCACGTCGGTAAGCTCTACATTTATTCCCGCCCTCCCTTTTTCTACCGTTACTCTCCGCAAGAGAACAATGATCCTATCGAGTGTTTACTGTCCGTCGAACGGTCTGTGTGTAAATATCGAGGAATGCCAGCTCCATCTGGCTAGTCTATAGACAGCTAAAGTATATTCTTCTATTTTGACTATACAAACAGTAGCTTTTTTTACGCATTCGTATTGTCTCGCCCGATGCACACGTTGCAAAAGATATTTTTCTGTTGACATCATACCTATAGAGGTTTCCTGTAGCTAAGAGGTGAGGAATAAGTATCATTTGTTGTATTTGTCAGAATAATTGGGAACTATTTTTTTCATATCAATACTCAGGTGAAGCTATCGTTGATGGTTTATTTTGCACGCGTAATGGACCGAGGATTTCTTCTTGATCCAGATTTGAAATCGATCGACTTAACCTGGAACGTTTAACGAGCCGGGTCGCGGAACTTCTAACCTCGGCTGTCGTGCCAAGCGCTTCCCCTGTAAATCTAAAATCGATAAGTCTATAAAAAACAGGGGATCTTTAATTATAACGGGGATCAATTACCTTAGTCGGAAATTCTGCTGGATTTCATTATGTCGTCATTATCGTCCGGTGTACCAATTAGGTAAGTACTGTTTCTAGGATGTTTGCGCATTTTTAGTGAAAAGCGTCGATCCGTTTTCCTGTGATCTACATTGTTGCAATTCAAAATTTTTCTGCATTGATTTAGCATACATTATAAAAGGGATAACATCCGAATTTTGAACGGCCTAGTCAATTTGTTGCCTCTCTGAATCTGAGTAAAACACACTAGGGCTGAATACAAAGTTAACCAGGGTTGAAATCAGTGGCAATTGGGGAATACAATAGCGGAATGTGTTTAAGGGATACAGCGTGCAATTCCGGAAGTTTTCGAACGTAACCGTTGGAATGGCGGTCTTTTTGAACTTGACTTCGGAGAATAGGGTTTCCTGTGGGAGACGTTGGAGAGTCTGCGTGGAGATGAGTTCTGTCCTGTTCTCTTCGTGACTCTGTAACTCAATCCCGGTTCTCGAAGAATCAAATTTTCTACCCCTGGCGCATACACAGCGGTGGTCGCTGTTCATGCTCCTCCCGTCGCATAAAAGACCACGTGATCTTCCCGTTTATTCCGTTCTCTCGTGGCTCCGTGAGAAAACGGGCTATGACTCACGGAATCCAGTCGAGTCGAGTCGAGTCAGGACTCGATGCTCTGCAAAAACGACGAATTATATACCGTTTCTCGGTTCGCCACGATATACAGTGCTGTACAAAAGTTTACCCACGCTTTCGTGATACTTCTGGACCAACCTGTACATTTCGATAATACTTACATTGAATATCTTGCAAATAATAATAATAATAACAATATTATTATGTTTTATTTTACATATACAAGGTGTCTCGGTAAAACGAGGTCACCTAAATATCTCTTTCAAGAATGATTAAATCTTTCAATCTCATAATCTATTCGGTGATATTATAGGTGGGGTTGAGAAGGTGATTTCAAGGTCTTTTGTTATAATCAGATAGCGTTCTCTATGAAGTATTCGTATGTAACCGTAAGCACAAGTTAATTCAAGATCATACAAAGTCTCTTAGAGTAAAACAATTTTCTGACTTTGATTTTTGATTGAAAAAAATCACATTTCGAATGTTTCTAAAATTATAACATGTAACCGATGGAAGACTAATTTTTGTTCAAAATGTTTGAAATTAATTGTAGGGTACACCCAGTATATGAGTGGCCGTAGCAAACCTCGCGTAAAAATGGCAAATACTAGAAAAGTAAAAGGGAACATTTCGCGCATAGTGATTCACGAACCAATCACCAGTGTGTTGAACGAGTTCCCCGACAAGTTTACGTTCCTGATAAAAATGAGCAATTAGAACGACCCGCATGTTTATTGCCGTGTTATGTTACAATCTGTGTCCTTTTGCGTCAAACACAGAACTCGGAGAAATATAATGCAAATCAAAATAATTTATAGTTGAAATACATTGAGCCAAACATTTGTTTTTTTCCTGATAGCCGCAAACCTGTTTCCAACGTATTCGTACCGATGACTAAGATTAGTCATTTCACCGGTGATCGCCAAAGACCTCATTAAATGTGACTAATATTAGCCATATTAGTCATTTGTGTCTTGATATATCTTTTAGTTGCTCCGTGAATCTATTGTTAATCCCTTGCCTGATGAAATGAATGTTAATAATTTCGATTGAATCGAAATAAAATTCTATTTTGATTTCGTTAATGAACAGCTATTGGAGAACACATAGGCATACTTATCTTGGATTCTAAATTTGCATTTCCAAACCTAGTCTTCGACAACTTCCCGAAATCCTGATTATTTGCTCGTCACTTTCGCACAAGTGCGTTTAGATGCAACTGCACCGAGAGTCTGCGGGATTGTTATCAATTACGCTTAAAGATTTATGGTCGCATTAATGGAGTAATTGCACGACGTGGATGACTCATAGAGACTGATGAGAATCTCTGTCACGAACACGTGGCAAGTTTACCCGGCGTGGCCCACTCTATCACGCTGTTGTGCGCAAAAGAGTGAGGGAGAGTGTTGTTCGAGAGCGAAAGAAAGAGAGAGAGGTAGAAATGATCTGGTAGTGGGATGGAGAGAACGCTGCGAGGGAGGAACATATGGCCGCGTTCTTATCTCAATTTTCATGGGCTTTTGCGAGAGGGACTTAGCTTTTAATTCCTCTAGCCTCCCTCTCCCCGTCTCTCCCTCCCCCTCTCTCGTTTTCCAACGTCAAGCATGTTCTCTCGATTCTTTAAACCACGCCCCTTCAGTGTTATTTTTACTCCCTTTCGAGAGGAGAACGCTCTTTCAATCCCGGCCTATTTATTCCGGGAAACGTTCGTTCTGTTTTGCATCACAGACGATTGAACGTTCGGCTCGTTTAATTCGTTAAGTACCCACAGCAATGAGTACACACCGACCCAGTCGTCGAACAAAGCCTGGACACAACCGTGAGAAATGTTTACTAGCGATTACTGAACGAATCAAACTCGAAAACCATCACTGAAACTGTCTACTTCCACCAGAACACATACCTAAACACGTGGTAGCATTCTCTTCATCATTGAGATTTAGACATTCGAGTACAGTAAGTCTCATAATTGATGGCACACACTTTAAATAACTTTTTTTATAAATAAACCAAATTTTGGTAATTGAAATTTTGGAAAAATTGCGTCTAGTCTGAATTACGACTTCTTACAACTTTTATATTTGGGCTTGTAACCCAAGGTTATAAAATGTGTTTTGTAGATTCATATTGGATACTTAGCAAATACTTGGCAGTATTTTTAAACGCTTTAGATATTTTTATTGTTTTGTGTTTGATTTTCTGTCGCGAATGCATAGAATTGCCGTAGTCTAGTGATAGGAATCAGTGAAAGAGATTTTTCCTTATTTTTGTAAAGCAATTCAAGGAATTTGCATAAAGATTCCCAGAGTCTGTTCGCAGAGTCACAGTTTCAAAGTTTCGGATCGCGTGACCCACTTTCGTGAGCAGAAACGGTTTTCCACTGTAATAGGGGATGCCGGAGCACTTGTAGCACTTTTTCCATTTAGTTTTTACTTTGAGAGCCACTGTTAGAAGCGCACATGGCCACCCTCGTTCACATATTTGGTCGAAGGACCAGGGCTCGTGTAACCACGGGGGCGAGGGTCCCACCCTCGTGCAGAGACAATAGAAAAATACACTGTAACTCGTGAGTCACGGACCTTGCAGAAGATCGAAGTGCTGTCCTCCGAATGAATATGGTGACTCTGCTGGAAACACTCAAACTTTAAACTATTTTTGAATGTTGGAAGGCTGGAGTCTCAGAATTCATTTTTAAACGCTAGACTGAAGCACAATGCCAATAGAAATCTGAATGGAAGATTTAAAGTCTAATTTTTTTATTGATACATTTTTTAATATCTCGGAAACTAAAGCTGAGCGGCGGTAACATGTATAGGAAAAAGTTGTTCAGAATGATGACCTTGACAACGTATTTCAAGGTCATCAAAATCGGTGACGAGGCTCCTAAAGTAAATAATTACCATCAATTCTTCTTAATAACGTAATATCGAGTAACCTCTTTTGAGACTGTTACTGAAAAGACGTGTTTTAAGCTATTTTGTGGTAAAGTATAATCGTGATAAATCTGATTGAAAGACGTCTGGCAGACTCGAATAAACAGACTCAAGTAAATTGTTGACGGAGTTAGGTCGATTGCGAGTAGAATCTCAGTAAGAGACACTCCGATTCCACGTGAAAGGACGGCGAAACATTTTATCTCCGCACATGATCGACCCTTATGACTTTTTTACCGACCACGAAACATGCATCGATGATGAAACCGGCTGTGTGGATATAGGTTCCACGAAAGACAGAGAGAACGCCCGGGTTGTGTGCGAGTCGATAAAATGGAAATTTATGACTTCCGCGGCCTCCGTGGCTCCTAAATGAGATCATTGTTCTGTCTTCGATAAGAGCGCCCTTATTAAAAGTGCCCTTTTCTCTTCAAAGGACGTACCGAGCGTATACTGGGTGTTCCAGGAGAAACTGCAGTATTTGGAAGATGGCGGAAAGTGATAATGAATATTTTAGGGGATGAGGGTAGATTTAGGAGGTGTTCTTCTATTATTAGTAGTGAATTTACTTTGCGAACGTAAGGAGACTCTTTCACACTAGTCTACAGAATTCAGAGGGCACATATGATATTTTAAGGGATAAAGGGGGTTGTTTTGGTATTCAATTTTTCCATTAAACCTATATCAATGTTACGAACGGCTTACTGTGTGTAGGATGATTCATACTAGTCCACAACATTTAGAATGCACCCTGAAAGGAGTATTGAATATTCAAGGGGTTACACTTAATCTGCTTTCACTATTTATAGTGCATTAATTTTGCGAATGAGTTACGGACTCTAGAATATTTCACAATAAAAAATCGTTTCTATCAACGTTTCTAATAGAAGCTACCCTGAAGGAATATTGAATATTTTAGGAGATGAAGAATAGGGTAGTTGTACATTCTCGTTGTCTCCATTAAAAGGCCCATTAATGAATTGCAGCGTTTAGGGGGTTTCATGCTGGTGTATAAATTTTGGGAGCAGAATGAACAGGTGTTTAATACATATTTAAGAGATGAAGGGGTGAATCGCCAGTCATCATTTTCCGCATTAAGTTTGTGTGAATTTCAAAAAGCGGAGAGTTTACATTGCTTGTTCAACCCTCTCGAATCATTCAAGTCCCAAACAGAATTGTTACACCAAAACGAACCGGCACAAAAATTCAGTCGTTGCATTTTTGAAACCATTGTTTAACGTAGAATACATTTATATCACTCTGTCGACGCTCTCTACAATCAGGAGAAAAATACTTATACCGAGGAACCCCGCAGCGAAATAATTATCTAAATCCGGCCAAAGAACCGTGTCAGTCCCAGTACAAGCGACTCCGCAGTGAGGCTGCAAAGAAATGTACACAAAGAAACGCAGCAGCTCTCATGCAACTGTCTGCCACCGTCAAGATTAATTACAACGCTCGAAGATACCAACCGGAGAGTGAAAAAGAGAGGGGGTAGTGGTAGTAGTCGCTCCACGACCTCCTCTCTCTTATTTTTTTCTGTTTTCTCTCACGAAAACCTTGAGTTTCGGATGCGTCGAGGGTAGAAAACGGAAACGAGAAAGAGAGAAAGAGAGAACACCCCTCCAGAAAATGTGCAAATGCACGCGAATGACCCTGGCTACGAATCCGTGGAACGCGAAGGGAAACACAAAGTACTCTTTCAGGAAAGCAGGCCGCGTCCCACTTTTCTCCCTATTTTTTTCCCCAAACAAGCGGTATTTCCACCCCTTCGTGTGCCTAACCGCTCGTAGCATGTTTTAACGCGAATGAAACGGGATCAGGGGGGCACGGAGAGCTGGGGAGCGATGAAAACGAGGGATTCCCTCGATTCGCGATTTCCGCGGAACAAGAAGCGTCGCCAATTCCAAACTTTCCCGCAGAAAGGCTATTTCGGTCCGCGTACTCTGTGCAAATAAATCGTAATTAATTAGTCACAATGAATCACTTGTTGAATCAAAATCATTCGAAGATCATGGTGGATATTAACTACTTGCAGGGTAGAGTAAATTCATTGAAACAAATGGATAGATAGAGGCTCTTTGTGTGAAATAAAAATGAATTATTTATTTATAATGAAACGATTGTCGACAATTTCGTCGCTAATTTTTGTCAAATCCAATAAAGTTCGCGACGGATTTTTTCGCGAGGTTGCTCGAGTGACAAATAATGTCGGCGTGGGTGCCTCGCGCGAGAAACAACTTCGCAGAGGGCTTCTCGCGCGGTTTTTGCGCGGGACAATCGGCGGAGAGGATTTTTTTCGCGTGCAGAAGGACTCTAGCTGGAAGAGTTTGGTCTCTTGACGGCTTTCCTGCTTCGCGGAACGGTTCCGAGAGCTCGTGTAATTGAGCGTTTTCTGGCCTGAGCGAATTCCGCCGGCTCCCTCATTAATGTAAACGTACTCTCCTATCTTCGAATTACCGGAAAGCTATTTTCGCGCATACCTCTGCGCAATTTGCAACTCCCTGGGCCATCTTGCCGAGGATTATTCCAGCGAGATGGTTCCGGTGGAGGGATCATCATGGTTCACTGCTGGTGTTCGGATCATCGACTGTGCTCGACGGCCTATTTGGTCTTTTGCGTTCTGCGGTTGTTAGCGGCTGGCTGAATAAGAGACATCGGGTCAATTAAATATCGCTCCAATGCATAGGTCGTGCATTTTTATTCGAAACAACAAATTTTCTATTTCAATACACAGAAATTATAACATGTAGTGCACTTACCAATATTCAGACACTGTACAAATTTTGTTTTTTGTTGTTTAAAATCTTTATTTTGTGTGCTTATGTTTTTTTGAGTACACTCTTTGGGACACTCGGTACATCGAATACATCATCGTTCACAGTGTAGTCGGGAGCGTTCGCCTAATCGGCGTCTGATGGTTGTAGCAGGGGAACAATTGATGAAAGATTGACGAGACGACACCGCGGAGGCGCTTGCCGCTTAATCTAGCAACGGCGGCTCATTTGGGAACGCCCATGTCCTCCCAGGCGGATGTTAATTGAACGAAATTAGGCGAGACGTTGCGATGGCACGCGCCTAACGCAAGTTAGTCTTGCCGGTAGAGTTTCTACGGGGGCGTCGCGCCCTTATGAAAGAGCTTTAATTAAGGAGATATTCGTGTCCGGGTCGAGGACACGGGAAACGCGACAAGACTCCGAGACTTGGCACTTTATGCCCGGCAAAATTCGCATAAAGTGGGTCGTCTTCGCAGAAAAATCATCGAGTCACCAGTTTACTTCTTTTAGCAGTTATAAAAAATACGTGTTTCTGGAATATATTGTTCTGGAGGTCCGCGGTTTGCAATCAGGTTTTTTTCGGTTTAGAATCAGAGTTGTTCAAAAGAAGGGGGTCGTGGTGAACATAAGATGATCTTACGAATTGAAAGGCGTCGCTAAAAACCAGGCCAACAATGCGTAGAACTGTGGACAGTCGTTAGCGAGAGGTTGTTAAAAATTCAAATTCTTCTGAAAACATTGCTTGTTGCTGCAAGCCCTCGATGAATCACGAGGGGTTGAACGCACCTGAAAGGTCCAGCATTCATATCGTGATCCGTCCTATTTATACATACGTTTCACTGTTGCCTTGGCAAGTATGTTTATGTGCCAAATATAAATAGTTTTTCACAACAATTGAGGCTGTTGATCTACCCTTGTGTCAGCCTCTGAAATTTTTTACCGTGCGTGTTCCACAATTCAAATAGCCAGCTTTATGCGCATGTTTTCCTCAAGTTCAAAATATTAAATTCATGAAAATTCATATTGAAAAATGTTACAAATAAAAAATGTATTAGGGGTTCTTTTGCTCAGCTTTGACCATTACTACTCAACTTTAGGCTAGTTCGGATGTCTTCGGGTTCCCTCAGATCGTTGGAACTTCTATGTAGAACCAATTTGCGGATTATTGGGAAATTTTTGGCAGAATAAGGTGCGTCCAAGTTTCCAGCCCGTAATCGAAGTTCTAGAAAAATTCGATTTGGCTCTATGGGAAAAACGTCATCGTTCCGCGCTTTGAAATCGAGGGTTTTTTCGGTCGGTGAGTTCTTCGATGAGGGCGAATCGAAGCGGATGCTGGCCAGAGGGGTCGCAAAAATTGAAGGACGCTTGCGAATGTGGGAAAAGCGTGCGGCGAACGTTCGTCGACCGAGTTATTGGGTTACGGGGATATATCGTGCGTCTAGTTCGGGCTCGGACCTAGTCGGTCACGTAGAAACCGAACCGATCACAAAGGCGATTTCAAATTTCCCTTGTTCTTGCTGCGATCGCGATGAGTATCGATCCTGCGGTCGCGCGCCGATCCTCTCCGTTTGGCCATCCGACCAGCTCAGTGCTGGCTAGCTTTGCTACCATTTCCGGCAGGAATTGCGCTTGATCAAAGAGATACTGGTACACCAATTTGGGATGTCGATCGAGCAATTTTTTAAATAAATTAATGTAGTGGCAAGTAGGTTATTGAAAAGAAAACGATCTCTTTAGCGAGGCATTCGTGAAGTTGCGGCACAACCACTTGTACAAAATATTTTTTCTTCTAATGCGAATTATGTTCACTCGTTCAGATTGGACAGGTCCCCCTAACTCTTTTTATCAGCACTTGCACAGCCAGTCGAAACTCCGTAGCGAATGGATGCTCGTAAATCAGCCGTGTCTCGCGCAATTATCGTCTCCGCTCGCGCGTTCTGGATTTATAGCAGGAACGGAGGCTCACGGTGCCGTTTAATTTGCGTGGAATTCCTCGGAAACGATGAATTCCGCGTCCGTCGCACATCGTTCGCCATTCGATCTCGCGGCGAAACTGATCTCGCGATTTAATAGCACGAAAGTCGCGTAAATCCTCGGGATCCTCGATCGTCCGACAGAGATCGACGCGGCTTCATTCTTTCGAAAAACCTTCGCTCCATTGAGTCCGAATACCACTCACCCATGGCAGGCGATGTTTCATCCCTTATGCGCGTTGAATGTCACGTGAGTTATACTCGATTCATTCTTCCCATGGACATGCTTATGGATTTTGTGTGCGTGGTTGGAATCTTGGAATCTTTTATATGTGGGATTCAATTAAAAATGGTTTTAAACAAATTAATGAAGATCTTAAAGCAATTCTCTAACCTGACAGTTATTTTCCGAGGGGAAAGATATATAAACTTTTTACATCTGTCATACAAGAATTCACCCTTAAAATCGCATTTTTTTCAAATTATTGCGTCGATATTGAAAAATGTGCAGGGAAACTCGACGTCGATAGGATATTGCTCTTCCTTCCACTTCTCGCGTTCTTCTCGCGCTCTCGGTCTCTTGGTGGCGTTGAAATCGATTCGGTGACGCTTTTCGAAAGTTCACCGATGGAGGTTCATCGCGAATTTCCGCCTCGTGCCGTCGCCGTGGAGACCAGCATGCGGAAAAGAGTTCTCCTCTCGCGACCACGCCGCGACTTTAGCCACGAGAGAACCTCTCTCTCTCTCCTTTCTCCCCGTTCCCTCAGGTTAATGAGATCGCTGGCTCATGTTCGTCTAAAAGCGATCCGACGTCAACGATAAAGGGCAACCGGCGATCGATTCGCGGACAATTTGTTGTTGAAAATAAATCCGGACAGGGTTCCCGAGATGGCCGCGTCGCTGGACGAAGAAGCAGAAACCCGCAGCCTCACCTCTCGAAAATAGATCAAAGCTGTCTCGTTCAGTGTGCCGCACCATTTCAACGCTTATTTACTGCTCGGTTTTTCTGTCGCGGACACCCCGACCCTTCAAATTTAATTTCTCCCACGCGCGCGCTCTTCACATTTGCATCCCCAGCTGATCTTGTTAGGTGCGAATGCGAGTATGATTCGAGCGTGCCAGAAATTTACACCTTTTCCCTATGCTAGCCTCGTACCAATTTTCATTACTTCAATCCCTTGCCCTATAATGAGTCTGACTCGTCATGGTGATTCCAAACAAAATCTATAACAGATAAAAGTAAATATTAAAGTAAGTACAGCTAACGAAATCTAAAAGTTGATTTAAATGAACTGAGAAAATACACGTGTTCAAGTTGGAAATAATTATTTCAAGTGTTAATACATCGTAAAAAATGTTGTATAATTGCAGTATTAATCTTTATTTACAAGATTAGTCGATATCTTAATTTTACGTTCGAATTTTAATTTTAACAACGCCGTGGACTTTCTTGCAGACCCAGTTATAGAGCACGCTAACATGATATGCATAAAGAATGAATGCAGATAGTGCTTTGGCAAACAAAATAGTTGAAAATTTATATTTTAACCACGCGCGACTCTCTACGAGTCCAGCGATCAATTAACGGTTCGTTGTTCCGTTGTCACCACGATTTCGCTTATAAATAAGTATGAATTAATTGATTCACATTGGTGGGGTAACGAGCACGCTCGTTTTCGCATCTAATCGGCCGTATCGCACCGCGTGTATAATAATTCGTGTCACAACACCTCGCTTTGTTGTCCTTATTGCGTACCAATGATGGTAATGGAATCGCAGAACCGATAACGAGGCCTGGATTTTTTCATAGTGACGCATTCTACGTTGATCTATTTCCATTCGTCCTCTATGCGACATAATGGGAACATCAGGAGGCAGACAACAATAAAAGATGTGTTGCGAGAGACATTGCAGAATATTGTGTGCTAATCAACTGTAATAGAATCATTAGAGTAACGTGATCAACAATGACAACGATGAAACAGGAACAAAATAAAAATATACCTTCCCTTTTGACAATTTTAATAAATGCATACTGTCCGCAGTATTGCTATTATTGTCAGCTCGTTTATACATATTGTTGCACATAGAAGCCAAACTGAAACGATTCAATTCCGCATCCCGTTATCGTTACTTGGCCAGTTTGCAATAAACTATTTCAATGTTAATAGTGCTGTGATAATATTAAAATACTAAGAATTAAGAGCGAGTAACATTTATCCTAAATATAGTTCAACGAATCTTTATGGGTTATTATTAAAAAGCATTTATTGAAATAAAAGTAAAATATATAATCATGCTATTGTTGCATTATCGACTGATTCAAATTATTGAACGAAGCAATATAATTGCATTTAATTTCTCTTAGAACCAATTTTTGTGTGCACTTCAGGAGATGCGCATCATAATCACTGATTATTTGATTAGGGTTCAGCAAGGATCGATGCAACAAGCCTCACATCACCCGCGCGGTATCCGTAACAAAAAGGACTGTAACGTGGAAAAACTGGGTTTGCCAGATTTTCGACAAATGGAAATCTTCCAGGTGACAGAGTAACGCGAAACGGCCGGAATTTTCGTCGACGAGAGACACGGTGTATCGAGTACGAGCACGTCAACCGGATTATCCGTTCGATTCAGTCTATCAACGTAAATTGAATCTGATCAGAATTGAATCTACACGGTGTTTGTATATTCTGAGCCCATCAGAGGCTCGTGTAGCTCGGGCATATACACTCGACGGGGATCCGGCCAGGTTCAAGGCGTGTTTACAGACAAAACTCGTCGATGTTTTCCGTTCCTCGATAGACTTGTACGTTCCTCCAGGTTCTCCTACGAACTCTTATTCCGAGTGTTTCGTTTGACTTGTACCTCGTCTCCAGAAACTGCCTGAGACTCTCACAAAGACAAACGATCTCAAAGACGTATTCTATCCACAAATTCGAAAAACGATTTCCGCGAAATAGTATTTTTCTTTGTATCGTACTCTTAAACATAATCTGTTTGATCGATTGGTTTCAAACCCGTACCTTCAGCACACGTCATGCTACAGTTGGTACTTAGGATGAATTCAAAATAATTTCACAAACCGTCTTCTTTAGCTGTGATGGCTATTTTTAAACTTGCACTAATTATAAATTAAATAAGAAGCAGTACTAACTCTCCCACTGTTTTATCAAATTTCTTCTGTACCCAATTGCTGGAATAATGGCAACTATGTTCTTTTTCCGTCGACGTACTCGATGGCTTGTAGCGTGCACAAATTTGATTTTTCCTTTATTAACAAATTTGTGTAGTTTGTTTACACATGTCCGGAAGTCTATACGGAAGTCCAGTATCAGATGCTGTTGTAGTTTGATAGTAAAAAAAATGAGAATAAGAAGCCTATGGGTTCAAGAAAAAAAATTACAGTAATCGCTGGTACCTTCGGCTCGACAGAACGTACACGAAGTATCGCGACCGGAAATTCGAGCTTCCTGGCCACTCGAAGCCTCGTTTTCCCACGTTCTCGCGGAAAAATCTCGCCGCTGGATTTTCCTCGGGGAAATCAACAGAATTATTGGGTCTATTTTCGCGTTCGAGCACTGTACATCGTGCTCGCCGTTACGAGTATTTGCAGCTACAGATGGAAATTGGGGATAATTAATGGAGAATCTTCGAACTTCCGGCATTCGTATTTCCGCGTTTTCCGAAGGTTCTCGTGCACGTTGTAAGCCAATAAACACGGGCCCTGGAAATACTGGAGCCGAACAGTTTGATTAGATTTGCTTCTTTAATACTTAATTAACCTGGAGTTCTATCCTCGATATTCTAAACAATTTTATGAATTTTAAAATGGAACTGAAAACCGTGCCGCGTCAATGAGGGTTTAAGATAGTGCACGCAAAATTTGGCCGTGGAAAAATTAATACTGTTCATTCTGGATTCTTATTTTAATCCTAAAATATTCTAACAATTTCAATTATCTTGAATTTTCATCAAGTATTATTAAATATTAAAAAGAATAAGAATATTAAAAATTAGAAAAACTTCTCACAAAGATCCAAGTCATTTGTCTAACAATTTAAGCATAGTTTCGCGTAATTTTCGATGACGCTATTTTGGAATTAGGATATTTCAGGTTATTGTTGTAATGAATGGTATCATATCTGTGCCACTTTTCGACCAAAGTCTCTCGCCGCGGCACGAGCGACTTGTCTTTTGCACTTAAATCTCTAACACGTGCACCGTCAGCTGAAAGCAGCTTTAGCCTCGAGGGGAATCGCCCGGGTTTTATCAGATTTCCCGTAGCTCTGCGCTTCAGATTTACCTGAGAACGTGTATTCGGACAACAACCGACTCCGAAACACCCCTGTCGCAACGACTTTTCGATGAAGTTTCATGTTTGGTGGAACGAATGATACTATCCGTACACCATTCGTTATACAATTATAGATTGACAACGTAAGGCACGTGTCTCACGGTGATTTTTAGAGGCTATTTTACAATGACGTTAAACGAGCAGTTTACATCCGCCTTTCTACAGCGACTAACAAAACGATCAACGCGATTGTTCGATCATCCCAGCATCGAGTAACGCGAGCAGGACGGGTCCGCGTAGCATAAAACGCACGACGATTCTCCGCGTGGAATCCGCAGAAGTTTCGAATATCCGTCGAGGACGATATTTTTCGCGGTCGCCGCGGTCGGCTCGAGTTTTTCCTCTTCGTAATTTGTAATACAGATCTGCGGGTCTGGCCGCACGTAACATCCGCAGGCAAATATACCGCGAGGCCACACCGAAAAAGCAACAAAAAAGAACCGAAGAGATCGAAAGAGAAAAAAAAGAAATACGAAATCGAGAGAGCAGCTGGTGGAACGGTCCTCGTGTTTGCTGTTTGCTCCTTCCGCGTTACGGGGAACGAGCGGTGTATCGCGCGGGTAGTTACAATTTAGCTTTTTAAGTGCTCGGGGAATGAATAGTCGCGATGCGCAGCCGTGAAAACTGGCAAAAAGGTCGAGCCGACGATCGGTGGTCGCGCACGAGGTTGCCGTGGAAACTAGTTTCGTTCCTCTCGTGACTCCAACGCGCAAAAAACCTGTGCTCCGATATCGTCGGCACACAATGGAGAGCCTCTAAAGCGCGTCGTCAGGCTGCGCAGATGGGTTTCGCGATCGTTGAACACCTGTCGTGCGTGTTTCCTCGGCGAGGTGCGCGCCGATAGCGCGCCGATAACAACGACAGAGGTACGCTCCTCGATTCTCAGAGCCAGATGTTAAGAGAGCTCGGACAGATGTTAACTAAACTGGAATCGACTAAGCCAGGATGCTAATCGATCCAACTAAACGCCCCCTGATCTGGGACAACCCGATCTTCGGAAACCCCCTGCCAGGGCACAGCAATGTCTGGACACATGCGAAATCTTCCGGACCACGTGTTACGTGGTTTTAAATTGTTGCCTGCTCTTTATCTTTGATTATTTTCTCATTAAACTCGCACTGGCGTATTCGTCACGGTACTGTGTAGAAAACGCTACCCAATACGAAACAATACTGTTCATATCTATTCGTTTTAGCCGCGATATAGTGGGACCTGTGCTATCCGAACTACGGGCTTGAAAAAACCTTTAAAAGATCGGCAAAATGCAGATGTAACATCGAAGTTGAAGAGTTCGATCGTTTATAGTTTTACATGATCATCAGCAGTGTAGTCATTAACCTCCCCGTTAATCGAATTACAAAGCCCAGCCGATCCAGGAAGAGCAACCAGCAGCCGGGTTTCATCCCCGGAGCAGACTAAACAGTTCCTCGGCCTGAAGAAAATTGCAGTCGAAGAGAATAATCTGCCGACTCGTCGTCGTCGCGAATCGACAATCGATGCCCGTTGAATAGCGGGCCGGGGCTGAAACGTCTTGTTCTTTCGAATCGCTTTTGTCCCGTGGACCTCTCCGCCACGAGTGGCTCTCGTTTCCGCTTTGCGGTGATTCCCGATCGGCGAGAGAGCGGATCCCGGTAAACTCTTAATTAGCGGCGGTCTAAATCCGATCCTCTCTTCCGTTGTCCTAGGACATCATTATCGTTCCTGCCCACGTACCGGCGACAACGGCGATGACAGTGACTATATACCCCTTAACCGACATCTTATTCCGTTGATACAACGTCGCTGGTTTATTTATTAGGTCGTGAATCACTGGCCGCGTAGTCTCGAATAAAAGCACCGACCAGCGAACGACGTGACGTCGAGATTGGACCCGGGGTAACGGTACCCGGTTCTTTAGATCAGGTGTCCCATTTCTTCCAATCTCCTCTCTGACAAACGCTCTTCATGCTGAAAGCCCCCGTAAAACGAGATACTTGCCTCCGGAGCAGCGAAATTTCCTTCTCCGTCGAAAGCCGATCGCATTCAACCCAAAACTTCCGCGTATCTTCCATTATCCAGTATTTATTGCGCGCTCAGTCTCTGCGAAAGTGGATTATTTTCCTTTGAAACCTACACCGGCGTATTCGCGACAATTTTCTAATAATATGACACCCAACACCGAACAGTTTCGATCATATTCACTCGTTTATCGTCGAACTTGTTGTTTAGACTCGAAAATAGATACAAATACCAGGTAATGATTGAAATATCATCAGGAGACTTCAGCGTTCGGATAAACGAAGTCCGACAATATTGTGGATTAAAGGAACAAATGTGCTCCGAAATATATCATGTTGGGACTCGTTTTAATCGGAAAAGCGTCGCGAATACGATGCTAGAACTTTCATGCAACATTAATGGAAATTGGTTTTGTAAACAAGGGATTAATATTTTCCGGTTCAGATCCCTGACGACAACAAGCATCATAACGGTTGGTCCACGCGGTCGTGAAGTGCCAGAGTCAAGCTCTAGCGCCGTGTCTTCTGATCTCGATTCCCTAATCGCGGCGGAAAGTCGACTCCGTTGTCGATTCGGCTGTTCCCGTTGTCTCTCTCCCGGCGATTTCCACGAAAACTGTTGGAACGTTGATCACAGACGGAGTCCCTTTATTTACGGGTACAATGCGACAAAGAAAATGCGGCGGCACGGGCACGTTTTCTGTGCGACTCGTAGGAGAGACGGTCTGAGAGAAGTGCAGCATCGCGGAACAGAAACCGGTCCAGTGCGCAGAACAGACTGCAACGACGAGAGACATACAGACCCGTTCCGGAGTAGTCTCGTGGAGCAGCGAATCTCGAAGGTGGCTGGCGCCGATTGTGCTATTGTCTCTGTCGGAGCAGAGTGCAGAGGGTTTCTGGGGAAGGGAGAGGAGAGTGTCTGTGGGGACGGAAACGGGGCCGGTCAATAGAGCATGGCTCTATGCGATTCGATAGAGACAGGTGCGTTCCTCTGGACCGGGAACATGTCTACCTTTTCGGAAGACATTCGGGAATGTACTGGATCAGACAGGGCAAGGAATGGATCTTGGCTTCCTTTCGTTGTTTTCGAGACATTCTCCTTTCGTACTTTCCAATTATTAATCATACACTCTCATGAAACGTTTATACACTCCTGGCGATATTATTTCAGTCTCATTCTATGTATATTCACAGATTGACGAATTCCCTAGTAAATAGTGTACTCTTCAATTTCAAGAAATTTAAGTAGGGTACATAGAGAACATAGGGTATAATGGTATGGGGGTAGACGATATAATATGAATAGAGCATGAGAAGATGGAGGAGTTGAAGAATAAAAAGAAAATGATGCCTGACTAGGGGCGTATGAGTAGAGCGTAAGGGTCTATATGAGTTGAAGTTGAAGTGTATAGTGTCACTAGGCAATTAGGGAACATGTAAGTAGGGGACGAAGCAAACCCAAGTAGAGAACAGTGGAGCGTAGATAAATAGACGTTCAAGTGTAGAATATGGTAGGAAATTTTAGGGTACCTTCATGATATGTACACCTATCTGAAGAAGTATCTATGACGAAAATATGCGAATAATGTAGAAAAATGAAACAGCTAAAAATAAATAGAATCATGATAGAAAGATTCCCAAGTAGCTCCGAATATACAATTAAAGTGGAATAAGAAAATAGCTGAAGAAAGATGGACGCGCAAGTAGCTTGGAATACGCGTCCGGATGAGGAGAACAGAGTAGCCAAAGGAAGACTATAATCAGACCAATGTGTGCAGACCGACTATCTACGCACAGCAGCAATCACGCGACGTCCGTCTCCGGAACCTCCGCAAGAGGTTTCACTCGCGCACACAGCGTCTCACCTACATAGAAACCCGGAACAATGGAAAATCTTCTCGGAATGTAAGAATATTCCTCCTTTCCTCCTCCGCGCTGCCGCAAACTCGCGGCCGAGGATGAGCTTTCAGGCCGAACAATGCCAAAGCGTGCTCGGTGTGTTGTTACGCAACCGGCGTGCGAGTCGTCGTCGGTACGAATCAACGAAATGGTTAGAGGAGAATAAATCGTGCTAATTGCCCTGGACTCGATAACTCATCCTCCGGCCACCGGGTCAATAAAGTGCCACGAGTATTTACGCGACTCGGGCATCGATAATTTGTTCTGTCGCGTTTTCTGCAAACATTTACACTCGCGTAATATTCGCGCGAGGGTTTTCCTCTGCACCGTAAATATACGACGCGGGTTACGAGCCCGGCGCAATTTTATCAGAGACTCCTCTGTATATTTAATTGCCTGCGAATGGACTCGCGAAATGTCGCGAATTACGCAATTATGATTTTCGGTGACCGAAATCAGGAAATATAGAGGGCAAGCAATTTATACATACTACATTATAATCATTAATATCGCTTTAGAGTATGCCATTTATGACTACAGTCACTCGCAATAATATTCGGACACTATTGAAGAGGCGATAACCGTGCGTTAATTTCAGCATTAATATATTCATGTATAATGGTGTTCACTGTATGTCAATCATATTTTTTACTTCGTACCGTTGGTCACTGATGACCCGCGCAACATCCAACGTGTTAATAAATTGTTGAAATGTTTGAAAAATAAGGATCCGTCGCAAAAAGAGGCAAATTAGGGATAATTGAAAATTGCGTTCACTCGAGGCTCCGTTTCCAGGAAAATCGAACACGAAGGCTCCTTGGCAACGCGTGATACTAAACACGGCTATGCTACTTGTCTGTCCATCGCTTACCTATTCTACTGGCAGTTGATCGCTCGCTCATTCTGGTACGATAATCAATCTTCTCCAAAATTGAGTCTTTGCGAAGAATATTACCCGTGAATTGATAATTTCTAAATCGTTAAGTGACGTCTTCCATTTCCAAAAATTTTGTTTTCGCCGGACTACGGATTTTTACACAAAATAAAAATTGTCTCGCAATTTCATTAGGACGTTTATTGAACTTTATCAAAATTCTTCATCCATTGACATATGGGAACAAGTCTGCCGATAATGAAATAAAATTCATTGAACAATTTTGAAAGTTTGGAAATTGATTGGAGCGTGAACATTGCCACGTCCCATGGTGCATGCGCCATTATATTATCCGAAACCATGGCGGTGCACGCACACAGTTGCAACTTTTTTCGAGTAGCCCGCACCGTGGCCGCAGTCTGCCGTTGACTGCGGCGCGTGCACGTGTAAAACACCTTTAAAGTGCAATCGTCGGTTCGTTGACTCTGCGCCGCTTCCGTAAGCAAAGCGTTCCACCCGAAACAGAGTTTCCATGTGCGCGACGGAACTAACAACACACACCCACATACGCACACACCTTCATCCACCGAGAAAAGCATTCCTGCGGAAGGAACGCCGGGCCGAAACGTTAACGAACTCCTTTGACAACGATATTACGCAGATTACTAATTAATAATCTCAACGAAAGCGATCCCCGAATCTCTGCACACCGAAGGTCCCCGAGGACAACTTCGGAGGAATGAGAGTGATTTCTAGTTCCATTTTGAAGCTGGAGCAATTAGTTTGCTGCAGGATGTGAAAATTTTGTTTATCAAAAATTGCAATTTATCGGAATTGTAGAAACTGTTAAAAATTGCAATAGATCGGAATTGTAGGAAAAAACCTAAAAGTTGCATTTTACAACTTTTTTATGTGGGCCTATATTAAAAATTTTTAAAATACGTTTTATAGGTGTGTGTCAGTTATATGCACTGGTAAAGTTACATTGAAATCGACTTGGTGTTCGATTAAAATTCTTGTCGCTCAATGTTTAATAAATTCTATCTGAAATGGGATAATCTAAACTCGTCACCGCATAGTGTAACAACTTCAATTACTAAATTCGCAACCAGACAGGCTTTTGCGAGAGGACGATCGAATTCTCCATTTTTCCAGAAATAAATGAGTATTCGAACCAGGCCAGATATCGTTCTCATGAAACGAAATTACGGTTCTCGTCCCACGAAGAACACCGGAAGTCGGTCGTCCCATGAAAAAGCCGTTGATTACGCGTGTAACGAGCGATCGGAAAATGTGTTTGTGTCGTTCGTTTCCGCCTTGACCTTACGCACGTTCCGCCGCGCCTTAACGAGCCCCGATTCGCGCAATTTATATTCCGCTGCCGCGACACGATAGTAACGGAACAGAACCGTGGCGATATTACGATTCGGAAAGCGTGAGCCACCAACCCCTCCCCGGCCATAGAGTTGCGAGTTTTCTTTTGCTCGGCCATGGTTCAGCCATTAAACCGCGACGGGGGTGGGAAAAGCTCCGGGAAATTTTTCTTTCCTTTTGTTCCGCTTTCGTCTAGCCCCCGTAGAGAGCGCCTCTCTTTGACGCCGGGCTCTATGCAACGAGATCGCGAAAAGCTTCACACGGAAACGCTTTCCGCGAAACGGTCGTCTTTTTTCTCTTCTCTTCCGTTTCGCCGACGGCAAAGCTAAACTTCCGTTCCGCGATTTTCAACGAATTTTTCGTACCGAAATGGCTGGAGCGAATCCATCGCGTTGAATTTGCCAGTTGCGCGTGCTGATTGTAGTAATTAAATTCGTGACCCTTTGCGGATTTGTTTTTTGCGGAATCGGTGTATTTGAATGAATTGCAAAACTATAAGATCGGTTTGACAAATATGAAAATACAGTTGCGTTGTTCCCAACTCGTTAAAATTAAGAAGAAATAAATCCCCACGTAGCTCGCGGACGTTGATTTGTATTTTGCATAAAACACCGTTGTCTACCCAATAGCGCGAAATGGCTTTGATAGTGAACCGGAACCGGAGAAAACAAATTCAAATATCTCGTCCATTCATCGTCGTTCGACTGCAACTAATTCACGGTATCGCGGGAAATTGCGCGGGGGCGAGGATCACGAGTCGATGAGCATTATTATTGCCTTGGCCCTGTATTTAGTGTTTCGGACAGCCGGCCACTTCCGGCCGGATGTTCATAAGACACTGCGCCACTCGAACCTGACCCGTCTTGCTATATGCAAAGCATATCGATCGCTGGCAGCGCACAGAGTCTCGGTTGGCTCCGCGATGCGCTGTTATCTTGTCTCTCTGTCCTCCTGTTTGTGTTTTTTCGACCGCGTCTGTTGATTTCAACCCGCGATAACACCCCACTTGTATCTACACGCAATTATCGAGCTTGAAGCAAAAGCAATCCAACTCGAGAAAAAATTGAACCGTAAAAACACCTTGCACGATTCGTTTCGCCGACTCCCTTCGCACAAATTCTGCTCGCCATTTTTGTTGCATCCACCGGCTACAGCAGTCTCTCCGTAACCGTCGTATCGTCGGGTCTGCCAAGCCACAGTTACAGAAGAGGTGTTACATTCATTAGCATTCGAATGGTGACTCAGAAAGTCATCACTAGAAATTGCTGTTCCATTATTCAAAATATTGTTTACATTATTAACTATGTTGGTATCTAATCAATTACGAAACAGTTAATGGAATGGAATTACACTAGGGCGGAAGAAATGTTTAATTTTTGAGTTAAAACAGCTCCAAGTGCAAAGGGTTAATATTGGACCATACGACTCGATTCTGATTTGACAAGTTAGTAGAAGTTAGAAAAAAATACCAATAGTTGTATTCTGCAACTGTTTTATGTCGGTCTGTATTGAAAATTTACGTTCCTAAGGGTCGCCAATCTGCCCAAATAGTGCTAATTGAAACAAAAATTGAAAGCAAATTATGCAATTGAGTAAACTTCTTTTTGTACTCGAACGACATACCATTAAACTAACGAGCGCATAGAATTGGATGTACGATTCTTTCTCGTAATTTTGACGACGGAAACGTAACACGATTTCAGTAGGAACGGTGAATTTTTGCAAACACGGAGATCGTTCGGCAGCGAATTCGACTGCGCCAACCGAGGTCGAATCGTCCTCAGAAATTGAATTTGCGGGAGACATACTCTCCGGGGCTGAACTAGCGCAGCGACGTAGCAAATGTCACGCTCGATCTGACCGTGTTTCAACCCCCTTGTACCCGGAGCCACCCCCTTAGCTGCCTTGTTCTTCCTTTAATGAAATCAGAATGGTGTTTGATCTAGTTTCGATTCCGGTTTCGTTGCAGAGACTACATAACGAGGCGTTTGTTCATACCTAGGCCTGTACAATTGTTACCAGACCGTTATAGCATTAACCTACTGGCGAACATTGATCCGCGCGAATTGCACCGCTCGGACATGATCGCGCCTTGCTTTCGCCTCAGCTAGGGGCTGCATAATGAAATATGCAACGTGGACTAGAAAATCCCTATCGCAACACCCCGATTTTCACGATTTCATATCAACGGGTACGAAGAGAGTGTGCTAATAGGAACTTGTTCGATGTTCATTTCGAGTAACATATATGTCACAACGATTTTTTCTACATTGAAGATAATTAACTTTTGTTTAAGTTAACACAACAATGTTTTATTTTTGATATTCTCATGTGACAAACAAATATAGAAATGAAGTTAAAACGTTGCTTAACGTTCCCTGAAAGAAATCTTGTCTGCTTACAGTACTATATCTTTGAATACGGAAAATAGTTACATCTTTATTGGGTTCGTAGGATTGCATAGCCCTTGATAAGATTGTACATCTTTATCTTCTGTGGCGGCGGATGTACAAACCTTTTACATAATGTTTCGTACATTTTTCTAAGCAGGTTTTTGATCATGTTGTAAAAGAGTCTATTAGAGATACACGACATTCACAATTTGCTAACGAAGCATCGAGTCGTAGTGGGAATCCAATCTGTTGGTAGTTCGTAAACCATTAGCCATTCGAGTTAACGATTGTTCGGAGAGCGAGAGAGAGAGAGAGAGAGAGCACGCATAATTGCCGTTCATGCCAGCCGTTGGACCGCGAAATCGTGTGTTTGGTAATAAGACCGAAGTAATAAAGTTTCTCTAACATTTCAAGTCACGAAGTGGATTCCACCTGGACAGCCAACAGCATTACGATCCGATTTGCACCGGCATAATTCGCCGGATGCAACAATGCTACACGATGAAATTCGGTTCTCCGAGTCGAGACGCTCGAACGATTATAATTCGCGACATCTGGAATCTTCGCGTTAATGCTACTCCGAACAGTTTCACGACTCTATACATATAGTCATCGAATCGGAGGACGAGGAAATAGCTCTCCGTATCGGCTTGGATCAGGCTTGGCTCTCCTCTCTTTCTCATTCTCTTTATTGAAGCTACTCTTGATCCGCGTATCATGCCAGCGTATCCGCCCGAGAAATATCCATCTGCGCCAATAACCGTCGGCGACGCTCGAAAATAATATCGCCCCGGCTCGCTTGATTCGCATTAGGCTGGTGACTGAGCTCTCGTCGCCTAGTCCCGCTTATACCACCCTTGCCGAGACGTATTCGCTCGAACCAATCGTCTATCTGTACAATTATTCAGATATTTCCGATGTGGAGAAACGTCAAGATATCGTCAGATTTTTTGTTAAAAATACAAAGGTTTAACTGAAGTTAGAATATGAATCGTTCCCAAGCTAAAATAAGTACAAAGTCGCGTGGCTGATAAGCTTTTTGGAAGTCCGTCTTAATAGATACACGCGTCATAATTTTTTGCGAAAATGGGCTCATTGATTCAATTGTGTTCCTCACTGTATTTCACGTACCTCGTTTTAACCCCTTTCCGTGTCATTCTCTTTACAGTTACAGCGGTTAAAACGTCTTTATCCCGAAAAATGTCGAAGAACAGAAAAGAAAATTTATATTTTTTGTATGGCTACATTTATTTCAATGCTTAAATATTCATCGCAAACGAATCAAATTTTATTTCATTGAAAAAGAAAGGCGTAACGTTCATATTTGTTAGACTTTGTGACAAGCGCGACTCGTTAAAATGCGGCAAAGGGTTAAAAGAAAGAAAAAGCGTGGAAAGTGAACAGTATGCTAACAGGTGTAATGTTGTTGTTGCAGATACAGGCGAAGCGCGAGCTGTTCTTCAAAGGAGACAACACGGGTCTAATATCCTCGCCTACGGTTCCGTCAGTGCCGCCCCCGCAACCTCCGTCGCAGGCACCGTCGTCGGTTAGCACGTCGACGACAACGAGCACGACGACGACGCTAGCGTCGCCGAACACGGCGCCATCAGTCCCGACGACCGGTTACACGAGCGTGACCTCTTCAGCGGCGTCGATCACGAAGCCCCGGTTACCCTCGTCGACGGTGATCCTGAATCAAAACGATGGTTCCGAGATCGACAGTAACAAACGAGACTCGAACAGGACCAACAACGACAGCAACAAAGAGGCCGCTGTTCTTCATCATCCCAGACCCACGCCGCTGACCAAGCCGAAGGAGCTCGACGGATACGTCGGGTTCGCGAACCTGCCCAATCAAGTCTACAGAAAGGCGGTCAAGAAGGGCTTCGATTTTACTCTGATGGTCGTAGGTCAGTCGCCCTCCGATCCTTCATTGTTATCCATCGTTTTACAATCTATTGAAACGTCTTTGTCGCTCATAGTTAGCTAAAAGACACGGTTAACACATTGGCCCACAAAATCGAGATCATTCAGTCAATGTAATCAGTAGACTGCGAATCTTTCTGCATTTATATCAAAATTGATGAGATACGAAATTGTTGAAAAATCTTTTAATTGAAAATGATAATATATGATATCTCCTCTATTAAAATCGTTAATGGAAGAAATAACATTCGATTTAGTTTCTGTTTCTTGCAATCGATGCAGACAATTTTTATTTTGCATGAAGATCCGCAGTCTAGTAATAGAATTGCGGTATTGAAGCTTATCGTGGAAATAGGGCACAAGAAGAGGGTGATCAACCCTTTAGCGAGTACAGTATTCCATGCTATACATTCATCTTTTAGTGGAACTCTTTCAATCATATTCTCTCACTGTCGGTACGTGGAATTTGTTAAGAATGCCTGTCGAAGCAAAATAAGTTTTGTGCAGAAACAGCAACTGATATGCTATGAGTCAACGGTACGTGTATTGGATCGTAAAACGAGTTTGCGTTCTCGATACTAATTCAATGTATTTCGAATTTTGAAACGTTTGTAAAATGTTGAAAAATTGCCGTAACTTCGCTGTCAACTCGGTCAAAATTGCTTTGATTTTGAAAGGACTTTTTGTATTAATTTTAGAATGTATTCTAGCCTGCAAAGTAATCGATTTAGCAAATTTGGGGTTACTTTATTACATTTCGCTCAGTATTCGAGCTTCGAATAACATTGTAAGGTAAACCAAGGGAGAAATAAGTTGAAAAGTCCATCTAAAAACGTTGATGAGAAAGAATATCCGGGAAAGCTGACGAGCGGGGGGTCTGAATGGACCCAGGCGTGACAGAGTGCGCAGCCGTCCATAACATTCCCCGGTTCCAAGGGTTAAAGCCATCCACTCGGCTTTCTACCGTGTATACTCTGTTTATTCTGAACTGAACTGAATTCGTTTTCGCGAATGGGACGTTGGGCGGAATTGCATCGCACGACGTCCTGCGACTCCCTTCATTAACGTCCATTGTGTAAATGGACGTACAATGGCCGGTTTGTGTGTATACGTCTGTGTACGTTTTCTTTTTTTTCGCTGTCCCCCTCCTCCTTCGACGAGGTTCCCGAGATCGAAAGACAAAGAGATATCCCCGTTCCTTCTCGCGGTTGGTATTTCAATTTCACCGAGGATATTGCCTTATGAACTTCCATCTGCTTAACACGTGCAGAACTCACCCGTTTCACCCGGCTGGATTAGGGCTGTCTTCAAGTAGCAGGGACTCTCATTTGCATTCCCCTGGGGCGCTCGCAACCCGCTAAGCGCCGGCTAGGTAACTAGCTGGTTCCCGCATCGTGAAACGCATCAAAAGATTTTTTAGAAATTCTATTCTACAGACCTTTCCTCCATTTGTGAGTGCGAAGTTTTATGTAGCATAAAAATTGGTTACATTAATTGCAAGGT
Organism: Lasioglossum villosulum; assembly: GCA_963971365.1. Taxonomy (NCBI): domain Eukaryota; kingdom Metazoa; phylum Arthropoda; class Insecta; order Hymenoptera; family Halictidae; genus Lasioglossum; species Lasioglossum villosulum. The sequence goes on from OZ020499.1 coordinate 32,836,434, forward strand.
CGATGCTTTTCTTCGGGAAGCGTACGAGAGTGTCTTTAAATTCTTAGTCATAGACTTCTTGCAGTAAATGCATAAAATCAGCATTCAGCTAGGCTAGTACAGGTTGTTTGGAGAGGAATTGCAAGATGATAGGGACAAATTCTGAGTAGATGGTTTTACGTCCCACTTGTTATTGGCGAAAGCGAGAACAGCGAAAAGTTTTTCCGGTTTCAACATTCCAGCCTCGCCAATGTTATTCGGTAAGAGTGAGTGCAGTGGCGCGAAAGTTATCGCGGCGAACGTTGGTCGGGATGAAAGTTTGAAATTTGAGAATATAGGCGGTCCGCGGCTATTATTAGCGCCGTTATGAACAGCGTCGTTTTCTCCGTAAATAGAGCAATTGAAGTGCTTAGCCTTGGGAGAGAGAGAAGGCACGGCACTTTAGCCAGTTCAAGGTACCCAGACCGAAAGGTCAGGACACCATTTGGTAGTTAGAACCGTGCCCTGAAAAAACTGTACGACTCCCCGTTGCTATAAACTCTCTACGAACCCCAAATACATCATGGTTCATGTTTAAACAAAAATGAAAAACAGCTTGATCTTTACAATTCTTTTTCAAAATAAAAAATAATATACCTTGGGATGAAACTGTTTGTATCGGGGAGGTTGTATGTTTGTGCAATTCTTTTCTTTTCTTCAGTAAAAATATTAACATTTGCCAAAGATGTAGTCGGTATTATTAACATTTATTCGTGTGGTTTTCAGGGGAGTCAGGACTGGGCAAGTCGACTTTGATCAACTCGATGTTCCTGGCCGACATATACAGCGCCGAGTACCCAGGTCCCAGCCTTAGGATTAAGAAGACTGTAGCCGTAGAGACTAGCAAAGTGTTGCTGAAGGAAAACGGTGTGAACCTCACTCTGACTGTTGTCGACACACCAGGTTTCGGCGACGCGGTTGACAACAGCAATTGGTAACGTGGAACTTGTCTCGATGAGTCTGCAAAATAGCTATCCACCCTCCGATTTTGGAAATTGAAATTTATAACTAGTCTGCGGGTGTTTATGCAATTTTTAAATTTTGTAGATACATTGTAAGAAAGCGGGACCAAATGAGATCCTGTTTTCATGGATAATATTTGTAGATTCAAAATACTCCAACATGTTTTGAAAATTTTTATAAGCCTTATAAATGCATAAAGATCCACAGCCTATTTATAACATAATGAAAAATTATCAAAATCGGAAGGTAGGTAACTGGTAGCTGATTTTACAGAGATATACTCACGGATTCTAATTTCAGTTGGGTGCCAGTAATCGAGTACATCGAGTCGAAGTACGAGGAGTTCCTGAACGCAGAGTCCCGAGTAGTCAGAAGACAGATACCAGACAGTCGGGTGCACTGCTGTCTTTACTTTGTCGCGCCCTCGGGCCACGGCTTGAAACCATTAGACGTTGAGTTCATGCAACGTCTCCACGATAAAGTGAACATCATACCTGTCATTGCGAAGGCAGACACCATGACACCCGACGAATGTGCCCACTTTAAGAAACAGGTATGTCCGTGATGTATACTCTCGTTGTCATGCACTATTGTGCATAGAAAGTATCTATCTGCGTTTTCAGAACGACTGCTTCTTGAATCTGCGAAAATATAGGGTTTGTTCCCACTTGTTTAGATTCTGAACGAGATCGCACAACACAAGATAAAGATCTACGAGTTTCCCGAAGTCGAGGAAGAGGAGGAGAGCAAACTACATAAAGTTCTTCGAGATAGGGTCCCGTTTGCGGTGGTGGGCGCGAATACTGTCGTCGAACAGGACGGTAGGAAAGTTCGTGGAAGGAAGTATCCTTGGGGAATCGCGGAAGGTGCTTACTCTAATAAATTTAAAACTGGCTTACTAGAGAACATACCGAACTGGCGTTCACAGATTACGGAGAAACATTGATGAAAATACTTGACTCATTTTTTTCTTTTGGAAACTATCGAAACTTGAAAACTACTGAAGTTAGGACAACTCTTTAAATAGCAAAACTCTGTAACCTTTAATAAGAAATGCAAAACAGATTCCTGAGAATTGAGTTTCTATAAAACCTACTAGCGAAAAGAGATTATAATTTTTGTAGAAACAGCTTTCGAGCGAAGTTTCATGCAAATCTGTGGAAGTCACGCAACTATGTTACCTTGTCGGAGCACGTTATTGATTATTCTGAGGTTTGATGCAACTCACGTCCTTTTTCGTTCGACAGTGGAGAATTTGGAGCACTGCGATTTCATCGCCCTTCGGAATATGGTAATCAGAACGCATCTACAAGACTTGAAAGACGTGACGAACAACGTACATTACGAGAACTTCCGGTGTCGCACATTGGCAGGCATCGGCGTTGACGGAAAGCCGACGAAAGTCTCAAATAGGTAAGCTATACAGAATATTCAAGCCCCATCCAGAATAAGAATATTCTATACTTTGACTAGAAAATGAGGTGAACCTGCAGAACAGCTACCTACCCTCCAATTTCGTTAATTTTTGTATATGCTATGGATCTGGACATTTGAACAATTTTTTCCTGTGACAGTAAAGGAAAAAGTCCTTCAGAATATCAATTTCTACAACGCATCCAAAAATCATCGAAATCGGAGGGTAGGCAGCCGTTCCGTAGGTTCATCGAAAACGAAACCGACTTCGGAGATACCGTCCAGTTTATTTTTGAAATTGAAAGTGCGCGTTCAGGTCAGCGAATACAGGTCGATCAATATAATACAGAACAGTACAATATATGGTGAATATAACACTACGATCCTGTAATAGGTCGATCACATCAGTTTACTTTTCCTTTTTAGCGCAAAACGTTTGACAAAATGCTTGTAGCGTTTTTTTCGTTTTTACTGTGAAAAATTTCGAAAAGCTTGTGCATGCAAACTATTAAGAGAACATTGTATAAAGACCAAGAGTAAGATATGAGATTGTTGAATAATAACAATTAGCGGCCTGGTTTAAGGCGCGCGTTCTTAGAAAATAAGCTAGAGAGGAAAGTGCTCCTGAAAACACATATCTCCAATGGTGTACATCCTCTACTTGAATTTTAATGCTGGTTTCTTATTGGTTAGTTTGTGCCCCCCAGGAGTGATGAACAGTTTCATGACAGTGTGGTAAGTCTTTCAATAAGGCCAGGGTATCGTGTAATATAGTTTTGTGTGCACAAGCCTTGTCCAGTTTCCATTTACTGCGTACTATACATATAGTGTCTATAGGTGTATTTAGTTAAAGGGGGGTTCACTCCATCAATTAATTAATTAATTATCTATACCCATATTGTGTGCATTCCGTTCAGGATAGATCTACAGTGGCAGTGAACCCTCTAAAGTTCAGCTCATTTAGTTTCTGTAAGTAGATTGCATTAGAAAATATTTTTCATAAACTCTGTCATTTTCGGTTTAACATCATGTTGCTATCTATAGTTAGCGTCATTAGGTATACCATACTGATTCTGCTTGCTTTCTAGAACAGACTTTTCTGGGGTACCCCGTGGCCCAATTTTAACGATGCTTCATCAGTGTAGTATGAAACTCGAAAAAATATTTAACATTTGCAGATTACAGATTTTTCTGAATCGGTTTATGTATATATATATATTTCAAGTTCATTTTTATCCCCCCAATGGAAATGATAGCTGAAAAAAATATTTGTATATTTTTTCATGTTTTATATTATACTGCTTTATATTACAAAGGAAACTATATTCCTTTTTAATCCCTTCAACGAGTACTCGTGTACCCATTGAAAAAAGGAATTTCTGTTTTCCCCCCTCCCCATGTAGATAGATTTCAAAGAACACACACACAAACCAGAAAGATAGATAAGAAGAAGAACGAAGCTTCGATAATTTGATTTTTTAAAATACAGTTACCTAGAATTCAAGTTACTCTCGTCTATTTTATAGGAACCCGTTGGCACAATTAGAGGAGGAGAAGAGGGAGCACGAAAACAAAATGAAGAAGATGGAGATTGACATGGAGCAAGTGTTCGAAATGAAAGTCAGAGAGAAGAAGCAGAAGCTTAAGGACTCGGAAGCAGATGTACGTATCCGGTGATCTTGCAACTAGCGTACCAGCATCAATTTTTATACAAATTGAAATAAAAAAGAAAATTTTCCTTAAGCATGGCCAGTTAGTTCAGAGATTGCTTTCATGTACAGTAAACGGTCATTGTTAGTCCGGAGTCGAGGGCGTGATCTCTTTTCAGTGCCTACACACTCCACTGCAGGCCAACGCCGCGGCGATGATTGATCTTAACTCGGGTATATTGGTGTGAACACTACTACATTGACACCACAAATCGAATGTTCAGACTTCTTAATTTTCATTATTTTTTTATGGGACTTTCAAAAACGTTACGCTCGCAAGGAAGGACAGCGTATGGGAAAGAAAGAGACGCAGACAGAAAAAACGCATTCAGCCACCCGATCCGTGTTTCATTCTGTCCTTCTCTATATTCGGCTCTCTATTAAAGTCTCGGCGCGGTCGGCACTGTAGACGCAGTCATAAAATAATCAAGTCAAGCCTACAATATAAGTCCGTGAAAAACACGGCTGTTGCACTAATAATGAGCGTTTACTGTATATAGATCAACAGATTTAGCCCCTAGGTTTCCTGGCTTCAGTCCTTTCAGCTTTTGTCGAGGTAGTTGGGTATAAACTAAGGAAGAAAATATTTTTCCAGTTGCAAAGAAGGCACGAGCAGATGAGACGCTCCCTGGAGCAGCAGGTCCGCGAGCTGGATGAGAAGAGACGAGCATTCGAGGCTGAGAAATTATCATGGGAGCAACAGACCGGCCAGAGTATCGAGGAGCTTCGCAGACGCAGCCTGGAGGCCAATTCGAAAGAGTGAGTATTGTCCGTGACCGGCAAAGGTCCGCTTTATAGTTGTTCATACTACGATGATCGTCACGTTGCCCACTCTTCTATCGGTGTGAAACGGTTATTTGAGAATAGAAACCAGCCGCTTCCTGCACTAATGGAAAGGTATTTCCCAAAAGAACACGTAGTACATTCATACATTGTTTATATATTTATAGGTAAATGGACAAACCGCTTCGATCAAGCTGTGTATAACAAACATATCAATTTTGACACTGGTTAAAAGTATTGTCGAGTCGCTTGAGTCATTGCTTCGGAAGATTTCTTTAATGTGCAATATTTAACGTGTGCAATAAAAGCATTCGCAATTCAAAAGCTTTGCAAACGTAAACAGAGTATATATCGTAATTCGATTCGCTGCTATACTAATCAGCTGGACAGAATTTAAAGCATATCAGAGTTCCGTAGTGCTCCATACAGCTTCTGCTCTAATTGCAGGAAACGACTAATAATCATTAATGAGCATGTTTAGCATACCGTCTTTCAGAACTTCGTTAAAGTCAATTTAGTAAATGTTATCCATTAACGTTGTCTCATTCGGTGGTAATTAGAGTGGTCCAATCTATCAACGCGGTAGCCGAGATCGAACATTTGTTTTCCTATTTTGAACATTATTTTTCTAGATTGTTTGTCGTGTCTGTTCGTTATTTGCACCATTTTAAGAGAAACCAGTGCGGGACAGCTCCAGAAATCTTGTATCACATGTCTGGAACTATTGGGTTTGAAATTGCGTCTGTGGCGCCATCTGCGAAAAACAACTGTGAAATTTTGAACTAAATTCGAAATTCTTACTGCAATGTCTTGATAAAATTATTAACTCATTTTGTTTGAGTTTCTAGAGACACGTGACACAAGAACGCTTGCGACTGTCCCTTATTTTAATTATGGGGAAGATTAAATCATTTGATCAATATAGGGTGTCTTGGTAAATGTGATACAATGAGGAGAGAAGAATCTTTTATGTGAACATTGATGTTAGATTGTTGCAATACATTTATGTTGTAATATTTTGTAATTCTTTTCCGATTGTACCACAATTAAGAAGACGTGCTTGTCCTTCGGAACGCTTTTTTAAAAGTTAGCACTGAATGTCTCGTGCGACGTAACACGTACATTGATGACGTGCACAGTGTTTTCTCGATGGAAGCCCTTTAAACATCTCTACTCAACAATAAATATACTATTTAGATTCATTATTCGTCGTAGTTCAATTTAACTATTTGAGCACTGTACTATTTGCGTTAGCGACTGTAGAGAGTGTTGAATCTGTTCGTCGTGCTTTTTATTGATCACTAGTGATTATTTATTTTGGTAATTTCATAACTCAAAAACAAATTTTGTCGATTATACATGGTATTGTTCTTTGTACTAGAAATTTTGTACTGTGCTTTGTGAATTGTGTTCGGTGTTGCAAAATAGAAGAAGGAGATGCCGATGAATAAAAAGATGTAAAAATTTGTAAATAAATGGGCGTTTCGTTTGCAAATGAAGCTAGTCGAGAGAACGCTGTGCGTAGACGAAGGAAAGCTTTTCAAGGTACGAATGTAAATGTCATGCTTGCGCTTGTTTGTTTGTTGTGTGTATACCATATCGGGGTGTCCCTAATTTAGGACGGGATCAGTGTCTTCCGAGGGATCTGGCGGTGGCGGGGGTACATTGAGGGGTTCCCGAGGGATAGGAAGTCTCCTACGCCGTCACACCAGTTTCAAATCACCTCAAGACAGCCCTACACAGATACAGCTTGTCATACAACATCCCGAGCATCCTTAGTAGATCGTAGAGAGTCTGTCTACATTTACTTACAAAAACAGAATGTGCTGTAAACGCCGCTGTATATCGAAGGACTGAAAAAAAAGAAAAAGAACCAAACAAAAAAACAGAAAAACATTAACAACAAAAAAAAAACCATTCCGAGCAACCTCGATCTCGATACTCGCAAAAAATACATTCGATGCGTGGGCTTGTTTTACGATCATCGACACGATGAACACCAACGGTGCGTGCAACGTTTTGCGTACATTTCCATTGAACAAACGAACGTTCGATTCCATCGCTACTATGAAGGGACTAAACAAAGTACACACAGTACTTTGACAATTTTACTGGCGGACGAAATTGAATTCAATCGAGAAATAAATATACACAATACGAACCGTGTATTTTTGTTTATAAATTTTGTAAATTTAATTGAAACATTGATAGTATTGAAGATGTGGCAGCGAATTGTGTGAGACGTATTATTCTCAAGACTGTTTCTACAGTGGTTTTCGATGAAAATTGTTTATTTCTTGAAGTGGTTGGAGAAAGTTAGCGTTCGAAGTAGTCTATTTAGAAAATATCTTCTTTTATTAACTGTAGCTTTGTAGAAAACAGTACTTTCCAGTGGAGTTAATGTTACGAATAATGGTAGTTCTACATCAAAAAGGTTTTGTTATACTTGCATTGAAAAATTGGATATTTCGTGTGCACCAACCCAATAATTTGAGATTTGATTTAAGTAACGAAAGTAGACGCTTCTGACCCCTTTTCATTTTCTTTCGTGAAGAGGCTCATCGAACGTCCTTGAACACTGTCGAACGTACACCCTCGTTCGGGGGTGATAAGTGCAGCTATTTTACCGACGATCGTCGAATCGTTCAAGAACTGGACGCAGACGAGAGATCTTTTTGCAGCGATAATATAATCAGATAGTTGACAAGATTTTTATGTACGAAACGAGCCGGAAGGAGGATCAATAGATTTTGTGCTTTTTGCGTGAGAAGCTGAACCTTTAGATAGATAAAAAAGCTGGAGCAAGTTTCATATCGAAGAGGAGAGAACAAAAACGAGAGAGAAAAGGAAAGGGAATTTTGATAGTATACTTACGTTAGCCCTATATAGACATATATTTAGAGGAGGCGTATTTTTGGCACAAAAGTTTGATAAACTTTATGTAAGAGACGCGGATGAACGTTTATACTCCTATGAATGTCACTGTTTTTTATATTCACTGCAACCATTTTGCGTTTACGCTCGTTAACAAAAAAAAAGAAAACACATAACCGTGTCTGTATTGAGCCCGAGTAACACTTAACAAGAGAGAACACGTTTGTAGGAGAGAGAGAGAAAAAGAGAGTGAAAGAGAGAGAGAGAGAGAATGAGCAAAAGAGAGAAAAAGAGTGTGAGAGCTAATTATGTAAACTCTGAGCAAGCTGTCTACACATTTTTGTTTTCCATACATATATATATTTTTGTGTATATATACAGGCTGTCCCAAAATAAGTGTAACTCCCGGAAATGGGAGGTTCCTTGGGTCATTTGAAGCGACATCTTCCTTTACAAAAATGGCCTCCGCGGCTTTGTTTAGGAGTTATTAACGAAAAACACGGACCTATCAGAGCGCGGCTACAGCGGATTGATTCTGGTTCGGCCAATAGCGACACCACGTTAAGCTGGGCCTGTCGCCGAGTCGGACTCAGTTCGCTATAGCCGGGCTCTGATTGGTCCGTGTTTTTCGATAATAACTCCTAAACAAAGCCGCGGACACCATTTTTGTAAAGGAAAAAGTCGCTTCAAATGACCCAAGGAACCTCCCATTTCCGGGAGTTACACTTACTTTGGAACACCCTGTATATATACGTCTTTTTTCTCGCCGTTTGTTGATCGTATACATTCCAAGTGTTCTGCTCGCATGCGTCAACGTGTGTGATGATGATGATTATACCCATGACTCGCATATGCAATTTTTGTTCGAAAATTGATTACTCGCGACACAGACAGCTTGACAAAGGGTGATGAAAAAGGAGAAAAAGCCACAGCCGGCAAGTAACACACCGGCCGACGGTGAACGAATGCTCGCGAGAACGACTTTTTTTATTATACATTGTTAATTGACAAAACATTGAATCTTTTTTCGCAAATAAACGTAATGCTTTCCTAAAACATTTTACTAACCATTTTCGTCCTCATTTTTAGCCTATCTGCAATGCTCACTACCGTGATCCACGAGCCAACAATGTCGGGGACGCGTTGTCGTGCCATTGCTTTTTACCTGTTCAATATTCAACATCAAGGACCAGTTCATACGTCGCTGCACTTTTATTTTTCTTCTCTATCGTTTACTGAACCCATTGCACTCTGGAGATGCTGAAATATTTGATCTCGTTTGGTTTTATGCAGGCAAATGCTACGGTGTTTTGTTAACATGTGACACCGATTTCACCAGCGGACTATAGTCGCAGGAAAAAATGACCTTGTTCCTATATATCAGTGCCTTGTTCCCGAATTATATCCATCTCTTTTTGTACTCGATGATTGAGTACGTTCATAGGAAAAATGCAAATGTGTTCTTGATCTTTATAAGATCATATTTATCACATTTATAAGATCAAGATTTTCCAGTATCATTTTAAGATACAATAAGACATCGAGAACGAACTTTTGCACTGACTCTTTGCAGTTTTTCATTTTCAAAGAAGTGTATACTTACATAAAAATTGTATTTTATCTCTCCTCGTCGCATTCTTCAAGGAACAAGTAATGTTTAAAAAATGAGGAACGGATGGAGGTACAAAATTATTGCAATACACAATATCTGCGAAACAAGGTCGAACAAGAGATCGCACTACCGAAATGGGCATCACATATTTAAAAAACACCCTGTACAAGTCCCTGTAATAGAAGAATCTAAGAAAAAGGAATTCATGGTCGAAAGTAGATAGAGAAAAAGAGCACAACGACTCTCCGACATTTTCTAACGTTGTATCCTTTGTACTCTTGCGTTTAACATTATTAATCACCAAGTGGTACAATACTACTGTGCGTATTTATTGTTTGAGAGTTGTGTCTGCAGCTAGAACACAACAAGCCTCGTTCGTTTGTATAAAACTGTTTCGAAGTGCGCCGCATCGCTTCAATAATTCATCGAACCCTGGACTCCGGAACTTTATGCAAATTCACATTTTTATTGAAAGAATCCCGCGACACAGAATGTAAACTATTCTATTTGCAACAGAACGGACAAGTATACAAAAACTTTGCAACTCAGTAGTCGAAAAATTTGTATACATTGTAAATGCATAAGTGTCGAAACTATCAACCATTGTACATCATCGTCAAGGTCAATATTAGTTTTAAATGCAACAAGTCTCACGTTCTCCACATGTGCAATAAACGTTTTGCACTTGAAACTATGTTAACTCGAAGACCAAACATTTTTTCCGACCTAGAATGTTTCCATTCCATATGTTTTTTTTTTTGTATTATGCATTATAAGAATTTGTAATTGCAGTTCAGAATCGCTACTCGAGTGCCGAGAGTTGACATCAAAATATAATGTTGCATAAGGTTAAGCAGTCTAGTTGATTAACAAACAAGCGAGACAGGAGCATGTGGCTTCGTTGCAATCGATAAGTCGGCCATGGAATCGTACATATCTGGAAGCATGATTTTGTTGGCATGACTAGTTCTATACATTTTGACCTCTTGATTGCTGTTTAACACGATCGTGGACTGGAGTGCACAATTCCAACTATGTTTTTCTTAAACATAACTTACCAATGCGAGAACGATAAGTCTCGTGTTACTACCTTATCCTATATGCAATGCATAATGACGCGTTTCGAGTTGTTCGTTATTTTAAAACCGCTCCGAGTAACCAAGTGAGTTCAATGTCGAATTTTATGTTCAATCGGCACGGTCGTTTTTGCAATTGAAACGACCGAGATAATATAGTGTGTGAACAGGGAAGCATCAGTATTCTTTGTTAGAGAAAGAGAAAGAAAGAAAGAAAGAGAGAGAAAGAAAGAAAGGTGGCAACCCCTATGGCAGTAAAAAATATAGATAAAACTGCGACTAATTACATTAACACTGTAAGTGACGCTGCCATCTGATCCCTCGGCAGTCAGTGTCCCGTTCTACATGCAGTTTCCTTTTTTCCAGGGCTGTCGACGGCAAGGACAAGAAGAACAAGAAGAAAGGACTCTTCTAGATCCGACTGCGGAAAGGCGACGTGAACAGATTCCTTCTCCCCGTGTAATTGACCGGGGCTGATCGTACACGAAGAGATGTTGTCGTCCACCTTAAAATAAGTTAAAGATTCGTCGACCGTCCTGTGAACTGCACCGCAATCGTAATCGCGTTTGATTTTTCCACTATATAGTCGAGAGAAAGAAAAATTCAAATGCGTGCTGAATGATTTAGCATTAGGGGTCTTGATTTTTTTTCTAAATCTTTTATCGAACAGTCATTATGTGCATCGTAAACTGCATACTGTCATCGGTGTAAATTTTATTAACATGTTCAACAAATTATAGATGTGGCAGTGTTTTTCCTAAAGCAACTTATGTGGAGCCTAAAAATAAATTCCTCTTTATGCGATAAAAATTCACCATCTACAGGAAAAAGTAGGCCAATTTTATTGAAAATCCCTGCACAAAGTTGCAGCTGGTGCGCCAATTTTTCAGATTGCATTTCAGGGTGTTTGAAGATAAATTGGGAAATTGATTTTTATTTTGCTCATCTACGAGACCTCTGAAAATCATCGAGTGTAGTTCAGATGGCCCATTGACGAATATAATAAATATGTGTTTGCGTAAAAACACACACAGTCGACGAATATACTGTGTATATCGCTCCCACGTTTGTACCGCTTCCTCGTTTCCCTAAGCATAACGCGTTTATGCTTTCAGGAGTGAGATATGAAAGAGTGTTTCTTCTATCGTGTTCGCCTGTGCTTCTTCGCGCTTCCTACTATTACTACTCAACAAATCACACTAGCATAATTCGAACTATGATATTGTACAAAATGTAGACATAACTTCAACGGACGTGGTTTTGTTTAGCAAGGGTGGTCAACGATCACATTTTCAACAACCCATTTTCACTTTTAATTGAATAAGATGGTACCTCGCTAACTGGACTAAAGTGATCCTAAAAACGTGATGAACGCTTTCAAGGAATTAAAAATTACTAGACTATGGATTTCTTAGATCAACGACAAAAATCGATAAAACTTTCAAACAGTAAACAGGAAAGTTTTATTTTGCATAAAAAATGACTATTCTCCATTTTGTTCACGTTCGGGTCGTGTGTTGGACTTTCAATTTCGTTGTTCTTTCAGAATATTTATTTTCCCTCAACCTCTTGTACTATAATATAGACTCAGACTCACGATGAAGACTTCAACAAAATCTGCTAAATATGTAAATTATTAATTCTCTATAAATTGAAATGGAATTCTATTTTAGTATAGTGAATATGTAGCCATTGGAGACTACGTGGGTATACAATAAATATAAATTTTCTTTTCTTAGTAAATTGTAAACGTCGAAGAAATTCTAATCATTGTAATCGTAAAATGAGTCGTAGTGCAAGGGGTTCAAAATGACGATGAAAAGTTCGATGAGACAGTGTTGATCGCTCTTGCACAATCGTGTGTACCATACATAATCAGAGTAACAAATCCAGGTGGGCATGAGTTCGAGTATATCAATGCCGAAATCATTTCACCGGGTAATCTCTCCGCAATGGTCCGTACAATCGAGAGGGGGGGAATAACGTGCGATACATCGTCGACCTAAATATAGGCGTACAAAAGTCTCTGTGTCTAGGTGTAGGATAAACGAATCGCATCGATGTTTAAATATCATTTCGTATCGTTTAAGATAATAGAGCGACCGTAAGCGTAATACTTGTCCTAAGGAACAACAAATTGTACAAAGAATTCTTTCGCCACTGATCGCTAATCTTCCCCAGCTCGGTATGCATTTTTTAACGATCACGACAGATCCGTTATCGAGCTTGGCGATATCGAAAACATCTTGATTACTATCACCGGCGACATGTACTCAAAATTACAATCTTCAAACAAAAATAATTCTCTCATTGGACGTGGAAAATGTTTTCTGTAATAGTGGTTAATAAACTGCGGAACTTCATGCACATATACAGGTTGCCCCAAAAATGTACTTCTTTGAAAGGAGTGATTCCTAGTGACACTTATTTTTCGGACACCCTGTGTATATGCTTTTAATGAATTGTAAAACGAAAAATTTTATTCAGTTTTGTACTGTTCTTTCTTTTTCTAATTTATGGAAACCGCTTATTAGCAAAGTAGAATTCATTGAGTTTGTTCAATGAATTATCTTCCGCAGTTTAGTAATACAAATCGAAAGAAATCATTATCTTCGTGTAGATAACGTCTTCGAATAATTACAAAATATAGAATAATTATCGTCGATGATCTACAGTGATTAAAAGTCAATTTTGATCGATCTTTTGCCAAAGATAGTATGACAGAGATGAAATATCGCTCGCGATCAAATCTACCCGCCATTTTCTTTTCGTTCGACGTCGTTTCGCGACGGAGGGTTGAATGTGATTATAAAAAAAATGCAGTGGCCATATATATATATATATATATATATATATATATATATATATATATATATATTATTTACATATGAATATATATTTATGTATAAATGAATCGAAGAGACCTTAAGGATAAGCCCGATTCGTGTAAATTTAAGTTGTATCGATAGCAAGGAAACGCAAAATCGTTAAGATGAAATTGTATAAATAAATCGTAAGTGTGATTCTTCGTCTGGGTTCAGGACAGCTCTCTGGCAAACTGTTTCGTTTCATTCTCGTCGTCGCAAGTGACGCGATTATCAATGATCGTTTGATAACGGTGACATCCGACCGTTTAAATAACAATCGAATGATACGCGACAGATCATCTTGTTAACTGGCACGACTTTTGTACCAACGAAAACGATATATAAACATTCGAAAATGCATACCTACGTCAATAAGTCCCAAAGTCTTGTTTATCCAAGACAAAAGCAGTTCCAATCGTGTCAAACAATCTGACTGTTTTTATGCGAGATTGTGAATCTAAAATCTAGAATCAATGTCTTTCCGGATTATTTTAAAATACAAAAACATTTACAGCAGTAATTAAAAATGACACATTGATGACTTATAGGTGTTGCGGTAAATCTGAGATAATTGTATCTGGAGATAAGATAATTGAAGGAGCTAATTAATTTGAACCGGTTAACGAGTAAGGGAGCTGTCCTGATCCCGTTCGCGTATACGCGTCGGTATTCGCAACAAGAATGGGCAAATCAATGGTACAGATTTTCTGTAATTTTTCTAACCAATGCATCTGAATATTTTCGTTGGCAGTTCCCCTGGCCAATGGCGATTCGAGACTAGTTTGCCCACTCTTGGTTCTGTACTCTAAGCTAATTGAATTACTCGTGTGCCAAGACGAAAACGGAGAAGCATTTTCTAAAGCTAGTACGTGAAGCCATTCAGTTAATTGTAAAGTAAGATCCACACGCGGTTCTCCATACAACTCGGGCCCCCGAAATTCCTTCAGGGGTGAGTCCCACGTGTTACATTCCTATTTTGTACGCGGTTTTCTAGTTAAATCTCGTGTCAGCTGGACAAGCGATTTTTTGCAAAACGAACATTTCACGAGATTTCACGATCGAACGATCTTTCGGGTTACTCTGCACTGATAATGTTAAGCTCGATTCGTCGAAGTCCAAGGCTTTTCATGAAGCTGCCATATACAGGGTAGCCTGCTCGTTACGCACACCTGCGGACTTCGCGTCTATGCATTGCTTACAAAATTGCGAACTTCATAAGAGAAGACTTTGCTTCTACTTGTTTTCAGAGAGGACATCGAAGGATTTATTTCTAGCAATGTTTTAATTAATAAGCGATTAGGGTGTTGTAGCAGGTGTGCGTGGCAGGTGGACCACGCTATATATATTCGTCCAGACATGCGCCAAACGCACACATAGATCGCCGTGACACGGTTCTCATTCTTCATTGTAGAAATTTCGTTTCCCGGAAGCAGTCTATCCGAAGCTTTTTCACCTGAAACGGCAATTAGATCCACGCGCACGTCTAAAACAAAAAGAAAGGTGGCTTTCCCCGTTGGATAACAATTTCGAGCCCTTTCACAGGTTTATACTCTAATTTGCCATGTAGTCCAACGTAAAAGTTCAACGCGCTAACAGGATGCATCACTGGCTGTTATTTAGGTAGCACCTCTATTGTCGAAAGAGTATTACCGAAACTGTATTATACACGCGACGTTCGTTCTTTTTAATTTAGACCCGGAAGTTTGGGGCGTAATCTTGTTTGGAAATTATCGAAGAGTGATCAATCAAACAAAGGTACTTATTAAATTTGTAAGATACGAGAAATATTTCTTTTATTCTTCTGGGATCGTGACCCAGTCTCGGCGAGATACATTTCTATCGACTTTTTGTTCCACTGTGAAAGGATTGAAGGTTGTCTGCCACTTCACCGCCCCTTCACCGATTGCAGGAATTCTGGTCTGGGTTTAGCAATCTTCGCGGCAAGACTTCAAATCGTTTTAGTTAAGATTCGTGAGATTCGAGGAAAAGTGAAGGATTAACTCCTCCGATATTTTACGGACGATAACCCGACAGTCAAAGTGTCAAGGAACACAGAGACAAACGAGGATATTGCGTGGTGGAGTACTTGAATCCTACTTTGGTTCAAGATGTAGCTGCAGGTAACGGTATAGTGTAACGTAAGTGGAATCAGAAGAACCTGTAGCATCTCAAACAAATTTCGAAACAAGAAAAATCTCGAGGATTTTTTAACGCTTTCAAACAAGAGGTGTCACCTCACCAAACGTACAATTGAGTACACAATGGGTTCGAGTAGATTCTGCTTAACTCGTCGTCTCACTGTACCTGTATCTTCAGGCGTACATCGGATCTTGTACCCCAACGTAGACGAAGCCATTGATATTAACACTGGAAGTACCGAGCAGTCAAAGTTAACATGCATTTTCAGAAGCGATTACAGTGCATTTTGTTGAGACCTCGCTTTTTGAGGTCCCACCTGTCCGATAAATGGAGCATTCTGATTCATTTAATTGTAGCTTTGAATTGCTTTGGTAGTTCCAGCGAGAATGTTTAGGTTATTAGGCGACCTAATACCATTTCGACGAGACGACGAAGGCTATAGTGCTTATCCGAACGTTGAAACAGTGTCATAATACTTTGACGCCGCCTTCCGCAAAAGATCTTATCATTCTTCTATAATAAGCATTAATTTTTGCCAGAACAAATATTTATTTCGTTGAACGGCCGTCAAAGTGATGAAACTTGTCAGTGGTCCCTACGCGTACGCTGAAAGGGTTGCATACACCTAGGCTCGTTAGAAATAGGATTAAGACTTATCGAATTGTATTTTTTATTTGTTGCTACTGAAAAATACACGGTTGTTTCTGTACGCTTCATTCGATGTAGTATTGAACAAAGTATTGGGTATATTCACATTGGTGCTAAAAAATTCAAATGAACCATTAAACAACTTCTCGAACTTCGAACAGTTCAACGGACGAGTCTAATTTTAGCGAATTCGAACGTTATTTACGACTGTAATTTATGTGATATATTCCGGCTGAAATATATTTTGAAATTAAATTGTTTTCTTTTTTTTTAACATCTGAGTGTATGCAACCCGTTACGAAACGATGCTCTTCAAATACGTTTCGGTGTTCCGTCACGATCAATGTAGCTATTAAGATTCCGGGGATCGACGAAACGGAAACTGTATCGATTATTGTATGTTGTACTTTACTCAGTGACACTAACGATATTTCTATAGGATAATCGTCAGGATCACATTGAACAGAACGGCATTCACGATCATCGATCGCACGTGTCATGGCGGGAGAAAAGTATTCGTACGCGAAGGTAGGCGGTACATGAATACTTTGTCTCTCCCGAAATTACGCGCGTGCGTGAATCACGGAAAATTCAGGCGAAAAAGTAGATAAAAGACAAAAAAAGAAGAACAAACTATATTTTGCCGTGCCAGACGAAAACGAAGCTGCCGCCGCTACTTGTAGAACACATTGTAATAATATTAATAATAATACCAACAACAACAACAACAACAACAACAACAACAACATTAATAATAATCATGAGATCACGATTAGTATATTATTATACTTTAGGATTATGTATTCAGTAAATTATATATAAAACGATCACCAGTGTTTTTGAACCCAAAAAACGATGCCGCTATTTTACCTAAAAAAATATTACAGTGAAGTCGCGATCTAAGTCGATTCAAAGTTTGTGCTGTGACATTGATAGTAGTGATTGAAATTCTATCGTGTTTAGTGTCATTTGAATCAGAAAAATGCCACGAACAAGTTGGTGGAAGTCCCATGAAAAAATAATGAAAAATAAAGAAGTTTTGTAATTGGATTAGTAGTGGTTTAGGCCGCGAGCTCGAGCTTCTTGACCGCTCATGGGGTATACCCCCCAGTGGAAGGGGTAGGCGAATTGACTTAGAACGACCACCTTGATCGCGGTTAAATCATGACTTTACTGTATTTCCTTTCCTATATGTGACCTTGAGCAATAAGTCTAGTAAATAAAGGCTAAGACTCGCTCTACTTATTATCTCTGCCTATATTAAAGACAACTATCTTTGTTTCAAAATCTATTACAATGAAACTATTTATTTTCAATCGTAATTATTAGACTGCGAATTTTCTGCACTTATGATAGAAATGAATAGATCAAATGCAAAACAGTGAAAACACATCTGTCATTTAAAAATACCATTGTATCATTTCGCCATTCCACTAAAATTTTTAAGAAATGAATCCTTGTGCAGCTTTATACCTCGCAATGAATTCAGACAGTTCTTATTTTGCACGAACATCGGCAGTCTCGTAATTGCAATTATACAGGGAGATTTTTGATAATAATGCATTGCTACAGTAATGTACATATGTCGTTTTTACTATCATTCTTTTCGTTTTTGCGACCTCTTCTGGTTTTCTTTGTAAAAGCGAGGTGCTCAATTCGATTTTTATGATATCTCACTCTTTCTCCTGCCATATTATACTTACAAAAATTCCGTGCGAAACGCGATTCTCCGCTCGAAGCATCGCACTTTGACACAGATGCTCTCACGAAATAAGAGTTTGACATCAGCCGATTCACATGCAAAGCAATATACGTAAAAAATGATTTTCCACGTTCCGAACTTCTGCTGAATGATTTATGACCGATGCTAATTCTGGGATACATATATTTCCATCCGATCTGATAACCCTATAAGCACCTTTAAAAGTTACCGATAATAATATGGAACTGGCTAAGCATTATAATTACCATTTTTCTTTAGCTGTCTCAAATCACTATTTTCAAATTCCTATCAATATTTCGTATTTTCAACGGATCTTGCCACAAAATCGTAATATACTCCTGCTGTTTTTCCTGTTATTTTTTTATGTTATACACTTGACCCAGTGGTATCGTTTCGAAAAATTATGTAGATCTGTGTAATATATTACGTAGAGCGCATAGTAATTCCTGTTGGTCGAATTCGTGCATGCATAAAGTGATGTGTTTTCAATGTTAGTGAAAAGGTGAAAAAAAGGAGTGTGACGTAAGTGTGTGGAGGATCAGGATTAAAAGTGAAATTTTCTCGTGGCTCTGTCTAACGATTAATTCCATCAATGGCATCCGGATGGCACACGCGTTCGCTTCCATCCAAGGTGGTACCGTTCGCTTTCACGAAAATTCATTCCGTACTGTGCTTGCTTATTTTCATTAGTACCGTTACATGTTGCGTCAAACGCGCACCCGTGGTCCAACTTATACACACAAATCTATAATTATTTCTCATGAGAAACCCCCAATGAAAAACGGTACGTTCCCCGGCCAGATTTCTCCGAGAATACCCGTCGTGTAAAGACATTTTTATGGGCCCCGAGTATGTGGATATTTCCAATTTGACCGACCCAGTCAAATAATCACATCTCGAAGAAAGCGAAATGTTCGATAATTTTAATAGAAGATAGTCGAACCTGATGAACAGAGAAATTGATTTAACCAGACCAACAAATTGATTTAAAAACAATATATATATATGTGTATTTATTTATCTGTTAGAAGAATTTTATTTATATTAATTAATTCTGTGTCTTATTTGTAGACAGCGGATTCTATGCATTTATGGGAAAAATAAGTAGGTGTAATTTGAGATAGTGGAAACATTAGAAGAATTTAGAAATACTGTTATACTATTTTCAACCAGCTAAACATATTGAGAAAGAAAATAAAATGTCACTCCAGTTTGTTCCAATTCCGGTGGAAAATTTTTACTTTGCATAAAGATACATTGCATAAAATATTTTCATTTGACGCTCGTTTTCGAGAAACTCGAGTTCGAAAATATTATCGCTATCTCGTATTTTAATATTACTATTTTCAGCATCAATAAATATCTTAAATACTACTTAACGTCATATTTAAATATCTGTTATTTCACGTTTTAGATGACCAAAATCTAAATATGTTATTCGTGGAAACAGAAATTATTTAAAATACAGTGGGTGTACAGTGTTCGTACACTTTTTAAAATAGAAAAAAATTAAAAATTACGATTACTAGGTTACATGCAAAAATAAAAACAACATTTCTTTTAATTTTTTTATTAGGGCCCCTAACGAAAATTTACAATATATTAGAAAGTGTACGAACACTTTATACACCCATTGTATATATTCCCCAGATCTTTACCAAGCTCTGGATATACTCCGTTCGTGTTCACTGGTATTCATTGTTTCGCTGCCGAAAACATTTTGTATACTGCATAGCATTAAAATTGAAGGACAGGAGAAGAGTCCGTATAAATGAAATTATAAAAATATTTGACCAAACCTTTCTGACGCGACCTGCATAATGGAACCGCAAACACAATCAAACGAATTTGTTATCCCCTCCAAACGATCCGGTGGCTGGTTGAATAAGTGGCGGCAGTCCGACGAGCAGCATTTGCGTGTGAAACGTTAGTTTGTAAGTTGCGTCCTCGGAAGGCTGATTTAGTCGGACAGGTCCGACGAGCGGGAAAGGAAGAGCAGAGGGTCTTGTGAGTACGCGATAGGAAGCGAATCGGTGACCGTAATTTTCGCCTGTCGAGTTTCACTTCTAACCTGAATTCACCGCCGGGCTTGCTTCTAGTAGTGGCCCGTCCGCTGCCCTCGAAGCACACATTTTTCCTTACTGAAAGGTACGAACCCGACGAAAGCAGAATTCATTCCGAGCAAACTATTCGACGATAGTCTGTCCATTCTGTTCGGTGCTGTCACCGTTATCTATTGCCATCAGTGGAACATTACATAAACCCAACAAAAATTTTCGACGGCTTTATTCGATCAACCGGTGTCACGTGTATTATTTTCCAAACACGTTCGCAGTAGTTCCTGCGTATTGTCATGAATAAACTGCGGATCTTTAAGCTAAATAAAAAGTGATATTCGACGACTGAAATTTAAAAATTTCTTTCTTCATTGTGTTATCTCATTAAGCTACTGCCTATTAGTAGGTGCCCTTAAATCTTGTTAACGTGTCCACTGCTTTCTATTACGTATATTCATTTGTCTCATAAATGCCTCAAATCCGCAGTCTAGTCATGAATATACACTTTTAGCAGCCACACGAGAGGATCGTCGCCTGGGACAATCAACGGGGATTACGCGGAGAAGAATATCAGGAAAAACAAGGCATCATGTGGCCGAAAGATGTTGGTATCAAGGCGATGGAAGTATATTTCCCTGCTCAGTACGTCGAGCAAACGGAGCTGGAGCAGTTCGATGGAGTAACTGCTGGAAAGTACACCATTGGACTGGGCCAGTCCAAGATGGGCTTCTGCAACGATCGTGAGGATATTAACTCATTGTGTTTGACGGTAGTGCACCGGTTAATGGAAAGGTATGGCATTAAACCAAAAGATGTGGGCAGATTAGAGGTCGGAACAGAAACGATATTAGACAAGAGCAAGTCAGTAAAGTCTGTCCTTATGCAGTTATTTCAACCGCATGGCAATGCAGACATAGAAGGAGTAGACTCCACGAATGCCTGTTACGGAGGTACTGCTGCCCTATTTAATGCAGTGTCTTGGGTAGAGAGCAGCGCGTGGGATGGCAGGATAGCTCTAGTCGTTGCAGCTGACAATGCTGTGTACGCTCCTGGACCTGCTAGACCAACTGGCGGTGCTGGAGCCATTGCAATGGTGGTGGGTCCAGATGCTCCATTAGTACTCGATCGTGGGACAAGATCATCCTATATGGAACATGCGTACGATTTCTATAAACCTGACCTGAATTCAGAGTATCCTATTGTGGATGGACAATTGTCGATTAAATGCTACCTCAACGCTGTGGATAAGTGTTATCAGACTTATCGTGACAAGGTCAAGAACAAGTATAAGGAGAATATAAGTTTAGATACCTTCGATGCGATGTTGTTTCACTCACCATATGGTAAACTGGTACAGAAATCGTTTGCCAGATTATCTTATAATGATTTCTTGAATATGCCTAAGAACAAAGTGGCTGAACAATATCCAGATTTAGTCAAATTTCATGACATGAAGCGCGAGGACACTTATTCCAATAAAGACATTGAAAAAGCGTTTACAACTATAAGTAAAGCAGCTTTTGATAAGAAAACTCAGCCAACATTGCTTGTATCGAATCAAGTAGGGAATATGTACACTCCGTCTGTATATTGTGGATTAGCTTCCTTACTGGTTAGTAAACCTGTAAAAGAGCTGGCAGGATCTAAAGTTGGATTGTTTTCCTATGGTTCGGGACTTTGTTCCACTATGTATTCGATAACGATAACGAAAGATGGGTCCAAGTTAGAGAAACTTGTTTCATCTCTGTCGTATATAAAGACCCAACTGGACGCTCGTAAAAAAGTTTCTCCAATAGATTACACAAAAGTATTAGAGTGGAGACAACAAAATTGCCATAGTGCACCGTTCAGTCCTAAGAGCAGCATTTCTAGTATGTTCCCGGGAACATATTACCTGGAACAAATAGATGAAAAATACAGAAGGACTTACAAGAGGGTATGAGAGTCGATAGTCTCGAATGTTTAGCTAACTGTTAGATAATTTACTTAACATGGTAACAAAGGAATCATCTGGGGCCTCCAGCATCACTGAATAAAAAAAAAGAAGTTCTATATGGTGCATAACAATGTTTGTCTATGCGATCTAAGAACGTTTACTGTTAAATCAATATTTTCTTAGTGCTAAGATATACTATGATTTTGTATAGATATAAGCACTAAGTTAATATGACCGTATATGTTTAACTTTTAAATTATTTTATAGATACAAAAGTTACTAAATAAATTATTTTTAATATACATGTAAAGAAGATACAATTATACAAGAGAATATAAAGAGTACGGACTGTACGAATGTTATTCTTACAACAAGAATTTGTTTTATACATTTGTTTGTTATGTACATTTTTCAATCTATTTATTATGTATATTTTATATTTTTAGTAAAAAAGAAATATCGAAGTCAGTGTGCTTTATTATTATGGAAACATTACACAAATAAAAGCATGTATCATACTAATGTAAACTAAAGAAAGAGAAAAGTACTTTGTATAAAAAAGTCCCTGGCAACGTATTGTTCTTACAATACCCTTGTTTATTGTATCACGGTGCTACCAAAAATGCCTTAAGAAGCGTGCTTGACAGGCGAAATATTTTTAACGTTCAGGAATGTTATATTTAAATACATATATATATATACTGTACTGTAATGTATATATGTATATATACTGTATTACATA
Organism: Lasioglossum villosulum; assembly: GCA_963971365.1. Lineage (NCBI taxonomy): Eukaryota > Metazoa > Arthropoda > Insecta > Hymenoptera > Halictidae > Lasioglossum > Lasioglossum villosulum. The sequence continues at coordinate 32,858,994 of OZ020499.1, forward strand.
CACAGATATCAAAACGCGACAAGACTGTAAAAACTAAAACAAAACATAAAAAGCTAATTGAGTATATCAATTAAGTATTCAGGAAGATGTTAATAAATAATCGCTATTATTGAATCCATCTGCTGAAGTTTTATTGCGATAAAATCAATAATGTAATGTTATTAAAACATTGTAAAATAGTGAAATATTCACCTAAAAAAATATATTAATATATTTGTGTTTATTTAGAGATTCGTTATATATACATGTATATATGTATATAAAATCTATGAGTTCATATTTACAGATGTTTTTAATATTCCATTGAAAATCTGTGATAAAACTGTAACTACACAGCAATAATTTATGAGTATAACTTGTCATGTAATTATAGGCAGAAAATGATCTATAGTCTTCAACAATATATTACCCTTTCTTGTACTTTTATAAAACGTTAGTGTTGAGTATCACATCTTTTTTGAACTTTTACAAAAATATTGTACTTCCCCCTATTATGTACAAATTTGAACTTCGAAATTATGTAGTAGTCATTTGTTAGAGAGTCATTATTTAAAATATCTTGTAGGAGCAACCAGAACAAGAAGACAATTTCCTTCCTGTGCCGAGTCTAACAACTTCGTCTTCCTTGGTACTTATTTGTCGATTCTCGTGCCTTCTCTAGAAATAGGTGAATGTATATTTTACATTTTCGTCTCGTCTGAACGTTTCTTCGAAGAATTGTTAACTCACTTTAAGCTCGGATGCCAAGTAAAAGAATACGAAATCTATATTGGTGTTTTCTTTGGCTGATGTTTCCACTACTTGTAAAACTTCAGGAAGATATTGACGTAGAGCTTCTGCCTCTTCTTTCTCAACCTCTCGTAAATGTTCTAAATCGCATCTATTACCTGAAGTATTATATAGATACATACAGCATAATAAAATATTTTAGTTCTATGCAAAATGGAAAGCTTATCTTACCCACTAACACTAACAACACATGCGACGAAGTGTACCTTCGAACTTCCTCTACCCAATGTTGTAAACTTAAGAAAGTCGATCTTTTCGTAATGTCGTAGACTAAAATATATAGGCGTAATATTAATTGAATCGTTCGACTAAATAAGATGTCAATGAATTATTAAATCAGCTGTTACATACCTACAATAACACCATTGGCCGATCTGTAGTAACTCTGACGTATTGTACGAAATCTCTCTTGACCCGCTGTGTCCCATATTTGCAACTACAATGTTGACGAAACAACTCTGAATTATTCATCGAAACAATCGGAATAATGGCAACCCTCTTGTTACGAGTGTGTTAATAATATAGATCGTCATAGTTGGTCGATTGTGACAAGCGTTCTGTGCAAGGCTCTTTACAACAGGTAAAACGTGTTTCTAACGCAAAATGTATGCTCTTGTTTCTTCTGTTTGCGGGATATAAGCGTGATTGTTTTAGGTTGCTGTTAGATTAAATCGTGTTAGTATCGACGACATCCCATAACACCTGATCGCGAGCATGGATTGAGCAAGCTTACCTTGACTTTCTTGTCATCTATCAGTACGGTTTTCATGGAAAAGTCTACGCCAATCGTGCTTCCGTGTGTTTCGTTGAACGTTCCGAATCGAAATCTTTGCACGAAACATGTTTTCCCTGTGCCACAGTCACCGATTAGAACGATCTTGAACAGGTAGTCGAAACTCTCGTCGTTCGTCGTCATCAAATTATCCGGATCGCGATTCGACATTTCGTTTTGAATTGTCGACACAGTTCGCGGAATCGACGACGCTCTCCTACGTCCGCGCATTCAGGCTTACTGTGCAGAGCTGGAAAGTTTGCGTGCAGAAAGCATGCGTGTCTGATTGGTGAATCGGGTACACGTAGTACAGTCTCAGATGAAAAGATAGAGCACGCCTCGCGGACGATTTAATTACTATTTCGCCAACGCGCACTGTGCGGCATTTATTTCGGATTTCTGTGCAAACTAAAAATCAGTTTGATCATTCGCAAAAAGCGCATTATTCTTTTATTCTTGAATCATCTCAGAAATGCATAAATTCCAGTACTTATTTCTGAAACAATCTTTCCATTTTGTGTTCACATTCAACAAAAAGCAATTTTTCTGTATAACTTTCGAAATTATGGAACAAGTCTGCTGAGAAACTAATTCAACTAAAATCACGATCATGCGTGGACTTTTATAAAAAAAATGAATAGCGTTCAGTGTAGCAATTTTTAGCAGAAAGAACTGAGCAGTTGATACAATCTTATGATTTAGACATAGGCAACCGCCCTCTTACCATAGCGACGATAATCATTTAGACGGTAGAGTTTTGAATCTGGGAATTCAATGTTATGTAACGAAGAGGTTATGTAAATCGACAAATTATTGTGCTCGTTGATCGTTTAAATTAAACGAGAACATTGTAATTTGTTAACTAATTTTATTTGAAATAATGCTAGAATTATTGAATGCAATGGAACCTGTACATGAACATAGCACATACATTTATTATAAAGAGGGTCTTAAACAAGTATATATTCTATCGCTGAACAATTAAAATTACATTGGGAATTTCGGTGACTGAGGTTGCTTATTTTCCGGACGTGAACTTTGAAAGTCCTTCTAGTAAACTAACATATGCCGTATGTTCATAGTTCGTACTAAGCTCGATCATTTTCTCTGCGAATTCGTTTGAAACACCCTTCTCTTCTAGGTAGTTCATCAGCAAATCATATAGATACTGAAAGCATAAATATTATATGAATAAATATCAAAATAATACGTATTTCAATCAAAATGTGTATTAAGAGTCGAGATCAATTTATTTGTTACATTCTCTAACTTTGATTTTCTAGAGTACGATAAAAATCGGAAAAAAAAGAGAATGCATTATTTTTCCAAAGATTAATATTCAAAATGGTTATCTGATGCCCCATTTTGTACTCAACTCTTTGGAGGAAAGCAAATAGAGTTCAGCTTACCCCGTCAATAATTTCACCAGCTACCGCATACACTTTGTCGCTGTGCTCGCCTTCGTACAGTGTGATCTCATCTATGCCAAAGACATCGTCTGAAACCAAATAATTCCATAAAAATTGTGTACAACCAAAGATCTTTTACATTATGAATAGAACTTGGAGGAGAAAAAAGATAGAGTACAGAGAAAGATAGGAAAAAGATAGATCAAAGCAAAGGGTATGATTGGATACAAGGATGTGCGGAAGGGTGTGAGAGTTAGTAGGAATTGTAAACAGTGTCCCTTTTTATGGCTGGATGGCTAAAAATAAAGCATTTCCATTCTATTCTATAAATAGTACTTAATTACTCTTACTATAATTATCATTAGCACCAGATGCACCAGGCTCGCTGTTGAACGAGCAGATGAACCCAAGTGTCTGGTTTCCTCTTTTTATATCTACTGTAAAGTTGGGTTTACTTTTCATTTCACCAATGTCTGGGCTATTGCTATTCATATCGAGTTCTGGTTCTGCCTCAGAGTCCACAGTGTGGTTTATGTTGAATGAAATATTAATCCTGAAATAAAAATTATTGAAGTTGAGAATATACTATAACTAAAAACCATTTAATTGAATATTTCTTACGTTTCGTTGTCTTGTTTCTTTTCTAGATTAACATCCGCACCATTGAGAGACACTTTGAAACCATCAAACTCGGTGGGAATAGTTTTCAACTTTTGCGCCTTCTTCTCTGCTACAATCTCTTCTGCCAGGAATTCTACTAGTTCCTTTTCAGCTAGAAACAGTACAGTTTTCTATACAGAATTAAATAATTAATATACATAGTGACTCAGCGATTATAACATGTCTGAGATCAGGATTATTTTACATGGAAAAATTTATCTGTATGCTAACGATCGAATAGTTTAATCATCGCTACTATAGTTTAATTATTACTAAATTACTATAAATTTCTAAGAATTTCGTCATGAACGATATTGTTTTATTGCACCACAATTGCTGGGCCATTTGATGTATAGCAAATTTCTTGCCAACAGTTTATTTTAATGAATTTCGTATAAATAGATCGTTCGTTATAGTTCTCAGCTAAAGTTTTCCACAAGTAGTTATACATTTGTTGCTAAAAGTATTCGTACATATATTCCTATACTGAGCGATGAAATCGATAAAATATATTTTATCATTGTAGCTAAGAATTGACAATACTAAAACGTAAAAAAGCATGGGTATACCTTTGGTGTGCGCGCTTCTGCAATTGCAACAATTGCAAAGAATATGCCGATGTTTTAACATGTTTTGCGAGGCAAAAGATGTAAGCTCGGTTTGTCGCGAGGATATTTTCCATAACGTTCGCAACTGATTTTTTGCGATTCCTGTACTAGCGGCCGACGATAGGAGATTCCTGATTGCCGTTGATCGCAACGTGTTTCTGATGATACTGTTCATTTTACTTGCTTCGTTGAGAAAAATAGTCACCACGAGTTAGCCGGTAATGGTTACAAAATGGCTTCGCATCAGAGATCAGCACGAGGACAGAAGAATGAGTACGCCATCGAATACATCAACTTTCGAGAACCAGACAGAGAGTGTTCACGACCGGGGTTTCGCTGTTCTCGGTACAGTGCTGCCCTCTAGTCTAATCTTTAGCCTGGAACAGATCCTACCTTAGACCAGAGAGTAAATAAGAGTGCTCATGTACATGTAAAATGCAAACATTTTATGTATGAATCTACAATGGATAAATAAAGATAATGTAATTAAAAAGAATATTTTCGTATATATTTATTGAACCCTCAATTTTTCCCAAACGTCTAACTTGTCGTAGAGTTATACTCCTGAATCATCCTGCCACCTCCTTCGCTATCATATTCTCCTAATACAAAAGTCGATGTTCGAAGTTTCCGAAAATTTTTGACCGTCTGACTTGACGTTGACTTGTACTACTAAATTTCGAATGCCTCCTCTACTATCATGTTCTCCTAGTAAAAATCCAAAAATTTCGGAAAAATTTCAAAAATCTCGAAAATTGAACTTCGTATTAGGAGAATATGATATCGAAGGAGGTATCCGGAATTTCAGTAGTACAAGTCAACGGCAAGTCAGACGCTCGAAAATTTTCGAAATTCAGTAGTACAAGTCAACGTCAAGGCAGACGGTCAAAATTTTCCGAAAAATTTTCAAAAACCTCGAAAATTGAACTTCGTATTAGGAGAACATGATATCCAAGGAGGTATCCGAAATTCAGTAGTACAAGTCAACGGCAAGTCAGACGCTCGAAAAATTTCGAAAATTCAGGAGTACAAGTCAACGTCAAGTCAGACGGCCAAAATTTTCCGAAAATTTTTCAAAATCCTCGAAAATTGAAGTTTGTATTAGGAGAATATGATATCGAAGGAGGTATCCGGAATTTCAGTAGTACAAGTCAACGGCAAGTCAGACGCTCGAAAATTTTCGAAATTCAGTAGTACAAGTCAACGTCAAGTCAGACGGTCAAAATTTTCCGAAAATTTTTCAAAAACCTCGAAAATTGAACTTCGTATTAGGAGAATATGATATCCAAGGAGGTATCCAGAATTTCAGTAGTACAAGTCAACGGCAAGCCAGACGCTCGAAAATTTTCGAAATTCAGTAGTACAAGTCAACGTCAAGTCAGACGGTCAAAATTTTCCGAAAATTTTTCAAAAACCTCGAAAATTGAACTTCGTATTAGGAGAACATGATATCCAAGGAGGTATCCGAAATTCAGTAGTACAAGTCAACGGCAAGTCAGACGCTCGAAAATTTTCGAAATTCAGTAGTACAAGTCAACGTCAAGTCAGACGGTCAAAATTTTCCGAAAATTTTTCAAAAACCTCGAAAATTGAACTTCGTATTAGGAGAACATGATATCCAAGGAGGTATCCGGAATTTCAGTAGTACAAGTCAACGGCAAGTCAGACGCTCGAAAATTTTCGAAATTCAGTAGTACAAGTCAACGACAAGGCCGAGGTTCGATCCAGCATTTCCGAAGAGATGTTATTTCTAATTTTACTATCGAACAGTTATGTACGGGGTGGGGAAAAAGTAACACGTTAACATTGTAATTAATATTCTTTATTTTTCACCAAGCAAATATACAGTTATATATTCATAAATATTTATACATATAGAATGAAATACTGTTGGTACACTTTTAGCTTCACGGTGTTGCGACTTCTGGTATACGTGATCCCAAATAAGAATATACTTGTTCCGCTCATGTCGTTGCGTGTCTGTCACGAACTTCATGGCGTCGGACAATGGTCGTGGTCAGCGGAATACGGAGTAGGGAAATAGCCAACGAACAAGTTCCGTTAGAGTCATTATGCACAATAGAATAGTCGAGTATAGCCTGGTAGACGATGTAATCTTGATAATTAATCTTGGATTAATTAATCCAATAAATCGCAGTATTGCAAGATCTTGCACTATCTATAATCGTGTTGATTTTTCATCAACTCTTTACTATATTTTCAATTACAACTACGCAGTATTGTACGATGGTGCCAGGTCGATCGTGCATGTCCCTTCTTTGTCGTTTACCGAGTAATCTTATACTTCTTCTGTTTCTTTTTCTTCTTCTGTGTTATTGTAATCAGTTTTGTAAAAGTCAGTCCGTTTACAATAAATAATAATAATAACAATCTCGTCAGTGACCTTTTGTATCGACGATATAGCGTTGCTGGCACTGTGTTTCTTCCTCCGGCCGCAATATGTCGTAGAGGGCGTTCGAAAAGAGAGAAACGTTTTATACGAATCGATCTCCTATCGGAAATGGTAACCGACCGAGGCGAGGCTGCACGGCTCGTTCTGTTCGCGACCTGCAGGTGTCCGGAGGATGCGAATTTTCGTGGTGAGAGACGGAGGGGCTGGCAGATGTCGCGTCGGTCGACCGTTCGACCGAAAGTTGGCGCTCGCAGTCTTTTCGTTGTCAATAACGGACGCAGTGTCCCGGCAAAAAATTCCGGAAACGTCTCGTTTGTCAAATTCGGCGACCATCCGGATGTGATTTGGTGTTGTCGCGGGTTGATTCGGACGTGCGCGTAGATTGGCAAAAAGGAGGAGCGTTGTCGCGCGCGACAAGAGAGCCACCGTTCGAAGAAATTCGCAAAACGGGCGTGCCTTGGATACTCGGCAACGAGACGGTACGAGACGAAGCGAAACGGGACGGTACGGTACGAGGCGAGACGTCGTCCCTCGCGCGAAATACCTACAACGGCGGCACGAGACTGTACAGAACAGGACGTGCAACGTTCGAGATCGCGACTACGACTGCGACTGCAACTGCGGCAGTCCCTGCGACAGCGACCGCGAACCCGACCGCGACCAGGACAAAGGGGACGACACGAAGGACAGGAACGGTCTGTTCCACGGGAACGACCACGACGACGAGGACCGAGCGAAACCCCTCGAGGACGAGGACGAGGACGAGATCGTGGCCGAGGACGAGAACGAGAACGAGGCTGAGCCAGTGCCAGTGCCAGTGTCAGTGGAGGCTGAGCAAACGCAACGCATCGCCGCGCAATTTTGAATACGAGCGAAACCGTAACTGTCAACGGTCGGATTCGGAACGCTCGCGAACAAACGCCATCTCTCTTTCTCGCGTTTATCGCGATATATCGTGGTCGTTCGGTTACCCGGTGAACAGTCGGTTATCGCACGGTGGTGGCTACGTGAGGTGGCGCGAGAACGTGTACTAAATGACCATGGATCACAGCATGTGCGACATCCAAACCGGATACAACATTAATATCAAGAGGACGGACGGTGAGTGTAGATTCGCGCACCGCAACCTAGGTATTTTTAGAAGTTACCCCGAGCGACCGATCGGTGACCAAGACCAGGCCAGACGCGACGAAGATTTCTCGCGTTCGTACGGGTAGTATGACAACGTACGACGAGACCTAATCCAGCCCTCACCCGTACCTAACCTAGTCAGCGGGGGGACCGGGGTATACCTCGCGTATTCTCGGCCTTAAACGAACATTTGCTAGATCGGTGCGTGGGTCGCGCGACGAGCAACCTCGCGGAAACGCGCGGCTCGGACCGGTTTCGCTATCCTGCCGCAAACCGATGCGAGAGAGCGCACGGCTTTTTTTTAAGTTTTTATTTGCTAAGGATTTACAATATTTACATCAGAGGCGCAAATAAAAATACGAAAAACAACCTTAAAATTATCAGTCTTATGAAGTAGGAACATCTTTGGTGCGTCGCTTCATATCACTATTAGTAGGGGGATTGCACAGTAGGGGGATTCATCGACATGCCTATAAAGGACTATTTGTCGCGCGATATATTAGCACGGGCGAAAAAAATGATTAAGAAAAAAACCCGTTAGAGCGCACGGCTCGAAACCATATCCGTGACACGGTGATTCGTATCCGCTGGCCGTTGCACGACCTACCGATTTATTGGTCGCGTCCACGAACGTCTGTTTGTTTACCCCGTCGAGTTACGTACATCGCCCTTGCTGCGAGATCGGGAACGTCTCGCTGCGCCATATTTGTTTTCTCCTTTTGTTTGTCGTTTCAAATTGGCGCGTTGCGGTGAATCGTGGCATTGCAGCGGCGCGTTGCGATTCCACCGTCGCGGCCGGAGGAATCGGTAGCTGGAAGAGGAGCGCTCGGATCTCGGGGCGACAAAGATATCCTTTCACCTTGTACGCGCGTATCCGCGTGCAACGAGACCAGAACGAAACTCGTATTCCTCGAGTCATTGATCGCGCTTCTCTTACACGCTCCAGATTTCCGTGCGAGTCGTTTCGTGTCTAGAAACGGCGGTTCGCGTGCCGAAGAGATCTTTTTCGGGCCACGCGTCGATCGGAAACTTGAATTCGAACGACGCAAATAGAACCGACTCGGGCTCGATTCTGCTCTGCTCGATCGACCGAGAGGGCAAACACCAGTGTCGACCGGTTCGCGATCGATGAACACCGTCGAAGGAAACCGTACGCGGAGGGAGCGGATTCGATCGCGCCGGAGATCCATCGAAATCGCCGACCCCTTCGTCGCGACCGTTACCATGCAACCGCGAAACACTCGTCAGGGTACGCGCACGGTGGATCCGTTTTCGTCCTGTTCGGCCGACGTTCGACGCATCTTTTTTCAGACGTGCGGAAAAGAGACGAAACGTCGCACAGACTGGTGTTTGGCCGATCTGATTGGCCAAAATTCTTGATTGCTTGAAACTGATTAAATTTATCGTTTCATTACGTTATGCTTACATTCATGAAACGTTATAAACGTTATACGTTATGACAAAACGTCGCACAGACTGGTATTTGGCCGATCTGACTGGCCAAAATTCTTGATTGCTTGAAACTGATTAAATTTATCGTTTCATTACGTTATGCTTACATCAATGAAACGTTATAAACGTTATACGTTGTGACAAAACGTCGCACAGACTGGTATTTGGCCGATCTAACTGGCCCAAATTCTTGATTGCTCGAAACTGATTAAATTTATCGTTTCATTACGTTATGCTTACATCAATGAAACGTTATAAACGTTATACGTTATGACAAAACGTCGCACAGACTGGTATTTGGCCGATCTGACTGGCCAAAATTCTTGATTGCTTGAAACTGATTAAACTTATCGTTTCATTACGTTATGCTTACATTAATGAAACGTCATAAACGTTATACGTTATGACAAAACGTCGCACAGACTGGTATTTGGCCGATCTGACTGGCCAAAATTCTTGATTGCTTGAAACTGATTAAATTTATCGTTTCATTACGTTATGCTTACATTCATGAAAAAGAACAATTTATACGTTATAAACAACGGGGTCGGTTCGAGGGACTACCTGGCTCTCCTAACGACAATGTTATTTTTTACCCGAGGGTAGTTCTAGCAAATCGACTTTTGGCCAGCTAGATCGGTCAAATACCAGTCTGTGCGTCGGACAAAACGGATCCACCGCGCGCGTACCCTTACGTAAGAGAGGGCGGGCGAAACGCAAGGCCGACGATACGCAACGCAACAAGTGGCCGGGACGCGATGCGTACGGATTTTCATCGCCGAGGAAACGGTCGGCCGAATGTCGCGCGTCGTGTCCGTCGACGAAGAAGGATTCTTGTCGCGCTCCGCGCTCGTCCTTGCCCGAAAGCGAGCGCGCGTGGTTGGCGCGACACGCGAGCGTGGGCGCCGCATCCTTATAAGGACGTCCGACTCGTAAGATTCCTACCGAGGCAAACCTTACCTTATATCTTATCCGATCTTGCGTCATCCGAGATCGGTTTTTCTCGAGATTCGTCGGTCCGACTCGATCGTGGATACGACCGATTATTGGCAAGAACAAGGGCCATCTGCAATGTACAAGGGACAAGGGTCACGCGCTTGGTAACATCCATCGAACGTTATCCGTTCCAGGTCGCGTCCACTCGGCTGTCGTTTCCGGAGTGAATTGGGAACAACGGTCCGTCACCGTAGAATGGTTCGAGCGAGGAGAAACCAAAGGAAAAGAGGTAACGACGAGATCAGGAAACGATCCAAAGGATTCGACTAAAGTATCTTTCTCGATGTGTTTCCAGGTGGATATCGACGCGATACTCGCGCTGAATCCCGAACTGGCGATCCAGAAGACGATGGCACCGCCGCCGCCGCAGATCAACAATGCCGTCGTGTCCTCCAGAGCTAGGGTACGTATATGCTCTCGACCAGATCGGAGACAGCCAGCCGCGCGACGCTTCGCGGGAAGACTGCTTGGCACATTCGACGATTTTGCTGTGTCGCGTCGCGTCCGATTGGATTTTTCCGGCGACTCGATCGTCCGGTTCATTCGATCGTCCGGTCGCTCCTTCGCGTACAGTTTGGCCATCTTCGCACCCTCGCGCCGTTCAATCGTCGCATCGTCGCGCAAAACTTTTTCTTCGAGATTCGTGATTCGTCGTTCGGGATTTGCGATTCGCGTTTTGATTCGTCCGCGATAGCGCGTGGGCGGCGCGACGACTGCACCGACCAAGCCCAGCGCGCTCGTCGACGTCGACCTTGACCTCGACGTTTCGTTGTCTCGTCGTTCTCGCTACTAACACGTTAACATCTTTTTTCCTCCATGGACGCTGCTCATTATCTCGGACTTGGGTCGACGATGGATCATCAACGACCTCGGAATCCTCTCCAAAACCGATCGATTCCTAAACGCGACCTCGCGTCTTCGTCGCGGCGCTATATCGAAATGTCTGTCGGCGTTTCGTCCGGATCACCTCGACTTGTTGATCCACCTCGATCCACCTCAAAACCATCTCGATCTATATCCATCTCGATCCAACAACATCGATCCGCGCGACTCCGTTCCGGGCCGGGTGGGCAACGTCGGGTTTCGCCGCGTGTTGGGATCGCGGTTGTTGTTGATGCGCGGAAAAACGATCTTCACGACACGCGCAGGATTCTTCCGGCGACGAGGACGAGGGGATGGACGAGTCGGAAAACCACGAGGAGGGCTCCCTTGGACGACACGGCGGTCACGCGACAAGAAACGGCCTTGCGTCCGCAACGCTTCCTGTACGAGTCACGTCTACTCTTTCGGTAAACGCGGATCCCACGCTCCGCGCTAAACTCTTGTCCTCCACTCACCTGTCCTTATTTCCCGCGGTCTCTTTTCCTCGATCTTCGTGTTTTGTTCTTTGTTCTTTGTTCGTTTTTCGTTCTGCGTTTTCCGCTTACGCTCCCCGCTCCTGGATCACCGAGGATCCGAACCGCTCGATCGCGTGAACGTCGGACACGCTGTACGACATCGCACCGCACCGCACCGCACTCCACCGAACTGCACCGCACCGCACCACACCGCATCGCATTGCATCGCATTTTCTTTCCACCCCTGTAACATCGATCGTGCTCGATTACGCGCGGGGCGTGAATCGAGGAACTCCGTCGCCGACAGAACTAGAAACGTATCTACTCGTTGCGCGTTCGGATCCTCGAACCTTATTTCTGTCACAGCTACCGCCGTTCGTTTTCTTCTCGATCGGCGTCGATCAGTTTCACCGTTCTGTGTACGGTTTCGATCGTTTCCGCGAATCTCGCGTCGTCGACATTGTTCGACTCGTCGTAACGTCGACCTCGAGTCGCGTTCGCCTGGCGAGAACGCGGATTTCGCGCGTATCTGTTTCAATGCTGTTCGATCGCGTTACGCTAAGCTTTACCACGCCACCGCATTGTCTCTGCGACTCTACAATACGTTTTTGTGTTTCTTTTTCAGCATTCTACGAAGCCGTCGATCCCAGTGAAAGGTACGTTGCGCGGATGCAAACGCCGCACTGTGCGTCCCAAACTTCTCCCTCGGAATCGCCTACGATCGTTCGATTTCAGAAAAAAAAAGTGATAGCGCCGAGCTGCTCGCGTCGCGCGCGTTCACGGAGCATCGATTTTTCGAGTCGCCGAGTCGTTGCGAGCATGTGCCGTTAACACGCGGTGCTCGTCCGCATCGAACGAGCCTGAGCGGACAGTCTGTTCGAGTACGAGGACGCGATTCGTGGCTCTCGCTTCGGACTATCGACGTTTTCGCGGCACATGCATAAGAGCGCAAGGGCAAGGACCTTGACGGTGACAAACTTTACGCGATCACGCGCCGGCTCTTGCGAACCTTCTCTTTTCACGCGGTACCCTTTGTTACCTCTCGATTTCTTTCGGTATCGTCTTTGTCTCTGTCTTTGTCTTCGCTTTTGCCTTTGCCTTCGTCTTCGCGTTTGTCTCGGAATCGATCCGCGGAGGTGAAGCGAGGCGAGACGAAGCGAGGTTGTCGCAATAGCCGTCGTTCGTCATGAAATTCGATCCGTTGAGCTACTGTTTCGGGAAAAAAAATAGAGTAACCAACGGAGATGACGGAAGCGGGGAGGACGCGCGAGCATCGCCATCATGGACCGAACACGGTAACGTCGCGTTTCGTCTAATTTCGAGACCCAAACCAAGGATAAGAGACTCGTTCGATCGCTCGCGTCCGTTGAAAGATCTCTCGGTTAACGTATCGTTTGCAGCGGGCTCCAACAGGCAATTGTCGCGGCAGACCAGTCGGCCCACCAACATAATGCCACCTTCCACGCCTGTCAACGGACACGGAGATTCGGTCACCGGATTAACGGCCCGGCGAGAGCTCGAGAACATACCACCGACACCTACAACCGCTACAGTTTCTTTCAACGTAAACGCGCAGGGCAAACCGAAGCAGCAGCAGCTGCAACAACAACAGCAACAACTGCAGCAGCAGCAGCAACAACAACAGATACAAACTCAACAACAAACAGCGGTGGAAAATGGTCGAGGTAGACGTTCGAACGTCGTCAAAGAGGTCGAGAGATTGAAGAAGAACAGAGAGGAGAGAAGACAGAGGCAAGCAGAACTGAAGGAGGAGAAAGAGGCTATGATGAATTTGGATCCGGGCAATCCGAATTGGGAATTTCTCGCTATGATAAGGTAGGTTGATCGATATCTCTTCTTCTTTTCGGCTTGTGACAGTGTTCGTTTCTTTTCGTTCGTAGGGAGTACCAAAATAGTATAGACTTCAGACCGTTGCGAGATACGGACTCCGTCGAGGACCATCAGATCACGGTATGCGTAAGGAAACGTCCACTGAACAAGAAAGAGGTCACGCGCAAGGAAGTCGACGTGATCAGCGTGCCCAGCAAGGATCAAATGGTGGTCCACGAGCCAAAGGCCAAAGTCGATCTGACCAAATACTTGGAGAACCAGATATTTCGATTCGATTACGCGTTCGACGAGACCTGCACCAACGAGATCGTCTACAAGTATACCGCGAAGCCGCTGGTGCAGACAATCTTCGAGGGTGGGATGGCCACGTGCTTCGCGTACGGACAAACCGGCAGCGGAAAGACGCATACCATGGGCGGTGATTTTAACGGAAGGACGCAAGACTGTAAGAAAGGCATATACGCGATGGTCGCCAAGGACGTATTCAAGTGCCTCAAGATGACCAAATATCGGCCCTTGAACCTGGTTATATCCGCCAGCTTCTTCGAGATCTACTCTGGCAAGGTGTTCGATTTGTTGGCAGACAAGGAAAAGCTTAGGGTCTTGGAAGACGGAAAGCAGCAGGTATATTGTTTCTCTTATCTTATCTGCCCCCGTTCGTCGATCGCTTCCGCCGACGATAACCGTCTCTAGACACGTTATTCGTGACGTTGCAGGTACAAATCGTCGGACTAACGGAGAAAGTCGTCGAAACTTGCGACGAAGTACTGAAGCTGATCCAACACGGGAACAGTGCCAGAACGAGCGGACAAACGAGCGCAAACTCAAACTCTTCGCGATCGCACGCGGTCTTTCAGATTATAGCTCGATCGCCGGGCACCCATAGGGTTCACGGGAAATTTTCCCTGATCGATCTTGCTGGAAACGAGAGAGGAGCTGATACGTCGTCCGCCAATAGACAAACTCGTGAGTATCAGTGACGGATCGCAACCGTCTCTCTCGGACGAACCTGTTCCTCCTCACTATATCCCTCGTTTCCAGGAATGGAGGGTGCCGAGATCAACAAATCGTTGTTGGCTTTGAAGGAGTGTATTCGAGCGCTGAGTCGCAAGGGCACGCATTTACCGTTCAGAGCGAGCAAGTTGACTCAAGTGCTGAGGGATAGTTTCATTGGCGAAAAGTCCAAGACTTGCATGGTAATCGTTGTTTGCTTTCACTCCGATGCATCTAATTCTAAAGCGATTCGTCCTTATCCCTGTGCTCGTTCGCAGATCGCCATGATCAGTCCAGGAATGAGTTCTTGCGAGCATTCGTTGAACACCCTGAGGTACGCGGATCGAGTGAAGGAGTTAGCCGCGACCGATCCAACCGAAATGAAAGTGTCCCCGTCGGACGAAGATCGAGAACCGACGATCGTGGAGCAATCCAACACTAGCGTTCTGTCGGACAGTGATCTGGCGCAATTGCGTTCGCTCAACGTGAGTCCTATTTCCCTCGAATCGTAAACGTACCACCTACGGTACCCTCGATAACCGGAGTCCGTTTTCTTCAGGAAGGGGAGATCTCTCAGGATCTGTACACTTTTCACGAGGCGGTGTCGGCGTTGCAATTGCTGGAAGAGGAAGTCTTGGACACGCACAAAATGGTCATTGAAAATACCACCGGGTTTCTCAATGACACTCGCACCATATTCAGCGGAACGCACGAAGTAGACTACGATCAAGACGGTAAGGTTCAACGTGAAATCTCTCGTATCTTTCCGGAATGTTCGCGTTCGCTTCCGCGCGTCTCTACATCTACGTATCTTTCGATCTATCTTTACTTTCGTTTTGGTCTTGCAAACAGTTTTCCGTCGGTAGATTTCTTCGTTCGAGTTCGAAACGCGGAACCTTGTTGCATGGAAGCTTTATCGATCGGTACCGCGCAGGCTTTCTATTACTACGCGAATCCGTTTGCTCTTTCGAGTAGCGTCGACGAACGAGTCGACGCGATATGCGGACTGTGAAACGCAAAAGATTCGTAGCGTGGGTGACAGAGAAAAAAGAATGGGTGGAGGGCAGAGAGTGGAAGGCGGATGGGCATCAGGGTACAACGTGATCGACTATGAAATTTTGCAACAGATTCGCGCGGTAAAGGTAAGGCATATGCGAGCTGCTCGTTAAAATGGAACCGGAATTACGGCAGAACGACGACTGCTACGGATACCGATACGGATACGGATACAACTACTACTCCGACTCGGACTACGTCCACTCGAAATACGGCAGTACCAGTGAACAGAGTTACCTACGTCGCATCGCACAATTACACGTGGCCCGAGCTAAATAGGATCGTTAATAAGGCTACAAAGGATTCGTTAGAGACCCCTTGGAAGGACGAAATGGAATATAAAAGCGACTCCAGCTCGCACAATACCGACCACGAATCGGACGAGGTCTCGGTTCGAAACGCCGACAGCGCAATATCGTCCAACTACTCTGACGAGATGTTTTCGGTTGCCACGCGCGTTTCGAGAAAAAACGCGTCGAACGAAAGCGCTTCTCGAAGAACGAACGCGATCCGAACGTCGCACGGTGGACAGTTCTCGCCCAGAAAGACGAGAACCCCATCCAAGTATCACTGGTCCGGCACGTTCAACGATCGCGCGAAAAAGTATTTCAATTTCGGCCACGGAAACTCTTTTCGTTGGACGCGTCAATCTCCCGCGACGAATTGTCGAAACGACGACAACGGTGGTACCGATTACAACTACAACTTGGAAACGTGCGATACGGATAAACCGTCGAAGAAAATGAAATTGGTTTGCTACGATGAATCGAAACTTGACGTAAGAATCGGAAGCGACGAAAGCGCGAAAATTGACGACCATCGAGAAACCATTGACGAATCGGTGGACAGTGCCAAGACTAGAAACGACAAGAACGTCTCTTTTAATTTCCGTTACCGTGGTCGTCGTTCGACGTTCGTCGTCGATACCGACGAAATCGATCGCGACGCGTCTCTTTCGAAACGTTGCCTGCTATCTCGAAAGTCACCCTACCTCGGAGCTTTCAGACTTGTTCTAACAGTCGTGAAAAACCTTCTTCTCTTTTCTCTTTTGCCCACCGCGTACGTGGCATTTTTCTTCTACGTAAACGAAACACAACAGCAATAACGCGAAAGCTCGATCAACCGTTACGAGATTCAATCGCTTTGTCCTAACGTTATAGCAGCGTCACGGTGCCCTCCGCATTCAGTTTTAAAAGTATTTTATCTTTAACGTACAGTTGTTAATATTGTAAGGGGTATACAGCATAAGTCGACTCCGTTGCGAAACGATCGATCGCCTTTTACTGCCACCGACTATCGAGTATTTCCGCTTACAGCGTTCAGAATTTATTATAAACCACTCGTCGCGATTCTCGATACTTTTCCGAGCAGAGAAGATTCGAAACTAGAAGAAACGACACGTAACGAAACAAGGATGAGTTCAATTTCGTATACAATGTAGGGAGACAATTTGGTCGCTCCACCGATACCTACGTGCGAGGACCATTACTTTGTAACTAGTCGTAAGGCGAGCCAACCGATCAACAAGTTTTCACCGTAACGTGACGAACCGTTGCAGATTTGAGACGGAAAAGAGCAAAGTTTGAGACGCCCTACCCAAGGAGGTTCTCGTTGCGTAGACGTCTGATAGAGAGAATGCAATTTTCCGACGGTACGAAATCATCATTCGATTCGCAATCACAAAAGTCATCTCGATCAAATCGATTGGCCGCTTCTTGTTTTAATCCTCGCGCTAGAAGCAGCTGTACTAATCGTCGTTGCCCGCGAACGTAAGCGGTAGCATCGAGCCGGATAAAATCCTCAAAAATAATAATAAATCACAATGCATCCAGTATACGAAAATATGGATATCGAGGCAGGTTGGCGGACGGCTCAACTTTTCTTTCTCGCTGTCCGCGTCTGTTGTGTGTCACGATCGCTCGGTGTCCGTGATTTCTGCGATCCCCGTGATCTCCGAGTAGTTCATACGCATGTATATCCGATTCTCCTCGTTTCGTTCTGTTCACGCGTGATCGAGGGAATCTGGATCGATCGATCTGCGGGGATCCGGAGCACAGTTGTTATCGCCTTCAATAAATGTTATTTTTGTGGATTCGTAATCTAACGGTACATCGTGTTTCCTTTGCACTAATGCCAGAGAATAACCGATAACCGGATGGGGCGGAGCAATAATGTCCGGCTCTCCTTTTCACCTTGTTCTCATCCTGTCCAAACTCTTCGCGTTGCACGCTACCGATCGTCCGACCAATCAGCCGCCGATTTCCGCTCGCTCATTTCGGTACGGTGCGGTACTTACGGTACGATGCGTCGTTTCGCGACAAAACTCGCCAGCGTTCACGCAAATTCATTAAACCTTTCTCGACTCACGATCGCGAATCAAGGTCTCGGAGCCGAGCACTCAAAGCGTCTTGTCTGTTGCAGCGTATGCCCAAAAATGGGAACAACTACTGGTGCAGCAGCGTGATATCTTGAACGCCGCAATAGATCAAGTGAGTCAGTTTCGTGGACAGCTGTTGCAAGAGGAACAGATCAGCCAGAAGATGACGCGAACTCGTAACTTGCGGCACAACTAAGCTGGATTCTTTCACGAAACAGACTGAGAGAACGCGTGACGAGGGGCTAAGCAGGCTGGAGGGGAATCAGAGAAAAAGAGTGATCATGGTGGAATCGATTGCGAAAGCGTACCGCGAACACTGTGAGGCAACGACTGTTGGAACGGAGGAAAAATACAGAGAAAGAAAGAGTCCAAGCAAATTTCGACAGAATGGCAACGATTACACGGCCAAGAAGACTTCCCTAAAACGTAGATCACTGTAACAAGACACCGTAACGTAGATATTATGGGAGAATGGACTATAACGACCAACAATTAGCCCTTTGATCCCGCGACGGTAGCTACACCACCCGGAATACCTCGTCCGCTGCTTCGCTCCGCATTCATCATGCTGCGTTACTTTTTCGTTCATTTTTCGCTCATTTTCTATCCGTTTCCGTGTCTTCTTCTTCGTTTCTCTGCTATTTTTCTGTTCATCTCCCGCCTACTTCGCCTTTCGCTCCACCATACTTTGCGCGTAAAAGTCCGAGCGTATCGCGCGTGTCAAGTTGCATCGAGAGCATCCCCCGAGTCCCGACTCGATGACCACCAGCGTTTCACTCTTTCCGAAGGAATAGCCGTCATCTACGGTGTCGATCGTACATATCCGTCGAAAAAAACGCGTCGAGAAACGTGACTATGTTTGTGGTTGGAACGCGGCGCGTTTACCGCATATAGTCTACATTATACGTGGACATTCGCGCAAGAGCTCGCAGGAAGGCGAGACAGAGAAGACGGTGATACCAAAATCTCTCGATGATTTTAGAGCTTTTCCTCTCAAACGCAAAAATCTTCGTTCGCTTTTCGTCCGGGCGTCTTGCTTGTCCACGGTGCGTCGGTGGAACCATTATCCTCGACCTGATCGTACTAATTTAACAAGAATGAATTTCTATTCGAGTCTGTCGATCCTCGTTCTCGAGACCACACCTATTATTCTATCTCTTTAACCGATTCTTCTTGCCATTGCGCCGTTTTATTAACCGAACGCGAAGGAACGAACGTCCGCGACAAACTTCGATCGATACGGATCCAGATCTAAATCTAGAAATGCGACGAACTTCGCGGGGGCCACAATGAAAAATAAAAATATAGGGTTAGCGAACGATGCCTCTTCCCATATTAATTTAGATGAAAGCCCACGACCAATCGACCCCTGTGGCGAGAACGCGATCGGTGAAAACTTGATTCGATGATCTAGAGTAGCCTCCACGATTATTTTAGACAACACTTTTTTTGTTTTGCCTTTTTTTCTACCCTTTCTTATCATCGGATTGTCCGATAACCACGACACTTTTCATACATCGCGCGAGTTTTAGAAACCGGAGCTACTCGGAAACGACGTTTGTTCATCATCGTGGACGTTCTAGTTTGCGACGGTGAACGGTCAAACAAGTCTTTTCCTCTTCCGAACAATCTTGTCCAAAACCAAGTGGACAGAGAAAGAGAGAGAGAGAGGTCAGAGAAATATCAAACAAGTGTAGAGAAGGGAAGGAGAGGAGGTATGCGAGAAAGAGGTCGAATATTAAAAAACTCGAGCGGTAAACAGTCTATTCGCGTTGTTGGTAAAGTATGATTTTTATAGAAATGTATTTATATAGGTAACAGCGTCGTTGCAACGCATATATGTATATGTATAGAGAGAGAGAGCGAGAGAGAGGGAGAAAGAGAGCGTATGTGCGTGGATGCGTGTATGAGCGCGTGTGCGTGAGAAAGAGAGAGAGACTCGAACGTTTGGCGTATCGAACGCAAAGTTTCTGTTCACTTATGGTACGTATTAAAACTAAACTCGCTTAAACAAATGGTCAGAACTGCCTTTACGTGTGTTTATCTCCGACAAAGCACCATCTATATTTCGTAGTAACGACAAACAGGAGCATTCGTAGACGCGACGAGTTCGAAGTCTACTCTGTACCTTTCTGTACTTTTGAAACGAATCAAACTCCCGTTGGAAAGAGGATCATTTGGCTTTGAATCGATGGATCGACTTGATTCGACTGGTCGGCGGTACCATTCGGTTTTTGAATCGCGTCCGCGCCAACGTAACGATTAGTTTGCTACGGTATGAAGTAATCGATGGCGATCGCGGTGCTGCTAGTATTTTTGATAAGAAAGTCGTTGTAAAAGAAAACGGAGAGAACAAAAACATAACGAGACTGCCAAACGGCAGCGATCATCGTTCATTAGCGTTGCGCGTGTCCTTGCCTGCTCTAACGCATCGCCGAACTTCGTTTACCATGTTCCTCGAGGAATAAGAAAAATGGCAGGTCCGTTTCACCTACCGGCAAAGCGTATTTCTAAAAATCTGTATCGAACAGGGCCGTAACAAAATACACGAACAATGATTTCTAAAATAATAAGTTTATTAAAAGCCGCGTATATATATATGTATATTATATTTACATTCGTGCATCGCAAACGCCTTGACCAGCAAGCGACAATTGCGAGGACTTGTCGTATCAACGAGACTCGCTCGCGCAGATTCGATTATGCGCGCGTATACCACCTTGACACGATATCTCGAAACCGATCCTGCGCGCGAGAAGCATCTGGACAAGAATCGCGTACGCGACTGCCGCGGATGCGGGGCTACCGCTCCAGTCGGAAAGATCGATACGAAACGAAAAAGAAAAAACGATTTACCCTGTAGAAAAGAAGCAGTTGTCGGATTCGGACGCGCAATTCGGATCACAAACGAATGCGTCTACGCGTCGGGTCGGTTCCGCGATGACTATTCGCGTCTTTGGCAACACGCCTCGCGCATTCTTATATAAAGTGATCACAGTATCTCGTCGAGTTTCGCACTGTAGTAGCTCGGTTCCGCCTATCGATTTCTATGCGTAATCGTGCATTTCCGGTATAGGAAATATAACGCAGCGAAAATTACTGGAAGCATTTGATTCCGGCGAACGGAGGTAAAGATGCGTTGTCAAGTCGAATTTATGAGAATCGATGTGCTCGATGGATACACGCCAACCGACGAAATTCGCTATTGCTCTTTGGTCTATAAAATACTCGAATAGGGGACGAAGACACGGCGAACGATCGTCGTTTCAATCGTCGGTGAAGGTGTCCGAGAGATCGCTGACTTCCTCGGTGACGATCGTTCTACTTCTCTCGGGAAAGAAAGAGTCCTGACCGAGGGCGGGCACTTGCCTCGAGAACTCGCTGGTTGCCCATAAAAATAAATCTAGCGTCTGTTCGGTGCACTCGGCTATAAATCGAACGAACGGCCGAACGTCGCCCGTGTTCGCTATCTCGAGGTTTTCGTAATAGGTGTGCCGATGCTGTTTGTGGATAATGACGGGCGGGTAGCCGGCCTGCATGAGGATCATGTTCATCAGCAATCGGGACGTTCTGCCGTTTCCGTCCGAGAACGGATGTATTCGTACTAACTTGTAGTGCGCCATAGCCGCGTACCTGCAGTCACGTAAGCGACGAAAACGAGTAGAATCAGGAGTCGAGACGGTATCTACATACACTACTGTGCAAACGAAAAAAGCACCCGGTATAATGACAAATAATATTTCTCTGTGGAAATTGTATTGTACAATAATTGATTTATTGCATTCAAACTATTAGATAATCCGCAATAACATATTCTCGGAACTATTCGATTAAACAGCTGAGTCTTTTCAAAACTTACTGTGTTCTTAATTGATTTTTTACGGTTTTCTATTAAATATGGCCGGGTGCTTCGTTCTTGTGCACAGTAGCGTATAGAACAAAAGGGAAACGGTCGCTTACCTAACAGGATGCATTCGAATGGCGGTCTCGCTGTTCAACCAGAGCGCGAATTCTTCCATAAGATAGTGTATGTCGCCGGGACCAGGAGGTACGTGGCCACCAACGTAGACCTGAGTGCGACGAAACTGGCCGCCCTGAATCGGATCCACGTATCCGAGCACGCGCTTGTGTATCTCGAGTATTTCTTTGATGGAGATCGAGCCGACCCTGTTGACCAGAGTGCCGTTGATGTACTTCATCGCCGCGTCCAGACCCAAGATCTCGTTGTGCTCGTCGATGCTTTTACCGGCGACTGCTGTACGCGTCTCTACGATAGCCCTGGTCTGAGCCAGGTTCATCGTGTTCCCCTCGATCCCGACCGTGTGATAGATGTGCTGAAAGTAAGCCTCCTTCTTTGCGCGTATCAGGGCTACGTTCTTGTCGGGAATCGCGGCGAGCCGGTCCCGCTTCTTGTCTATGCGTTGCAGAGTTCTGCGATCCAACTCCTCGACCACGCGGGCGGTTCTGCGGCTGTTGATCAACGCCTCCTCGTGATTCGGCTGATAATTTAGGGCGCGCACGTAATACTCGTTCGCTTTGACCACGTTGTTCTGTGCGTACTCGAGAAACTCCCCATAGCTATTCAGAACGTCGGGATGCCGAGGAGCCAGCGCGACAGCGTGCTGGAATAGCTTCACCGCTTTCTTCTCCTTGCCGGACAGTTTCATCTCCAGAGCCAGCTGCAGAGACGTCAACGCTTCCGCGGTCGATGTTGCTCTATTGCGAGTGGTAGTCGCGATCTCCCCGATCCAACCATTCGCTCTGGAGGTCGGCACGGCAACATCTAAACTGCCCTCCTTCAATTCAAGTTCCAGCTCCAATTCTAACGTGTTCAACGCGCTCTCCGACGGAAGCGGGACGAACGCGCGTCGATAGTCCTGTTGCTCTGAAATACAGATCATTCGGATATAGCTGAGAGTTAAAAACCAATATATATACACCGCTATGCAGAAGAAGCAAGCACCTGGCCATATTTAACCCACATATGCTCCTCAGAAATGGTTGCACAAAAGATTTTATGATACTTTCTCACCCATTTTTGCTTCACACTTTAAACCAGTGCCGGATTAAGCTTCGTAGCGAATGCTACGGGCCCCACGTCAAGATTTTGTAAAAAAAATTTGCAACGAGGTATCGACTCGTCGCGAGCCGCATGATGGAACAAGATCGTGTAACTAACCTCACCTTAGAGTAACGTTTTGTTTTATTTTCTCATCATACGAAACGTAGGGCCTCCTGATAACATTTGCTAAGGGCCCCGCGCTGATTCGATCCGACACTGCTTTAAACTAATGAACTTTGCTTAGTTTATCACGTCACGGTTTAGAAAAATACGTCTAAAAATACAGATAAAGAGGAACCGATCATTTCATAGTATGTAACAATAGTAAATGAGTGAATTTTTACCCTGAGGAATGTATGTATAAGGTTTAATATAAAACCGTGAAAGATCAAGTAATCCTTTGAATGCAATAGATCAATCATTGTACAATGTAATTTTTACATGAAGATATTGTTGTCATTATATCTTATCGTTATACTGGGTGCTTCATTCTTTTGCACAGTAGTGTACATAGGTACAGTCGCCATTCCTCGAGAGATTGGCTCTCCTTTTGAATGCAATAGATCAATCATTGTACAATGCAATTTCTACGTGAAGATATTGTTTTGTAATTATATCTTATCATTATACTGGGTGCTTCATTCTTTTGCACAGTAGTGTACATAGATACAGTCGCCATTCCTCGAGAGATTGGCACTCCTTTTACAGCGTGGAAGCTCGAAACAGAAAAAGTATAGGGATTGGTAAAAGTCGTGACGAGGTTATGGTCGCCCCATGAGAATCTCCAGCTCGCTGCTTACCTGGCATCTCGGTGGACGTGAAATGTTGGACGTAGTAGCGAGACAAAAGCGCACCGATGGCTGCTACAGCGATTCCTGACGCCAGTACCAGAAAGACGACCACGCGATTCACCGTCATAGCGACGCTGCTCACATTCTTTCGATCTCCGCGGTTCTCGTTCAGAAGAACGGGTTCGTCGTGAATCGCGCAAACCAAACTTGGCCGCGACACCGACATGTCTTCGCGATGAACGGATCAACTCGACAGCAGAGTTTCTTTCGCATCGCGAGTTTCGACATGTTTCCAGCTACTTCCTCGACGCGCTGCTCTCGCTCTCGAATGACAACGGACAACGTCGCGCCGTTGCGGACGAGCGGACGAGCCTCGAGGATCTGGTCGCGCGACTCGATTCTCGAAATCCTAGCCCACGAGTCACGTGGTTCTTCGCGATTGGCTCGGACGAGCTCCATAGACTTATTGTAGGCAGTGTCACCGACGAGATGCTGGTAAAGACTGCCAGCCTTACGGGACTACGTGTCCCGCGAAAATTCGGTGTTTTCTTACGCCCTCTGGGATTTATTCTGGCTCCAGCCAGAAAAACAAAAAGCCTCCGACGACATTTCGTTAGTGCTCTGCAAGATACAGAACCCACTTTACTACTTACTACATATGTACCAGGACCAGAACTAGCTTATTATTTCTTATTCAGATGATATATTTACTTGTGATAGATAATTAAAGTTTTTTTGTCCTGCTAAAGATGATGTAGGTTCTGTTCCATGCTGAAGATGATGTAGGAGCTGTTCCAGGCTAAACATGATGTGCAAACAAAAGTGGCACGAGCAAAACCCGGGCGTGAGCACTCTCATTTGTGCAGAATACCACTGAAGATATTATTATTAAATATTGCATTCTCCGCCATATTTTGGACGATGTTTTGGCACTATTTTGATACTATTCTCGTCGGTGGAGTAACTTTTAGCGATGTGGTCTTTCAGGTCACTGTAATTTCCACCGTTACCACCCCGCCCATTGCGCCCATTTACAGGACCGCGGAATAGCACGGGCGCTGGCAGAATCTCGTCGGTGGCAGTGTTCCGATCAGTGTTCCGATCCAGTACGAAATTTCGCACGCATGCGCGGCAATTTCAGTCTCAGTAACGTAACCTTTTCGATGAAATCGGGTCGCTTGAGCACCAGGCAGACTTTTAAAAATTTACTAGTGTACACATGTGAAATATTGAAATGGTAAACCGAACAAAATATTCTTCTAAAGTCATGAGAACAATAATACCGGTACACTCCCACCAATATAACTGCCACAGGCCGTCGGGTCCTGGCCGCTCTGCTGCGTTATAGTAGATACGCTACTGTTTTCATCGCGCATGCGTGCGAAATTTTGTACTCAATCGGAACACTGGTTCCGATTGAGACACTGATCTGTATACTCTGGATAGGCAGTGTTTGAATCCGACGCACCGATTGGCTCCCGATGGCCATCACATGGCGTGAAAACAGTGCCGTGTCTAGAATAAGGTAGCAGAGCGGCCAGAGCCCTGAGGCAGTTATATTGGCGCAGGTGTACTGGTATTATTGGCGGGACGAGTATTCCATCTTGAAATTTAATTGCTAACGTTGTAAGGGTAGCTTAACCCCTTACCTTTTCATACGTATATTCTAATAATTTTGTAAAACTCTGCGGGGTACTCAAGGTACCCCATTTTTTAGGATAACTTACACCATATATCACTTTGAAAGCGACATAACTCTCAGAGCCGCCATACCATTCCCGTGTCGCGCCCAATGTTACCGACAGTTCGCGCATTCTGTACCGACACCTTGTGATTTTAGCGTCCTCTACGCTTTGAGAAATTTTGGTCCAGAATACATTGAGTGTTCGGTCTATTCCTATATCACGTCTGTGGTACTGATAACTAAATACACCGCATACTTCATTTTTACCAAATATGATTCGGTCACAGACGTTCCTGCATCTGTAATTTTGCGACGAATAGAATCCAAATAAATATCCTAAACAATAATGTAAGCTGTTGTTCATGTTGCGCCATCCGGTATATTGCAAATGTCATTTGCAAGCGGTTCGTTGCCAACGACAAGCGAACGTCAAAAACGCAGCGAGCGTCGAAAACGAAACGAACAAAGAACAGTTTCGTCAGGTCTGTCACCGGAAAAAGACGTTTAAATAAAGTTAATTTTTTTTTTAAATTAATTTTTGCTGTTTTAATCCCAACCATCTCTTACAATAACGAAGTCTGGCTCGTTCGTCGCGTCGTCAGATGTGTACGTCGAGCGGACATAGATGTCTCCAGGGGTTCGCGCGGGTGCATTTGCAAGCTGCGACTGCTGCGAGCAACCTTCTCGGAAAGCAGCGTTGCTCTTTTCCCCTGTCACTCCCCTCCGACCGTCTCGCTCACGATTCTGCGGGGGGTGGGGTGCGGCGGGAGAGGGGAGCCGCGGCGAAACTCCGTAGCAAGGAGGAGGCGAAACGAAACGAAACGAAACGAGGCGAAAGGATGCATGTGCAAGCCGCTTGCGATTCAGCGAGAACGGGGGTGGCGGGGGTAGAACGAGAGGTAAAGTCGACGCGAGCGAATAATAGTCGAAACGACCCTGAAACCGAGGTCATCGTTGTCCGTTGGCCCGAACGACGCTCGAGCGCGTTCGTTCCTCCTCGAGCTTTGACGCGTTTCACGCCGCGAACGTAAACGCGCGCGACGCCTTTTTTCGTATCATTCGGTCAACAGTCGCGAGTTGCAAAAATCACAGAATCGACGTCGTTTCGCCTCTGCCCGGGTGGAGAGATAAACGAACGATCGGATAAGTCGCGTTACGAGCCAGCGGCAACGTTCGACGCACCTATCGCCGTCTCTGTCGACGATTCGTTTCGAATTGGCTGCGGCCAGTTGCGCTCGGTCTGTCGGCGCGACAAAGTCATTCGGGTTCTCGATTTTCGGGGAAAAGCGACTACGAGCAACAGTCGGTCTCCGCCCCACGGGCACGAATGCGCCGAGCGCAATTCGTAGCGCGGCGTAGAGAAACGCTCTTCTCTCCCCTTTCGAGCTGTTCGTAGCACTGACCGGTTCTGCTCTAATTGCGTTTCCCGCGTACTTCGATCCCTTCGTTCCGTGTTCGGTCGTCCATCACAGTTCCTCTTTCGCGAATCGAAATTGTAACGAAAACCAGCGTCGTCGAGTTGCGATCGCAGGGGGAAATGAGGGGAATCACGGTGCTTTAAACGATGATAATGCTCGTGGGTCCCCAGTGTTTTTCTCACGATTATGCGATCGATCGCGACTCTTCCGCTCGATGGATCGACGTTTCCGGTTCGAGATGCGCGCGTTTATCGCTTCTCGCTTTTCGCTTTCTCGGGGAGCGGACGGAGAATCACGGAGCATTCGCGCGAGCGAGGTTGCGGGGTCCACGCGTCGGCGGGTCAACGTTCTCGATCGTTCAGCCGGGTCACGTTCGGGATAAGCGCGAGGAAAAGAGAAAGGTTCAAGCCGACGAGACGACCGAGACGAAACGGAACGCGACCCTTCGCGATAGGACCGCGAGCGGAGATTACCGAAGGACGGACCGTTTCTGTCGGTCCGTTTTCGTGAATTTCTCGCGCGACGAGGCTGCAGCCATCGCGAAGCTCCTCGGTTCTATAGGAGCGGGCAACGAACGGATTCGCGTGGGCCGATACGTACGAGGAAACCGCGCCACGCGATTCCTCCTCGACCACGACCTGTCGGGATGTCCCGCTGCGGCGGGAGAGGCGAAAACGTTCCCCTCGATGGCAACCAGACTCGAGGTGCAGAACGGCAGAACGACAGAGCGACAGACGGCCGGCAGCGAATTGCGACTCGCTTCTTGCGGGACGTGCAATGCGCGCGGAGTCAGACGTACTCTGACCTACTCGCGTCGGAACTGGGGATCGCCACCACCTCCGCGTCAGAGGTGGGAACGACCAGCGGTTTCTGCGCACTTTGGGAGAACCCAGTGACTCTCAGCGGCCGCAGCTCGGTGAAAGCCGAGCGTCCTTCGCGCGGAGTCGCTGTCGAGGGTTGATTCCTCTCGTTTCCCCTCGTCGGGCAGAGTTTCGCGTCGATGGTTTTTCGCGGTTCCTCGGACCACCCGAGAGCCAATCCGAGCAAACCCGAGCTCGCGTTTTACGAAATATAAAAGCGAACTTTACTTTATCGAGGAAACCGTAAAAGCGGTAGAGCAATATCGGAGCGGCGTAAACTTCGCGGTCGTCCTTCCTCGAGAGCTTGGCTCTCCTTTTACGGCGTGGAAGGTCGAAACGGAAAAAAGCGGTTCGTGGAAGGCGTCTATGTCCGATCCTCGGTCGGCCGCTGGCCGCTGCCCGTCGCCCGTCGCCGCGCCGCACCACGCGGCGGCCACTTTGTCGGCGAGTTTATTATTCGTAACGGAGAATCCGAGAGGATCGACTGGATTATCGTGAAGGTTCTCCGTTTCTGACCGCTCTGTGCTTTCCAATCGGTTCGGTTTCGTTTTACGTTTACGCGAACCGTCTTGTTTTCGCGTCGGCCGAACGACCACGCGGCGCCTCGATAGTTCTCGAGCGCCCGGCTTTCTCCCGAGGTATCGCCGAAAAAGATTCGCTGCTTTCAAACTGTCAGGGGATGGTTTAGTTTGTTTTCGTCTCCGAATGCCGAAAGTTTAATTCTCTCGGTCAGTAGAAAAAACTGTACGCGTCAGACGCGCGACTAGCTTCCGCTGCACTCGCGACGCACAGACTGGTATTTGGCCGCTCTAGCTGGCCAAAATTTTGTATTGCTTAGAACCGATTAAATTTATTATGTTATAATAATTGATTTTGTTCATTCAAACTAAATAATCCAATGTCAATCTTTGATCACGATTACTCCGCAATAATAACTGAAATGAACCTGGAACCATTATCCGTTCGAAGAATAATATCCGACCAGAGCTTTATTTTCAATTTAATTAATAATCATGTTGACTGTTCCTCTCTACTTGAGCTAATCAATTTTTATGTACCGGAACGTGAACTGAGAACAAGAACGGGCTTTCAAACACTTAAAGCGAAATCTAACTACGGATTAATTCATCCAATAAATCGCATTATTGCAAAATCTTGTACTATCTATAATCGTGTTGATTTTTTCATCAACTCGTTAGTAAATTTTCAAATACAACTACGCAGGATTGTATGATGGTACCAGGTCGATTGTGCATGCCCCTTCTTTGTTCATTATTGTTAAACGAGTTATCTTATATATCTCATATTTCTTTTGTTTTTTCCTCTTCTTTATTATTGTAAACAGTTTTGTAAAAGGACGTCAGTCCGTTTATAATAAATAATAATAATAATTATTATGTTTCATTAAATTATGCTTACATAATTAAAAAAATACAATTTACACGTCACGAACAATGGGGTTGGTTCGAGGGACTACATGGCTCTCCCAATAACGTGTTTTTTTTTTACCTGGTGGTAGTTTTGGGAAATTGACTTTTGGCCAGCTAGATCGGTGAAATACCAGTATGTGCGACGTACTCGCAGCCTGTCGAATGTTCAAACCGTTCTCTTCGCTCGACGAGAAGAGACGGTCGATGAAATTCTTGATCGGTCCCCAGTGGTTTCCGCAACGCGTTCGATGATTCGTTGCGTTTCGATTAGCGCGCGTACCCAACTAGATTTCATTTTCCCACGAGAGAAGCGGAAGGGGGGAGATGGGTTTCGTCGAACGGGCAGAGGAAAGTATTCGCCAAGATTTACGAGCGGGTCTCTCGCGTCTCGCATTCTCCGTGTTTTATCGACGAGCCAATTTCGGAATAACTCGGGCAATCGTCCCAGCACGTACAGCGTACTGCGCGTTTCGATACAGCTGTTTGAAAAGAGTCGTTCGCTGTCGATGATTTCGCATTGATCTTCTACGTATGCGGCAGCGACCGTTGCTAACCTTTGGCCCTTCTGGAGTTGCACCTCGAAACGAAGAGTCTATTCAGAACAGGGCAATTATTCAGATTAGGGTACTCGTTAAGATTTTGGGACACTTGGAGACGATGCATCAAACTGCATCGTTTTTGATAACACCCTCTCCTCTATAAAAACTGAAGGACTCGTTAAAAGGGCAAGACACACTTCCATACAATGTACTATGTTTTCTTTATTATGTTGAAATAAATCTCACATGAGATTTTCTAATAAAAAAGAAAAACTGCATCGTTTTCGGAAACCCTGTTTTATCAATAGTTCCCACTCTTGTCTAGGCTCATATTGGGGACTACATAAGGGCACTGAATCCCTTCATATTCTAGCTTTCATCTCAAGAGTTTTACACTGTACGCGTCGATTCACGTCGTGATTACTATCGAGCAAGATCGGGTATTCAAGACACCTGTAATAACGATTGTCCCATAATCGATAACAGAAGAGATCAGGTAGTTGTCACCCGACTCCGCATAGGTCACACTAACCTAACTCATATCCATAAAATATTAAAAAATCCCCCTCCTGTATGCTCTAGATGCAATGTTATACTTTCTGTTGAACACATTATCCTTCACTGCCCACTTTTTTCCTTCCATAGACGTAGATTGGATATTAGTAATAATTTAAGTGATTGTTCAAACATTCGTAAGAACATTATCCAAATCTTATTATTTTTAAAAGCTATAAATATATACAATTCTTTGTAAACTAATTTATGTACAGCGTATCTATAATGAACATTACGCCAAATTTTTAATCTTTATTAGACCTAAATCCAATTATGAACTTCTGTAATTAAATATTGTAACTATTGTGGTCGCTAATGACCTAGATGTTGATGCGACCTTTATAAATAAATAATTAAATAATAAGATCGGGTATTGGTTCTCTTTCGAGCAAAATTATTACGTCTCTTCCGGTACGAATCCCATCAACGGGATTCTGTAGCAAATAAGCCCCCGCATTCCTCGTTGCGTAAACCGAGAAGTTAGTCCGCGACACCGCGACAATTTACACTCTATACATTTGTACTCGTTTCAAAGATTATATTATCGTGTGTTAAACTCGAATCTAGAGTTCATTATGAAGTACGAATGATGTGTGTGTATTGTACGAATGAACGTGTGTGTATTAACAGACAACCCTATATATAGTTAAATTTATAAAATAGAGAATCGGAACAGAAGAATTCTAAAATTGAAATTGCCAACGAATTGTAAAAAGAAGATCAGATCGAAACGAACGCGCCCGTCACAAACACGTCTCTCAATGATTATAATAAATACGGCTTTTCCTTACATTACAACCATAACTTTCCTATTCCCAGTCGTTAGCATCCCGCGACGATACACCTTTACCGCTCAAGGTGTATCCAATAATTTCAAATAAGTTACGAGTCGGCGGAACCGCGACCTTATCCTTTTCGACAGTGGCACAAACGAAAATCCTGGTGGTGAAAGATACACTGGCTAGTCCGGCGTGTACCCCTGAAAAGGTAATTCCACTGTACCCTATTTCCACACGAACGGTGTGGAACCAAACCTAACCCTATCCTGGTGGTGAAAGACACACTGGCTAGTCCGGCGTGTACAGTTTCTACCAATACGCCAAAAGCTCTAAACATTATCCCAAACAATCCTCGGTGTTCGCAAACTGCCAAACCTCGGCTCGTAACAATCTCTAGCGCGGAAAGTGGGAACGAAGAAACTCGCTGGTGCCGCAGTCGGGTTTTACTGGGCCAGGTTTGCTTCGGAATCGTGCGGTTCCTTGCGCCTCCGAAGGGTCCGACGTTCCTCTCTTTCCTGCTTCTGCCCTCGCTCTCGTCTTCGCCTCTGCTCGCTCGTCTTTCGGTTGTCACGAAATCGGACGTGGCACGGCCATTGAAACTCGAGATTCTCCGGAGACGGGCCATTCAAAATGCGCACCGTCCCGTACAATCTCTTTTTCCCTTTCTCTCGCTTTATGGAACCTCGTCTTATGAAAAGGAACGAGGGTCGAGGATTCCGAGCCGAG
This sequence comes from Lasioglossum villosulum, assembly GCA_963971365.1. NCBI lineage: Eukaryota > Metazoa > Arthropoda > Insecta > Hymenoptera > Halictidae > Lasioglossum > Lasioglossum villosulum. Next base: position 32,890,682 of record OZ020499.1, read on the forward strand.
GATCGAAATAAAGAAAGGTCGTTCTTCTGGAGCCGGCGCAGCGGGTGTGGGTGCGAGTGCGAGAGCGAGCGCGCGGGTACGTACGCGGTCGGGAATGGTTCTCGAGTCGGTATTTGAATTGTCGGGCACGGATGTTCGACGCTGGTAAATCTTTGGTTCGTTCGTCTACCTGCGGATTCGAGCGGATCGGAGCGGATAGATTCGGCCGCTAAAATCCGGCACCTTGTTGCTCAGCGCGGTGGAAGCGCGACAGCTGTTCGGAACACTCGCTGCGGAGAGTGCGAACCGAATAGAAGAAGAAGAGAGAGAGAGAGACGAGCGACAGCGTCGGAAAATGAAGCGTCGAGAGCGATACGAGGACGACGCGAGACGCGACGGGGTACCTTTTTGCTCCTCGAGGCCCGATGTTGGCGTTTCGTAAACTCGAAGCGGTTCAACGCGCGAGCAAAGACCGATGACGCACGGGAAAACTCGTTGCTTCGTCTTGGTCGGAACTTTTTTCTCGCGGATGCGGCGAACCCCGATTTCAAGTACCGTGGAAAGCCCGCGCCACGATCGGTTAAATATAACTGGCGCGAATTCTCGCCTCTCCTCGATCCACCTCGTCCCCGTTTTGCTCTCGGTTACTACGCCGTAGACTGTAGACCGTAGACGAGCGTTTCGTTCGAATGCTCGTAAACACGCGCGCATAAAGTTGGACGACAGCGTGGAAACGGGGGAACGGCGGTGGTACGCCACACGTTCGAGCACCGTTCGAATCTCGATCTCGTTCGGATCTCGCGCGAACCTCGTGCGAGCCGCGACTCCAGTCTACACACGACCGATCGTTTCTCCGCAGAAAATGTAAACCGTCCACGACCGCCGCCGACTACTCTCGCCGGGTTGGGTTGGGGACTGTCGGGAGCGAGGGACAACGACGAACGCGAGGCAACCAAGGCGAGGGCTTCGTCGAGGGCCACGACGAATCGATACGACCAAGTGCAAAGGGGAGCGAGGCATCCCGAATTTGATTCGGCAGCCGATTCCCTCGCGGAGGGTCAACCGGCGCTGACGCTTCTCGTTTCTCGCGGTTCGCGGCACGGTACACGACCTGCGGCTTCCTTAGAAAATTTGTTCTCGCAGTCGTTCGTCGATTCCCGGATGGGTGACCTACTTTCGAAACACGTGTCGCTTTACGATCGTCGCCACCCGGCCGAAAAAACGTGTGCCACGGTGCCTCTCAAAGAGCCCCGAGCCAGCTCCGAGCTTCGAAACAGGGGTACCATTGTACCGGGACGACAGCTGCGTCGCGAGCATTTAAACGCCGCTTTATTTAGCGATCTCGTAGGGTCGTAGAACGTCGCCACCACCGGCGCCTCCACCGCCGCCGTCGACGACGGTCAGCTAAAACCGCGTCACGATTTCCAACGATATCCAAGACTCGCGATTCTTTCGTCGCCTTCGCTCTTCCTCTAGGTGCTTCCGTAGTCGAAGGTAACGCGACTGCGTTTGCTTCGTAGGAGTTCTACGACAAAGAGGGGGACTTTAATTCGCGTACACGAATCGCTTTTGCTTCTCGGAAATCGAGGGAACGCGTCAATCCGGTCGCGATCATCGAGAACTTTGTCCATTCGCCCATGACGAACCTCCGGTAATCGCATCGAAGCCCTGCCGATTAATCCGAAAGTATTATAGTTCACGCTGCGACGGGACGGGAATCCGCTTGGACGCTAGCGCAATCCGTAAAGTTCTGTCGGCCTTTCTAGGCTATTCACCCTTCCCTGGTCGCCTGGCAGACAAAACCAGCCCCTTCGGCCTTTTCATCCGAACACCCCCGACGGATCCTCGCCGACTCGAACTCGCGAGTTCGAGGTCTCGCTAAAGTTTCATCGTCGATCGTGTGCCGAGGGTCAATTGCTTGGGAGACCACTTCGACGTGGAATCCGCTTTCTTTCGGTACAACTTGTAATGTCCAGGTTTCGACGAATAAGGGTCGATTCATATATCTCCGATATCGGAGTCCGACAAAATATTCTTACCCAGGTTTAAGTGAGACAGTCCACAACCGGAAAACTGAGTCCGATTTTCCTCCGATACTTTTCCTTCGAGTCGAACAGGCCATAACTAACAAATAAAAGGTTTCTATCCCTCCTCAGGTGGACTATCGGTAGCTCTCCTTTACAACTTCATGGTAATGAGAAACATTCCTACTCGAGTTGCCTCAAAAATCGGCCAGCAATGCATGGATACCGAAAAACGCCGGCCGGATATGTATGAATCGGCCCTAATACGCTGATGGATACTGCTGGTTGTTTATTTGAAGCGAGGAGCAACGCTACTCTCGCGTTCGAACATTGGCACGATCTTATTATAGATCGCGGTGGTGCTTGGACAGTGATTCTTGCAGTGGGTATTTCCCGATCGGGATCGAATAGTTCTATCGGTTTATGGTCGGGCCCTGGAAACACGTGTCCGCCAACTGATTGTAGTGAAACGATTGCCAGGGTCCTGGCCCGACGTCTGTTTCCGATTTTCCAGGGTTGACCTCGCTCCTCGCACAGGAGAGCGTAAACCAGTATCACCAGATGAAAACTCACGTGTCCCCACTCTACCTTCCCCTTCTACGACGCTATTACCCACGCTTCCGTTGCGATGCAATCACGTGACGCGTTCGGTCTCTGTCGTGCATGCGTCGGGAGAGAAAGGGTAACTTTTTCCCCTGAATTCGTGCTCCCCTCATCTGGCGACGCAGAGTCAACATCGTGTTTTTGTGTTTGCTTTTCTCGACGCGCATACACACGGTACATACGCTCGTTCCGTTTCTCGCGTGGACCAACGCGCGACGCGTAACTCCGTTCGACCGGAGAAGATGCAGTTGTTGGATACAGTTCCAAGGTTGACAGAATCATAGCCCACTTTGGGGTATTCTTCTCGGAACGGAATGTTCGACGAAACTCCTTAATCGCTCGATTTTTGCATTTATGCCGTGGCCGACGCGGATGGCTTCGTCCCTCCCTCTCTCTCCCGACGATTCTAGAAATAGCGGTGTATTTTCCCTCGGAGGGAATCGAACTCGCGACCTTACCAGTTACACACCTCGACCGCACCCCGTTGTATTTTTAGAAGGTAAACCGAAAGACGCGACCACCGTTCTCAGCTCGTGTTCGCGTTCGTATTCGCGTTCGCCCGCAACCCTTCCTTCGTCTGCGTGCATCGCGGGAGCGATTCCGCCTCACGCTTCTGCGAGAACACCCCGCCGAGGATTTCTGTGAAACTGCATTTTCGCCAGCGCGAGATTCGTTGCGTCGTTATATTCGTCCCAGCGGTTCTCTCGATGAAAAATCTACGAGTCCAGCAGCAATGGCTTCCGCTGCCATTCGCCGCCATCCGTCGCCGTCCGCCGCTATCTGCCGCCTGCCGGCAACAATTTTGCATTCGACGGAGGGGCAGGTATAACTGCCGAGGACGAAACCTATTTCGTAGAACCAGTTCCGTCGGAGAAGACGGGAGATTTACGACCGTTCGGGCCCCCTTTCGAATCGTGCCCGTGCCCGTGCTCGCCCCGTCTCCGTCCCCCATCCTCGCCCCTGTCTCCAACTACGTTCGATTCGGTTTCACAGAGTCTCGCCTTTGATTTTCGCTAGATTCACGACAAACGTCATCGTTCGACACGCTCGTTGATCTTCTGCTAAAAGCAGTCTCGCGACTGATGCGCACCATTTTGGACGTTCGTATCGTTCTCGTATCGTTCGAGTCGGGCCGTTCGTATCCTAAACGCGTTCAAGGTCGCGCCCGCCGAGCCAGACGCTTGGCGCAACATTCGATCCATCGCCGCGAGACTCGACTCTTACCACTTTAATTCTTTCGCTTCTCTCTCTCTCTCTCTCTCTCTCTCTATGATTTCCGTTTCCGTGTCTTGTTCTCCAATCGTTCCGAGCCGCTCGAAAATTAATAAGATTTATCTAGCTGTTCATCAGGTTCGACGATTGTCCACTGCCGCTTGCTCGCTATCCTCTCCGTCTACCTCCCTGTTTACCTACCTGCTTACCTGCTTGCCTGCCTGCCTGTCTGCCTACCTACTTACCTTTCTACCTACCTACCTACCTAGCTACCTACCAGCCAACCAGCCGAGTTACCTGCCTCTCGGTTTGCCCGTTTACCTGCATGTCCGTTTCTTTCACCTTTTCTTGCGTGCCATATTTCGTGGCTCTGAAACATAACAGAATATTCGATCGACTCCGTGAAGATTAAAGGCACAGCGGCCACGAGCGATCGCATGGAAGCGACAGTTGAATCACGACCATATAAAACCAGAGAAAACTACGCAAGTCGCCGATGGCTTTCCGGAGTGTTTCTCTGAAACTCGACCGTCGAGTCTTTCGAACGCGTCATCCGTCCTTCGACGTTGTACCGTGTGTTCCGTGTTCCGTATTCCGTGATCCGTATTCTCGATTCCATAGATCGGCGTATTCTCATTCGAACCCATACCCGTGCTCGTACTCGTCCCTGTATCTGCGAGCATTCGTATCGCTCGCGAGTAGGATCCTTCGCTTTCACCGAGGTTCCTTCGAACGCGAGCCTCGCCCGTTCACGGTTGCGTAACCAACAAACTATACGACCTGGTTCCCATAATTGCTCGATGCTCGTCTGCGTTCGTCTCCTCGACCGATTCTAAGACGTTCAGAAAACACCGGGTGCCTGCGTAATCGAATTCGAAAGATCCGAAAAAACGGAGGGTCTGCGAAGCTCGCGCTTTCACCGTGATCGGAGGTCAGCGAACGCGACTCTCGTTATTGCACGCTGGTCGACGCATCCAGCGCAAAAAATTTTTCTCCTCGAGGGTCTCGCGGTTTTCGAGGAGGTGTCGCGAAAGGTAGACGCAAATAATATTTTTACGAGGGAGTCGTGGTCGTGGACGCGACGCGGCGAACCTCTGCTCCGACGGAGCGCGGCTTTCCGCTGTTTCGTTTTTACTTTTTGCTTTCCAGTCGCTTTGCCGCGAGAGGGAATGAGTTTTTTCGGTCGGTGACGCCTGTCCCGTAGCCCTCTCGAATAACTCTATGGTCGGGACGCGTCTGTGCCCATGCCCGCACCAGCACCGCACCCGCGCCGCGCCGGTGTTCGTGTCCCTCGATACCAAGAACTCGGGCCGGTGCTCGCCCTCTGGCCGCACCTTCGAGCTCCCGCGAAAAGGCTTCTCCTTGTCCGTTCCCGTTGCTTCCGTTTCGCGCTTCGGTCCACGCTCTTCTCCTCGTTGCGTCACGTTTATCGACGTTCCCAAACCTTTGCCACCGTATACCCATACTAGATCGCGATTAGTTATCGCAAGGGTTTCTTCGTCTTCGAGATGTTTCGTTTCTTCTCGGAAGTTGTCGACCCAGCCCTCTTCCTTGTTCGGCCAGCTCTCACCTCGTGTTCTTCCGACCTCCGTCTACCCGCGGTCGCCTGATCTTTCCCAGACCGCGAGCGGCGTGGGACCATCGCTCGTGGAACAACCACGACGACGATGAAATGAACGAGGACCAAGCACCAAACAGAGATAACGCGAGACTACCTGATTGATCCCAAGTCCACCCATGTTCATCTTCAAGTTTTGCCAGTATCTCTGCGATCGGTAGAATTTTCGTGATCGATGACGATGAAATAAACGAGAACTGCAAACTAGACAGAGACAATGTGAAATGACCCGATCGATCCCGAGCAAACCGATCCTCATCCGTGTTGCGCTGCTCAGCGATCGGTAGAATTTTCGTGAACGACGAAGACGACCTAGTAAATGAGGACCACGCAATTAATAGAAACAATGCGAGACTATTACCTGATCCATCCGGAGCGAACCGATCCTCAGCTTTTAGTTTTGCTCGCATCCTTGCGATCGGTAGAATTTTCGTGAACAATGACGATGACGAAATAAATGAGGACCACCCTGTAAACAGACACAATGCGAACCTACTACCTGATCGATCCGGAGCAAACCGATCCTCAGCTTCAAGTTTTGCTCGCTTCCTTGCAATCGGTAGAATTTTCGTGAACGACGACGACGACGAAATAAATGAGGACCACCCAGTAAACAGACACAATGCGAACCTACTACCTGATCGATCCGAAGCGAACCGATCCTCAGCTTCAAGTTTTGCCAGCTTCTCTGCGATCGGTAGAATTTTCGTGATCGATGACGATGAAATAAACGAGAACTGCAAACTAGACAGTGTGAGGTTACCCGATCGATCCCGAGCGAACCGATCCTCGACCATGTTGCACTGCTCAGCGATCGGTAGAATTTTCGTGAACGACGACAACGATTTAGTAAATGAGGACTACGCGGTAAACAGAGACAATGCAAGACTACTACCTGATCGATCCGAAGCGAACCGATCCTCAGCTTCAAGTTTTGCCAGCTTCTCTGCGATCGGTAGAATTTTCGTGATCAATGACGATGAAATAAACGAGAACTGCAAACCAGACAGTGTGAGATGACCCGATCGATCCCGAGCGAACCGATCCTCAACCGTGTTGCACTGCTCAGCGATCGGTACGAGTTTCGTGAACGACGAAGACGACCTAATAAATGAGGACACGCAATTAACAGAAACAATGCGAGACTACTACCTGATCCATCCGGAGCGAACCGATCCTCAGCTTCTAGTTTTGCTCGCATCCTTGCGATCGGTAGAATTTTCGTGAACGACGACGATGACGAAATAAATGAGGACCACCCAGTAAACAGACACAATGCGAACCTACTACCTGATCGATCCGAAGCGAACCGATCCTCAGCTTCAAGTTTTGCCAGCTTCTCTGCGATCGGTAGAATTTTCGTGATCGATGACGATGAAATAAACGAGAACTGCAAACTAGACAGTGTGAGGTTACCCGATCGATCCCGAGCGAACCGATCCTCGACCATGTTGCACTGCTCAGCGATCGGTAGAATTTTCGTGAACGACGAAGACGACCTAGTAAATGAGGACCACGCAATTAATAGAAACAATGCGAGACTATTACCTGATCCATCCGGAGCGAACCGATCCTCAGCTTTTAGTTTTGCTCGCATCCTTGCGATCGGTAGAATTTTCGTGATCGACGACGACGACGAAACAAGCGAGGACCATGCTTCAAACAGCCTGATCGGTCTCGAGCTAGCGAATTTTTGTGAACGAGTCGACGATCGCTTCGCTCCGAGCACGAGCACGAGCACGCGCGTCATTGCCAATTCTCGCATTTCCCGTCCTACAGATGGGTGCACCTATTAATAACCGAGCTCCGCGAATCGCTCGACGAACCGTAATGACGTTGCCGAGGACCTCGTTTATTCGCAGCGAGGAAGGTTAACGAATCTCTTTAACGTTCGCGCCCTTGGCGAACTGCCACGCGGAATTTCAAGCGCGACTTCGGAAATCTCTCGATTCGTACCCGCGCCCGCGTCCACGTCGATGTCACGCCAATGAAATTTTCTTCGCGATCGACGAACCTCAGTCTCGACCTTCGACTACTTTCCCTCGCGACACCGAATCGCTTTTTACGGATCAGCTGGCCGCGACGGACAACGAATTCGCGTCATCGCTCATTTGCATAGAATTCTCGCGTTTCGAGATCCTTGTCTTGTCACCGACGACCAACGTTTCTCTCCTAGAACAAACAAATTCAACGTGTTGTGGTGAGATGACAAGCAGGTTCCTAGCAGCAGTGTCGCCGCATAAGGGGAGTGAACACGAACTGAGGGGAACAGTTACCCTCTCTCTACCAGGACTGAATTAGTCACGTGTGGAGCAGCATCGTAGACGGGAAAGGTAGAGTGGGAGGACAAGCAGACTTCTTGTCATCTCACCACAGTATTTTAATTTTGGCGATTCTCCCTGAGGAGGGAGCGTTCTGCAGTCTTGCATCCTTAAAAAGAATAGAGACGTTTAATCGAATTCAACGTACAACCAGTAAGATCATTTTAGACAGCAGTCTTGAGACAATTAGTGGGATAGACCCGGGTTTCCAGAATTGCAAGAATGCGGGATGCGCATTCTCATTTCCCCGATAATGCAAAGACGTGTTCAGACGTCTTATTTTTACGTTTCTGAGGCGTAATTATATTATTCGACAGCATGTGGCTGTCGCAGCTTTTTGAAAATAGCTACACGCGCAGTGTTATGCGCTTCCGAATAATGCAAATTACGCTGCCAAATAATGCAAATTGCGCCTCGGGAACGTAAAAATAGGCGATTGCGGCTCGATGTTTTATCTAGCGCTTTTGACTACTGAGAAACCCCATCTTTGCATTATCGAGAAATAAGAAAGCGCATCCCGTACCCTTGCAATCCTGGAAACCCGAGTCTACCCTCTTCTACCCTTCTATCCTAACCCTTTTTTCCGTTCCACGGAGCGCGAACACGTCGAAACGCGTTTTTCTTCCAGCGAGAAGCGATCCCATCGATCGTTGCCGAAAGAGACGAGTCGTTTTTCCGATACATCGATCCGTCGATGCGCGTATTCGGTGCACGATCGTCGGGGATCCAGACAAACATCCGCATCGGCTGCGTTTTCCAATGCCGCTCTCAAGGTCCGCCGCGACGACTCTCGAACGTCCCGAGACAACAACGTTCCGGATTGATTCATTCGGATTTCTGGTGGTCGCGGTCCACGAGTTCGTTGGTCCACGAATGTCGTTAAATGTCGGAGTTGACATCGTTTAACCCGTCTTCCCGTTGCTCCCGACACTCGGCTCCCGGTCGTTCGTTCGTTGGTCTCGCTCGCGTCTCGCGTCTCGCTTTTCGCGGGCTGCGAGACTCGCGACTAGCGGGCTCGCAGGCTCTGACTCGCGCCAGGGCCGTCGGTGCGAGGTCAACGGCAAGCGGACTCGTTGCCTGCGAACGCGCGATCTCGTCTCGCTTCACCTCTCGTCGGTTCGCTACTTGTCACGCATGGTTCCTCTTCTTGTCCGGGCATCGCGTCTTTTCCAAACACCGCGCGGGCAGCAACGCCTTTCCCTTTTTCCTCGATGCGCCGCAGAGATATCGCTCGGGTTTGCCAACAACGTTCCTCCGAGGAAAACCATGGCTGCGCGCGATCGCAGGAAAGCTTCGCAAGAACCGAAAGCCCGAGCTTCCAGCACACGAACGAGCACCGATTCGATCTGGAACGTGCGGTTTCGATCGGTGGTCTTCTCTCGTTGCGTGTACGCGCAGTCTCGCGCGGACGCGAATCCGATCTAAATCGTAGACGGTCGATCGGTCAGTTGGTCGATCGAGCGGACGATCGAGAGGTCGGACAAGAAAGCGAAGAAGCGCGCGCGCGGTGTGGAGGAGAGGCAACCGGTCGAACGGCCAGCCAGTCAGTCACGGGCGACTATACGTATAGCCGCGCGCTATACATATACTGTAGATATACATAGAAGACGGTCTTCGGCTATACAGCCGCTGTATGTATAGCTGCGCGGTTGTTAAGCTATACAGGCAGCTAGCTGGCCGTGCCGTGCCGTGCCTCGTTTTCAGGCAGGCATCGAGGCTGCCCCCTGAACCGGATCGCGGCATTAACCTCCGCCGCGCCAGCGTTCTATATCGCTGTACGCCCCTGCGTCCCTGCCTTCCGCGCCACTACCCTATCAACCGTCGACCCTACCATTACCACCGTGACCACCACCCTCTCTTGCGCGTCTCCCGATTCCACCCCTTCCCACCAATCTTCTCGTTTCTCCTTTCTCGTTTCTCCGTCCTCCTTCCTTCCGTTCCTCGATCTCATCGACCACCTTCGCGTCGATGATTCTTCCCATCTGCTCGCGGCTCGACGTCCCCCGACTCTGCTCGACGATTTCCCACAGTCCGGCGACCGGCACCGCTTATCCGTCCCGCGACGTAAAAACGTCGTTGCAGACCGCGACGGCAATTTACACGGAACAGCTTAGTCGCTCGAGCCTCGGCTCTCGAGCCGCGTCCTCGAAGAAACCCAACCGATGCGCTAGCTTTTCGTTCGAGCTCGAATCGGAACCGTATGTTCGAGCCCTTATCGATCGGTCGACGATCGAGAACGGATCGACGGTCGCGGATCTAGACGGGCCAGGGAGGATCCGATACGAGAAAAGTGTGGATCGACGAGACTCTGCGAGATTGGCGACGAAACGGTACGGTACGGAACGATACGGAACGGTACGGGACGATACGAGACAGGATGGGACGAAACGGGACGGATGATGGAACCAGACCAGGCGAACCGAGGCGAACCGAGGCGATGCAAGGCCCGTTGCGAGCCGAACCACGAGGCTGAAGCACAGCCGAGAGAGGCGAAACGAGGCTGGACGAAACAAGCCGACCCGAGGTTAGGCGATGCGTGTAGAGGGGCGCGGAAGAACGGTGAACGTCGTTGAGCGGGGTCGAGAGGGGCGGAGAGGGAGAAACAAGGCGAACCGAGGTCGCCGACGGATTCGAGTTCGAGGGAAGCTGCCGACCGAACCGAGGGCTACGATCCGCGATTATTCTATCATCCGTACATATTGGCCGAAACGTTTCGGTTTCGAAACGAATGCGATCTTCGCTTCGGCGAATGCCATGCGCGGAAACATCAAACGCGCGCCGAGAGCTCTCGATCGCGTCTGTCGACTGCGCGATTTCAAGGTTAACCCCTCTACTCGCGTAAAATCCTTCGCGGTAATTGACCGCCGTGAATCGTGTCCCTTGGTTTTCGTGCGACGCGACGCGACCACGTCCTACCCTTCCCCTCCCGCCGCGCCGCTTCCGTTATCTTCTCCTCGTCGATCTCACCGCCGCTGAACGCTAATCTCGCCGTCTTCTCGAATCCAACCGACGCGGAAAACGGAAGAACGGCGAAGAGAAGATGAAACGCATCGCCGTTCAGAGAACAGCTAGGAAGCGGAGCGGCGATTGCGGATAATCCACGAAACAGGGAAGAAACAAGGACGAAAGAAGGAAACCGGTCTCTCGCGAATACAGCGAGCACGTATCTCATTTTCTTGCACATTGGGAATCTTCTTCTGTCGTCGATCGACGAGATCGACGGAAGAAAGTAGTCATCGCTGCGAGGAATAGAGATCCAGTTCGAAGAAAAGAGCTCGTCCGACGAGAGGGGAACGGGAATGGACATTAGGCTGCGTGTTGAATCGCTAGTTGTCCAGTCGATCGAGCGTCCGCGTTTATCCATATTAGCGCCGAAATTGGCAACGCGACTCGTCGCAGCGTGGCGAGACGAGACGAGACGCAAACAAGAGAGACCGCTCGTGAACTTTGACCTTGCGCTCGCGAGGGCAAGGCCACCGAGACGCGCAACGTTTACTCGAATCGCATCGGCTCCTCGATACGCGCATCGTAGAAACGATCTATGGTGGTCGGTTCGTTCCCCGAAGAACTCGGCGTACCGGAACAACCATTTTCGTTTTGTCTCTCGAACAAATCCGGCACGGTGTTACGGTCAAGTTTTACGGCTCGAGAGTTTTTCCGGCGACCCAGGTGTGTCTGGTCTGGCTCAGTGGAGCGTGTTCACGCTTGCCTGCTAGACCCGCCGGTGCACCGCACGGGACGAGCTCCGCGAAAATATTGTCCCCGCGATCGCTGAAAACGCGTTGGTCGATTCGCGGAGGTCAGGACCGTAATCGCACGAGCGATGCGTGTTGGATGTCTGGAACCAATATGTCAGCAACAGGCAAAAATGAATTTCGTTACGAGAGCTTAAGGCAATAAACCAGATGCGATAGGACCCAAGGGTCTTTGGGTTTTGCGTTTCACTTCGTACGCTCTGGACAGGGTACAGTGGTCCTTTGTCCTGAGTGGAAAACAGTTTTCCTGCTACAGCCTTTTCTCTTCACTTCTTCTCTAGCTTTCGACTGGTTAAGACGTCCTTCCGAGTCATTTTTAATAAACGCATTTATATTCAGAAATAAGTTATAGTTTATTTTAAACACCATTTCCAATAATGCGTACGTACCCGATACGAACTCGCCGGAGTTCCATGGTGTATCGAACGCCGTCGAACATCGAGTCGCGGTGGCGACTCGCCTGACCCGCGCGATTCCTTTCACGGAAACCTAGAATTCGAATAGACAACATTTGCCCCGTAGTTTTCGACTCGGAGCAATATCACGCTTCACGATCAGGTTGGCAATGCACGATGCAGTTGGTCGCGTAGCAGCGTCGCCTCGCGTCGCGACGATGTTCCGTAGAAAGAGAGGACTAGCGTTTCGTACCGTCACGCGACACCTCGACAACTTGTTTGCACCGGCACCGTCCCGGTCGACGGCCGTTCGTCGCGCGTCGTTCGATTCGCGGCGCATCCCGCTGATTCTCGAGACCCGGGCTCTTTATCGATTCGCCGTTCGTTGACTCGGCACACGCGTTCCTCTTTCCCTCTGTTCGTCGATTCTCCGCTTTTCCTCTTTTCAGTTGTTGATCGACGAGACGCAGTTCCGAACCAAGACCGTTTCCCAGCGCGCGCTGGTGAATTTGCACGATCGTACCATACGATCGAGGCAGGTCAACGAGCGCACGGTTGGCTGATTTCGCCTCGCGGTTACCGAGGTTGCAGCGGAGATCCGCTTCGGTGGATTCGCTCGATTCGATTACCTTTCGATCGCACGCGCACCATCCAACGTTTCCAATTCTCTCTGCGCCGCTACGAACCTACGTCGTTCGCCCGAAAATCGTTTATCTCTCGTCTACGCGACGATATACAGTAATTTCTCAATCGTAGTCCCAACACCCGTGTTATGAACGGACTACGATCAAGTAGGGTGGCTATTTTTTGATTTATGACTGCGTCTACCCTACCGCGCTGAGACTTCAAACGACAAGCCGAACGTAGAGAAGGACAGAATGAAATAGGATCGCGTGGCCGAAGCGTGTCCCCGTCGCCGGCACAGTTTAAAGGCCCGTGCGTCATCACAATAAAACACCAAGACCTTAGCTTCTTTATTTTCGATGATATCATTATGGAACTTTCACCAACATATTCGTGGCATTTCTCTGATTAAAATCATACCAAACACGATATAATTTGGCCAATATTTAGTGGTTTAATCGACGATGAAAGTTTCGAACGCAACGAAGAAGAGCGTATTGGAAAGAAAGAGACGCGAAGAGTCGCCGTCGCCGGCATAGATCAAACGCGCTGTCCTTCCTTGTATGTAAAACTTTTATCGTCGATTAAACCACTAAATATTGGCCAAATTATATCGTGTTTGGTATGATTTTAATCAGAAAAATGCCAGGAATAAGCCAGTAAAATCTCATAAAAAAATAATGAAAATTAAGTAGTTTGAAAATTCGATTCATTCGAATCAATGTAGTGGTGTTCACACCGATATACCCGAGCCGACATCAAACATCGCCGTCCTGCTGCCCGGCGCAGCGTTGACAGGCGGTGGAATGGGTAGGCACTGGACTACGATTGCAGAGGCGACCGAGGACTACGATTGAGAAATTACTGTAGATCTCGTTCACCGTTCGATCTTCCGTCCTCTCGGAAGAATCGAGTCCCAGTGATTCGATCCCGGTGTGCCCTGTTAACCGGAGCGGCCCGACCCGGCCCGGCCCGTCTCGGCGCGCGTGATCGCCGAGCCGGGCTTGTAATTACATCGTAATTTATGCGTGTTACGGTGTACCGGTCGGCTCGGTCTCCGGCCCTTCGAGCATCCTTCGCTCCGACCATTCTTTTCCCCCTTCGCCGACACTTCGTCCCAGTTTGCAGCTGTCCCTCCCCTCTCCCTTTCTCTCTTTCTCCCTTTCTCTTCTCCGCCTCCGCTTCTGCCTCCGCCGCGATTCCTCTAGTCGGTTTCGAGCAAGAGAGTCCGCGTCCATCCGCTGGCTGCGATCGGCCAAGCAATTTCTACGGCGCAGTTCAACTTTCGTAGAGTCGCGACGAACCGAGGCGAGCCGAGCCGGGAGACGAGCGAGAGCGATTCGCAGACGAGGCGTCTGCTCGTGCGCGCTCGACGCTCCGCGTTCGATAAGATAAATACGAAACCCGCGAAGGCTCGTCGCTGATTCATCGATAGCCGTTCGCAACTGCGTAATACCGGAATGCTGTGTTCGCGGTCGCCCGCGAACCAGATCCCGATCCAGACGAAAAAGATAAACGTTATCGCCGCTCGACGGATAGATATCGGTCGATACACCTCCGTTACGATCGCGATACGCTTCTCGACCTTCGCGATGGATCTATCGACCGCGTCGCGACCTTGAGCCGAAACACAGGCTCGCGCGCGATCGCTCGACCAAACGCAGGAATCCCGTCCTCGCTGAAACGGGCCGAGAGGCGTCCGTGATTCGAATCGGTATCGCGTCATGTCGAATTTCGCGAATTCGTCGCCGCAGGAAAGCGAAGCGTCGTCACCGACGACCGTGAAGCTTCGCAGGTCGTTTTCAACGGTCGACGAACCGTCGCGGGGAGTTGTTCGACGCGGCGAGGCGGACGAGACGAGGAAGATACGAAACGGAACGGAACGGAGCCGGAGGAATCTCGGTGTACATCGCCGCGCGGCGAAAAGGCCAAACGGTCTGGCGGGCCAACATCGGTCCAGCGTCGTACCCGGTCGGATTTCCTCGCGGCCCATCGGACCCCGAGAGAGAATCGACACGGGCCACCGTGCGAGTAACCCGAAACCACCGACGAGTTTTTCTCGTCTATTTGTTCCCGTCCGGTGTTGCCTCGCTCGCTCGTTTCCTCCTCCGTTTCACCTCGGAGCGTTCGTGGAAAATGCGCCACCGCCGTCGCTAATCGTTCTCGCGACGCAGCAGAGAGACAAGATCGGGAGAACGCGTGGACACGCTCGAAGCCCACGAGCGCCCGTTGTCGGCAGCGATTGGCTCGAAAACGTTTCGAGGTATTTTTCCGATAAAACGTGCAAACAAACGAGGGAATCGCAGCTGGCGACTGCGTCGCGATACGCGACGCGGCATTGCCAGTGCTAATGCACCGAGGTCACCAGGAAGCCGCTATCTAAGGCACACGCGGTTGCGAGAGCCCGATATCGCTCGCGCTCTTTCTTCGTAGCGAACAGCTGGTCGAGCTGAGTCAGTGGTACGGCCTTGATTGCGCCGTAGCGGAAGATCGGTCTTGCTTTCGTCGCCGAGCGAAGCGGAGCGACGCGGGACGCCGCGGCGACTTGGATCCGTGTTGCTCTCTGGCACGCATGTACTCCACCGTTCTGCGTTTTGCATCGCGCGCGTCTCCTCTCGTCGGAGACCGATCGATTCGTTTCTATATTTTCGCCGCTTCTCGCCGATTTCTTTGGCACAGATACAACGGATGTAACGAGAGCGTACTTTCGTACATTTGAATTTTTCCGCGCCTCGTGCTCCGCGCGCCTTTTAACCCTTTGGTTACCCTGGACGAGATATCTCGCGCCCCGATACTTCCCGATAAACGCTTTCGACGAGATATCTCGTCACCAGTGGTAGCAGTAGAAAGTAAATAACTACTATTATCAGAAAGTAAATAAAATTACTATAATTAAATAATGATCTTTTTGTTTTGTCTTTCTCCTAATGTTCTTGATTTTATTTTGTATTATAATGTAATATGCTTTATGTGCTAATAAATCTCATATGAGATTTTATCAATAAAAAAATAGCGTATTTCAGTTTATCTAGTATTTCTATTATTATTATCTATTCTACTATTTCTATAAAGTATTTCAGTTTCAGTTTATCACCTCCAACCATCGTACCAATAAAAAGCTTATATAGATATAAATTGTCGGTTGCTCGTACAACCGTGTCCTCATCGTCGGCGAGAAACAGCTCGGGCTCCGATCGGTCTCGGCTCGCCGTTCGTTTGGCGAATCGGCCAGCGATCGCGTCACCCGTATCGCTGCGACACGAGATTTTGCAACGCGCCTCGGATCAGCCGTCTTGTTCTACGGCGCAACTGCGTTGCTCGTGGACGTCGGCACCGCGGAACTATCCCGTTTCCCTTGCCGATCGGTTTTGCTGGTTCGCAAATCGCGCCGAGTTCCCTCGCGGCTTATCGGGTCACTCGTAACGCGATCCACGCGAGCCGCAGATAACTCGTTCCGAGAAGATAATCGGTCACTCTCGAGCTCCGGCCCGAGCTCGAAACCCGAACGTGCGCGACTCCCAAACACCTTATCGATCATACGTCCGAAAACGTTCCGATGATCCAGCATCGCGTCTCGGCTACGACGAGTTACGCTTCGGACGCGAAGTATGCATCGTAATCCAACTCGCTGAACCGCAACACCGGTGAAAGCGAAAAACGTAGGCGCTTGCACAGCGGGGTCGAATCGATTTATTTCGATCTGCCAAAATAAAAAGCTCGATAAAGCGCGCGTGCAACGTTCGCTTTACAAGACAATAACGATCGCGCGGTGATTCACGGTGACCGATAAAGATGGATACACCGTAACTGCGTCTCGTACTTTGCCCTTGCTGTCACGAGCAAACGTCATTCCCGATGGAACGATCACGTCGTATCTCGTCCACAGCTCGTTAGCCTGCTCGTTTTTCCCCTACCTTCCGTTTTTGCCGATTCGTTTTGTTCCGCGCGATCGCGATGGCATCCGATCCGCGAGAGCACGGCCCTAATTCGAAAGAGAACGCCGTGACTCGACGCGGCGCGCATTTCCGTTGCCGGATCCTATCCTCGACCTCGCAGCAGAATTCCGGCGTTCGAGAATCCTCGATCGCGTCGATCTCAAGCACAGGGTCACCGAGATTCTCCGCTGGCTCGAGGGGCTTCCGTTCTGCGCGCGCAACTTCCTCCTACTCGAAGAAACGCGTTCGCTGCTCGTACTCGACGGGACCTCGTCGCGTAAATGGCTTTCGATTCGGTCCGGTTTAGGTCGGTTTGGTTCGGTTCGCGACGGGCCGCAGCGGACCCGAAAGCGTTCCTGGAAATTCTGACAGTTGATATTTAAACTTAAACGGCGGCCAAGAGCGGTCGAAGGAGGCCGAGTTTTTTTACGCTATACTAGTTCAATGTTACACCTTGGCGAATCGCTCGGTGCCGGAACTCCATAGATCGCTTCGCGTCGCTCGATCTTTTTGAAAAATCATCTTTACCATTTCGTAGTTCAAACTACGCGCAATAGCCCATGCGACTCGTAGGGTGCGATTATAGTAGAGCGGTGAGCAGCGTGGCGAAAACAAATCAATGTAATGAAATACAACATTATATATATATATATAATATCAATGTATAATAACAAATGTTTAATGCGTATTTCATATGTACGGTATATGTATATTTATATGTATACATGTACCATGCACATTATACGTTTGTTATTATACATTGATATTATATACATATGCATATGTATGAAAGCGCCGCTATCATCGATGCTCACCGCTCCACTATAATCGCACCCGTAGACTGCACAGAAAACCGACGAAATCGCAGGATGGATAGAAAAGGTCATTCACCGCGCGTGCATCTCTAAAAAATTCTGTTTCACGAAATCGGACCTTGGCAATGCTTAGGTAGTTTTTATTTTGCAATAAAAATATAGAAAATGGATTTTTTACGGCCTCGGCACCACTGTGGCGGCGCGGCGCGACTCGGTCGTGAATCACTCCTCCCAGTGAGTCACCGTGCCTCGACGGAGGTGCAAAGTATCGCGATGGATACGCTGACGGAGCAACAACTCTTTCTCCTGCGAGTTCGAACTTTTGTCTTGCGAGTCATGCGTTGCGACGCAAGGATCGCAAGCGAACTCGGTGCGCGTTCTCTCGAAAAGGAGTAACGAATCGATGAGCACCGGCTGTCGATCGACGATCAACGATCGGCCGAACGATGCGATGGGCCGAACGGCGAAAGGTATCGGCTGCCGTCTGCCGTCCACCGCTTGCCGGCTGGCGGGCAGCGGCTGCCACATCCAGCATACACCACCCTCGCACTCCTCGCCTACGCTCACGCTCACGTTCACGCTCACGATCGCGTTCGCACCCACACCCCTATCGACTTTCTAGCCGGCCTTTCTCCCGCGGTCGCGTTAAACCCGATCGAACCTGGTTCGATGTTTTCGATCGTCGAATCGATCGGTCGGATAGTTTTCGGTAGTGTCTGGTAGCTGCATCGACGCTCAACGGGGACGATACGGTATTCGAAACACGCGATGATAGATCGCGCGCAGAATCCCGGGGCGAACGCGATAGTCCGCTTACGGTTACGCGTTTTCGCATGCAAAAGGGAAACCGTTTCTGCGAGGAGGGACTGCTCCGACCAGAAAGAGCGAGAGAGAGAGAGAGAGAGAATGAACGAGAGAGTGAGGGAGGGGCGGGAGAGAGAAGGGAACAAGAGCCGCGGTATCGAGAAAGAAAAGAACAGAGGCACCGAGATGAACAGATGCGGGAACCGACAGAGAGAGCAGGAGAGGAGAGCGAAAAACCTTGAGGCTAGCCGGGTGGTATGGCCTCGACTTCCCTCCTCGGAGACCTTCGTCGCGTTTCCGTTCAAAGGCAGAGCTCCTCGGTCTCGCAGACGCTTTCGACCGCTTTCGGTCGATTTCCGATTGCTTTTCTTCGTAATTTGAACTGGCGAAAAGTAATACTGATGTCGGATCGAGAAACGAGTAGCGACTACTACGGGAGGATAGTCGTTACGAATCTTGACTATCCGAAGTCTCGCATCGATCGTTCGTTGCTCGAACGGTAATCGATTCGAGGGACAGACCAACATTCGCACGAAGCGAGAGGATATTCATACGTATTCGTGAACCGTAAACTCGCGCAGGGAATCGCAAGGGTCCGGCGCGAGTTTTCGAACGCCGAGCGTTTTCTTCGCGGAATCGCGAATAAGTAGGTCGCGCGTGCAAACTCCGCGCTCGAGTCGCTCGTGCAACGCGCCGTCGCTTGCCGCTAGCCGCTCGAGCCCGAGAGCTCGAAAGCCGCGAACTAGCGAGCTAATGTCGCAAGCTCTGACTAACGGACGCGATTTTTCTTCGCGGGACTAGTCGCTCTATCGAGACAACGCGGCTATCGAGGCTATTCGTTTCAACATCGCGCACACCCACGCACGCTCTGCGTCGATACGGCGCGGACAAGATCGTATGCGATACGACTCGATTCGATTCGACTCGATTCGACGTCGAAGAACGGTCTCGATGAGAATTCGGAAGCGGACGAGTAACCCGGATCCCGGATCATGGATCATGGTTCACGGTTCACGGATACATCGACTCACGGTATAGATCGAACTGCGACGGGGATCGCGACAACGAAGGAGGAAACGATGCGTCGCGTAGAGCGGCGCGACACCGCTCGAGTCAACGTCAGGCGGAAACAAAGAAAAGACCGAAGGAGGATGAGAACGCGTACGAAGAACGAGTCGAGTTTACGACGTCCGACTTAAAACCGTCCGCGTGATTCATAGCGTTCGTCGCGCACCGCCGCGCCGGTCGAGCAAGATCGTTCTCTCTCTCGAGCGACCGGTTTTGGCAGCAGTCTGCGCGCGATACACGTGTTTCCAATAAGCTTTTATCGACGAATAAATCAGTCGCGACCTTATCGCGAGATTACGATGTTTGCACGCGTCGAAACGAGCGATCCGTCGACGGAACGGCTTCTCGCGCGGCACCATTCGTCGACCTTTGCCCTCCGTTTCTCTATCGTTTCCTCGTCCTCCTACTTCTATTTCTAATCCGAATCCTTCCTGCAGCTTCCTCGAGGACCGATACGCGTGGACCGTCGAACATCGATGAACCCGGATTATCCGTCTTCGAGAACTATCCTTGTTCTCGAGCGAGGAGGAGCGAGCGCGTCTCGCGCCTGCTACGGCCACGAAAAAAAAAGAAAAACGAAATGCCACGGCTCTCGTTCGCAGAGACCGCGAGTCTTGGCCGCGAGTCTTGGCCTCGAGCCTTCCACGAACGGGGATCGTTGTTCGCGAGAGGAAATACCGAGTCGCGATGAACCCTGCCGCGAGATTCGAACTCGGGACCTTGGACTAACCATTGACCTCGATAGCTATACGCTACCTCGCGGTATGCAGCCACCAGCATCCCCTACCCACGCTGCGCGAACTCTTCGCTTCAACGATCGCCATTCGTCCTCGGTTCCTCCGTTTCTCCGTTTCTCCGTCTCTCCGTTTCCCTGGTTTTCCGCTTGCCTGCTCGGAAACGGATCCGTCGAACGCGCGCCGACCTCAACGCGGTCGCTACGGCCACTCTCGAGAACTATGAACACGACTGTTTACGTTGCATGTATGTTATCGTCGATCGGCGAATTTGAAATAAAACCTCGACACCCGATGCATGGTTTTAACTTTCCTCGGGTTCCTCTCCTTCTTCTTCAAGAGCATGGACGGAAGAGCGTCGACGAACGCGGACCACGTACGCCAGAGATACGAGTGAAAAACACCGAGCGATTACCGCTAAGAGTACGAGGACGAGCACGAGGACGAAGACGAGGACGAGGACGAGGAGGAAGACGGATGAAAGGGGACGCGAGGAGAACGGCGAGTTTCAGTTCTCGGTGAAGAAGGTGGTTTGGCAGCGGTTCTGGCGCAGACGATACTGGCGGCGGCGGGGGCGGCGGGCACGAGGGGGTCGCGAACACGCTCGCGCACGATGTAAACAGTGCACGGTTGTTGGCAGCCCTGCAATCGGATGGGTGCAACGCCACCGCGGACCTTGAGCGATTATTTTACGACGGAACTCGGCACCGCTGTGCTCTGTCCGCGCGAAGCGGCTGCGTATCGCGTTCAAGCTTGCTGGCTCGCTGCTATCGAATTCGAATAGAGTACATCGATGGTTCCCAGTGAAAACGAAGAATTTCAGTGGGCGCCGAACCCGATGTCCGTTGTCCGTCGTTTGGTGAATCTGAAGAAAACGCGTCGCACAGGACGAGACTCGAACGAGCAGCTCGATCGTATGGAACAGAACACCATTGGTCGTTTTTAAATATTTTTTAATAAGTTCGATAAAAAAATTATATAAATCGAATACTTGATAACAAGGTAATAAGTATTATAAACAAAGAGCTAAATACAAATGTACAGTCGTTACGAGTATAAACTTGTTAGCGCGATTAATTCCACTATCATTTATAAAGGAAACTTAAATCTACGAGATACATGTACATAGCACGGACGCGTGGTCGCTCGGTTCTTCACCGAAAGTCTTCGACGCTCGTGTTTTTCGATGCTCGTTGAATTTTGGGGACGCTCGCGCACCGTTTCGCTCGAAGTCTCTCGTTGCAGGCGATCTATCGCGATCGCGATAAATTCGCCGCGGTCGTAAAAAATGTAGAAAAGGCTCGGAAAAGACTGGGAACGGAGGAGTATCGAACGGAAGGCGATTTCAAGCGAACGGCGGATGGCAACGACCGTCTCCAAAGGCCTCGCGCGGTCTAATTATATCCGTGGAAAAATATTGGCCAACTTTCGCTGGCCATCTTGATAACGGCATTCCCTCGTCTCGCATATACATACAAAATCGCAGTTGAAAAAATACCATTCCAGTTTTGTGGGATCATTACACGACAACACGTTGGTACACGCTTTCGTACGTTCTTCGTCCCCTTGCGTTGACGCGGAATCTGGGCGAAGACAGTCTGCCGTATCCTTTGCAACGGTTTACAACAATCGGTATTCACGAATTACGCGTGTACGCGTTGCGTTTCATATTGCACTTTGGTGTGTTCCTTTATTTCGACCGAATTCGGACCTACAAGGAAATTACGAACTCTCGGATACGCGATTTTTCACTGTTCGATTTCTCGTTCGAGATACGCGTGATCGTATTTTGCGCCCGTACAGTCAAACCGAATAGAATATAATCGCATCGCAGCGTGTGTCAAGAATCGCGCGTCGGAGCTCGAGCGACAAAAATTGTTCGAGTTTCGAGGAAACTCGTCGACGAACGCGTCACCGTCCCGGTCGGAGGCGTTTGCCGAACCGTAATATCTCTGTCCGTTCGATCGATCGATCGGTCGATCCAACGGATCCGTCGACCGAAAAGTATTCACAGCCTATTTAGTCGTAAGGGGGTTTTTCTACTTTGGTTCTCGGTACGGTGCTTGGTTGGTCCACTCGAACGAGTTTAATTCCTCCGGTGAAGAAACTCGCGAGAGACCGAGTCGTCGATGAACCGAGCGGCGATCTTCGAAATTGTAATTCGCGCGACATTTCTTACGATTTCGAGTCTCGAGCAGAGTCGCCAGATCAAGATTTGTGTCCAAACTCTACCTTCCCCTTCCTCTGCGACCTGGTCACGTTACACGTGTTCCATCTCTGTACCGGCAGAGAGGGGGCAACTTGTTCCCCTCGTTTCGTGCCCCGTCCCCTCATCTGGCGACTCTGGTCTCGAATCGATGAAAACGTATCGTCAGACGACGAGCGTTCCCGAAGAAATCGGCGAGATCGAACGGGAGAATAGAAAAGAATCTCTCGTTCGTTAAACTTGGCGTTCTTGCGCGTCAAGATGTCGCAACTTCCGCTGTCGGAAGTGGCGAAGAGAAGAGTAAGGGAGCATCGATGCGAACGTTTCGAAGCTAGCTCTGGCAGTGGAACCGCGTAATTTTCGCTTGGATATATATCTATCCATATGACAGTTCTGTTTTCGACGAAGAACGCGGCTGGGCGACGCGTCGCGTCAAGTCGAAACGAACACGCGTCTTCGCGCGGGACAAACGTTACGCGTTCAACGTTACGAGCGACAACTAGTTTAAAGGTAAAAGAAAGATGAGATCAAACGTTTGATATTATACGCAGACGTTCGTTTCGGCGTTTGGTATGGTGTTTCGTGGCGACAGAGATCGTAGATCGGACGATAGCATTGGACCAACGAACGGGGGAACCAAGCACGTATACCGTTGCGTGGCGTGTAGTATAGTGTAGTCTGGTACAGTGTAGTGTAGTATAATTTTCATTTTCCGCCAACAATGTCGACGGGTCTCGTCCGATGAAGCCTGGTGACGCCGTGCATTTTCGTTTCTCACGTATGTGTACGCGTGCATGCGTGCACGCGTATGTATGTATGCATGAATGTATGTGTGTATGTATACATATACATATATATATATTACTACTCATGCATCTACGGATATTCACATCGACGAACGATCGATCTGGCTCCCACTGATCGAAGATCGTTCGTTAAACGGGTTCATCTCTTAAGCATTAAATTATACAGTAAAAAAAATAGTAATCCTAATATGCTACAGTAGATGTACAAAGAGACTCGCGTCGTTTCCGAATCCGAACGGTCGATATTCCTCGCGTCGATGTAGGTATCGCAGCGGGCAGAACCGTCGTCGGAATTCGAGATTGTTTCTACGCGACTACGTACGCGTCGGAGGGTGGTCGGAGATAGTCGGTCGAGGTATCGCCGCGATAACGAGAATCGAAAAACGAAATGGGCTACGCGAAAGATAAAGAGTGCGCGTGCGTTCATGTTCGCGTTCGCGTTCTCGTGCGCGTATCGAGACCGGCTAGAGATCCGATTGTTCTCTTTTTTTCAAAAGCTGACCCAGTCGTTGCCGACGCCGATCGTCGACAGCATGTCCGTCACGTCGGGCGTACAGGAGAACTCGAAGTGCGAACCGCTGCTCGAGCTGGCGGTCTCGAACGTATCTAGGTCGGTGGTTATCGTTTCCATGTCGAGATCGATCTTGAAGTCGGACGGCTGTATCTGCAAAAGATCCGTCAACGAGTACAGATCCGCCAGACTGGGATTGATTTGGGACTCTTCGAGCTTGATCAACGCGGTAGCGGTGGGGACAGTGGTCGCGGCGTCCGTCGAGCAACCGTCGTCGATCGAAACACGGGTGGATAGACCGTTGACGAGCTCGTGCGGCGCCGACGCCGACGCAGACGCAGACGCCGCCGTCGACGGACTCCTCGAACTTGTTGACATCGAAGGGAGACCGGCGGGAATCGTGGTCTTGACCGTGGATACCGTGACCGAGACGGGTACGGGTCCGGGTACGCGGGGGACTGCAGCCACGGATAGAGAACAAGTGGACGCGTGATCCGACGAATCGGCGAGCGACGCCGGCGACAAAGCTTCCGTATCCTGTTCCGTTTCCATGTCCATGTCCATATCCATATCCATGTTCATGTCCATATCCATGTCCATTTCCGGTTCCAATTCGGCCGGTTCCTCCTTCACCAAGTAACTGGCAGAACGGCCAAGGCGACAGGACGTTCGATCGCGAAAGCTTCGTTCCGAGATCAGACCGGTCATCTCTTCAACGGAAGACGAGAACGCGACCGTCGCGTTGCTGGCCAGGTTCGAGTTGCCGACCACCGCACGACCGACGGACGAGAGAAGTCGGTCCTTCGGTTCGAAGGTTGCTTCGTAATCCACCTCCAGATTGGCTTCTTGCTTGATCTCGGCGGTGATGTCGGCAGCGATCTCAGCTTCGATCGCTGCGACGGACGAAGCGGAGGTGCTGGCGGTGGAAACGGTGGCTGGGGCCGAAGTGGAGGCAGAAGTGGAGGCGACGCCGGAGGTCAGTCGTACCGACGAGCCGCAATCGAGGAAACTGTCTTCGTAGAAACTGGCGGACTCGGGAGAATCGGGCGCGACGCAGGAAGGACTGCTCGGTATCTTGGCGGTGACGATCGGAGGGGTAGGGGTGTAATCGAGCGGAGGTCGCTTGTCCAGCGCCAATCTGACCTTCAATCGAGAAACTGGCTTGCTACCATTCGATTGCGGTTGCAATCTCTTGACCGTCGCGCCAACCACCATCCCAGCGCTACCGACGCCGCCGCTAGTTTGCATGTTGTTGTTGGTATCGTTCCGCGCCTGTCCCAGACCTTTCGTCGCGGACAAGCCCAGACTCGACGGAACGACACTGCTCGAGATCGACGACGATTTCCTCGACTTCTTTCCCCCTTCCTTGCTCTTCGGACTGGCGGAGGCGGTTGGCTTCGAGGTTTTCTTTCTCGGCCGGTACTTGTAATCCGGATACTCCATCATGTGCAGCTGCCTCAGCCTCTCCGCTTCCTCGATGAACGGTCTTCTCTCCGCCTCGTCCAACGTTTTCCATCGTCGACCGAGACGCTTGCTGATTTCCGCGTTGTGCATATCCGGCTGGATCTCGCATATCTTTCTCCGTTCGATCTGCGACCACACCATGAACGCATTCATCGGCCTCTTTATATGATTCGGGTTGTTCTTCTTCGTCTGAAACAGAACAAGGGGCAATCTCTTTTTAATTATGCGCGATAACGACATCGTTCACTGTCGTCGTCGACTTCGCGTACTATCTTTTCATTATACGTTCGCCGTCGAGCCGTCGCGAATCGAATTTCGGAACTGCGAAGCCGGGAGAGACCAGGAATTTGTCTCGCTCTCCGCGAGCGCAATTTGCGTTGCTTATTGGACTGCGATATGCGTCGGGCGGTATACGCGCCGATGGATAGCACGCACCGAGCTCGCACTCCTTGGCTATTATACTTTTAGATCGAGCTGATTACTCGACTCGCGTTCGAGTGGAAATCGGAAGACTGGATGTGGGTTAGGAAGGTGCTACGCGGCGACAGCACTCGTCCAGTATTTTTCTTCTTTTCGGTATAAAGAGGTATAGCAGCACGATCGTCGAACGAATCGAAAGCGAATCAACAATTATCGCGCATTACGCGCTCGCCTCGGTGGCTTCACCCAAGATTCGATTTTCCCGTCTCTAGAAACGGATCGGAATCGGACGGTGGTCGAGCGGGCGCGGACACGGTTCCGCGTAATTTTAAACGCGAATTACAGTTCCACGGTTCTCGCGTCGGTTATCTCATCCCGCGTCCGCAACAGGTGCAACGAAGCAACGCGTCGATTCACCGAATAGAAAGTGCTCGTTCGAGCGACTGAAATTGAACGGAGTTGTTGCGAAAAACGCGTTTCAACTGACCTTCGAGAAGCGAAAGAGCAAATTACCGTTACGATTCCAACGGTCGGACACCTTCGCGAGGATATCGGGGATCGTTCAAAATTGACTTTCCCGCGACCGATCGATCGTGTCGAAACGCGAGGCTACGCGTACTATGTATAGGAAATCGATTTTAAAGTTAGAAGAGCGATTGACCAACGTTTGCGACGGTCGGCGACGAAACCTCGGAAACGGCAACGTTTCAACCGATCGCTGTTGACTACTACGTACACTAATTCATCGAGAAAACAACAGCAGAATCGCGAGGAGGTGGTAAACGTATGGCAAAGAAGAACGAACCAAGGACGAAAATAATCTGTTCTTCGTTCGACGAGGTTTCGTCGTTACTAAAAATAAATAAACGAAGATGAATGCCGCGCAAAAGTTCACCGGAATTGTCCATGTTCGCGGAACAAGCTCTCCGAACGCGATTACCGGTGTCGAACCAGTTTTCGACGGCGAACCGAAGGAGAAAAGAATCCGAAACCGTGACGGGGATTGCGTTTAGCGCGATTTCCACGAACGCCGCGTATCTTCGTTCCGCGTCAATGTTACCGGGACGACGCGACGTGACGGCTACGTCACGACGCTTCGGCGTCCGTTCGACCGGAGTCGAGAAATCTTAGATGACCCACACCGTCGCATAAACAACCGAAATTCGAACGCGATAAAAATGAAGAAACAACAGCTCTAAATACCTGCGTGGCATCCGAGTACGGTGTCGCTGAATTTTTATCCACGAGCAGCGATCCGAACATAGGTATCCCCGAACTGGTGGGACTATCTTGCTGTTGCGGCACCATTTTCGACTTTTCGATTCTAGCGAAACTCTGAACCACCTCACTTTTCCACTGCACACTTTTCGGAAGACGAAGTCTCCCGTCCTGTCTAGTCCCGTGGCGTCGAATTTCGAACCGTTTTCTCCTCGAAGAAACCGTAACGCGAACAGTGCGATGTTATCGTGTCGCTTCCAACTGTTCGACCGTACGTTATCCCTTCGGCTCGGTGTTTTCGTTCGGCCTCTCCTAGTTTTGTCGTGTAAACAACAACACAGTTTTTCTGGTCGGACTGGCGGCTGACCGTTCCTCGCGTGCACGATGAAGCGGGAAAACGGTGAATGAATGTGCGAAAGACGGTAACGGGAATATGGCAGTGATGACAACTCATCGGCCGTGACAACAACAACAATGGCAGCTTCGGCAGCAACGGCAGTGGGACGACGAGATCCAACGAAGCGAATGACGCGCGGCGTGCTACACGGTCGGGTTGTTCGCGTTCCACGAACGACGAAGACACGCGCTAGCAAAACTTCCCCGCTTTGGACGATCGAAAACCACGAGAACCAACCGGGTTGCTGTACCAACGCAAAGAACCGACGATCATCCGCTGTTGGCTGTTGGTTGCTGGCCAGTTGGGTGCAAGCGCGTTCGCACGCCTACACGCTGTGCACGCGAGCTGTACACCGAACCGTTCGGCTAAATCGCGGCTAAATATTCGGTATACACGCGTGACCACGCACTTTTAATCGCGTACACACGGTTCTCAAGATCCGACGATTGCTCGTCGATCACGAGATGTCATTATCACTCGACGACGCACCGACGCAACGACGCTCGCTCGAGGAGCGCTCACTCGCTACTAACTCGCCCTCTCGATCAACTGGCTACCTCTATACAACTGCGCTCAGCTGAGACACCGCGTACGTATCCCCACTGTCTCGCGTAAACACGCTGCCTTCCAGCCAATCCCGACGCGCACCTTCTTTTCCTCCCTCTTCAACCCCGAAACCTTCCACGTTCTTCTCTTTTCTCTTTCTTCGTTATTCTTTCTTCTCTCCCTATCCCTCTCTTTTCTCCTTTCTCACTCTCCCTCTCTTTATCCCTCCTTCGCCTTTCCTGATCCCGCACCGACCCCCCTGCCCTGCACCCCGACCGTAACGCGCCGCATCCCATCGCATCCCACCGCAACCCGTCGTCCATCACCCTCCGCACACCTACATACCCACTTACGAATGTATATCTCTGTTTTGTGTACGCGCTCCGGACAGAAAAAAACAAAATGTTTTTCCGAAGCACGTGTCGCGCGAGTCGGACGTTCGAATTTCGAAATCTCGTCGAACGATACCGCTTTTTCTCGCGTAACGAGTTTTTCTTACCAGCAGAAAACATTGTCGCCGATCGACCGGTATCGTCCACGAACTCCCTGAATATTTTCTCTTTGCGTCTGCAGTCGTTCAAGGTCATATTTAAATCGTTCTGCTTCGATCCCCCTCCATCCGTTCTACCTTGCTTCTTCCTGTCTCCTTCTCCGTCTCCTCGCATCCCCCTTCATCCCAGTTTCCCCCTCCAAATCACTCGCTCCCCTTTCTCGGCGAATTGCGAGTGCCGAGCGCGCTGTATCGCGATCGAATTATTCCGATCTTCCGTGGGATTTTATCGTAGTCGCGATCGTCTGCGCGATTATCTCGATCGTGATGTATTACCGATACCGATACCGATATCGATGCCAGCATCGATGCACTCGATGCATCTTGTTTCTCGTCGAACGGATGCGAATCGAAAGATCGCACGGTCAGGTTGGTCCGCGTTTCGCGTCCAACGAGATCGCGCGCGTTCGCGATCATTGTCCGTCGCTTATCCTCCGATTCTCAAGGACTGCCTCTATCGAGAATTAAATAGAATCGTTCCAGAGACGACGGAATAAACGTTGTACGGCCGATCGGTGGGTGCGGCTGTCGCCGCTTAACCGGATGCTACCTGCAGCTCGAGAATACTAAACGTTCGCGTTCGGTGTATGTATTTATTTACAGCAACAGCGTCCTAGTCGACGCAATCGTTCCGCGGTCGTCGGAGCGGTCTCGCAAACTCGGGACAACCTCCATATTCCGGAAAGACGCTCCCACAGCGAGCCTGTTTCCCTTTTCGTTCCGCTTCTCTAGTGCACGCGCTCGATCCATCGATTAGGAAACGCGATCGTTCGGTTGCCACCGTTGCCACCGATAATCCCGAGATCGATCGACGATACGATTTGCCTGGCTAACCGATTCTCTTCGCGTGTTCTCGGCCCGCGAGCAACGCTCGTCAAGCCAACGTTCCGGGGAGGGTTTCGGCGGGTGGGGGGCTGGCGGCAAGAAAAATCGGCCGCCCACTCTTCTAAATAGCGATAGGTTGCGAAACGACCGGTTCGCGCGCACTCGGTCTACGACCACGACTATCGCCGAACACCCGCGCCGCATTTCACCCGCCTGAGTCAGCGTATCGCGCGACTCGCGACTCGATTTGCGCGTATCCTCGCGTAGTTCCTGGGCACTATGCGGAACGTAAGCACATCCATGTGCAGGCGCTCCACCAGGAACCGAGAATCGAGTTCGCAGAATCGTCTTCT
This sequence comes from Lasioglossum villosulum, assembly GCA_963971365.1. Taxonomy (NCBI): domain Eukaryota; kingdom Metazoa; phylum Arthropoda; class Insecta; order Hymenoptera; family Halictidae; genus Lasioglossum; species Lasioglossum villosulum. Next base: position 32,919,865 of record OZ020499.1, read on the forward strand.
TCGTATCTCACCAAACAAGAAACACTAATAAAACTCCAAGTGAAACACGAAGTTCGAAAAGTACCCTCAAACCAAATTGATGTTTACTCATCATTTAGATGTTTCGTTGATATAATGGCAATAATTAATACCGTGTCATATCGGTACTGTCATATTAAGGGGGTAGGGATGTCACGTGACTGGTATTTTTCATTGTGTTATTTGTCATCTGTACCAATCTAACGCTTTAGTTTCGCTATCATTACAGGTTTTTTTCTTTTCCTCAATATCTTTTCCTTTATTGCTATTAACGGATCCGAGTGGTTTCATGCCCTTTACACTTTCGTTGCTACGAATCTACGCTGAAAGTTCTCCTGACTAGGCGCCATCTCGTCTAAGCAGCTGAACTAAAATTGCTTCTACTCACCCTTCATGAACGGAATCTGGGGAAACATTGAATGAAATCACGGGAACACAACTCACGTCCTCATACGATTATATTTTAAGCTGAGTGAGGGCTCATTCTGCAGAATAGATTTCGAAAGAATATTCGAAAGCATAAAATTGCCAATTTTATATCGAAGTTTCCAGAGTACCACGTGTAGATCGTTATGTTGGTTGTCTCATCGTAATTATTAACCCTTTGCAGTATGACTTAGTTTTCGATTTCAGATGTTTCGGTAAACAAAAAATCAAAAAGTATCGAGTGTTACTCGACACGAGGGTTCCCGTGATGAAAACTGGTGTCGAGCCACACTCGAAACAGGAGTGGAAAGGGTTGATGTGTATCTATTTCTTCCGTTCTGTGCGACAAAAAATTACGAGAAAATCGAATTCTTCGGTCGCACGGGATTTCGTGTTCACGTGACGCCCCGGATCTAGTGACCCCATCATAAACAGAAGAAATCGTCCACGAATGTCCTCGCGAGGATCGAGCACCGTCGAAAGACCGACAAGATACTCTCGAATGTCTGCCGGAAGACGTACCTCGTCCGTGGGAACCGAACGAAAACCGATCCGGTCTCGAAGGCTTTCGAGAGGCCCGCAGTCTCCATACTAATTCATACTCGCGCGCTCGTTATTACAGAAAAGAACGTGCATGACACGACGTACGGCCTCCCATACGCAGTCTCTGCCGATTCTGTAATCGAATCGTATCGGTTGGTCGGAATACTCGAGACTCTCCGATCCGAACCACCAGTGCGGACTCGGGCATCCAACTTCAGACTTTCCTGACAGGAAGGATGTGGTCGAACGGAGAACCAGAGCAGGTGTTTTCTTCCGTTTCGAGCTATTCGTCGCTCCATTCGTGTCTTGAGCGTTTTCGGCGTCGCGCGGTGTGATATTTCGATCGTTTAAGGCTAGCATGTCAAACCCTTTTACCATCGAGAGTCTCGTTAAGTATTGCAAATTAATTCGAGAACCGCAATAAAAAGAGCAGACTCGAAATAAAGACACATTTTTCTTATCAACGTTGCAGTTACACATACGAAACATAAGAATGTTACGAAAATACATATGAAATGTGAAAGTTGTTTTTTTTCAAGTTCACTTTATTTGAATAAACCTGTTTCATTTTTGTGTCGAGGAAACTTGACAACGGTTTTCAGTAATCAAATTATAAAAATTCGCTTGAATTTGTTGAGCTGTAGGGTAACTGCACCAGTGAATGAACGGGCACCAGTAAATGAACGCTTTTGTATATTTCAACAAATTTTAACCCGGACGGCATACTAGCGATAAAATTGTGATTAAAGAGTTAAATAAATAGGAGAATATTGTTTAGTAATTTTGTTCATTGATTGGACTAGCATTATTCAATTACTAGAATGTAGTGTTCATTGACTGGTATTTTTCATATTTTTGACTTAACGTTTAATAAAGAAGAATAATAATAATTTCATTGTATTTGTGTTCATTTATTTTTAACAAATGAAGTATAGGGAGCTATTTGGCATATATGAGATTCCTTTAATTCACATAGTTTTTTTAAAAATAAAATATGTTCCTGAACAATTTCTTAAATGTTCATTCACTGGTGCAGTTACCCTAGTTATTTTTGAAATTGATTGTACACGCTGGCCTGTTAATCTCGACCTTTCCGCAGTTTCATTATTTTTGAAACGATAACAAAAAAGAAACGACAACATTAATAATTGAATTCCCGAAATAATCGAAATATCACACTGTCCGTCGCGTTTACCTGACGTAGTGGACCGGTCGAGCGTTGTGAACCAACAAGGGAAACAGAAATTTTAGCAGCGCGCAGTCTTGATCATTCGTATGTGCGATGATTGGGCTAGAATTGGCAATCGCCCGGCTCCGCAAGAGTCGATGCTAGACGATGCGATACGAGGTGCGACGCGGCGGGGTGAGGCGGTGTGGGCAGGGCGAAGCAACACGAGGCGAGTCGGAGCGACACGACACAACGCATCGAATCTTACGACCGCGAACAACTTATCGATGGAATGTACGTGGAAACGGATATCGGTCCAGCTGTCCAACAGCAGCTGTGTACTTCACCTGTCGTCGTATCGCCGCTCGCGTGTACGCGTATTGCTATGTACGCGCGGGCAGCGGGTTGGGGGCAGGGGGTGGCGTGCAGCGGGTAACGGGTAGCAGGCAACATGCGCCAGGGCAATGGTACAACATTTCGTATATGTATCGAAAATTCTGACACTGTCCTCCGTCTTCCTCTAATTACCGTACTGTGTCGTACTACTCGATATACACTGGAGCTAGTACCAACTACCGTACGGGTATTTGAGATACCCGGCTACTTGAGTACCAATGGGTAGGGATGGGATCAAGTACCTCGCAAATACGTTCGAACTTTGATTCGTTGAATTCGAACTCTCTATAAGTACTTTGAAAATCAGAAATAGTACTATTAAGTAGAGCTGTGACTTTTTTTATATAGAAAATCTTATATGATATTTATGAGAACATAAAGCATATTACATTATAATACAAAATAAAATCAAAAGCAAAAACATTAGGAAAAAGACAAAACAGAACATTATTAACAAAAAGAAAAAAACCATTAGACACGTAGATTACAGGAGTTGATAAACGCTATCGTATAAACACACGCTTTGATATTAGGTTCGGTTATTAAACAACCTATATTTAACGGCAATTGAAATCCAGCTCTAGTAAAATTTCGGATGAATTTTATCCTCTGCTCATTATACAGACTACACTGCCATAGAACATGGTTAGCTGTTTCCTGCTCCTGATTACACTTACAATTGGGGTTATCGATAATGCCAATACGAGCAAGTGAAACTGCCAAATGGTAATGGTCGGCCCTGCATCGATTGATTGTAAAAATACATTGTCTAGTTAACTTAAAATGCTTGAACCAAGGTGAACGATCATCTTTAAAGAACCGTTGAAAATAAATTTTACCCTTAAATAAACCTCGATCTTTTAGTTTGGCAACTGTATTTAAAATCGCTTCTTTCCTAAAATTTTCGGATAGGTCAGTATATGGAATCTTGCAAACATTCAAAGTGCTGACGACAGTAATTTCTGTAGCCAAAGCATCAACCCTCTAGAGCTGTGTCTTACGAGATCCCGGGTACCCGGGTAAACAAAAATTACTCGGGTGGTACGTTCGACCCGAGACGTCGATGCAACGCGAAAGCATCTTCGAACGCGACATCGAACCATCGAACGCGCAACTGAGAACCAGCAGCACGTTTTCGACTCCGTTCCTCCTGGATTCTCAGAGAAACATCGCGAGATGATTTCAAGACAATTTTCGCAATCGCCACGGCGAGACGCGCTCCGTCACGGTACAGAAGTCAAGGGACAATGATTTTACGTATCCGGCTATTTCGCGCCAGCTACGCTAAGCGTTCTTCCTGCTCGTCCATCCTCGAGTACTGGTCTCGTCGATTCACGATGTATCCTGGATCCTCGTCAACTCGTATACGCCAAAATGATCTCGATCGTTTATTATTCAACGATCTCCTCGCGTTTTACCGACTCGGTCGAACACTCGACGGAATTGCACGGGAAGCTGACAGTGGGTAGATGGACGCACACACGGAGCGGTCGGTGGCGACTTGGCTAGATAGGTGGGCACAGGTAGGTAGATAGGTAGGTAGGTAGATAGATAGGTGGGTAGCTAGATAGACAGATAACCGGCTAGGTAGGTAGGTAGGTAGGTTGGTAGGTAACTAGCTGACTGGATAACTAGTTGCTGGAACAAGCAAAGAAGCAACGCGAACAGAATCAAGAGAATTTTTCAGTTACACGGCAACCACGCGGAAATCAACTTGAAAATCCACGATGCACCTGTTCGTATCTGTATCCGCGTAGTCTACTTATCGTTTGCAGATTTTCCATTCGTGCAACTAACGCGTGAACGGAGATCCGACAAATACTTTAAACAAGACTAATTTATTTGCGTTCAAGTGCAGGGAACCGGATGGAAAGTTCATTTTATTGGTTTATACGAAAGATCGGACAGGTGCGGGCTGCCGACGATGATACACCTGCGCGAGTAACCGTAAAGCGCGCAGCGGTTCAACCATCCCGCCTTGCTTCGCCTCGAGCCTGCGTCGACGCACCGACCCGTCGTCCATACGAACTTTGAATAGAACAAACGTATCGAGTGCTCGAGGACCACAGGCTCCAAGTCAACGTGGAACATTCGATGTAGCCTCGGAAATTGTGAGATCGCTAGATTCGCTATTTCGAAAGATTCGGTAACGATCCGTTCGATCGTTGCAAGGACAAGATCGGCTGTTGCTGCGGGTACCCCGATACCGCCATGCTACTTTTTGCTTTTCAAAAACAACACGCTGCAACGCTGGGCTACACAGGATACCTGCGAGTTGCAAAAATGCAATGAACGCGTCAGACAGTTAGAAACATACGTTCCGAAGGGTCTCAATTTCAAAATTTTCGCGCGTCACGTGGCGTCGATATTGCGAATCTTTCCTTGTTTTGCGATCGATAGGGCCGCGTTCATTTCGCCGATAAAAGCCATTCGTGCAACCACATACTCCTATAAACGTGTCAGGTCTGTGCTACGAGCATAAATAATCGATACAACGATTTTTCTCTTACAGAGTCTCGAAGAACGTGCTCCCTCGTGTTCCGATCCGCTGCGCCGTCGGTACGCCTTTGAACAGATACCGTCGCTCGGGAATGTAAATTTCTACTCATCGTTGGAGGATACGGTACCAACGCTGAAGTCATTCTCGTACATTTTTCTGCGACGCGCTGCGCGGCGTCACGCTCCTTTTTCCTCCGAATAACAAATACCGCGACCCATAACTATCGTCGGATGCCTTTTTTTCCTTTCGATGTCCCGAGGTTGTTCCTCGAGCTCGTAAGCAGATTACAAACGGGTCGACATTTTACGCGAACTCGATTATCGAAAAACTGTGAAATAAACGTCGGTAGTAGGCAAACACGGTTTGCGCAAGAAAATTTGCGCGTCGACAGGTTTATTCGAACCATATATATTCGCAGGTTACCCTAGAGAGATTCATTATCGAGGGTAAAAGCAGTGGTCGCGTTTTTAGCGAACAGTCGATTTCGCGTTTCCAGTAAATAACGAGCATTTTAACGATTGATTTTTTCTTCTTGAGGTCGTAGCAGAGCGTGCGCGTGTCTGCCGATACGTCGACGCTGTTCAGCTTGAGACCAGTTTATCAAAAGGTGTACATACGCAACAACAGCAACAACAACGGCGACGATTTCTTTGCGACAGCGAACTTTAAGTCGATTCACGTTAGCTGAACTCTTCGTGTTAGTTACGAGATACGTGCACCTATTCGATTTCCCTTCCGTTCGACCGCGCAAGATCGTCTACACTCGATCGAGTACAAAAACGATAAATTCTAATTACAAGACGGGAATGCCACGCGGATGCATCGCACCCGTTCTTCGAAAATGTTTATGCGCCAACTGGAGGGTGTAACGCGTAACACGACGCTTAGATTATCGAGTAACGCGAGAAAAAAAATGGAAATTCAGAGCTAGGATGTAGCAAAAATTGAATTAATCGAGCAGCAACTCCGGGCTCTCGGAAATTTCTAACTGATTAGTTTCTGCTTGGTAGATCTGGAAAATCGTTGGTCCGTTTTCCGTTTCCCTGGGGGAAGTACTGCTTCGGAGACTCAACCGCGACCGAGGAACTACCAGTTAACTGATTTCACGAGGAATCGGTCTCGATCGCTCAAAGTGGCGTCGAACTGTTCCCGCAAGGGAATCGCTAACACGTCGAAATCCTCGATATCGATGCCAATATCGATGAAACACGTTCTAGACCCAGCAACAGAATTCGACTCCAACCGGTAGATATAACACCCCCGTCGTTGGCGCGCGCGTCGCGTCTCGTCACGTCGATTCAAAAGATCACGAATAAACGTATCGACGACTGCATCGCCCGCAACAGATTGATTTCCAGTTTACGGCTCGACAAATATTCCATAAAACCGACGGTGGTATTTCGTTTAAGCGCCTAACGGTATCATTTTTCCTGACGCGACGTCGACGTGACGCGCGTCGTTTCGACTCCGTGTAGCTACAACATACGCCTACATGCGTATTGATGGGAGGAACAGAATCGTCGTAAGAAATTCGATCCGCTCGCGGTCAAACATATTTTTGTCACAAATTCGCGAATTACTCCGCGTCGAGTTAATTCTACGATTGTCGTCGCATTCCACCGACAAACCCCTAAGTTTTCCCTAAGTAGCGCCCCTTGCGTCAGCAACTGATAAATCGAGAACCGATAAATCGACCGATTTCACGAGATTAACAGGAATGCGACCGTGAACACCGTCGTCTCAATCAATTTAAAAAGTCGGAAGCGATTAAAAGGTTCGCCGGCCGAGCAGACAACGCTCTTGCTCGATTCTTGCTCCGTCTTTCCTCCCATTCGTTTTGCCCGTTCGTTTCCTCGAATTTCCGCTGCTCTGCCTTCTGCGACATCCATCGTTTTACGATTTTCCTGTCGCCTCTGCGCACATAATCGATTCTACTTGTATTTTTGTAAGTTACGAAAGCGAATGTCTCGTAACCAGGAGTCGGGAACCGCGAAACCGGGTGGCGTAGATGCGACACTTGTTCGATCGACGCGAGACTCCGGTGTGACACGGCGCGTGTATCCATGCGTGTATCGCGTGTCCCACTGCTGGCACTGTGACCGCTTAGATCTCTTAGTTAGACCGCTTAGATCGCTTAGATCGCTTAGACCGTTTAGACCGCTTAGACCGCTCGGCCTGCTGGTTTATACGGTCGTTTATAGCGAGTTATGTACGATACGGCTATTTGTCTCGCGAGACCACCGCCATTTCATGGACATTATTAAAATGGGCTATTAGGTGATTTGCATGCCGACAATGGTAGACGCAGCTTCGAGATAGGGGGAACTCCGTAGGCGCCACGTTAAGCGGTGGCATGGCGGCGGTCTTTCGAGATCTTGCAAACGATCCCGACAAAAAATGGGCAAGGCTATGAAAAGCGAGGGCGGAAAGGACGATTCGGCGACGCTGCGAAAAATTGGATAAGGATAGTTGACGCTACAGTTCGAAGACAAAATTCCGACAAGTACCAATAGCGAGTTAATGTTAACTCGTTAACGTTCCTTTTCTCTCTTTTTCGTAGAGATCGGCCCGATCGAACGTTAGCAGTTCTCGTAGCTTCGCTGTTATACAGGGTGTCCGACTACAGGTGGGAGAAAATTTAAGGGTTGGTTTTTAACGATGATATAAGACGAAAATGAAGAATAGAAAAATTGCGATTTCGGCTTCGTTATTTAACTATTAACAACGCGACAGTCACGTATCAAGTGACAGATGCATGCATAACTTGGTTGTCATTTGGGGCCCCAGCGAGGTGAAAATGTGTAACAAATCGTTGGACAATATTGAACTATTCGACGTACACAACGTACACTTTTGTTAGACGCGTTGTTGATTTTTAATTGTTAATAGTTAAATAACAAAGCCGAAATCGCAATTTTTTTATTCTTCATTTTCGTCTTATATCATCGTTAAGAACCACCCCTTAAATTTTCTCCCACCTGTAGTCGAACACCCTGTATAGATCCGAATGTCGACATAGACGGCGGCGACGACAACGATCGCTCTGTTACAATTTTCTACTCTTGTATAAATACAAGAAACGGGCGAGTACTCGCGAGAATCTTGGCCAAGGGAACTTATGGTGGAGCGGTTACCACGTGAACGCAAGCACGAGCTACGTTTGCACGCCTAATGGAACCCGCTTTGTTCAATCGCAGCTACGTGTCCCTACAATTGTCGATGAATCAAACGTGACTAATAACCGACCGTTCCTCTTTTCTTTAAACGTTCTTTCACTTACACCCACCCGTGCACGTATTTATACGCGTTTGATCTTCTCCTCTATCGACTTGAATTCGACCGTAGTCTTCTGCGTAATCGAGGTCCGAGTTGCTTCTGTTTCAACGAAATAAACGCAAAGCATGAAACAGAGTGGCATTTAAAACGAAAAGTCGTTCAAACTTTCGACAATGAAACAGCGATACGCGTCGCACGGATAACAGCCAACCACCACGGTTCTTGGTTGCTATCTAATCCGATGCGGTCCCGACACGCGTCAACGAAAAATATTAATATGTACTTGTCTCCGTTCGAAGCTCTGATCAGTGCGATTTCGATTCCGATTCCGATTAGGATCTCGAGTGTGCGAAGACGACGAGGACGACGAGGACGAGGATGAGGATGGCGACAGCGTCAGGCAGAGACGGCGACCGCGACGGCGACGGCTCCGGGTACGGCCGAGTTCGCGTCACGCTCGTTGGTGGTTACCGGGACGATACAAGGGGGTTGGTGGTAGGAAGCTTGGATGGGGTAGAACACGAGTCCATTCGATTGGACGAGGATGTTTAGATACAACAGGGTGGGGATAGGGATGAAGCGAGTGCCGCAAAGTCGCGGGCTTATATAAACCGACACCGAAGGGTTCAGATTCGCAGAGCAGCACTTCCCTTCGTTCAGGCACCTAGTCTGTCGAATTCAACATCCCTGGAACAATTCGCAACCGGGTAAGTCGCGCCCTATATACACAATTATTCAACCTATTTATTCAATCGATCTTCCACATCGCAATTCGTACGTTAAACTGGTTTACGCGAACGCGAGGAACAATTGATGTTTATTGTTAAAAACCGACCGATCGATTTCGTGTCTGAGATTGCCGCAAAACGATATCTCGTCGATGTTCAAGAATCATTAAAATCACGGAGAAGTCCTTTCCGCGCATTCGTACGCGTTGTTGCACGCGAACACTCTATGTAATAATTTGCGCTGGATGCAACTCCGATCGATTTCAATAAACTGGAAACGAAACAAAACGAAACGAAACAAAAGAAAACGAGGCGCACTGAACAGCGGTCGCAAGAAACTCTGTCGATTTTGACAAGAACGATTCACAACACGTCCGTTCCATCCGTTTCACGACGAAACAATTAGCCGTTTCACTGACACGCGGTTTCGTTCAATACAGAACATTTCCGAATGGCGAAACCGACAGAGCCAGGCTAGAGTCGAGCGCATTCGTTACCGGATGAAGCAACACGGTGCCAATATCGGCTAATGTGTATCGAATCCTCGTTCTTGCTCGTAGAATTCTCGTAGTCCTTCGAACCTTTTCTCAAACGCGTTCGGTCCAGCGTGTCTACTTCACGCTTACGTCTATCTCCTATATTGCATCGCGTCGGTCACACTAGCTTCAACATTGGCGACGAATGGAAACTTGATGTTAGATTGGACCTGAACGTCAGTTTAGTCAAAACGATTCATTTTCTCATCTTAAGGTGCGATGCACCACCTTGGTCCATCTCGATCACCGATTTTTATTTCTCGACGCGAGCTATTATAGATCCGCGAATACTTGCAGTTTTAAAGCTGTGCGTTTGTCGTCGAAACACTCGAAACAACACGTCGCGTCGTAAGTTCGCACCCGTGCCTCAACCGCTCTCAGGCCCACTACACACATCCGTTTTTCTAACGTGCAGCGATCGTGCGGTAAATATTGTATGGGACATGGGCATACGGTGCCGTAACTATGGTTTAGTATTTCAGTAGTTTTAGTATTCATATTTCAAACAGCAACTCCGGTACCGCACGGTCGCCGCACGTTAAAACAACGAATATGTGTAGAATACTCTCCTTTTCGAATCTCGGCTCCGAAAAGCTGCGATTATAGTGGATCCGATGTCGCACGATTCGGCCGACGTCCGACATTTCTGTCTCTTTCTTTGAGCGTGTGAAAAACAGTCAAAAAAAGTCGGACATCCGATCCACTGTGATCGCAGCTTAATGTGTCTCTTCGTCTGTTAATTCATCCACGTACAGAGACCAGTGATTTTCTTTCGCGTTCGCGACACAACCGAGTCACCGGCCGCCGAGTTGTCGCGCGTCGATTCCGCAACAGAAAAAGGATTACGCGCAAAAGCTTTGCTGTTATTAAGTAAACACGGAGGTAGCCGTTTTATCTCTTCGATCGGGAAAACGGAATTGCTACTCGACCGCTAAAAGTCGCGTAAACTCGACCCGAATTCCCCTTTTCTTGGAAAATCCTTTGCAACCGTAACCTTTAGCTCGACCGACTGCTCTTACTCTATTTCCTACATACCAACAAACTGCGAGCTTACATCCGCAACGCGATAGGACTTTCAAAGAAGATTTGCCCAAGAAAGGAAACTTCACTTCGAAATAATTGTAGAGATGAATTCTTGAACAGACGAACTTATGCTCGGAATTTCACTGAATTTCTCCTCTTTTGCTGTCCCCCTAACTTCTCTTCCGCCCTGTTTCGATCACCATTCGGTTTAACATTTTATCGTGATCGAACAATTTATCTACCGCAAAAGCTGAAACGGACACGCGCAACAAGTGTGTGCTTCTATACCCAAAGAAACATGCGAGAGCCGGTGGAGCGACGCAGCTGCTTCATCGGATTCGAATTTGACGCGCGCTCGTGCCCTTCTAAATGAATCCGTCGGAATAATATCCATATGCGACAAACCGGGCCGGAAGAAAGGCAACGGGAAATGAGAAACGGGCTACAGTAAACGGAAGATGGAAAACGGAAAACGCAAATTGCTGAATAGCAACCAAACGTTACAGGAACTGAAAGTCGAAATCTTGCATTAGCAAATTAATAAAATTTTATAAATATTTATAAAAAACGAGTAAAAAAATTCGGCTTTTTGGCGAAACGTTTTCAACCATTTCGAGTAAGAATTTCGAACAGGATCAACCTCGCTTCCATCGTCCTTGACGGAATCAAGTACAACGCGCGTCGAGAAGTACCGTTCAACGTAACGAAAACGACGAATCCAATTATTTCGTGTTACGGCGAATCGGTACGCTCAAAGCGACTCGTGATTGCCGCACCAATAAAACGCTAATTCAACGAATATCGAAACCGATAGCAAACTGAAAGGCGTCGCTGTAATCCGCAGCGTGCGATGAAATCGTCGCTGTCGTTTCGATCGCGATTGAAATAATCAAACAATTGGTCAACGGTGGTCGCACGAAAATTAACGCATTTTGGACGGGAGTTGTCCGATATTAAGGGCGTTAAGGCCGTTGCATCTCGTTGCACAACCTCGACCGAAGCTTGCAACCACTCCGTTCTGAATCGTCGCTTCAATAGTTTGTTAGTCGCTCTGTTCGAACACGAGTACACGTCGCCGCTCTTCTAGTATTCTGAAACAATATGTATTCCGAATGCGGCAGTATTCCGTGCAATCTTTTTCGCTTATTCTACTTCCTACACCTCCTCGTTCTCTTCCTTCTAGTTTTATTTTTTCTCTCTCGACTTTCCGAAAATGTTACAATTATTAGACAACAGCGACGAACCTGCATAGTTAGCACTTTTTCTTGTCATTACGTAGTTAATTGTCTGACAAGGTAATATGTACTATTAAATGAATTTTGTCTGATTTCCAGAGAAGATACGCCGCCTACGATGCAACACAAAGGGTCAACTACGTTCTGTATATATTTAATAGTGGTAGTTGCGTTCGTAGCCTCATCTACGCCATTAACCCAAGCTGCACCGTAAGTTCTTCCGTGACAGATTTGCCATTCGCCATTCTTCCGTTTAGGTATACGTGTTTATAATCGGGAAGAGTTACGCGTTATTTACGGTCAACGCAGTTTTATATCTGAGGGTAACGTTTCTGGAGAAACGGTGTCGCAGTGTCTAATAGGTTCGAGTGTTGAAAGTTCCACTACCGAATTACAGTGTGCGCGTAGCATGTGCACGCGTATGTTACTCGTAGGAAGATGGAACGGGAACGTGATAAGACAGCGATAGACCGTGAAATAGTAGAAGGAAGGACACGTACGGAGTATAGGCGCAAGTGAACGCGAAGACGCATCTGGCTGCGTCAGAAAGTTTAACCTAGTTTCATTTGACGAGCCGTCTTTTAATGAGAACTGGTTCCTCCTATCCGAGAAAAGTAAAGAGTGGTATTGTTACGACTTGTCGTTACTAGAATCGTGCATACCAATGCGAGGAGTTACAGATTCGATCGTCTCGTAAACGCAGCTAAGATGTTTCTTCGAGTCTAGTCTCGTGCAATTCGTGGAACGACCGTCCATTTTCCGAACGATCGGCAATAGATTCGCTGCGCGCAGTATCAATTCGTCGTAAAGCTCGGAACACCTTAATAAGAGAATGGAACGAAAGGAAAAAATTGATTGTTGAAAGACGCGCTCAAGTTTTCAAAGAGGAATCGTTTCAATTTGACAGGCAACAGAATTACTGGAGCCAACAGAACATAGAAGATCCGGAAGCACTCATGGATCTCTACGAACGACTAGAGCGCACGATAATGCGAAATCCCGAAATGGAGAAGTAAGTAAGAAAGAAATCGATATTCTTGATCGATCGAATCGACGAATTATTTTTCAGTAGCAAACGAGGCCTGGACCTGGGTTTGAGTCGCGGTTTCAGCGGCTCGCAAGCAGCGAAACATTTGATGGGATTGGCGGCAGCGAATTACGCTGGGGGACCCGGTCGGCGACGTCGTTCCGAGCAACCTTAAATCAAAACGGATCTGCTCGATGGATCGCGACTTGATCTTCACCACGATCCATCCTACACCCCAAACTTCGTAAATGTTCGCTCGTGTTCGTTCGTTCGTTCGTACCTCGTAAACTGTTTGTCTTTGCTCGTTTATGGACGCGTATGCGCGAGTACGCTCTATACTCCAACCCGCAACTCGCAACTTGTACGTCTCCTGCGCATATCAATGCGTATTGTTCTCGATCGTAATCCCATTCTTGTCCTCCGGCCTAGCATAGATTCTCTAATTCGGGATGCGAGCAACCTTTCGTGTTAGATCCCCCTTGCGCGCGCTAGTCCGTCGTAACTGGAAACACGTTTGCAATGTGTCACGCCATTCTCACAATTTCTCTCGAACGTTTATTGCTTCTGAATTCTAGTCATTATCGTACCAAAGAGGCCCTTTTCTGTTAGCACGTGTGCGAAAGGATGAGAAAGAGAGAGAGAGAAAGAGTGTGCGTGTGTGTGTGTGTGCATAATGCACCACGTGGCAAACACCATAAACCGTGTGCTTCGTTTCCATTGGGAGCGCCATCACGCATCGCACATTGCACATCGCACCGCGTCTCCTATCGCTTTCGTTGTAAAATCGACGTGTGCGGTTGACCATGAAAATTAAATGTTTAATTGCAATTTAAATATACGTTTGAATATATTCCTCCACTATCCTTCATCTATTCGAGCGACGCAAGTAGCGCATACCTGTTGATTCTCTCTCCGACTGTATGATCACGGTGAACGCTACGCGACATCCGACGTTGCTGTACATAACGTTCGCATGTGCCATTCGTTTTCGATTATACTTTAGATCGGTTTTTCCTCTGTATCGGGAAAAGCCTTTCCTACGTTATTGCGTATTGTTTCACGCGCATATACGTGCATGTAGATTATACATATAGTATACGCGGAGTTGTTGCGAACGCGAATGCAAATGTCATGCATCCACTGTTCGGTTTGTCTTGCGAACGGACAAACAAACGACTGCGAAGCTAACGATCGTTACGGTTAATTGAAAGACACGAGTTGCGCTGTGCGCGCTCTTATGCGTTGCGTTTCACCTCTGCCTCTCTTATATTCTTAATAACTGTCGATGTCGGCGAATAAACGGTGTATATTATACCTGGATCTTTATCAAAATATGATCAATTCATATTATAACCATCACGCAATCGTTATTTACATCGGCGTTTCCGTTCCTGTAAAAAGATTTGATTTGTCGTTAATTATCAGCGGGAGGCGTCTCAACCGTTCCCACCGACTACAATTTCGAAAGAATGATTTACAACAGAAACTAAATTCGAAACGTCCGAGTGTAGCAACAGGCAGGTACCTCGTGACGTCGAGAATGCAACATAGTACAGTAAATGGCCGCGCGTGGCGTGACGCGTCTGTTTTTCGCTCGCAATGTGATCCAATGTGATCCATGTAATGCTTGTCGATGGTACTGCAGGCGAACTGCAATTTCAGTTGAATTTCTTTTACACCGTTATTTACACCGATGGAAACATTCTTGATTTTAGTGTTTGCGCAGTGTGTTCCCAGCGAGATCGATTTTCCAACGAAGCAACAGTGCGGTTACGACAAACATTACCGCAATAATATCGCACCCATCGTCCAGAACCTAGCAGTCGTGCAAGAAAGTGCGAGCTTCTTTTAGTTATTCCGACGATACAATATTCTGTTAGGGTAACTGCAGCAGTGAATGAACGGGCACCAGTAAATGAACGCTTTTGTATATTTCAACAAATTTTAACCCGGACGGCATACTAGCGATAAAATTGTGATTAAAGAGTTAAATAAATAGGAGAATATTGTTTAGTAATTTTGTTCATTGATTGGACTAGCATTATTCGATTACTAGAATGTAGTGTTCATTGACTGGTAATTTTCATATTTTTGATTTAACGTTTAATAAAGAAGAATAATAATAATTTCATTGTATTTGTGTTCATTTATTTTTGACAAATGAAGTATAGGGAGCTATTTGGCATATATGAGATTCCTTTAATTCACATAGTTTTTTTTTTAAATAAAATATTTTCCTGAACAATTTCTTAAATGTTCATTCACTGGTGCAGTTACCCTATAATAAATATACAGAAAGACTCCTGCGCCAAGAGGCGAGTTCTTACAACCGACAACGCGTTCATTATTTCGCCGAACAATCGACACCGGTCGCCGTTCGATGATCGCTTGTTGAAACATTATCGAATGTCCGTCCGTCCCGTTCACATTTCGTAATGCCGGTTTCAGCACCCGGGCGAGATTATCATGGTGCCAAAGGGCATCAAAATGAATTAGTAGCTATACAGATATAAATATATATCATTATACATACACTCTTAGAAATTTCCTTAGCTTCGCCCAGAGCTAACGACGTAGACACAGAAAGTTTTGCAACTCCTTTTTTGTTTTGTATTTCTTCCTCTTTTTGTCTTTTTCATGTTTGAACAAGAACTCGGATTGACCTAAAACTTTACAAATAACAGAAGTCTAATCAAATTTAGCTTCTCGGGCGATCGCCCAACTGCGCCCTATCCTAACGGTGGTACTGCATTCGGAATACGCTTCGCTGAAACTGGTATATGTACAGTGGGTGTATAAAGTGTTCGTGCACCTTTAAAATAGAATAACTTTTCTCTAATTGTACCAAACGACTTGATCTTTATCACCAATTAGAAACATTGGTTTACTAAATGATCTGCAAAAAAGATTTTCCAAAAATGACAATTTACAAGGTTGCATGCAAAAATAAAAAGAGCATTTCTTTGAATTTTTTTATTAGAGCTCTTAATGAAAATTTAAAATATACGTTTGTTACACACATGCTGAAAATTTCAACGAAATCGACTGCGAGTAGTTAAAAATGGTGAAAATCACAGTTTTACACGAATTTTGAACAGTTTCTTTTTAAAATTCACAGAATCCTGCGTCAAAGGGTTTCAATGAAATTTTCAGTACGTAACTACCATAGATCTACAAAACATAAATTTTAAATTTTCATTACGGGCCAAATAAAAAAGTTTTAAAAAATGCCTTGTTTATTTTTACATGTAACCTTGTACGTAATAACTTTTTGGAAAATCTCTTTTGCATATCATTTCATAAACCAATGCTTCAATTAATTCTAAAAAATCAGGTGGTTTGGTGCAAATATAAAAAAGTTATTTCATTTTAAAAAGTCTACGAATACTTTGGTACACCCACTGTGTACGTATACACGTAAGTGTGCGACATCCAGCACACGTGAACTCGTTAAACTCGGTAGGTAACGGTTGAACGAGGAGCAGCGAACGAAGTAGCTGCGTTGCACGTATCACTCGTTTGGTTTATGACTACATGCCACATGACCACTATATACCGACGCGACACGATGCGCTGAACGGAAAGAAGTCGGAATAAAAGGAAAGCGTGTATTTACACACGGTCCATATAGTATTCTTATATTATGTATATATACGTATAGTTGTTATCTTTTATACTCTGTGGTACACAGAAAATATATAAATACGGCAACGCGATTTGTTGGTAGATCAGAAGTGGGAGAACATCTCGATCGAAAGCTTTTTCCGGTTTTGCCTCGCGATAAGAGAAGCTATGGACAGCGGAACTGTTCATGGATCACGTTGCCGTGATCGACAGAGTGGTAAAATGGATGTTCGCGCGACAGTTATCATTCTCGGTATTGGAATTGGTACCACGCTGTTCGCGTACACGGCATTCGCGGCCAGTCACGATGCACGTTATAACAATTCGTTGATACGGCAAACGATATTCGTAAGTATATTCCAACGATCCTATCCGATCCGAACCGATCCGCTCCGAAACATGATTCAAAACCCAATTCTATTCGCTGTCCAGTACTCGCGATCACTCTCCGTTCTTTCCATTCATCGGTCTCGATTTTAATCGTTTGCGACAGGTATTTCGCCATGGAGATAGAACACCGACGGAAACTTATCCCACGGATCCTTATCGCGAATACGACTGGGAGGATGGCTTAGGAGCACTGACCAAGGTTAGGGAATCTATATACATATATACGTTTCTAGTCATCAGTAGATAGCGGATCTTTATGCAAAATAGAATTTTGTTACTTGATTTGTAACAAACTGGAGTGAAATAGACATTCATAGAGAGAAAGAAAAATGTGACCAATACGAATTTTTATATCTATTTGGTTCTTCCTTTATTCATTGAATTGTCTTACTTTTTAGTGAAAATTTAAGTTCCACAAATATAAGTTAGAACAAAGTTTGAGAGTTTCATTTAATATAATTAGTAGACTAAATTGTTTAGAATAAGTAGCAGTACGGGAACTGGCCTTTGAAGTAAATTTCAAATGAAACGTTTAAAATAGTAGAGAATTGTTGGCAACAAAATTGAAAAATAATTCGGAGTGCAAAAGGTTAATATGTTTAATAGATTAAAAATAATATAACAGTATTTTTGAATCGTTTCGATGTTTTTACTGTTTTAAATTACACCTACTCATATTTGTCGTAAATGAATCAAATCCGCTGTCTGGTCATAAATATCTATACATAAGTATAAGTAAGGAATCTATACTTGTATTTACAAATTATATGTAGAATACAGCTTATAGGTTTTGTTACGAGAGTCCATAAGATTATAAAATACTAACGTAAAGTATAGGTACTTACAAGTTTTTCAGAATCTTCTGTCCCTTCGTCGGATCCACAGGACACTGACATTTACGCGAATACGTCTTAATAATTATGAAACACGAAACACCACAGTTCGCAATCACTAAACACTACACAACACACTTTCTGAAATCGCGACCGCGAACGAGAAGCAGTTACTCCGCCTACGATCAAAATAGTACTGCGATTGTCAACTCGGTTTTATCGTGAACAGTTAAGGGTGAATTTAGGTGGGGAAATGTAGGTTTTGTTAATTGGATGCGGTTGTGCCAGAAGGTCTTAGGTTGAGGGGGAGTGGGAAACCGTCAAAGAAGTTCCTTTTCTTATTATCTTCGGTGGTCAATAGCGTGATTTATAAGTGTATACCCGCTTGGTACTTCGGTGGTCTCACGTGTTGTCCATCTGTCAGGGTTGAAGTTGTCGAAGCGCGTTAGTTTTAAAATAATAGGCCAGTTCGGAGCCGATCCGCGTACGTTTTTTACTAACCGTAACGTTCTTTTCAACCGACTTCGAAAAGTGAGGGGTTACCCAATTCGACCTGTATGTGCCTTTCTTCCTTTTTTTCTTTATCTATGTATGTTCACCGATCATGCCGAGATGGGTGCACCAATCGGTACGAAACCTTTTGCATCTTGTAGAGTATGTCCCCGGGTGGTCCCGTTATAAAAATTTTTGCATTTTTTCATTCCTAACGACTTTTATTGCAAAAAAAAACGTAATGCTTCATTTATATTTAACCGACTTCTTCGGCATTTTTCTAACGTGTGGCAACCGTGAGGTACCGGAATTGCGATTTTTTGTATAAATTCATATTACTTTAAGTAAATACTAGCCATAAATTTCAATAAATGATTTATTCCAGTAATCTACAAATGTTGGAAGTGTCTTCCTTGCTATGCAGCAGACTCTGCCTAAGTACACGCGTACCTAACGAATTTTCGAACTCGATTTTCTCGAAAATGAAGCCCCGTATGAAAAAACGATATTCCTTGCTTTCGACTAGATTTTATGTGAGGAATCGTCCCCTTGCCGGTTGTACCACGATTTCGCAAACACTCTGTATAGATAATTAAATTTGCGGTCGAGAAGAATTAACTCTGTATAGAGTTTGTAATTAAAAACATGTACGCCTCCGTTAGTTGGTTCGGTGAAAACTGTAGCTTCGCGCGATACCAAAACCGTTTAAAATTTGAAATCTGGAATCGTTGCATAGAATGGCATGCGTCGAATGTACAACGTCGGCCAATGGATACGCGAGAAATATGGCTCGGTAATTGGCGGCAAGTACGAGAGCAGGCTGTCCCTGGTTCGAAGCAGTTACGCGGATCGGTGCTTGATGTCCGCGCAAGCTCTACTGGCCGGTTTGTATCCGCCGACGTCCGATCAAACTTTTGTAGAAGGATTAAACTGGAGACCCGTTCCCGTTCATTCAACTCCTCGTGCCTTGGATAAGGTGAGTAATTATGCACTCCCGAAATTTGATAACCTGCGACACTACACGTATGCATATAGGTATTAGAGATCGCGGTTTTGAACGTGTACTAAAATACGGGTTCCATTGAAATCACCGACACGGTTTTCACCAACAACATTTCACCGACAATGACTTCGGCCGACAACGCCTTTAACCGACGATTTTGACCGACAACAAACTTCGCTAACTGAGATGGTCGTCTCAAGTCGTTGTCGGTCAAATCTGGTGTCGGTGAAATGTTGTTGGTGAAAACCGTGTCGTTGATTTCCATGGAATCCCTAAAATACACGTGAAATATGGCTGCCTAATAGGTATGTAGAATATAGGAACCGATTCCAGACGATCGTGGTCAAGGCACCCTGTCCTCGATTGGAAGAAGCTCTGAGAGAAGCTTACAGAAACGAATCTCTGCGACCGGGAACTCCGTCGAACGAATATTATCATCAGCTTTCCTCTCACACCGGACAAAACATCTCTACGATCACCGACGTCGAGTTTCTGTACAACACTCTGGAAATTGAGGAACAGCATGGTTTGAAACTGCCCGTTTGGACCAACGAGTACTATAATAGTAAAATGCGAGACATCGCGGCTCGTAGTTTGGCCGTGTTTACCAGTAACAACTTACAACAACGACTCCGCGGAGGTGCGATCGATTTCTCTGCGATACATACTGCGATTCCAATCCCATCGGACGTTTCCGACTTCCCTCCATTGCCTTGGTTTTTCTACACCGTGTTCCAACATTGCAGGACCGTTGCTCAAGGAAATTCTGAAGCGTATGCGAGACGCCGAAGCTGGCAAAGACACCAGGCGTGTCTATCTTTACTCCGCGCACGACATAACTCTCGTTAATTTACTGCGAACCATGGGATTTACGAGCGAGTACTTTAAACCCGGGTACGGCGCGACTCTCATCTTTCAACTGTACTTTAGCCCCGACGCTGCGGACGACAAACACGCCGAAATAAAGGTACATTACATTCTAATTCTATCGATAAGATTACGCGTAAACACGTAAATATAGTCGTTCGTCGATCTCCAATGAAGAATTGAGAGATCTTCATAGTTCATAGGCCCTAAGCATTTAAACAATCTTATACAGACTATTCGTTTCAACGTAACGTCTTCTTCCGCTACTCTGTTCCATACGATAATATGCTATATTCTAATTTTACAGTTAACCTACCTGAACGACACGGACAAGTTCACAACGTATCCCATGGAGATACCAAATTGCGGCAAACCGTGTCTACTCGAAACCGTGAACAATCTATGGAAAGACGTGCTTCCCAATAACTGGGACGATGAGTGTTTGCTAAAATGATCGTTTCTATTTTGGATAATATAATAATACAATATATTAAGCATTATCTCTCTCACGGAATCTCCTGAAAACTCATGTTGCAAACTAAGTCGGCGCACTCACCGTTCCGATAAGAACGCTACCAGACACTGCGCTTACACTTCGAACCTATCGACGCGTTGGTCCAACCACCCGATGGATAATATTTTTACTCGATTCGAGCGCGCGAAAGACTGCGCGTAGCGCAGCTAGACACGATCAGGAGCGCAATGCTTTAGCAGACCGCACGTATCGTGCGAATCAATTCTAATTCGAGCGAAGCTGGTTAAGATTACTAAATTGGCACAAAATCGTTTAACCAGGATGTGTCCGCGTTGCTTACGCAACAAATGACACTGGATGTTTTGCATGTCTCGTTACGCAATGCGAGAACGATTATTACAGAGCAGTCTTTCCGTTGAATTCAAATACTCGGACGGAAGATGGATCAACATTGATTGATTAATCGTCGACGATACATATATAGTGCGTACCGTTTCGACTGACATCTATCGTGGTTCCATCGAACAATACGAAACACGTTCATTTCTTATTATCGCCCTTGCCCTCATTCGCGTTCTTGTTTTCGTCCTCGTCCTTGTCTTTGTCGTCGTCATTGTCGTTCCATCGTCATCGTCATCGTCACCGTTAATAGATAGCCGGATATACATATTTTAGGCGCGTCGATTCGCATAAATGTATCTATTTCATGACGATTACTCATTTAACCTCTGCGGTTCAAATACCACCGAGTGCTCTTCCTTCTTAAAACTACTTCGTTATCTTTCTGCGAGATTGTACTGCTCCTTCTAACGATAACCAAATAAATCGATGGAGCGGAAGCAAACGTTAGGAAAGATTGTGTATGTTCAAATAATAAAATACCGCCTCTTCGGTGATCGATCAGCATCGAAGAGGACAAACAGTCACTACACGCATGGGTATGTATTTATATATGATTCATCGAGATTCGAGTCCGCTCGTACGATTAGTCAGCAAACAAGTTTGCATGATTATGCTCTTTCTGAATAAAACGCTTTGGACTGAAGTCGAAAGTATGAGGATGCAGCACAATAAACATTCGTTGTGAATAACTTTACATAGTGGTACAGTAATTTGCTATAAGATATCGATGTTGTCGCGTACGATAAGATGAACGGCAACGAGAGGGCAGTAGAGTGATCGTTCGAAATCGGGAACGGTGAACGGTTAACGGGGATGGGGATTAGGGGAACGGGGACCGGGGAATGGGAAAACGAGAGTCGAGAACGTGGAATAGAAAGAAGGAGGAAGAGGAGGAGGAAAATCGAGATGCGCAGTCGTATCGGTGCAGGCTTATCTACGACGTGCGAGTTCAGCGGTCGGATCGCGATCATTCGATCTCGCGATCGACGCGACCGAGCAGTACGACAAATCGAAAAAACCAACCGATAAACGATATACCGTCGGACTTCCGGAACGATTCGCGATTCCTCGATAAAAGAAATTCGATTTATAAGCGTTCTATTATAGTCAGTTTTTCTACTCATCAGTTTGAGAGCCGAGCAACGTTATCGACCGACGACATCCCAGCAACAATTGCACACGCTGTCAGTTCCACCGAATGATAGCTTCGATCGCGTTCAACGTTCTCTATTCAATCAGAAAAGGAGGTTAGTTTCGTTTGCATTACACTCTACGCTTTTATACGTATATTCTTTTCAATTTGTTTTTTGCTTGCGTGCGTACGTGCGAACTTGCGTTTGAGTGACTGTGTGTTTTAAATAGACCCATCTATAAAGTCTAACACGTACCGAGTTTCTTTGAAATTTGTCGATCATTGATACGGGGAAAAACGTATCCTGTGGCTAGGCAGTTAGGCGTTGACGAAGGTCGACTAGCTTCGACAACGTCACCATAGCTGTTTGTAATGACACATTCTGGTCGGAATACAGTCTCGATAATATTTAATCTACGATTTCTTTGCAGGATCATTGCGATCCCGACCCGCCGCGAGATGTTCAGTTGGTTAAATAGGGAAGACAGCGACAAGCAGAATGTTTTTGAAAGTGTTACCGATGGTATCAAGAAGATATACAAATCGAAAATGCTGCCTCTGGAACTGCACTATCAATTTCACGATTTTCATTCTCCCCAACTTGACGACCCAGATTTCGATGCGAAACCAATGATTCTTTTGGTGGGACAATACTCTACGGGAAAGACGACCTTCATCAAGTATTTGCTTGAACGAGACTTTCCTGGAATAAGGATTGGTCCCGAACCAACGACAGATCGCTTCATTGCAGTTATGTACGACGAAAAAGAAGGCGTGATTCCTGGAAACGCTTTAGTCGTTGATCCCAAAAAACAGTTCCGTCCACTTTCCAAGTTTGGTAACGCATTCCTAAACAGATTTCAATGTTCTACGGTGGCATCCCCGGTCTTGAAAGGTATATCTATAGTCGACACGCCTGGTATTTTATCCGGAGAAAAGCAAAGGGTACATATGTTTTCAAAATATACAACATAATATATTTGCTTGCCCGTTGTATGTAGACTTTGCATTAACTGACCTTTTTCCCTCTGGTATTAGGTCGACAGAGGCTACGATTTTACTGGAGTTCTGGAATGGTTCGCGGAACGAGTGGATAGAATTATTCTGCTGTTCGATGCGCACAAACTCGATATTTCTGATGAATTTAGGAGATCCATTGAAGCATTGCGTGGCCATGACGATAAAATCAGAATTGTTTTGAATAAAGCAGACATGATTGATCATCAACAGCTAATGAGAGTATACGGAGCGCTGATGTGGTCTCTTGGTAAAGTACTACAAACTCCTGAAGTAGCCAGAGTGTATATCGGGTCGTTTTGGGACCAGTCCTTAAGATACGATGTAAATAAGAGGCGAGTACTTTTATTTGCCTCGTATTACAATGCAATTGTGTTTATCAAATACGCAGTTGTTCTTTTCTATTCGCGTAAACGCGTTCCCACGGCGATCTTTCCCGAAAGGGAAGATAACCGCGTTTTTGTTGGTTTTTGTCTATGAAAATATTATAGTTGGATCGATTCAAACGAACCTTTGCCAATTAACCACTTATGCGTTTATACATAATACGAGAACGCATCGTTGTTACCCAGAACTTCTTCTTTCAGATTATTCGAAGACGAGGAACAAGATCTCTTCAGGGATATGCAGTCGTTACCCAAAAACGCGGTGCTTCGAAAGCTAAACGATTTAATTAAACGCGCTCGATTAGCCAAGGTGAGAAAAAACTCGAAAATCTGCTTATCGAACGTTGTTTGGTCGCTAATCGATCGACATAGACAATGCACACTCTATTTCTCAATGATATCGCCTCTACGATACGAACTGAATAATGTTCAAACGCATGTTCGTCGAACCTTAGGTACACGCTTACATAATCAGCGCTCTTAAAAAGGATATGCCTAGCATGTTTGGCAAAGATACAAAGAAAAAAGAACGTATCAAAAATCTGGGTCAAATCTATGACCAAATACAAAGGGAGCAAAACATTTCACCCGGCGATTTTCCAGACTTGAAAAAAATGCAGGAATGCTTAGCGCGTCATGATTTTACTAAATTCAATAGTTTAAAGCCTAAATTATTGGAAGTAGTCGATAAAATGCTTTCCGAGGATATTGCAAAACTCATGGACATGATACCGCAAAACGAACTCGGTACAGCGTCAGACTCATTGGTCAAAGGTATTTTTTTTTCTATATTATATCATATTTCCTACGTGTATCCTTCGATCGAGAGATATCGAGACATATTGAGACATTTTTATGGAACGCAAGAAAAAAATATTTGCACCAATGCCCAACCCATTCTCCTGCCTCACTTGCAACTAATTACGTAATCGTCAATGAACATTTCACGGGAACTTAGTATCTCGAGTGTTGTGATAAAGTTAAATTGCCCGCGGTATGAAGTCCGTAACGCACACGGCTTTTTATTACATACGCAATCTATACCGTACATGATGACGCAGTTACGTAATTACGCGTGCAATCTTCCTTTTTCATATTTCGAACGTTTATTCTTTCAAATTTTGTGAATTTTCAAATATTTTGTCGTAACATTTATCATATCGCGATTTAACCATTTAAAATCTCGACTACATTCGTGTGTACTCTACAATAGGTGGCGCGTTCGAGGGTGTAGAAGATCAAGTAAGTCCTTTCGGTTACAAACGAGGAGAAGGAGTCGATGCTGGAGCGGGTGAACCAGAATGGGTCGTTAACAAAGAGAGACAAAAGTACGATGCCATTTTCCAATCACTTGAACCGTCCGACGGTAAAATTGTGGGCTCAGGTAATTTCTTATCATACACGCTCCTTCCGAACCGAAACGATAAATTTGTTTGATGTTCCCAGAGTACACGTTGAATCACTTGAACATCTTGCACAATTACGATTAACGTATATACTGTATATTTGCTTACGCCGAGATAGTGCACGTTCTATTGAATGTATACGATTGCATCGTGACGTTTATGTAACTCATTTTACCGATTATTTTACTCATTTTCAGTTGCTAAAACGGAAATGTTGAAATCCAAATTGCCGAATAGCGTTCTTGGAAAAATTTGGAAGTTGTCTGATGTCGACAACGATGGTTTCCTGGATTCCGACGAATTTGCTTTGGCGATGCATTTAATCAACGTTAAGCTCGATGGCTATGACCTCCCTATGACATTACCAGACCACTTGGTACCACCAGCGAAAAGAAATTTATAATCTTCAATTACCTCTTCTATTTT
Source organism: Lasioglossum villosulum (assembly GCA_963971365.1). Taxonomy (NCBI): domain Eukaryota; kingdom Metazoa; phylum Arthropoda; class Insecta; order Hymenoptera; family Halictidae; genus Lasioglossum; species Lasioglossum villosulum. The sequence goes on from OZ020499.1 coordinate 32,945,194, forward strand.
TTGTAGAATACGACAGTTTTCGATGTCAATTCACCGATACGTTTCTATTTGCAGTCACTTTGCTTCTTCTTATGTATGTAATTAAATTATAATAATTTACATCATATCATAGTAATTTGGAAATTACGATCAACTTAGCCATACGAACAGTATTTGCTCTTTCCAATTGGTTTTCTTCTCTAGAAAATGCTTTCAGTTTACCGTTTATCTGTTCTTTAACCATTTCGTAACACACACTGCTTCTCGTAGCTTATCGATTCTATTCGTATGAGTCTAAGATGCTCAAATAAGTTTCTTGAACGGCATTAGAAAATTCGTATAATATATTAAATGTAATAAATTATGATTGCTCGGTACTCAAATTTTCTTTAAGAGTAACACATACACACGTATAAATTTCGTGCCTCTTTGGTTCAACGAAATGTCTAGTAATAATTGCTTATACGCGAAAATGGCCGGAAAACCGTAAAGGTTCATGTATGCATGTATGTATGTATTATAAATCGCAAATAGTATTCAAGATGATATTTCGCATGGCATACGTGTGTACGATCTTCTCAATTTCCTCGAATATAATTTTTACTGAGACCATTGCATTCGTCAAGAAATTCGTTATTGTCAACTGATTATCTTCTAATTGATGTCGCCGTTTTACAGAAATATCTCTACCGTTTAGATTCGACTTTGAATCGAATCACTTGATAAGTAAAAATAAAAATTTTACAAAAATACTGTTACGCACGAAATGAAACAATGCATAGGGAACAAAGTTAACTCGATAAACGTTTTCCATCACTGCTACATTCTAAGTTTCATCTGCACGTTAATTTTGAAGCATTTAGCACGCAAGCAAGCGCGCGCATTCATTCATAGTTTCGCGTTCTCCGCAAAAGGTATCGCCGTACAAATAAACAAAGCAAGAAACAAACGCACCGTGAATCTCAGTGAACAGTTACGTTTAATACATTTAATTTATTAACACAGCCACGTTTGTATTTGCAAAAAGTAATGAAATCGCATCGCATCGCATCGCATTCTATCAACACTGCCTCCACGTGATGCGTTCTTATGTGATATATGTAGAGAAAATACAAATATTTTTAGATTACAGTTCATACACAGACAATAGTAACTTTCGATGTGCATGTTTAATGAATTTAAATAAATTGTACTGCTCGAGGGGAATTATTGTATCGAAAGTAAGAATTTTCCACTTGAGACATGATTCTACATATGGAGAATGAAAAATCTCCCTCCTTCCCTCGATCAGTATGTACGGGACATTTTGTAAGTCAATCCTGTCCACGAACAATTCTTTTCGACACGCGGTTTTCACTTTCTAACTCACCATATTGTATTTACATGTATTACATTTGAATAGGTTACATACTAATTGTAATAAAATTGTAAAACATGAACACCTATATATGTATGATACACGGAAATGATTTGGAAGGAACGAACTACTATTTATACTCGAAACGTCCGTTAAATCTTGGACAGGACTGGTATGACTTGACAAAAGCAAAATATTTAATACGATATCGTAACGTTTTATAACGACAACATAATCTATTCGTACTATTTTATCTATAATATGTATAACACATGTATCTGAAATCTACAAATTCCTAATTCCAATCTAACTTTTTATATCGGCGTCGTGTTGGTGTGGTGTCGCGATGTCGATGTCGATATGTCTTACATGTAAAAAAAATTTGTTACTAAAAGGTATTCCGTCTACAACGACGACATAATATATATTTTTTGAAGCTATCTTAGCGGAAAGAACGGACGAGCATTTTCATTAGCAAACAAAAGAATTTGATTTGATGAAAAACATACGAGTCGAAAACAATATTGATACAAATAATACAGATTTTTTAATTTTATGTGATGAGCTTTCAAGCACTATGATGACAATATATAAAAAGAAAAAAATACTTTGATGTACATACAGGATGTCGCAAAAATGTTGTACTTCTTTGAAAGGGGTGATTTCTCACCTTCCCGGCTGTAGTGGGCAGATTCCAGCTTGACGAGAGGTTCAACTGAACGTGACGTTGGTATTGGCTGACCCGGAATCCGCGTTCTGATTGGTCTGTCTTACAAAGTCGCGAAGGAAAAAGTTACTTCAAATGACGTCAGAAATCATCCCTACCAAGGAAGTACATCATCTTTGAGACACCCTGTATGTAAAGTATATATATATATATTTTTTTTTGTATATGTGATTGTTGATGATCGATCACATTATACAAATGTCGATGGTATTTTGTATACATCAGAATTTGTTGTCATCGACGCTACGCAAGCGATGGATGAACTTTGTATATGTAGGTTCCACGATTTTTCGAATTCGTTTGTTCAATTATTCTAACATCTAAAACAACTCCAAATGACACTTAAAATAAAAGTGATGAAGTGGGTTAGAAGAAAAGAAGCGGAGAAAACATCAGATAAGTAAGTTTGTGATATTGTTACCAATACTCGTAACAATATTATATATTTAGTATACGGATTATTCAGTTTTCTTCATTCCCATTTATTGTAAAATTTCGAAATCGTGAATCTCGCGAAAACCATATCATAAAGCAGTAGGCAGAAGCTAAATATTAGGCGCGAAATAACCTCAAATTTGAAAAGTTTTCAGGTGATGAATTACAAGGCTCCTTTAAATGTTTATAACTGGTGCGTGTCCTTAATTTTAGTATTGAAATTTCACGTGAACAATCACAAAAGCTTTAAATTATTTTAATCACTATTCGTATCATTTTGCTGTTACTTCTTATATGATTTCTGATTTGCAGCATCATGGACACATAACATATCCGTGGAAGCGATACTGTTAATTTCAAGAGTGGTGCTGGCCGTTGATGAGAGAAAGCATAGCAGGACGGCATATATGTTAACATTAAACCTACAGAACCTTAGAAATAACTGAGATACATGTTCCCTTATAAAAATGACAAGATTGATTGTATTTAAACTTTGTGCAACTTCGAAATGGCAAATTGAGTATATATTGTTATAGGATTTTTTACTTTTGGTGTGGTAAGTATATGTAATTATGTATACATGTGTTATTAAATGTAGTAATGTTTCCTTATTTTTTTAGGTATCCTATTTTCATTACTTATTCATTATTTTCATTCTAGGGAGACTATCACAGTGTATTCTCGTACATGTATAGCATAAAGAAGCGAAGAAAGACAAATTGTACAAAACAGCAGTTTTCAGGGCTAACTTTATAAATAATTCTTACACTGTTTACACTGTCTATGCTAAGTGTAGAATAAAATGTTTTTGTCTTCCATTCCTTGATTATATAGAATATTAAAAGATACAATAAACCAATTTTCTTTTCTTTTCTTGTAAACGTTTGAATTATCGAAAATAAATAACATAACATTATATAATTCAGAAGTTTTAATAAAATTTCACTTTCCCTTCTACAGCAAGGTTTACACCCGATTTTGTTCGATATTTACTTTTAGTGCGACCGACATGCCCTCTACGTGAGTCCAAGGTTTATCCTCGATTTGAATTTCTGAAATTGTAAAGGTTTTGTTTAAAAATTAGTTAGTAAATTATTTGTTTCTTGGTCACATGACATTTCACAATTCGAAGAAATGTACTGTAATAAATGATAATTTTTCTAGGAGTTTGTTAGTTGACAATTATCGACTGTTCAATAGATACAGAATTAAAAGGAAAACACGATATACATCTTATACAGCGTGTTATAGAAAATTGTATTTTCACATTTATGTTTCTTTCTTAATTATTATTCGTTCCGTTCGTGTTTCTTATTTTAATACTTTATCTACCGAAAACCTATTAACAGGATTTTCAATCATTATACTGGACCCTAAAGGGGCTTGAAAATTTTCTATTTCAATCCCAAACGAAATGATTAGATTACGACATAGGAGGCTACTTGTTGGTTTACGATAGATATTGCAATTGCTGTCGAAAGGTCTATTAAATTATCCTTGACCATGGATTATAGACTTACAAAATTTAAGAAATAGTCCTCGGCGAATAATGCGTTGATTGTGTATCAATAATCGTAAACTATTTAAAAACACGCTGTGGATGAAAGTCACGGCGAATCGTATTGCGCGCTGAAATCCTTGAGGCACACGAGGCGAACCCCGTAGCGCGTTGTTGTGATCTAACATGGCGGAGTGTAGTGTTGTGGCTGTTCAGTGTCTATGTCAATTTTAGAGTGATTCTGCTTAATAAGAACGAAGGAACTGCCATGGTCGGCGATCACGGTACGGCGGAGGATCGAGCAAAATAGACGTGCGTGTGCGAGCGTTCGTATCACGAGAGGATCGAGATTAATTGCGCTGTTGTTTGTCGCGGGAACCGTATACAGCGGCGAGAGAGCACGCAGAGTGCCGTCTTCCTAGCAACGAAATTCTCTTCGGAGCTACTGGGAGAACGAGTTCCTACGCAAGATCGATTCCACGTACTATCGTGGCCCCTTAGGGTCTTGTAACTACGACACGTGAACGCGAGAACGCGCGCGACGTGAAGTTTTCCCGCGCGTCCCGTGAGCTTTTCTTGGCGCAAGAATCAAGGCTTATGCAACGAAGAGCGCATAAACATCTATTACGGTAAACAATCCCGTTCCGTCAACCGAGGTTCAAGGCATGCGAGCTACGCGACGGCTGATCGTCGCTCGTACGGTATCGCTCTAATTGATAGCGAGGAGACCCCTGTCGATATCGTTTCAAAAACGGAGGTATTTTACAATTAATAAAAATAAAAAAAAGGCACGTATATATATACACATATATATAGAAGTGAATGGACATAGGCTAGCAAAGTCTGTCAGTGACTGGCTGCGAACAAGTAAGAGTACCCTTATGGCGTTTTTGTTCGCCCAAACTGGTATCGTTGATTTGTTCAAATCATCCGGAGAGCATAGCTGTCTGCACTGGTCTTAAGAGATCCCTGCTGCCAAACGGTTGCTCATGTCCTGTAAGATAGATATTCTAACAAGAAGCCTTAATGGGTTACAAGAGAGCAATTGACGTATCGATATACGCAGACCATTGCACATTCGTCGATTTATTGGAGAGTTGAGGTAGCACATCTAACAATATTTTCAAAAGCCAAAGAGTCGGTGAAATTGGAAAGGGATGCGAGGTTGTTGGTGATTTTCTAGGACAGCGAGCATAAGTTAGCTTACAATATGACGGATACACGCAGAAGAGTAAAGCTGTACGCGCTTAATGCGGACAGGCAATGGGACGATCGTGGCACAGGTCATGTATCCTCTTCGTACGTAGATAGATTGAAAGGAATTTCGCTTTTAGTCAGAGCCGAAAGTGATGGTTCTGTTTTGTTGGAAAGTAGAATACAACCTGATACTGCATATCAAAAACAGCAGGTAACTGCATTGTTATAAATCATAAATTTCAATAGAAGAAAAATTAATTGTTATAGAATATGAATATAAATTATAAATGAACTGATTACAATTTCTCTTTCATTTCAGGATACATTAATAGTATGGTCAGAAGGAGATAACTTTGATTTAGCCTTAAGTTTTCAAGAAAAGGCTGGCTGTGATGAGATTTGGGAGAAGATCTGTCAAGTTCAGGGCAAGGATCCGTCTGTGGAAATTACCCAGGATATTGTAGAAGAATCGGAAGATGAGCGGTTCGATGATATGCCAGATACTGCGCCCCCCATAGAACTGCCTCCATGTGAATTAAGTCGGTTGGAAGATATTAACGAATTAATAGGAAATTGTTTATCTTCTCAGATGAGGAAAGACAAGTTGGCGTTAGCATTAGAATCTGAGGGCTATATCAAGAAACTGTTGAATCTATTTCATACGTGCGAGGATTTGGAGAACATCGAAGGATTACATCATCTCTATGACATATTCAAGAATATTTTCTTACTCAATAAGAACACTCTGTTTGAAGTAATGTTCAGCGATGACACGATCTTCGATGTTGTTGGTTGCCTGGAGTACGAGCCGACATTACCTCAGCCAAAGAGGCATAGAGAATACCTGCGACAGTTAGCCAGATTTAAGCAAGCAATTCCTATCACAAATGCGGAACTGTTGGCGAAGATACACCAGACGTACCGGGTTCAGTACATACAGGACGTAGTTTTACCAACGCCGAGCGTATTCGAGGACAACATGTTGAACACGTTGAGCAGCTTTATATTTTTTAATAAGGTCGAGATAGTGACCCTCATACAGGACGACGAGAAGTTTCTCACCGAATTGTTCCGTCAGTTAACGGACGAGGCAACATCCGATAGTAAACGACGGGATCTAGTTCTTTTCTTAAAGGAGTTTTGTAACTTTTCTCAGAATCTGCAGCCACCAGGGAAGGAGGCCTTTTATAAAACTTTAACAGCCCTTGGTATTTTACCAGCACTGGAAATCACATTGGCAATGAACGACGCCCAAACGAAAACAGCCAGTATAGATATATTGACTTACATCGTCGAGTATTCACCGAGCGTTGTCCGTGATTATACATTGCAACAAATAAACAATACAGAACAGGACCAAATGTTAATAAACGTGATCGTCGCTCAGCTGGTCGGCGACAGCGATCCGGAACTGGGTGGAGCAGTGCAATTAGCCGGTGTGTTGCGACTGCTCCTTGATCCAGAAAATATGTTGGCTTCCGTTAACAAATCAGAAAAGACTGATTTCTTGAACTACTTCTATAAAAATAGTATTGGAACATTGATAGCGCCACTGCTGGCGAATACGATTGGTGATCGACCAGCAAGAGAAGATTACAGAACAGTACAGCTTTTAGGATTGATCTTAGAGTTACTATCATTCTGCGTAGAGCATCATACATACCACATCAAGAATTGCATACTGAACAAAGATCTGCTCAAACGGATACTGGTCTTGATGAAATCGACACACACGTTTTTAGTATTGTGCGCCTTGAGGTTTATGAGGAAAATCGTTGCTCTGAAGGACGAGTTTTATAATAGATACATCATCAAGGGAAACCTATTTGCACCTGTATTTGATGCATTTGTAAGAAACAACGGTAGATATAATCTATTAGATTCAGCTATTCTTGAAATGTTTGAGTTCATTAAGTTGGTAAGTATATGTGAATTTTGCTGCTCCGAAGCATTTTGTATAAAAATGTGCTTGTTTAATGTGCTCGCTTACCTTTTCCAGGAGGACATCAAATCCTTATGTTCGCACGTTGTCGAGAATTTCTCCAAAGAACTAGAAGCAATCGATTATGTACAGACGTTCAAAGCTCTGAAATTGAGGTACGAACAGCATCAAGACAAACTGAAGGACAGAGACAGAGCGGCTCTTGACAGGTACATAGAGCGATCTCTGAAGGGGGTGTTGCACTATTTTTAATAGTTCACTATTCATGAATATTTTAAAGTAACAAGTTCATTTGCATCGACTACAGCTGTATGTTCAGTAGTACACCATTTCGAAAAGAACATTATTTTCTCCCTCGCATGGGAGAAGTTGTGATTTGGCATCCTAATAACAGGTTCAAAAACCGAAAGCTGTGCGATTATGTATTTAGCTGGGCTTTCCGATTTACAAAGAAATGTTTTTCAATTCGGACTATTCCATAGGGCTATCTTTATCGCTCCATAACCTCAAAGATTTTCAATACTCCGTTCTAAATTGCTTATGAATGTGCCCATTATTGACGGTAGAAAATGTTACGTTTACGTTTACTTAACCTAACTCGGAAAGAACCATTGATTTTAGTTGTCCAATAGTGCTACACCCCTTTAACCCCTTGCACTACAATTTTCTTTACATTTATAACGATTAGAATTTCTCTGCCATTTATAATTTCCTATAAGAAAAAGAAAATCTATATTTGTATCAATATTTTGTTAAATATTAACAATAGAGAAATAGAATTTTTTCAGTTTAACAGAAACTTATACTATTATATAATTGTTATTAATAGATTGTGGACTTGCATTTATGACGAAAATGAGTAGTTCAGATGTACAACAGTAAAAAAGATTTAAAGAAATTACAAATACTGTTCCATTACTAAAAACATACTAAATGTTTAGCTCCTCTATCTTGCAATTGATGCAGAAAATTTTTATTCTGCATGGAGGTCTATAGTTTAATTATATGGCAGGGGATTCAATCAACTTTGCATCGATCTGCTTGGAATTAACTTGTTACCATTCATGATTGTTCAGTGTTCCATCCATATTGAGAAATAGTCGATACAGAAGGGACCAGAGACAGTTAGACGAAGAGGAGGAAATGTGGTTCAACGAAGAGGAAGACTTCGATGAGGGTGAGGCGGTCGTACCCGCAGCAGCAGCAGATCTTGTGCCTCCGGCTTCTGCTAAGAAACAGTCGTCAACTTCAAATTCTGCACTTAATCCTGCTCTTGCAGATTCGAAAAGCCACCATCAGCAGCAGCAACAACAGCAGTCTGTGTTGAACAATAACACTGCTAACAATAACATTACCTCGCAGCAATCGCAAATCAACAACAGTACAGCAACGACGAACGAGTCACCGATTCCTTCGGAAGTTAATCCAAACTCGACTACTGGCACGGTGGAGAAAACTGGTACTGCATTATTTAAAAAGGTATATTCTTTTTTCGTTACGCTACAATTTTCATTGTACTTGCCACCGAGTCCTCTGCTACCATAATTTCGTCGAAAGAAGTTAATTACTTCAGCACAGATCTCAAAGAGAACACGAGAATTCTTTTGAGAAGATTTGGAGCTAGACAAGACCATCACCTTAGGATAATGTAGCTACTATACTTTATCGCGCCTGCAATAGTTTGCCATTCTACTAATGCACGAGCGACACAAGATCGGAAATTTGAAATCTTAGTAAATCTAAGTAGAGCTAATTTAATATATTTTCTGTAATGATTTTTTATTAGATCTTTCTGATGGCTTCTGCGGTTCATTTTGGCAAAACATTACTCCGTTGAAATGGAGTGATGGCGACGATTTAGTTGATTATAGTTTTGGGTGAACCTATAGAATAGGTACCTACTCTCCTATTTCAATGACGTTTTAGTTATATAAATAAATCTTAACATTTTTAACAACTTTTCCTTTGTACCTCTACAGTGGATATTGTTTAAAAGAAAAAGTTGTTCGAAATATCGGTTTCAACAAGGTATCTAAAAATTATCGAAGTCGGAGGGTAGGTAGCCGTTCTGGAGTTTCACCTAGTTTTGCATTTTGTGGTATTCTCTTCGTAATTGTGAGAAAGTTGAAGTTGTATCCCTAGATCGAGGAACACTACAAATAATGTAGTACCTACTCTGTAAATGTAACTCTGCCGACCCGAAGTTTTCACAGTTACGGAACGAGTACTGTACATTCGAACAATGTTGAAGAGAGAACTCGCATTGCAGCGAGCGAGTTCGGACTCAGTTCAAGATGCACATTAAACGGATGATTTTCCAGGGTTTGGTGGATTACGAGGCCGATTCAGACGAGGAGGACGAGGACACGGAGGTGACGCCTTCGCCGAAGCGGCCGAGATTGTCATAGTAGATTGAACCGCTGCTACCATTTCTGACTACCACTACGTGCACAAAGGACTCGAGTTCCGGAGACAGTACAATCAGCCCGTCTTTTTTTCTGAACAGAAAGAGGAAGAAGAAGAAGAGGATGAAGATCGGTTCTTCTTGAAGTGAGTGGATGCTCGCGTGGAGGCTCAGGTGGTTTTACAAATGAAAGTGGTGGAACAGAGTAAATTGCTATACCTCTTTGTGTGTCTCGGGTTTGTGTATATTACACGAGAGAGCGAGAGAGTGAGAGTGAAAGAGCGAAAGAAAGAGAGAGAGAGAGAGTATCGGTAATCGAACGTGCAGGTGGGTGAAAAGGTCCGAGAAATGGGGGCGTACACACACACGTGGCCGAGAGAGAGAGAGAGAGTGAAATAAACAAACAGGAGAGCAAAAGGAAATGCGGAAGGAGAACGGAGCCAACGCGAATACATACACGGAAAGAAACAGAGAACTTTCTTGTGCTAGAGGAGAACGTCGTCACTGACGTTCACATAGTTAGCGCAAGGTCGCGTTTGCGGCCGCACGATGAAATATCGCATAACCGCCCCCGCGAATACGCGTTGATCGCTGGTTTAAAAAAAAACAAACAAATAAAAAGGAAACGATTCGCAAAACAAATATAGTCCATTCCACGCTGTCTGGATGAAACAACACCCTGTTATACTGGGAGAGAAAGAGAGGAGGAGGAGAGAGAGAAAATCATTTCGCGATTAACAGGCTAAGAAACTCTAGCCAGGCCTAGTGGTTCTTACAAGACGCAGAGCGTTCTAAGCGAGCGCTTAGATCCCGTGTAACGATTCAAACGAGAAAGCAAAGCAAAATGAACACGAGGTGGTATCTTGACTGGACGTTGTACGCATCTATTGCATCTATCATGGAAACGAGAACGATAAATGAAAGAGAGGAAACCCTTAACTATGTATAAAAATGCAATGCATACCTACAAACGAAAATTCACCATGTAAAAGTACATGATGTCCCGCACAAAAAACAACCGAGTGTTTTTGTTTCGCCATCCATCAATTTTCTTATTCGTGTGATAGGTAAATTGAAAATTAATTAACGACCTTGTGTCTCCTCGACGCATGGACTGAGGGAACGGGGGCGGGGAAGGGAGGGGAGGGGGGGAAATTACACATAGACATCATGAAAACTTTATCCGATTCGAAAGAAATAACAAAAGAAACAAAAAAAACACAGAAAGAAGTAGTATTTAGTTTGTATATATATGTATATTTGTAACGATTGTAAAACAACCATTCGTGGGTTAAGCAGAGTATAATGCGATTCCTTTACTATACATTCAGTTCCCTTTTAAGGTTCTTTCAACGAGCTTTTCGGTTGTCAATGTAAGTAGTAGAAATTGTACAATAAACATTTGATTTGTGTATATTCACCAGTTTGCACTTCATGCCCGATATTATTAATCCTCGACGTGGAAGCGAAACAAGGCAAAACAAGAATAGAAATAAAGGAAGAACAAAAAAAACAGAACGAAAGATCAAGTGTGTTGCATCGAATAAAAACGATCCGTTCTATTAGCATAAATGATTCGTAAATCGTGTATGGGCAGAATAGGGGCGTATGGTGTCCCGTATTTTGTAAAAAGGAAAAACTAACAAGCGGAGAGAAACACGTTAATTAATTGTACACAATCCGATTCTCTCGTGGAATTTTTATTATAATGTTGCGTAACTTCGTTGACACGATTTTTAATCGAAAATTGATTAACTAATTTTTTTGTTTATTAATTTAATGAAATGACGAGGCTCAACGAAAAATTCTTAGATGGATGCTTTTACACAGAAGAATTGATATTTTATTTTCGAAACTCGCCGATTGTTGTCATATCACGACGAAGCCGAACGTTCACCGATCTAAGTCAGCTCCAGATAATGTCTACTCGATTTTCCGTTCGAACGAACTAGACTACCGTTACAACCGAGAAAGCTGATGTTTTAAGAGTCTGATAACTACACACACACACACTATCTTCTTTATTCTTTGTCGTTTTGTTTGTCTAATCCGAGATTGGTCTCACCGTTGTTCTATAAACTGTTTACTTTCGATGTGCGCCCAGACTAATTTGAGTTGACCCGATGATAGAGCAAAGAAAAAGAACGAGATAAGTATTATAAGCTAATGTATAGATTTTTCACGACGCGCGCCCCCGATAACCGAATAGAGTTTTTAAGACTGCTTTAGAAACTGTTTGTATGTTGGACATTTCGTAAATAGCATACGTACGTACGTCTGTACGCATAAAAATACGCATACACAGAGTCCCCGCCGGTTTTCACGTCTGAACTGTATACCAGTATGCTCTACGGATCAAAATAAACAAACAATGTTGTGTAAACATGGGTTTATCGAGCATTTCATTCGCGCTTTCGTGACAGTCTTTTTCGAGAGCGAAACTGAAACGAACTTTCTCTCGACTCGTTTCATTTTCATAGTATTCTCACCGTTTCAATCTAAACGAAATCTTTCTCTTTAGCAATAAATCTCTCTAGAATAATTTTCATTATTTTTAAGCCTTATTTATTTTAATCTCTTCTCAAGTTATCTTCGAAATCACAGATAAATTTCTTCGTATTTAATGGATTCAAGAATGTATCAAATATGAACTTGCTTATACATTTTTATGAGAGAAAAATTGAACTGGAATTTATCTTATGATTTTTTTCTTGCAGCTTTCTTTTCTTCAATTATATATGAATATATATATATATTTTTTTCCCGAGTGAAAGATATCGACGTCTCAAATATACAAAGTTGTATTCATGCACATTTGTTTTATTTGTACCCGTAGATCGCATCGGAGCCGTTCATTCGTCAGAACCAGGGACACCCTATATAGTAACTTCCGGAACACGGATTCCGGAAGTTAGTTCAGTCATGTCATAGAAGCAGAACCTGTGAATATCAAAGTAGGCAAATTCACTGGAGCTGAATACGATATATATGTACATAAAATTAAACTAACAAAATATGAAATGAAAGAGTTCAACTTGGACTGATCACAGAAAGAAAATTGGGGAATGGGGGGAGAGTGAGAGAGAGAGAATGAGAGAAAGGACGCGAGCGAGAGTGGATTGTAACAAAAGCTAATTATTAATATAATTAAGAGGATATCGAGTAATGTTGTTCTTTATGTGTTTTACATATATTCACAATTTATATTCGATAACAATGGGACGAAACGATAAAAGTTAGAGAAGAATGGAACGTTCGCGTGGATAAAAAAAATGAAAATGGGAATATGTAAGTAACGAGAGAAAATCGGAGGGAGGAAGAGGCGGTGAATCGATATCTAAGTGATACTAGAGTAAAAGACCGCGTGTACGCTATTTAAGCTAAATTTAACACAATACTTATATGGAGTGTTTCAGACTTGTTCGTTGTCGCGACGCTTTCATTGCTGTTTTATTTAAGGAGTCTTCCTGCTTCGACTAGGCTCATCGATTGGAATTTTTTTCGAATTTCGCGTCTCCTTTTCACCGTATCGAATTGTTCGATTTCATTTCTCTCGAAACATTAAAAGAATATTATTAGCACAGTCACTCCTAGTCGAAAATTCATATTTTAATTTTATTTTCAAAAACATGGTACTGGTTTCTTCATAAAATTCAAATCGTTAAAGAACCCATTGACCGGTCCAAAAAGGATTTTTAAAAAATAACGACATCGATATGACGATTCCATTACATAGAAGAATAATGTTTCAAGTGTTGAATGTTTTATTCGATCTTTGACCGCAAATACTTTGAAGTAGGAGAGAAATAGGATTAAAAGAATTCTGTTCATTGAACGCCTGAAGCAGGAAGATCCCTTAACGTGATCGTGCCCGTGCTTTCGCCGGTGCTTCTCGAATCTATTAATCGTAACCGATAATTACGTTGGTATGTATATTTCGTTCTCTGTTCTATCCGTACTAACGAAGATTTTTGGTGCAAGCCGAAGCTTCCCTATGTTTCTAAGAGGAACACGTTACTCGAGTATTCGAGCGAGAGGGGGGAGGTGGGAGATACAGCGTTATACTTTTCTTCGTGAAAGGATGCACGAATCGCTGTAACTTTGTTTCAACCTAGTTTCCGTTTCTCGTGCGAGCAAATACCGTGAACGCCCTGCGATGGAACCCTGTTTCCATGGTCTGCGAAACTTTGTGCAAATTCTACGAATTTCAGCTGGAGCAAGGTCATGTTTCAGATCGACTTTATCTCGCAATTATTGAAATTACAAGATTGCTCTTCTGGGAAATTACCGAGTGAATTTATATTTACTCGAGCACTTGGAATATATACATCGCCGAAAACTGAATTAATTTTATGGCTTTAAAAGATTAATTAATAATCTGCGAAAAATTTTTTCGACGAGTCAGCTACAAAAAATAACTTGAGATAACAAAGTGAACTCCACGGATAGAAGAGATACAATGGAATTGTATTAAATTTCATTCATATTCTGTAATTATCCAAGTTTCGTTTTTATTCGCGTTAAATCTGACCAAAATCGCTTTTGAATTTGTTCACGGGATTTCACGGATCCGATTCTCTCTTTAATTAGATGTACAAATTAATTCTAGACCTTCACAATCAATCGGTAATAATCTAGTTTTTATATAGATGATCTCATAGAAGATTCAACGATCACTAGACTGCGGATTTTATACATTTACGACGAAAACGTGTTGGTGAAATTGAAAGTAGAAGAAAAAGTAGGAATTTAATATTACTAGTGAATGTTATGTGTACAACCTATTAAAATTGTTATAAGAAATTTTTCCGTAACTCTTCTGTTTTGGTAAACGATGCAGACAAATATTTATTTTGTTCAAAGACTCACAGTCTAATTATCGAACAGCGGATCTTTATGCAAAATAAAAATTTTCTGCCTAAATCGCAACAATCTGAAGACATTTATTTTTTTTCTTAACACGATTAATAAGTTGATAATGACATGACAGTATTTTAAAATTCTTCTAACGTTTTTACTGTTTCAAATTACACCCACTCATTTTTGTTATAACACGCATATAATCCATTGTCTACTAATTATCAGTCGAATTGAAGATTAATTATTTTTAGGATGGCGAACATGCACAGAAAGCGACGAAGATTAATTTTCTACAGTACAATGCATCGCCTCTGTTGCGTGTATAAATAATCAAGAAATTCACGAGTAAAAGGGCTATGAATTCAATTTGTACATTTAATGGTCTGTTTGAGCCGAAGATGCGTATTCATTGTCTAAATAGAAATATAATATTATTCCGGGATTATTCGTTATAGCAGGTGTGTTTGATATGTAACCGAGCCCCGTTCATTGTTGAGACTAATTCCTTTGTTTTGGTGTTTCCTTGCCGATCGAGAGATAACTCTAAAACATTCTGTGTAAGATCAGTGCCGAGGTCGCAATCGATATAGAAAACTTTTACAGCCGTCGCATCGATGTAATGTTGATTACACGATTAAATGAGAGAGAATGTGAGAGAGTGAGAGTGAAAGAGATAGTGAGAGCAAGAGAATGAATGATTAAGAGAGAGAGAGAGAGAAAAAAGCATTGCACACATTGTACAATACCACGTGTTAATAATATAATGCCGTTCCCCGTCGTATGCATATATATGTATATGTATAGAAATATATATAAAAGAACAGAAAATCGAATGCTTTTTGTCTCTGGAAAATATTTATATATATACGTATATGTGTATATATACTTGTGGACGCACTCATACATATATATACACAGACAAAAAGACACCTTTTTATATGAGAAGCTATTCGTAAAACATGTGAATTAAGGACAAGCATATGGAGCAAAAAAAATGAAGAAGAAGATACATGAACCGTTCTGTGTGTAGTATGATAATAGTTGAATGGAGAGCATATGAGAAATATTTTACATTTTATTCCAGTAAAGCGTGGATGATCGGACAAGCTATGATTTGTAGGGATCGAGTGGAGGACTTGTGGCGGGCTGCAAGCGATTTTCGAATTTGATCGGATTTTCTGAATTCTCAAAAACTGTAACATATAGTCTTCGTCTTGTTAGTAATTGTGCATTTCAGTTAGCACAACCGTGGCAGAAAGTGTTCGTCTGATTATAGACGTTATCAATCGATTCTGTTTTTTTTTATACCATGACACTATGCAAGTCTTGTTTAAAATTTTTCTTACACAGTCAACAATTTACGAGCAGTTTTAATTTATACAAAGAAACTTCTTGAAACAGGGTTACACTATCTGAAGTGGTGCATGTAACTACGAAGGTAAACAATCTTTCCTCAAGGTCATTTCTTAACGAGATTTCAAGGTCGTCGTCACTTTTTTAAACGAAACATTAATTTTCTTGAATCGTGAATTTTCTTACAATCATGACAAAAGTTCAGGCTACAAGTGGTTCAGAAATGATCTTGAGCTACCTACCCTCAGAGATAGTACAGAATACTATTCTTCATTTCGAATCTTCGGTCAAATATATACTCCGAGAATTATCTCGTGATTTCAACGCTTTCTGCCAAGCGTTGTGAGCGATCTCGGATTTTGTAAAATGTCAGTGAATTTTTTGTGAAATATCATTGTTGCGCTCCGCCACGAATTCGAAATTCCGTTCCACGGTAATCGAACGGCTAAGGCGTGCGAGAATGATAAATGTGCGTGTTACACGGGATAGAAAGTGTGTTGTAGAAGTGCGGAGAATATTTAATTAAATAAAAACCTAAAATTAGACGAATTGGTTAACGAATGGAGTTGTATAACTTACCTCGAGACACGGCCCGCCTCGGCGGGAAAGAGGCCGCTCTGCGATTGTTATCGGTTTATTTCGTTCCACTGTCATTGTGATTTATACGATCTACGCAGCTAGACAATTATATGTACAAAAGACTTTTTCCAACGAGTGTCCGAGCTGATTATTCTTTTTCCGAAGCGTTTTTCTCTTTCTTTCACATCGCCTCGCCGATCGCACTGTTCAAATTCTGGTCTCCAACTTTCTGTGAATCAATTTCTGACCGAGCCTCTTCTTACCCAAACGTAAATCTGTAAATCTACTTTCCTCGTTCTAGTCTTTGTTCTCATAGTTTTCGAGAAAATCAATTTTCTTGTGTACCTTTTGTGCTTTGCTAGTGAGAGCTATGCGGTTCTAGTTTGAGTGGTAGTATTCTTTGAACTCTCCCGAACAAGATGATACAGTTTAATGTTACGTTCGAATTGGAGAAACGTGTTTCAATGATAGTTAAAGCGAAGAGTACTTACAGACATTTTTCGAAAGACTTTTTTAATCAACTGTTACCTCAATCATCCGAACTAATCAGTGCTGGATCTAATTATTTCTCCATCAGAAATGTTTGCTCAACGTTACAAATCCGAGAAATAGTTTATGTTGAACAGTGTTATCGCGTCGCGTTTCACAGACAGGTTGGGAAATCTGATGAGACTTTACAGAGCTAGGAGCATACTTGAACGGTAGGCCAACTGTTCCTTTATTCGTATAGTTAGTCTTTATTGTAAAGTTGGACTCTTCGTCCTGTATTCTAATTTCATCTCAGCGGCACACCGACTTCTCACACGCTAGAAACTTATGCAGATAGTGATCCTGCGACGGTAGCGTTTGATAAACTTTTATTGAAATATTTCAACAAAGCTTTCATAAAATTACAATAAAATTCGTAAATCGGTATCCGCCCTATCAGCCTAGAATTTATTCATTCTGGTGTAGCAGTTCGATCAAAACATTTGTTTCTTGAAAAAATGGAGTATCAAGAATGTACTCCTAGAAAACAATTTCTAAAACATCGTTCTAAAATAATTAAATTAAAAATTATATAAAAAAGAACTAAATACTTTGTAAACTTAAAAACATCGTCACTAATAATCACTGAATTAATTAAGAATTAATTTTCCAAACACTCGACTCGAACAAAATCATTTCCGCTTTTCACATCCATGCTCAATCTTTCATAACGAGTTCATTTCTCACTCCAGCTACGTAAAAGAAATCATGAAGTTTGCTGAAGTGCTAATGAAAATGCACGCGAAAGTCCGATAAAAAAATGGTATGTAGTTCCACTGTAAAAAATCCCGAAGTTTGCTAAATCACGGTGGCCGTGACAGTGAAAGAGTTTTGTGTTCTGCATAAGTTTCAACTTCCTCGGACTCTGTCAGCTAAAAGTCTTATCTAAGACTTCCTCTTAATCGTTAAGGCTTTTCGAGTACACTCTACAAGATAAACCTGTTACATTACCCTGTTCGGATCGCGCAAGGTAGTCAAGTTTCCAGAGCTTATCACTATTTCGTATGGTTACGGACTACTTCGGCTTGCAGGCGAGCTGCCAGTGCTTTCCGCACCTGGAGGATAGAGGGTTCTAGGGGTTCAGGTAATTTTAGCTCCTGTTCTCCCTTTATCGTTGCCTGTGCAACCTTTCGGGCCGAGCTCGGCCTTGTCGAGTTCATTTCCAACCTGTGGCTCCTGGCCTCCTTCTTCAGGGCCACCAGCTTGTCCCTTCGGGCCTTCAGGTAGGCCTGCCTCTTCTTGATATCCTCTTCCGAAATCTGCAACAGTGATCACACTCGTAAAAATGAAGATTTTTGACTTTTTTCCAAAATTGAATTTACATTTTGGTCCTCCGGTTTGGATTCATCCGAAGACACCGAAGTGGATGGAGTGATTCGTTCAATCTTTTTAGGAATTTTCGGTACTTCTATCTCCTCCTCTTCTTCGTCTTCTTCTTCCTCTTCTATTTCTTCGATTCCTGGAGACAAGATCTCGGATTCCGGACTCTTCCCGCCCTTTTCTTCTCGCGAAGCTTTCAGAGCTTCCTCTAAAAGAGCTCTCTCAGTGTTATATTTCTCTGCGAGGCGTTCGTGTTCCTTGATCAACGTGGTTTCCGACGACAGATCCTGATCCTCTTCCGAATCGTCTTCCATAGCGTGCTTCCTGAAGATGTAACGTGGTTCTTGTAATTTTTCTAGCAGATAGCGACCGGGATTGTATGATTTTTTGACATGGTCTTGTATTTTCCAATAATTAAAGTAAAGTGCGATTTTTGAGGTTTAATTTGGTCTCTGAAAAGTATAAAAGTTCCTACGGGAACACATTTTTAAGGCGATTCGAAGCAACCTCTAAGAATCTAGTCATGTTTTTGGATTTCTCGATTTTTTCTTATGATTTCGAATTGTCCTGTGAACCTAAATCGGTCTATCATAAAATCCGAGCCTCCATCTTTAATATAAGCCTTCGGAAGTAATAGAATCCCAACGGGAAAGAATTTGAAAATCGTATTGAAGCAAACTTCGGAGTGTACTACTCTTCGGAGCTTACTGAATGATTTCTTCCATGACCAAAGTGTCATCGTTCGATCCATCGGCCTCGTACACGAACGATGCAGGTGTGAGGCCATACTTCTGCTCGATCATGTTCAAAGCCTGCAACTGCAGCTCCAAGTTCTTCTGCGTCATCATTCGCTTGAATATCTCGTACTCGTTCGCTGCCCATATCTGCTCGAACAAGTTCTGAAACAGCGGCGAACAAATCGAAACGTACTACAAACTTACAAGGGTCATTATCCAGGTGAACAAATTATATGTTTGAACGATATTTAAAAAATTCAAAATTTCGTAAAATCTAAATTTGTATGATGCAATCACTTATATCATCATTTATTATTATGTATGATATACATATTTGTATAATACAATATTTTTATAATATAATCATCTGCAATGATTCTAAAACGGGAGCCATACCTGCTGGAATTGTATCGGCATCCTCGTATACTTGTTCACGGTGCAAGCATTCTCAAACTGTTCCGGAGTGATCCCTATGTCCTCCATGAAACAGCCAAGCAGCAGATCCACCAGGTTTTTGTACTCTTGATAAGTCTTCCGGTACTCGTCGCTGTCTTCGACATCCGCTTCGAATACTTGAGTGATTCGCGACAAAGCGAGATAGTTCAGAAAGAAGATTCGCAACACAACACACGGAAATTAATAAAATATATAATTAGACTGCGAATTTTTCTGCAAAATAAAAATTACTTACCTGAATCGCAACAAACTGGAATGAAATAGAAATTTTCTTCCCAATTACGTTCAGTAGGTTGAAGATAATGTAGGGTAACTGCACCAGTAAATGAACGCTTTTGTATATTTCAACAAATTTTAACCCGGACGGCATACTAGCGATAAAATTGTGATTAAAGAGTTAAATAAATAGGAGAATATTGTTTAGTAATTTTGTTCATTGATTGGACTAGCATTATTCAATTACTAGAATGTAGTGTTCATTGACTGGTATTTTTCATATTTTTGATTTAACGTTTAATAAAGAAGAATAATAATAATTTTATTGTATTTGTGTTCATTTATTTTTGACAAATGAAGTATAGGGAGCTATTTGGCATATATGAGATTCCTTTAATTCACATAGTTTTTTTTTAAATAAAATATTTTCCTGAACAATTTCTTAAATGTTCATTCACTGGTGCAGTTACCCTAACAGTATGTTTAAATTTCACTAATATATTTGCTTTTTTAAATTACTTTTATTTTCGTCATAAATGCATAAAATCCACAGTCTACACGTGATATAAACTCTCCATAAATTATCTTCACAATACCAATAGTCGCGAATTAAAAAATTTCAAACCTGTCATTTTAACAGTTCAGACAGGCTCCAGTGTGAAAGAAATTATTACAAGAAATCACTGCTCCGCAAAAATTTACGATCCAGAAATAAAAAATTGAGTGACCCAACAAACATCGTAGAATTTCCAGGAAAGGTCAAGATTAGCGAAAGAGCGTCCTGTGTGTCATCCTAATCATCTAAGTTCAAACTTACTGAGCGATTTCTCTTCGATGAAGGTGATCAAAGGCGCCGACCATATTGGCCCCTGAAGAAACCCGATCAACGAGTCGAACACCCAGGCGCTGTCCTCCTTGTCGTTCATTTTACTTTCCGAAATAACGATTCAGTTTATTTACTTGCGATTTAGCAGCACGGTAAAATGTATACGTTCGTGTTCGTCATGGCGTAGTCATAGTGACCACGGGCAAAACACTTTGGCCGTAGACTTGCGCTGTCGACCGTCGTTGCATTTTAATTCTCCACCGTTTATTCGGGCAACATTTCTCGTGCAGAAAAAGAAAACGTTCAAAAAAACATGTTCCACTCAAAATGCTGTTACTTAAAAAAAATGTTGGCTTCGCCATTTATTTTGCAATTGTTTTAAACATAATTTAAATCACCGATGTCTTCGGTTATAAATTTCTCTGTGTTTCTTCAAATATTCATAATACGAAGAATACATTTTTTGAGTAGATACTCTTACGTTTTCACTATAAACTCATTTGCCTCGGTTCGCTAGTTCAGCTATTATAATTTAATGGAAAGAAGGTTAATGCTTTATTTTACACGTCTGTAAAACCAATAATTTATAAGATTTCGAAGAATCTTTGAGATACGTTTATATATCAATACAGATTACAACATATCGAAATTTGTACAAAATCCGAAACA
Organism: Lasioglossum villosulum; assembly: GCA_963971365.1. Taxonomy (NCBI): domain Eukaryota; kingdom Metazoa; phylum Arthropoda; class Insecta; order Hymenoptera; family Halictidae; genus Lasioglossum; species Lasioglossum villosulum. Next base: position 32,966,277 of record OZ020499.1, read on the forward strand.
GTAGTATAGCAATGAGCTTGTACTTTCCTCTGAGCATTTTCAAATCAAGTAAAAAAATAGTTGCGCGTGTTATTGGGTTGGCAAGAAAGTAATGTCGGTATATTTTATAGTGAAATACAACTGAACTTTAATCAATAATATATTTACTTATTCGTTCTTTTTGGAAAAACAGAATCGAATAAAAGATGAAATCTCTTATTCATTAATGTTCGTTGCTTGAATCAAAAAATGGAGCTCTATTTCACCTTAAAATACCGAATTTTTTTTCTTGCCAACTCGATACATAAATTAGTTTGTGTACAGGATGATTCGGGCGCGCGTGGCAGTCTCGATTCTGAATCGAGGAAATGTCAAATTTCCTGAAGTATACGTATATTTAAAGTTCAGTGGTCATATGTATACATATGTAATATTTACACGCACGATGCCAGTAAGAATCCGCTAGTGTGAGCTCAAAACAATGCGATTGGCCTGATTTCTTACTGGCTCTCTCGAACGCTTGGCGAACTTAATTCGTAGAAAATCGATTACAAAATAGAAAACGCTGATACATGAGGATTACGGGGAAACTCTTATGTACAACACACACCCAGTCTCTCTCTCTTGCAAGTCCGAGTAAAATATATATACAATGTGCAACGACTCGGTAAATCGATTCGACGATCACGAAACGTGGATCGAACGTGGATTTCCATGAGTTAACTATTGGACGGTGGTGGTTGGGTTCGTTCTGACCCGTAGTATCAAAATTAGTGTTATATGTACTCTGTTTCTGGCGAGTTTTCAAATCGGAATCTATTATGTCAACTTTTATGCACTATGCAACTGTATTTGAGCGATAAGTAAACTTTTGGTTTAATAATGTTCTTGTGGACATTGTAATATGTATTTGTATGAATTAATTTAGTGCAAACTGTTTATACAAACTGTCCAATTTTCAACTATCGCGTTATAATGACTATATTCTTCATTAAATTAGCGTTGCTTCAACTAGATTCAATGAAGATGAACAGGTTCCCAGAAAGAGTACTTGAAAAAAGTTGATAATCAAATTTATTCGTAAATTAGATGGTCCTATGCACTATCAATGATGTGCATGTCGATAAAATCCACAGTCCAAAAGTTAATCGACCTTTGATCCTGGATCGAAAAGCGTTTCAACGCTGGTCATCAGCTGCAGCGGTAACATTGATCACCTGGACGGTAATTATTATCCTACAATTGGAAATTGTGCTGGGAATGGTTCAAGGTGTTCGTGGACATCGTATGGGCCGGATGGGAGGGTGCGGGAGTGTACAGACTATGATGAGAATGGGATTTCGCTCTGGACAGCTCACTATAGCGGTCCTGTTCCGGCGGCGCTACCAGCAGCACTGGTCTCAGAGACAAGGACTTCCGGGATCCTGCGACGCTCTGCGCTTCGTTCACGTATCCTGGATTTACCTCACCTGCAAAATACATTTCGTTTTTCAACACTGATGTCATTTTTTAAAAACTTTTTTCCTCGAAGTCGCAGCAATTCATCTAACCCCTGCCTTACAATAACGTGTCTGACTCGTGATGAAGATTCAGAACAGATTCTGATAAACATGTATGTCAATAATCTCCTATAACCGAAATCAAATTCTATTCGGGTTTTGTTAATGTACAGCGATTGGAGAACATATCGGCATAGAAAAATTTGCCGCTGCAAATATGAAGTTTTCTTAATCTCTTTAACATTTTTAAATATCCCAAAACTGTTTTGTTCAATTTTTACGGAATTTCGGAAAGACACCACTACGATGTAAATAATAGAGCAAGGGGTTAATAAAACTGCGACTGTAAAGCGAATACCAGACCGCAGATCTGAAATGAATTTTTCTCACTATCGGAACAATATTTTCAATTTGTAAGATTGCATACATTTAAATTTCAGATTACTTTTAAATTACTTTTAATCGACTTGAAATGAATTTTAAGAATAATTCTAGACAGCTTTTCATAGAGATGACTAGACTGCGGATCTTTATGCATTTATGGCTTATGAACGTTTTCAAAATGGGGCTAGAATGTAAAATTAGGTAACATTTTGTACAATTTTTAACCGTTCTGCATCTACAAAGGCTGTTCCCAGTGAAAATAAGATTCAATTCATTTCACATTCTTAAAATCTGTTTACAAAAATTGCCATCCTCAGTCTAGCGACGACGATCGACCATTGGAAAATTCATTGGAAATTAATGAAAGGATTTTCTCGCATACTCGGAGTCTCGAATGACTCTTCGGGTGTTGGGAAATTTTTTAAAAAATCGTACCTTTGTACAGGGAGCCATTGTTGAAAGGCTCGGGCTGTAGCCTGACGTGTCTCGACGCCAGAATGAAAGCAAGCGCTGCTAAAGTAGCGGCATCGAGTGCCGCGATCGCTGCTAACGGTATCGCCCATCTAACGGCGCAAGCCCCTGGATTGTATCTGCCAAAGAAAAATTTATCTGTCGTCTTTTTTCGTATTGGCTTCGGTAAAGCTGATTATAAGACAGGGTCTAACGCATCGTTGCCTTATAGAAATTGTTATGGATTATTATACATATACTTTATAAATGAATAACAAAATGAAAGATAAGGCCCACGAATTAATTGGGACAGCAAATTAATTGAAACAGACTCAACAAGTCTCGAACAGCGAAACGTTTCGCCAGTTACCGAGCAACAGCGAATTCGATTCTGTAGATGCAAGCAAGTATATTGTACAGACACAGGGGATCGGATTGACAAGTAATTGATACCTGGATGCAGCTGCACCGCAAACGGCTCGTATTATCGGCGAATCCCATCCGAGCGGATAGACGCAGACTCCGATCGCCATGGATATCGCTGGAAAAAGCAACCGTTTTCACAATTTTAAGAGGATACACTCGATTTTCTCGTTCCTCGATAGTACAAAGATGGGATTTTTTCCTCAAAAGTAATATTTTTACATTCACGAAATATGTATGTGCAAGGCCACCGTGTTACCAGTCGCCCGCGCGCAAAAGAAATTTAGTGCACCCTCGTCGAACATAAAAATGATTTATATTAAATTTTGTCGATGGTAACAAGTTTATAGAAAATGTATGATCTTTCCGGCGCATAGGTTCGATCAATTGTTAAAAACAAGCAATCTTGCAATCCAAAAAAATTCTCGATGTTTCGATCCAGATCCGGACCAATTTCAAGAGAAATTATAGTAACTTCCCTATGAATCGGGAAGTTAAAAAGAAAGAAGAATGTAAATTCAAAAATACAACGTCGTTACCCCATGCTGGTAGATAATGTACTGGAATTGCAAAGTTGGTTATTTTCAACAATTGATCGAACCTGTGCGCCGAAAACATAATAAATTTTCTATAATGATGATTTGAATAACTTTTTTTTTACTAAATAATCTGCAGGATTGGACACCCATATCCGTTCATGTTGCGGTGCCCCTTCGATGCGGCGCACACCTGACAACCGCATGCGGCGGCCCTGTGTATGTGTTTTCATAAAGCTGCGATAGCTATGTACATCGCGAATTAATTCCTAGCGTATGGTACGGCTGGTGCGTCTCAAAGTCTGCCTTAGTCAAAGGGTTAAATCACGACTCGTGATCCAATGAATCAATTTCGATGACGTTTCCATTGCATAACTTATATGGACCTATAGAACACATTTTCGAAAGTTGAAAAGGACCTGGTTTGGCTGTTCGTGTATCGATGTTTTGTCTTATTTATTGTATTATCCAGAGGCACAGCATAGAGCTACGACGAATGAAGTGCGGATCGCAAGACGCTGCGTCCAGACGCGCAAAGGAGATCCTGGCATTTGCGAACAGTACCCCTACACGCGGCTGTTGCACGCAAACAGAGGTCAACAGTGAAAGGTAGTGGGAACCACTAGCTTTTCCTACGCTTATTTATTATCTCTCCGCGAGGTGCTCACGACTCGGCTGCGAATCTTTTTGCGTCTATGTGCGAGACTTTGGTATTTAAGGAAAATCCATATAAGGTAAGTCAGAGGCATGGAAGTAATTGTGAAATAAAATAACACGACATTCGAAATATTATTTCGGAACTGTCCTAATCCGACAGCGAGAGGCACGGAAGTAAGTCACGGGGTAATGGAATTGCAAATTTCCTCGGAGGAAACGGTACCGCGGATGTCGGCGCGGTTCCACGCGGACAGGAAGCGTTCCTCTGCGATTCCATTGGCGGACGATTGCCACACGTTACAATGCGCCGAGAGTTTGCTTCTGGGTGAAACCGTTTTCCTCTTGGAAGAGAACCGCCTCGCATTTCGAGCCAGTGACTTTCACTGTCCGCGGTATAAACGAGCCGGAATCGTCGGTCATGCCGTCGATCAACGACCGATCGACTGTTCTAACTTTCATCACGGCCGCGACCATCGTTGTTCTTACGTAAAACGTTTACTTTTACCTATGGTCGCTCTGCGGTCTCTTCTTTGGTCAAGATGGATCGGTTTGACCGCGTAACATTTTTCGACAGGCCGAAATAATTCAGGAAACTTACAGAAAGATAAGAGATCAAAGGATTCTGAAGTTAGATCTTGAAGAGTCCTGCAGGATATAGCATCCTTAACATCTAAAGTTTAAAGTGTCTGGGAAGATAGGGGATTAAAAATCTGGAGCTCAAAGTATAATAAGAAAAGTTGGGGGATAAAAGGATTTTGAATCTAGATCTAAAAGAGTCCCGCCGGATATAACATCATTAAGATCAAAGGATTCTGTGCCTCGACCTAAAAGAGTCCTGCAGGATATAGCACCCTTAACATCTAAAGTTTAAAGTGTCTAGGAAGATAGGGGATTAAAGATCTAGAGTTCAAAGTATAAGGCAAGTTAAAGGATCAAAGACTCTCGAATCCAGGAACCGATAGGCAAGACTTGTTGACTAACAGCTTCCGTCAGGCTCCTTACGATCCAGGAACTGGGGAAATCGCAAGTGCATCGAGGCGTGAACATTATACACGTAATTCGCTACAGGACGAATGGACCGTGTCAATGGTCGTGAACTGGGTCAACGGTACTCAGACGGCGACGCTTTACAAACGTAGTCGCGTTTATGGCCGTACGTGGACGGGCCGATTTACCATACCTCGACATTGACTATGGACGTTTGATCGCCGCGGCCACGACAGATCACGCGGTTTTTACGACGCACAGCGTCGTTGAATCCGGTAGTGTCTCGATAATAGGCATGCGGAGAAACAATGTGGAATATCTTGGATAACGTAAAAAGATTCAGTGTTCGATTTAAAAATCAAGTGAAATTGCACTTTGCGACTGCACCGATGCATTCACGTAAAAAATCGAACTGCTCGATGATAGAGCTTAATAAGCGATGCAAAATTGCTCTCTACAATTTCTTTTGTAATTACAGTAGAAACGGAGTTATGGTTTTGCGTACATAGTTAGTAGATTCATATTGTGCTACCTATCGAGGTAAAAATACGCCTACAATGGAGGCACTACTGTGATTTGTGAAATGGTTACCAAAGAGAAATTTACTAGTTCGGAAATACACGTCTGTCTGGTTGCCAATGAAACATAAATGATGAGAACGAGTCTGCGTCTACTATCCAGACAAAAATGCATCCACTACCGAGGCACTACTGTGATTTGTGAAATGGTGACCAAAGAGAAATTTACTAGTTCGGAAATACACGTCTGTCTGGTTGCCAATGAAACATAAATGATGAGAACGAGTCTGCGTCTACTATCCAGACAAAAATGCATCCACTACCGAGGCACTACTGTGATTTGTGAAATGGTGACCAAAGAGAAATTTACTAGTTCGGAAATACACGTCTGTCTGGTTGCCAATGAAACATAAATGATGAGAACGAGTCTGCGTCTACTATCCAGACAAAAATGCATCCACTACCGAGGCACTACTGTGATTTGTGAAATGGTGACCAAAGAGAAATTTACTAGTTCGGAAATACACGTCTGTCTGGTTGCCAATGAAACATAAATGATGAGAACGAGTCTGCGTCTACTATCCAGACAAAAATGCATCCACTACCGAGGCACTACTGTGATTTGTGAAATGGTGACCAAAGAGAAATTTACTAGTTCGGAAATACACGTCTGTCTGGTTGCCAATGAAACATAAATGATGAGAACGAGTCTGCGTCTACTATCCAGACAAAAATGCATCCACTACCGAGGCACTACTGTGATTTGTGAAATGGTGACCAAAGAGAAATTTACTGGTACAGAAATACATATCTGACTCTTCGCCAACGAAACTTGCATGGTGGGGATGAGTTTGCGTTTATTATCGAAAAAAAAATGCATCCACTACCGAGGCACTACTGTGATTTGTGAAATGGTGAATAATGAAGTGATTTCACCGCGACTAACGGTGTCCTCGTGGAACACGTGCATCGCGATCGACAATGATAGGTCTGTCGCAACGAGAGCGTGGCACAGAGTCGGTTGCGTCACTTCCTGACCCGGTCGCGTCGGTGCATCGCTTGCATCGCTTGCATCGCTGCAATTTTCAGCTGCACCGCGCGCGCTGATAACGCGTTACGCGAAAATTACCGCAACAACCGAGGAGAACGGCCACGCCGGCGTTATACTTTCTAAAACGATGCTAAACGCCGCTGAGTCTCTGTCGGGACTTTGCCTTTGGTCCGGTGTGTTCGTTATGCAACACGGAGATGATTACGTTAAGCTAATCATTTCCTTTTGACTTCGGAGTTTCTTTAACCCTTTACGTGTGAAAATTGTAAAGAAGATTTCAAATAGAATTTACTGAACAAGCATGTCGTTGACAGACTACGAATGTTCATGCAACATAAAATGTTATTAACGGTAAATGTGCATGTGCGAGAATTACCTGACACGACCTGCATCCATGCACAGAGGTAGAACACGGTGGTGCTCTGGCAGAAGAAGAACAGCAGCATGGCGCAAATTGTCAACAATGCGATTATGACAGCGACGCCTACAAGGATCGTGCTCGCCCTGAATGGAACGTTCACGATCGTCGATAAATCATCCAGTCTTCCGATGCATTCTTCTCCGAGTTCACCTGATAAACACGCGAAAGGAAAAGTTATTTTAAATGATCTCAGGAATCAGCTCTTTTAAGGGAACATATTTTTGCGACACCTTGTGCAATTATAGACAGCGGATTTTATGCACTTATGACAAAAATGAGTAGGTGTAATTTAATATAGTAAATGCAATAAAAGAATTTAGGAATGCTGTTATATGATTTTCAACCCAGTAGATATATTAAGAGGGCAGACTCGTTTCTCGGATTGCAAGGGTGCCGGATGCTCCTTCTCATTTCTTGATTATGCATGCGATGGGGTTTTTCAGTAGTCAAAAGATCAATCAAGGCCGCAATCGCCCTCGAGAGTCCTATTCTTACATTTACGAGGCATAATTTGCATCATTTGTCGCAGCTTTATGAAAATAACTAATATACGCAGCTTTATGCTTACGAATAATGCAAATTACGCCTCGTAAACGTAAAAATAAGACTTTTGAGGGTGATCGCGGCCTAGATTGATTTTTTGACTACTGAAAACCCCCATCGCATGCATCGTCGACAAATGAGAAAGCGCATCATCTACCCATGCAATCCTAGAAACAAGTCTACCCTCTTAAGAAAAAAAATAAATTTCTATTTCACTTCAGTCTGTTGCAATTCAGGAAGAAAATTTTTATTTTGTATAAAGATCCGCTGTCTGCGATGTATGCTGTACAAAAATAAAAATTTCTTTTTATATTCTATGGAAACAGGTTAATTTTTTGGATGTTTACCATTGCCACCATAGCTGCACCTGGTCCACAGACCAAACCTGCCAGGGTTCTCGTGTTCCAGGTCACCGAGCCACTCCGGTGTAACAAAAGCTACGACGCCGATGATGGCGTAGCATATGGTGAATATACCCCATAGGACACCGATCGCTTTCGAATTACGGATGTAATTCGTCGCGTACATGTGCGAGGACTCCACGTACTCTATCTTCGACCCCATTCTACCGAGAAAATATTTTATTACAGACAAGTATTCCGAAGCAGTGGTTCGACAAACGCATGCGGTTGGGTGTCGCGCGACATTCAGAGGTTTCGAAGCGAAAATGCAAACGCGAACGTGTGCGTCGAACACATATCGCACATCGATCGACGCACGTGTTTGAGTTTGAGCGCTACTCTTTCGCTTTTCTTCGCAAGTGAAATACAAGCAAAGACATATCAAATCGCACCATAGATCCAACTCTATGATATGCATTCTGCAGAGCTGCGCTGCATCGTAACACTGTTTTTCAGTAGACTTTTTACCGTGCTCAAGTGTGTTACGAGCACATAAACATCCGCGGCCTAATCGTTATCTATTCATTATACGGGACAAGCTCATTAGAAAGTAAGAAACGCGCAACTAAAATAATGCATCGTATAAACGATGCACTTGTAATCTGCAAGTATGCACAACTTCGAGAACGTGTGCATCGGATTTTTGGACACATGTGCGTCAAGAGATGCTATTATTTTCTCGGTTCAACGAGAATTTGAAATTGCTGTATTTAAAACATTCTCTGTTATCCCGTAGAAAGGGATGCTTGGGATTTTGAAAACCTCGCAAAACGACGTTTGTGCGAGTTTCTTCAAGTTCCAAAAATTCGAGTTCATTTTTGTTCGACACAAACGATTGGATAAATACTTTTACCAGATTTGAAAATTAATTTTTACTGAAATACATTAAATAAACCAAATTTTGTTTCCCACAATTTATTGTTGTCATTAGACAGCGGATCTTCATGCAAAATAATTTTCTACCTGACTTGCAACAAACTGGAGTCAAATGAATATGAATTTTCTTTAGATTGAAAATGATATACTTAATAGGATTTCGAAATTCTTCTAATGTCTTACTATTTTTATTTGTACCTAATCATTTTTGTTATAAATGTATAAAATCCGCTGTCTAGTTAATATTGGTGAATCATTTTTGTAAGTTCATCTCTGAAGTTGACGAGCTTCTTCTCCAAAATGTATCGAATTCCAGCTTCCTCTACCTTTTCCTCTAACCTTAGGATTTTCAGTTTCCGGCACCAACGAAATAACCGGAAGTCTCCAAAGACACACGGAACTACTAAAGAGTAAACGAGCCATCGACCCTCCTCGATTTCCTCTACCTCCTTTTCTCGCGTCGCGTTTCCATTTCTGACACTATCTGAATCACCAAAAGTTACACGAAGGCACTCGAACCGAATTAGCACCGAAGACGATCGCGATATGGATCCGACCGTGGGACAAATATGAATCTCCCAGGAAACTCAAGAGCCTGGGAACTTTGATCCCCAGCCGAAACGCTATCAACTCTTCCCGAAATTGAATTCTTGTGATCTCGGAATCACCGAGAACTTGGGATCACTGGAATTTTAAGGAGTCCCCGAAATCTTCGAGTAGACTGAGATCGTGAACAAGTTTTTGAAACTTAGAGAACTTCTGGAATTTTAGAGAATTAACGAGATCTTAAAGAACGCATGGAATCTTAGACGATCTCTGGGAGAAATCCTACGCAAGTAGAATTTAGAAAATCTCTGACAATAAGAGAATCTCTAAGATTTTCTAAAACTTTCTTAAATCGTGGAGAAGCTCTAGAATGTTGACAAATTAGTGGGATCTTAGAAAACTGCTGGAATCTTGAAGAACCCCTGGTATTATGGAGAGTCATCGAGATTTTGGAGAATTAGTGGTATTTTGGAAAACATTTCCGTCTTGGAGAAACTCTGGGATTTTGGAGAATCACTGAAAGCTTGGCGTTTGTGAAATGTCACCAAGGTTTCAGAGTATTTCTGGTAATGTGGAAAATCGTCGAGGTTCCGGAGAAATTCTTCAGTATTGGAATTTCGTCGGTTTCGAAGAATCTTTTGACTTTCAAAAAACTGTTTTGCGTCTTGGAGAAACTTTGGAATTTTAGAAAATCGCTAGGATCTCGAAGAGCTGCGTGAAACCTTGGAGAACCACTGCAGCCTCGGACAGTTGCTGGGAGAAGTCTAAATCCAGACGGCACGTACCTTCTTTCTCGCGGAATCCGTTTCAGGACACTGTCGAAACCATCGACGCGACTATCTCACCGGCGACGGAGAAGTTCGTGGTTACACTTGCAGCGAAGGGCTGCACTTAAGGGTTGCACCAAGGGACCCGGGAACCGCGACAGATGGAACCGTGTCAATCGGTTGCACCGGGTTGCACGACGGCGCGAGTTGACGCGGCTGATCACCTCGAGCGAATGGAAAATACGTGTTAAGGAGGACGCAAGACCGCCGTTGCTGCGCGTACACCTCAAGATGGCTGTCCCAGGTAGAACCGAGCAAGCAGGTAGGGGACTACAAGCCACGACCAGAGCCGAGGAGCTGCCGAGACGAAAGAAAGAGACAGGGTTCGAGGCCCAGCTCTGAATGGGGCCTCTTACTGGGGCCCCGGAGAGAAAGGCGACAAACTGGTGGGGGTTCGATTCGTGTGCTGGCCTCGAGACTTGCCCATTATTCTAATAAAGCCGCTTCGCTGATTGCTATGCCAATTACAGTAACGTCTCGATAAATGTAAAAGAGATGTCCACCGTATTTACTCAAGAACGTCATCTTTTGTTATTTCCGTATTAAAACTTTATCAATGTATTTGTGATAGTTTCTTTGCCAAAATTAATCCAAAAATTACATCATTGAATTATATAGTATTATCCGATACATTGGACACTTTGTTTTCACTTTTGGTAAAAGCGATTCGCTTCGCTAATTGCACAGCTGGAGAGACATACATGAATTGAAATGAATTTTAAAGAATCGTTGAAAAGAGTAGATTGTTCGTTATATGAGAAAAACTGGCTTTTCCTGTTCCCAGAAAATTGATAGAGAGCGACTGCAGTTTCCGATCTCACCAATTCAATTGTTTCCGAGATTACCTGCGAACGCATTCGTGATAGTTTCGACTATATAAAATACTCGAGCACAAGCTCGTTCAGTAATACGTGAAAATTATAAGTATAAACAAAGAAAATATGTAGAGAAAGGAAACAACGTGTTCGCCGTGCATGGCGTCAGAAGAAAAGACTCCAGTTTCCTTCTGACATTTAACACTGCATGGTGTTCCCGCCTACTCTGACATTTCTTCGAATGTCTGCGACTCGACCATTAGTTGATATTACTACTCTAACTCTTTGTACTGTAATATCGTGTCAGGCTGATCGACTAATTTCCACATTTACTCTGTATCCATTGCGGAACTCCATTACAGAATTATAATGAATATACAAAAAATCTAAATGCAAGAAGAATCTAAAAAGTTCCTTATAGTGAAAATAAAACAGAAATGTCGATAACCTCTCTGTGTTAACGATTTCTGATGCTTTTTTCCGAATTCGCAATTGCTGAAATATTCAGTTGAGCATTCGACACAAGTTCCACAGACTCTCTGTAACCTGTTCTTTGGGCGTCACTGTTGTGCATACTTTCCCGGTGACGCGTTAACAATGCTGACTGTACGCTTCAACTTTTATCGCAATCTGCCCAATACATATATCTGTACACCTTCGTCATTAGCATTGTTTTTATTGGAAGTCTCATACAATTCTTGCAATGCCCGTCTTCGTTGTAGTCCGGAAGATTATGACGGAATTCCGTCATAATTGAAACGCTGGACACGTAAACGAACCTATTTTTCTCCAGTTTATTGACCATTAGTATAATCTGACCGTTAAGGCAGCAGCCAGCGTCTTTATATTCATGTGAAAAACGTGCAACTTTCCTTGCTCCGATTTCTACAATTTTGAAAGTCAAGCTGCCGCTGATCTGACTTGTGCGTGTGCGTGCAAAGTTTAGTATCACCTTTACTACAGTTTCATATGTTAGAATTGTAAACTGTGGTTCTTTAGCTATGCGTGCGAAGATAGATACTGTTATATAATTAAACAATTTATTTGGGAGCATTCTCCGCACCACCGACCATCGATTACAGGTTCTGATCCAGGCTAAAAATGAGACTAGGGGGCAGCACTGTATCGGGTATTGTACCACAGACGAGATACTGTTGAGTACACAGCATAGTTCTAACCTCAAAGTGACGAAAAATGGCAAATCGCACTGTAAAAGATGCGAAATCAATTCGAGGTACGAATCCACAGTATTTGGTGGAGAAAATTATCAGATCTCGAGTATACGATTCAAAATACTGGAAAGAAGAATGCTTCGCTTTGACAGCAGAGCTTTTAGTCGACAAAGCTATGGAATTGAGGTTAACTAACATTTTCTTTTTCCTTGATTTTCTCATTATGCTCAAATATATGTATGTTTCGTTCGTACGCTTTTTCCTGTTATATTCTATAACCTATCTTATATCTTAGAGAAATTTCGATCTGTGCGTATAATTTGTTCTATAACAAATAATCTACTGTTCGACGTAAACAAACATTATCATATATGTATTATTATAGGTTTATTGGTGGTGTGTTCGGTGGAAATGTGAAGCCTACACCATTTCTCTGTCTAATATTAAAAATGTTGCAAATACAACCTGAGAAGGACATTATAGTCGAATTTATAAAAAATGAGGAGTTCAAATATGTCCGTGCACTGGGAGCACTGTATATGAGATTAACCGGCTCGTCCCTTGACTGTTATAAATATTTAGAGCCATTATTCAATGACAATAGGAAACTTAGAAAGCAGAATAAGCAAGGTAAATTCGAGCTGATTCACATGGACGAGTTCATAGACGAACTTCTGAGAGAAGAGAGAAGCTGTGATGTTATTTTACCAAGAATACAGAAGAGGCATGTACTGGAAGAAAATAATGAATTAGGTAGGCTTTCATATACAGTATTGTTTAGTAGGGCTGTTACTTTTCTGAAGCTTCGGCTCTTCGAAGGATTCAAACAAATGAAGGGAACTTCAAAACGTCAAAAATTTTGAAGTCTTCGAATTGTATGAAGTTGTAACTTACGAGTTTCATGTTATGTCATGATTTTTGACAAATAAGTATGTAAATGAAAAATTCGACTGAACTTTCACAGAATATAAAAAATAAAGAAACCTTCAATTCGAAGCAATTCCCCAATTTCAACTTCGGATACCTGCGTATCACGAATTTTTGAGTCCTGGGTACCCACTCAACCTCAGTATTCTCTCTGTACCTATTATATTTCATCTCTACCACTGGAGCGATCCTCTTGGAACCAGTGAACGCTGTATTTACATTGCTATTGTACAGTATTTTAATAGTTAACAAAACCTTTCAGAGGGAAAGGTGTCAGCATTAGAAGATGACATGGACGAAGGAATAGAAACATCGGAAGACGAAGATATTCCACCTGTTAAAGAAGACACACGGAAAAGAACGGATGATCACGAGAGAGAAAGAGACAGACACAGAGACAGAGACAAAAGGCACTCACGATCGGACAAAAAATCTGACAGAGAGAAACAACGGTCAAGAAGCAGAGACAGAGACAGAGATAGACGAGAACGGAAGCGTAGCAAATCACCGAAAAGTCATTCCTCCTCGCACAAAGATAAAGACAGAGATAAAGATCGACACAGAAGAGACGACAGGGACAGAGACAGAGATAGGGATCGGGATCGAAGACGGGATCGTGATAGAGCTCGACATTGAGTAAATGTCACTGAACTTTTTTTACCGAATGTAATAGACTGCGGATTTTTATGCATTTACATAATCAAAAAATACCTGGATTTTCTGTAGTATTTAACAGTCTTGTGTGTCATAATGCTGCTGTAAATTAATTTCTAAAACTGAATCGGAATACAAATCCGCAATAATAATATACCTCGTAATAATAGACGTTTTTTAATTATCAGGCAAATAAAAATTTCTGAGTGCTACAAGTCTTGAATTCGTTTATGGTGTGTACAACACTTCGGTCATAATTAACGTGGTGTGTAACATTTACAAGGGAAATAGTTTCATATTAAAATTATAGTACTCATCGATAGAAACGCTACATAGTGGCATACCCGTACAATACGCGTTCCAAGTAACAATATTTGTTCTTCATAAACTTATGCTATTCGTTCGTTCTGGAATCATGTTTTTCTTTCTCATCGATTTAAAACTTACAATGTAAATATTATTTACAAAATAATAGAGAACATTTACCATTGCGATCGTCAATAAAGAGTTATGACATTGTGGACACGTTTTGTGAACAATATAAAAAATTGCTTTTCAGCGTTTATACTTTCTAAACGATGCAATGGCAAATTTTCTCGAGCACCATGTAATAAAATAAAGTTGATAATATCATAGCCTGTCTATAAATGTAATTTACACAATTACACGCGTGGTATATTTTAAATATATACATTTCCACATAGTACCATACTCTCGCACGCAGTACTGTCGTAATGAAAAGTAATGAGCAAAATTATAGTGTCGATATATGAGAAAAGAAAAACAACATGAATGCATTGCCCACTTTCAATGCAGTTTCCTTTGCTATTATTCATAGTACTCCCATGCAGTCGACATAAAATGCTCTCAAACAGTGCACTGCACGATTTCATATGTTGTCCATCCGACGAATCATTTTTTCCTTAAAACGTCGGCGGATTTAAAATAAATAATCTTTCTTCCTCTTTCTTGATCCACTTCACCAATTTGCTTGCTGCTTCAATGGCATCAGCTTTCGTTACTAACGGTTCAAACGTTACATACAATTCAAAACCCAGTGTTACCTACAATGCATATCCAATTAGATAAACACATAGCTTTTAAATAGACAGCGGATCTCAAAGATTAATCATATTCGGCTTACCCATGCTAGCATAGTCTCTTTGTCCAATTGTTGGAATATAAGTTTCAATGGTCGATTTGGTGCGTATAATCTGTGGTGTAGACACTGGTAAAGACCCAGCAATCTGTGAACAAAATGTTGCTATTGTAGTATTATAGTTGTTTTATGTATTCAATTTTTATGAATACAATGGCATTAAAGCAGCGGTTTCCAACATGGGAGGTGCAAATTATTACCAGGGGAAGTGCCAAAATTTGGCAGAAATGAGAAGACGCGGTAAGAAGGCGTGATAAAAAATTGATTTCGGGGAGTCGTAGTAGCACAAACGTTGAAAACCGCTGCATGAAGATGTATTCATTAATTTTGCACGCCAAGTACCTTTCTATCTCCTCATCTGTTGTGTACGGAGGCTGAAGACCAGAACTCCAAAACTGAGCTGTACTTTTACATTTGTACAAAACGTGTCTCATCTCTGGCAGTCCGATGTCAGCCGTTGTGACCGGTGGCTTGTTCATGGACTCGTTGATTGCTTCCAGACAATTTGTTCGTCTCAATTTCTCGACGATTTTCTGGAACGAAGATTTGATAAACGTTTTTGAAAATCTCGGACAGAATTTGACAGACGAACCTGCAGAACAGTTACCTACAGGTTCACCATTTAATGTTAAATCACCTGCTTCGCCTCGGACAGTATGAAGAACACGTCTCGGTCGACAGTGAGCAACAACAGACACGCTTGACAGTCCTCTGCCAAATAGGATACATGCCCATGCATGTACCCGTTGGCGTCGAACTTCGGCAGGCATATCGGTGTCCAGCTCTCGGCTGTTTTAAGCGACTCTGAACTGTCGACCAAATTCTGTATTATATGCAAGTCCACAGGATGTAGAAAAAATTTGTTCATTCTCACTAATGTTACCAGTTGATTATTAGCTAGAAGTATTGCAAACACTAAATTCTGGAAAGTGTGACTGGTTAGTACGATGTTTAAGAGTGGTCAAAACAATATCCTGAACGTCCGATGTACCTTGATCTTCCCACATGTTTGGATGATAGTCTGAGCAATGGAACTTCGCATCGAAGGAAGTAGGGGTAAGCATTTAATGGCTCCTAGGAAAAATGCTGGTTCTCTATCCATAAAATTTAATAGATGATCTATCAGTCTTTCGCTGCCGGATAACAATCTTCTCAAGTCGAAATTCCTACGTTGATCATATACTCTAGTTAACTGAGATTGTGTCAACACAGAGACTATCTGATTGTACACGTATCTGAAATGAAAGACTGTTTGTTAGTACACAGAGAAGTAAATCGGTGTTTCAACAGAGTATACATACGTTAATTGCAATGTAAGTTGAGGTACACTTTCAAGTGTTTTGGAGACTGCAACTAGTATCAGTGGACCTTTGACTACGAACACAAAATTAGTATCTCCCGCGTGCACAGATCTAATCATATCACTGCCTGCTTGGACGAATGAAACAAGGGCCTGCATGACACCCATTACCGTGACTAGCTTATCCTCAGAACTATATCTAGAATATATAGGTTTTCCAGCCTGGCTTAAAATAAATATATGTTTCCTTTGAGCCAGCCATGTTTTGCAACGTAAAGGATCCGAATCTAAATTACTCTGACCTATTCGATGGGTGACATCCTCCTAAAACAAAATGAACATTAACCATTTTGGTATCAGAAGTCATAACAAAAACCATGTTGAATGGTGCCGACCAACGTAATCCCTTAGTTCTGTTTCTACATCAATAAATGCCAAGTAGCACGATCATACTGTTTTCTATAACATTTTTGCAGTTCCTGCTCTAACAATTGAACATTATGAACAAATGCTGTGACATTATTCGATACCAAATCTGAACAGCACGCTCGTGCTGCGTGGCACCAGGACTAGCCTTTAAACATCTAATGACAATGAGTGGGTGTTACCCTGAAAGATAATATGGCTTCAACTCGATTCGAATGGAGAACAGTTCTTATAATCAACAGACCTTATCAGTAACTTAACGATCAACGTATGATTCTGCCAAAATTTTGCTAGAATCTATTAACTTGAAATTGAATTGAATGTAAGGTGTTTCTTTTGGAAAAGGTTATGAAACCTACTACGTCGGAATCATCGAGAGAAGCTGTTTTCTGAAGATCTCGCGAGTTCGTCGCATTGGGTGTTATCGGAATGTCTTGGGCGTCTTCCTGGATCTCAGAGATGGTGCTCGTTGTGCTTTCTTTCATTTGCCTGTCGTCGATGCTGCTGCTGATCTCCTGCTCGTACTCCTCGAAGCTGTCGGTGGTGACGAATATCGTTTCAGTCGAAGCACCTGGCTTGATCCCTAGATCCCCGATCTCATCGTCGATAGCAGCAGGCTCTTTCTCCGCCATAATAACCGATGAAACACTTTCGACCTGCCACTATTTCAAAAATCGCTCTTTCAGTTGACATTTAACAGCTAGTCGTGACGGTTCAGCCGCCATTGTTAGGTCCGGCTTATTTGGAGCACAACATCGAACCGACCGACAGTCCGGCCACTCTTGCACGCCCCCACAAGAAATTACTACACACTAGACACAATTCAGACACAATTGGATACAATTGTTTATTCAGCCATCTTTTATATTTTCGACGCTTCACCCACCGCCAGTTTTTTTTTTAAATAACCGAGGATTTAACAAGAGATTGTTCGATAACTGATTTTAACACTGTACCTTTACTCACCAGCAATTTTTTAATACATTGACACCATAGTGTCTTTATAAAGATCAAGAGTTCAGAATTTCTCTATTGTATCATTCAAAATAGTTTTCACGTTACTAAACAACTTTGTGTATATAAATTATTAAACGTTCAAGTGTAGCATGAGTAAGTACTAGGGGTGGGTGGGTATCCGAAAATTATGTCGCAGCAGGTTGGGTGGTTCTTCAATCTGATTTTATGCGCATTCTTTAAATGTTTTCGTATTTTATGTAAATTAAATACAATCTAAAAAATCTATATCAAGAAAAGAAAACAGTGCATCGCGTTGTATGAAAGCTATTTTATTTTAAAGTTTTGTGAAGGAAACAATTTTCAGCTCTTCTACTTTTTTGTAATTACTGTTCAATTTAATAATAATTGAAGCGTTAAAACTGACTTTATCAGATTCGGATTCCCGACCCGATTTGAATTCGGGTACCCGCCCACCCCTAGTAAATACATTCGTGATTTCGTATAGCAAAATGAAAAAGGTCGAGGATTGCAGTGTTACACTATGAGTCTAACAAGATTATACGGCAATGTCTTTCAGAAAATAAAAGTCGTCGGAATAATTTATAATATTTATTGTTTCATTACAATATAGAATCCAAAAATAACTTCAGAAAAGCAAAGTGTCGTGCGTTAAAAAACTATGTGGCTGTCGAATATACGCTCTAGCGATGCTCTCGTTCGAGCAGGAACGAGTCAAAGGCAACGATCGTCGAAACGGCGTACAACTGGAGTTAACAACAGGTAATAACTGCATACATAGCCGAGCTACATATATTGCCAGTTTGATTTGCGCGTTCTACATCGTGAATTCAAGTGCGAAAGTGGACACATGTTACGGGCATCGACTTGTCGATGAATTCGCTTGCAGCTAGACTAGTTTGCACACATGAGATTCATGATCCTCCCATTTTCTCAATAAAAAATATTGACTATCATCATGAGATTCTCTCATCGAAAATAAACCGCATCGTTGTAAATAGTTTTTACAGATAAATAATGTATTGCCTTAACGCTCGTTATGATAACAACAATATCATATAACATTGCTCTTTTCAACATTGAACACAGCTTTCCGAGAATAAGATCGTTCAAGCAATTATAAAAATTCATCGACGAGTCGGCGCAGCATTTAATTCTGATTTGTCTCGACGTAATCTCTGCTCGATTACTGTGAAACCATGATCTCGTAATCGGGAAAGGCGACCTCGGCACCACCGAATGGGATATAGCAGACGCTATGGGACGGCTGCACCTTGCCGATGGTCAAGGTGCCTTCGTGGTGCACGCGGCCGACGAAGAGGGGCTCTCCGTCTTCGGTTTCGCCACCAGGAATCGCGTTGGGAGGAATGTTGTTTCCGGTGATTGGAACCCAGCTAGGGTTGCAGGCACAGAGGACCTGTAATAGCAATTTTTTATTGAAGAAATTTGATATGTTATGTTCAAATAACTGCCCAGTCAGCACGGCCTGCCACTTGGCCCAGCCTGCAGAGTCCCTGACCTGCAGGCGTTAGGCTCGAGTTTCTGCAGGGGGCAGGCATGCATCCTGCGCGCGCAGGGGCCTATCCCAAATCGATCAGGTGTGCTGACTGGATGTATGGAATGATACCCTCATTTATTGCAATCATTTGAGGGGTATTACCTGGTAATCAGACTTTCCGTGTTCCTGACCACCCCATGCAACATAGCAAACGGAGTGCGCAGGCTTCACTTTGCCAGGCAAAAGAGCACCCTCGTGGAAAGCTCTGCCTACAAACAAGGGCTCATCTTCGTCCTTTCCACCTTCTACGGCGCCTGGAGGCACCATGCCACCTGTTGCATCACACCAGCATTCTTCGCCAGCTTCTATACCTTGCACTGGTGGAGGTGGAGCAGATGGGCTCGTTGTATCTGAAAGCAGGTGCATTGGCACATTAGGGAATATAGTTAAACGACAACGGAATCGGCAGTGCAACACAAACAGCAAAAAGAGGGAGCATCGATCCTTCTTCTAGCTTTAGGTATAATTTCGTATGTATGTACAACGTTTGAATAATTTTCTTAATTACCCAGGTTTCACCACCGATTTAATCAGAGCGCACACATGCCACAAAAAATTGCAACCAGTGAAAGGAGCATTTATATGTCCCAATTATCGTCGCGCTGATGACATTAAAGCGATGATGCGTGAATATCAATGGGACATAAATATCCTAATCGCTTTCTTTTAATCTTCTCATAATGGGGAACCATTGATTAAAGGGGACCGCTTGGAAAATTACATTAAAATCAATAAAAGTTTCGATATGAAAATTATGCGTCTACGGGAGATAATGATGAGAACTCGGCATACTTGGTGCTTGGTGTTAGATAAGCATGGTCGTGCATAGTTAGCAACACAGAACATAATCACGCCAAACTCAATCGAGCGTTCAAGACCATCTCCTCAAACCATTCCCTTCAGCCATTTATCAAAGTTTCGAGGAATAAATTTCCATACAAGACGTTCGAATCTGTTGTCGCCAGCCAAGCGAGAACGATTGCTTTTGCTCAATGATCCCGAGTTCCGTCGATGCGCTGGACTAGCAAAGAGTATAAACAATATCCGAGAGTCGAAAATAGGTTTGCATTTTAATGCTCCTCCTCGAAATAAATTCTTAATTTGTACAATATTGCCTCGGTGCATCCAATGGAGGGGCGGAACTACAATTTTACTAAAATTAGACCTAATTTAAATTAAATTAAAAGTATAATATAAATTGTTTTTTTTCTAAGGATCGAAAATTTGTAGTTCCGCCACTGATCCAGTGTTTCCCAAAGTACCAACCACACCTTCTTTGCATGTTACACAACGAATACGCCTTTTACCGAGGCAATACTGTACTAATTCATTTTTTCAGTGCTGTTTAGTCCAAGAAATCGAGGCCAAGCTTCCACATGTTCGCAGCGGTGTTACAAAGAATTTCTGTCCCGACAAAAAAATACTTTCCAGTGAAATTACTTTTAGCACCGGGTCTCGGAAGGGGTGGATAGTGTGCGGTACGAAGTTGCCATTTCCCGGTTGCACCCCAACCAGTGCGTACGCCCACGTAGCTCACGCCAATCGGCTTAGGATCCCGCCATTCCATGATCACGGGACCGTTTAGATCGCCATTCCTAACCGTGATCAAGCCATCGAGCCAAGTGATCGCGAACTTCTTCGATTGGCTCTCGTTCAGTAGGTTTGGCGTGTTTACGCGCACCTGTCCGTGCAGAATCAGCCTTTTAGGGCGGGCCACTCCTTGCCAAAGTCGGAAACGCGAGTGTTCCTTCAACCCTTCGTGTCTTTCGATACACCTGTCCAATTACGCGTTTCGGCTCTTTGATACTTCGACGGACGCATTGGTCAACGTAATTGACGCAAATGCACTCTTAGCGTGGTTGACTCGCGAGTTACTCTAACCCATTGCTACTTTTATTTAAAAGGAAGACTCAAGTAATCTGCTGTTCAAGTAGCATAACTACTTTTTCAACCCTTTCCACTCCGAATTATTTTTCAATTTTGTTGCCACCAACTTCCTACTATTTTAAGTGTTTTATTTGAAATTTACTTCAAAGGACAGTTCTTTGACTGCTACTTATTTTAAACAATTTCGTTTATTAATTATATTCAATATAACCCTCAAACTTCGTTGTAATTTATATTTGTGAAACTAACATTTCCTTTTAACTAATAAATAATAAATCAAATGAATAAAGGAAGAAGCAAGTACACATGAAAACTCGTTTCATTTACATTTTTCTTTTTTTGATGTCGAGCCATACTCGACAAAGGATTGTAAAGGGTTAATGGAAGTAGCGATGGATTAAAACAACTCGCGAATTTACAAGACTAAAGGGCTGAAGGAACAACGTTGTTTAACAGCGAACCTTGTCGGGCTGTTTGCCATCGTGTCTGATTACGGACGCCGTGTTCTCCCAACCCCCGAGCATGATCTCGTACATAGGGGAGGATACAGACTTTTTGTTGGTCAAGGCAACGTGAGCGTTGCTCTTGGCCTTCACGTCCAGGAGTACTGCACCGCTTCTTACGTTACGAAATTGGTAGACTAACTGATTCCGCGTTGACAGGGAGCCGTGTCCTTCACAGAAAGGAAAGAAAAGCATAATTCCCACCCGAGAGTATAATTAGATATAACCCCAGACTATTATCTTGTGTCCTGTCCCTGATCGTTTCAGTTCGATTTTCTTGGCCATTGCTCTTAAAGTGTCTAAAACTAAATTGACAATCATGACTTTGCTTCTTGTGCAGGTGTCTAAATCAGGTCTAATTAAATTGGATGGTACAAAGGCGGGGGTCAAACGTGCTAGGAACAAATCAATCATAACCGAACAGAAAAGCTCTATCTAAGGGATGCAACTACATTTTTTTCGGTCAAGCTCCGTTTGCAATACGTACAACGATCGGGATCACCGACACAGATGGCTATGTGGACGATGGTGTATTAGTAGATCATCCATCCGATGTCCGATTAAGTACCAGGAACAAGATCGTGTTAATAAATTGTAAAACCTTATTATGCTGCGAATTGTATACCATAACAATATGTACACTATTTGATTTGAAGCAGCATAATAACATACTTAATAGAGCGCTTTGGAAAGACCCTGTCCTTTATTCGAGCAAACACTTGTTTTAGAATATTGATCTACACTACTACAAAAGAAAGCAATCCTAGTAGAACCTTCCAAACCCGTAGAGAGTATTAAAAATAGAATCAACTTTAAAGTCTACCTTCAATCATCCATTCACCGGAGGCACCCCAACCAGTGCACACTCCGAAGTAACCGATTCCGAAGTGATCTGGGTCGGTGTAGGTGAGGAATGCGCTCGGTTCGCCTTCTTTACCCACGGAGATAGCACCGTCGCCCCATCTGAAATATTTATCATGTCAGAAATCACTTTAACCGCCAGAATTAATGTCAGGCCGTCTATTATCAAGTTTATCCACTCGACATTCTATACGCGTCTCGAAAATGGAATTGTATATAATAAATTATTATCTTATTGTTAGAGTTCTTTACACCACTCGCATAAATTGAAAATTTTTACTTCAACCCTTATGTTGGTAGCCACGTGTTTGCGATCTGGCATTTCAAAGGCTATTATTTCCCAGCTACACCTATGGATGCAACTCAGTTTCTATTATTTTTTATTACGTGCGCTTGATCAATTTGATTTCCTCGAGTCTCAATTACAGAAATATATGTACTGCCCTGCCTTGGAGATTTGAATGCGTGGTGAACCACGACTAGCCGCTAGAGGCCAATCTTAGAGCATCTGAATCATTTTATACTTCTCATTTTAGAAGCTATCAATATGGACGTTTATTATTGTATACCCCACCTGATCCAAAAACCGCGGAATTCATCGGGACTCAATATACCGGGTGTCTCTACCTCCGCGGCTTCGGGTTTCGTCTTGTTCTTGCGAATCACGGATTTGGCGTTGCTCCATCCACCGATGAAAACCTGATTGAATTACATGTGTCATTGTTACTGCTGTCGTTTTATGCCGGATGGATCTGTTAGTATATTTTGATTGTTTTTACCTCGTACATGGGTTCTCCCTCTGCGGGACCAGTGGTGAGAGCAACATGGGCATCATTGGCTGCTTTTACCCGGAACTGAAGCTGCCCAGTGGCTACCGGGTAGAATTTGTACTCCAACTTGTCCTCGGTGGAGAGTGCTGACAACAAAAAATGGGAAAATTGTGTTAACGTTAATTAACTGGACTTTCCTATTTCCACTACAATGTTAAAGTCTAGTCTAGAGGATCTTGAGAAAATTTCGGAGATTAAGGGGTGCAGTCTTCGACAAAGAACTTTTGACCTAGTCTAACACGAGAGAAATTCTCGACACAAAAACCCCGACAGCTGCTAAATCGCCCTAGTTGAACGTCTCGAAGTCTGAAAAGCTAGTCGGATCGATCCTCTCACAGCAATGTGTCCTTCATCGTCAAACTCGATGTCGATCGACCGTATCCTGCTACAGTGAATAGTTACGTAACTATTGTTTTTGTAATATTATGTTGCATATCAATTCATCACGAAACTAAAAAATAAATACTGCAACTCCGATCAATTTAATAAGTTTCAATATAGGACTTATATGTATGTATTTGCTAGAGATAGCAATTGATCATTAATTTATTCAACAATATTTCACAAATATTGATGCCCCAAATAAAATAAGAATGTGCGTCATTCCTTGTTCACTCGATAGCTTTATTATAATGTTCAAGACAAATGGATTCTCTGACCGAATTCTGTCAGCCAGAGGTAGCAATCCTGCTAACGACCACCTTAAAGTACAATAAGGTCCATTTACCACGAGAAACGAGCAAACAGGCGATTTTTCAATCTACGATAGTGGAGCAACGTTTTTCCAAGACCGTCCAGACGTCTGGACGCCAGTCTGACGATATCACGAACGAAAGTAGGACAATGCAGGACTCGCATCGATCAATATCCCGGTGGCCGCCATAATTCCACGTCTAGATCACGTCTCGCGTGATTAGAAATCTTCGCCGATGATCTCGACACAGTCGATAAACGTCTGGAGGGACTAAACGGTCTTGGTGTTCGAAGGACGAGTGCCAAGATGATGACTTCATGCACAATAATAACTTTATCACAAGACTTTGAATGTTAAAATAAAATTGATGCGCATCGCTATCTTGCATTTCTCTAGATCAAACGTAGTATGCAATTCATTTCGAAAATCACGAGAAAGCCAAGACGATAATTGGGAAAAGCAAAGGACCCAGTTCAGCGACAAGTTTGCCATCCCTCTATTTCTAGGTCGTGGAGAATTTATGGTCGCAAGCTGATTGTCTTCAATTAAACGCGCGGGTTTTCTTCGACGGAAATGGAATGCCGGCGCCGACGAGTCAGATGCGAGTTCTTTTTCTTTTTGTTCCTACTGCCTTCGAGCAGAAACGCCGGCTGCAAGCGATTTCGTACACAGCCATAAATTCAAGTTGTTCGCGACGCATCGAATCAACTCCCTGCCCGAACCCTGATTGGTAGATATCCGTTTTTACGATTAAACGTTGCGATGGTAAACGTTAACACGTTCGGCTTCCAATGCCGTAATTAGACGCGTGACTAACGTTTACTTATTGGACTTTTTCGAACGTTCTATGCAACCATACGGACATACAGGAATTTTTTGTCCGAGACATAAAAAGACAGAAAGGTTGTAGGCTGATTTTATTTTTTTTAAGTACTGTTAATGCTTCAAATTCTTTGAGAAATGATACCACGCCATTTTTGCTCGAAATAATTTCTTTTCCTGATTGATTGGGAATATTTACCTGACGGATCGAACAGAGACCACAATTGATGGCCCACGTCCGTGAAGATAAAAATCAACACCAGTATAACAGCGTTCAATAAAAAGTTCCACGGTAACACGCTACGATAGAAATTAGATAGCCTACGGTCGCGAGATCCCATTGTACTGATTATTTACAAGATTGTAACAAGTCAATCGTGGACACGGAACATCCTTGGCTTCATGTTAAAACTCACGTGTTATATTTGCGATAAACTTTTCTTTACTCGACTATTTCACACGCGTGAACACTCACGCGACTGAATTCACTCGTTTCTCGAAACTCTATCGATTTATTAATATACTAAGAACACTTTGATAAAACTTTACAACTTCAGCTACTTAAAAAATATTCAATAATTGTTCTGTTCTCTAACATTGTTTATTACTGCATTAAACATTTTAATTTACTTTGTTAATTCAACGAACAATTCTTGTTTTATTGCATCAGTTTGTTTATGTACACAAAAATTACGCGGCAAATTGATTTACGAGTGGATGTCTTGATCGCAGCGATTTTAATGGTCCGGGAGTTACATCATTGCGATTGTTTATAGTCGTATGATTACACGATTAACAAAATTGCGTTCGGACATTTATGTAATTTTTCCATTGCGGAACAAAATAGCTGGTTTTTAAGGTCACTGTTTCGATGCAAGATCACTCGATGGAATGCGCTGACCAGCTCGGAATTAACGAACGATCGGTGATCGATGGAACGATCGTGCGAAAGGTTGTTTACGCGCGTACTAGCCATCGAAGCGACTACCAATTCACCGAACACTTCGTTTTGCGGAACGAACGAAGGAACGCAACGCTTATAAATAGTGACTTGTGTCACGAAGGCCGTGTTCCCGTTGCTGACATCAGCATGTCATCGTAACATTAAGAAATCAGTAATTTGGGGGTCATCGTTTTTTAAACAGCGATTGTAGATTCTTCCGCGAGCCGCTCGCCATTCAAAACGATTCCTGTCTGCATTCTTATCTCCACTGCAGGCTACTTTTAATTGTATACTCGTTTGCCAAATAATTTATCGACATTTTTACTAAATATTTGATTTTTATATCTGTTTGCAAAAAACGTGAAATTGCATGGAATTTAAATAACATTGGCCAAGTCTTTCGTCAATAAACTTTAAGATCTCTCTTGAAGCTGATCTGTTTAAGCAACGTCATTACTTCCTTAATGAAAGTGATGGCTTCGAACAACTCTCGAATTCCCATTTCAGTTTTTCTAACCAATTCAATATTAGATAATCAACACTACTAGGACATTGTATTTAATCTGGATCTGGATATTGATTTTTAATGAAAGTAGTGTTGGCTTCGAACAACTCTCGAATTCCCATTTCAGTTTTTCTAACCAATTCAATATTAGATAATCAACACTACTAGGACATTGTATTTAATCTGAATCTGGATATTGATTTTTAATGACAATAGTGTTGGCTTCGAACAACTCTCGAATTCCCATTTCAGTTTTTCTAACCAATTCAATATTAGATAATCAACACTACTAGGACATTGTATTTAATCTGGATCTGGATATTGATTTTTAATGAAAATAGTGTTGGCTTCGAACAACTCTCGAATTCCCATTTCAGTTTTTCTAACCAATTCAATATTAGATAATCAACACTACTAGGACATTGTATCTAATCTGGATCTGGATATTGGTTTTTAATGAAAGTAGTGTTGGCTTCGAACAACTCTCGAATTCCCATTTTATTTTTTCCAATCAATTTAACGTTTAGTTTGGTTCTGGATATTGGTTTTAAATGAAGGCAGTGATGGGTTGAAACATCTCTCGAATTCCCATTCAGTTCTTTCTAATCCATCAGATACTCGTCATTATTAAGACATTGTGTAAAATCATGACCATTGTACATATTCTCACTTCGTTACTGTGAGTTTTTAGAATTAACTCGACTTCGTTTAACGAAGTGATTCAAACGTGAACGTGATTCAAATTGCCACTTTCAATATATAGGGGTCACAAGTTCCCCCCACCGGTGGACCCCATAACGCTCGTCACTATAAATAACTTGTGTGTTGTCCATGAACATTCTCACATCCGTTGAAATCGCAAGTCCAACACGTCGATAACAAAATTAAAGATAATAGAAAGTCGCGTTAGACGAGGTCAGAAACGTCATCGAGCTGATGTCATTGCTGTTTCGATGCCAATTACTTCACATTACGGTACGTCGATGATTCAAACTGATCAGCACGACGAACTTTCACAGCGAGATTGTTCCGGTCACAGAACCGCGTCACCGATAACGTACGTGATATAAAACGTTCAAATCATTGCTTATCTCTCCTACAATAGTTTTACATCATTTTTCTCACGGCAAAAGTTACGAAGGAATACATTTTTCTTGTTCATTGTACGTATAGTACAACATTTCTTTTAAATTCGCTTACTGATATTTTTAAATTCAATATATTTTTGTTATTCTCAATAATTATCGTGTGACTTTTATAATCGCAGCATCAATGGATGCCTGAGAGTCTTCCGATTAAAACAAGTCCAAACACGGGGTAAATTGGACCAATTTTACCGATTCAATATGGAGGATGCTACGTCATAATTATGCATATAAATCGATCAAAATAGTCCGATTTATCTCGTGCGTGGACTCGTTTGAATCGGAAAAATCGCGACAGCTCGTTAACGCTACAATTATGAAGGTAAGACGACAAACACTGAAAATGAAATTTCTTTTATTGCATGTTTATTTTGTTCGATCACGGTCTCCCTTGAAAATGCCGGTCATCGGTCGCCTATACTCGACGTATGAACTGTTCGTTGTACGGATTCTCCGACTTCGTCGAGGCATGCTCGAGTCAGTTCTTGAGAAAAAAAAGATGTCCTGCCCGCAAGAGTTTACCTAGCTGCTGGCTCCCGAGCTGATGTAAATTTACCCGTGTACTACCGTAATTCGAGTCCCCGCGTGTGTCTAATTACGCGAGCTTAACCAAGTTCTCGCGCGTTCTCGTGTGGACCGAGTCGCTCTTCCTATTCCATTAACGGTAATTTCCGGCCCCCGGTGTTGCAAAGATGGCAACCCAGATCGCAATCGGCCGCAGAATGTTAATATCCCGGCGAACCGATTAGACCACACAGAGGCTGTATCGCGCGAGGCGTGTTACAATTAACATAACAATGCGAAAATTAGAGTCATTGAGTCAATTTCCCATTGCGCAAGATCGACCGGGTTATATCTCTCCGCTAACGTAATTTGTTAACGGTATGCACCTCGAAGAATTAATCTCAATCGTCCGCCGACATTAATTACCATTGCCATCGACCACACTAATTCCTCCATCGAATTTCCCCTCGAAATTTCCGGACACGTGTCACGACCATAACATGGCCGATCGCGGCAACAAGTACTTTAAATATTCATGATGGCTTCCGAAGCAATAACAATAAATTGCACACGTGTCATTGGACTCGCGTTGGTTGCGAAAAAGAACGGCTACAAGCGGCTAGACACGCTCACCTACGGAGTCTATCCTCTCTGTCACTGACCTCGCATAGCAACCGTCTTCCTTTTGCCAGCAAGGTAGATACATGACGTGACCGGTGGCCACGAACGGCCGCTGAAATTTCAGCCGAGAAGAGATCGATTAATAACGTCCAGATTTTTCTCAACCGCGGTCCGACGAGTGCGGTTCGCGTTGTAAACATATTCGACCTTCAGCTTCCGCGGTCAGGATACGTTATACGGAAATAAAGAGGTTTCTAAAACCTGCAACACGCGCAGCTAATAATAAACTTGTCATAACCTGTTCCCCGTGGTACAGTGATAATAGCTGTCCACCCCACGCCTATGTATACTGTAAGCTTGAAACAACAAGACTGGTGTGGACAGCTATTATGACCAGCCTGCTGACCTTTACGGCTTCGCGACAAAAATGGGCAGATGAAATTTAAAACTGAACGAGGATTACAAGAATTCGATGACTGTTCCTTGTAATCAATACAGGAAGACAAATTATAGCACTCGAGAAAAATTGCTGTACCATTATTAAAAATATTGTTTACATTATTCAACAAGTTGGTATCTAATCGATTACTAAACATTCAAGCATCGTATGAGGCGTTATATCAATTTCATATCTATAGGATAAACAGAAATCGTAACTGCCCCTTTATATAAACACAATTATAGCAAAGCCAAATATCAAAGCTTGTACTAGCATCCATTCCTTTTCCAAAACTGTAACCTACATATTTAGCGTTAACGGACATTGCTGTTATATTAATTTGTATTATTATAGAATTCTTTATTGTATTTACTTATATTATTCATGTAAAGCAAAATAAACCCAGGAGGGTTTCAAATGCTTACTAATAAAAAAAGAATACAGAAATAGTATAGAATGAAATTATTCTAGGTCGGAAGAAATGTTTAATTTTCTGTGGACGATAATTTATTATTCAACAAACGAGCGAGGAAAACGGTACAAATAAAGAGTAAATGAAATACTAGAGGACTTGGGTTATAAATAGTGTACAGAGGAGTGACAATTCGCGTAATTGTGCTCAAAGATGGAATTGCTGACGATAGGCAATTTCTGAGAAGTCGTGTTTTATCGCGACGATGCTATAGCGGTACCAGAAGCAGTAACGGAACTGAACGAACTCCCTAACCGTGAAGATGCTCCGTGACAGTTTCGAATTCTAGGTTAATAGATCCCGTGGCCTCGTGAAATCGCATTGCGAGTAAAGAAAGCCGGCCGGCTTGTCAAACCGGCAACGGCCGCGCCCGTACACTATATTTAGCTAAACACTAGGAAATACAGTCTGCGAAAGCGTATAAACACGTAACGGTCTGAGAACGGCGAACTCGACTCGCGAAATCGATGATCGATACAATGTATGGCTGCAATGTACTCGTTAGACCCGTAAACATCATTTATAGTTTACAGATTCAATATCACGTAGCCGCCGATACTTTCTTCACACAATTTTCGGGTCAGCAATTTATTGTATACTGTACTTCGATATAAACTCGTTAACCCATTGCACTACGATTTATTTTACGGTTTCAGTAATAAAACTTTCTTGCAGTTCGTAATTTCCTACAAAAGAAGAAAATGTTTTGTATACACATATATTCTCCAATAGCTGTACATTAAAAAAACCAACATAGACTTTCATTTCGATTTAAAGGAAATTAATAGTGTACGTATTTATTGTAGTCTATAAGGCAAGGAGTTAATGTTCTACCTTACATAAATTCACAAAAAAGTTGTCCGAAAATATCTCAATACTTCCACGTTGATCGACTGTTTTTCAAAACAATTTTGATCGATCAAATAAATCGTTGGGTTACGTATGCTACCAATGGCAACAGTCGCAGGATTTAGGGTCCTTCGAGTTGGGAGAAATGCTGGAATACGTGAGTCAGATTAGAATCGCGGAGCGCTGTGCAGCGTATGAAGTAATAGAGAACAGTGGTAATTCAAGAGTCTGTTTCGGTAACCTTTGAAAGAAACGGCCAACGCTGGAATTCAATAGAATATCGAATCCAGTCTATAAATATAGACAAGCACCAAGAGTCACGCGAGGAATTCTCGGTTGTGTTTCACTTCCTCCGAAAATACTATGTGTTCTCATCCTTTGAAGTGGTTCGATGGTAACCGCCTATTTATGGGACCAGGGTCGTTTACTGCATGAAAGTGTCACTCAAAATAATAGGGTACTCGGAAATTTTGACCGAACTGTATTTTGAAAAAAAAAATGTCCAAACAAGGAAGCCGGTGAGCATACCAAGTCCAACGCCAGTTCGTTTATGCACACAAAATTCGAATAACTTCCACTGAATCAACGTTAACGAATGAAATAGAGCCACCTACATATTCATGCAGTAATTTCATAAACTCCTGTTCGAGGTAATGCGAAATTTCTCGTGTAGATGTTGCAACTTCCGGTGTCGGATACCGGCAATTAGTCAGGAGACTAACTTGATATTTATATGTGTATTTATTTTGATATTCAGAGAAGAAAGATGATTATTATAAATGAATATGTGCTCACAGATAGCCATGCTGTCTTCTTTGAAGAACAATAAACGGAATCTTCGACAAGAAAGGGTTACGGATACACACTCTACAAAGGCTGAATTCGTACTGCGTTATGCCGCGTCGTTTTGACGCTCTACGACTATGAAGGCGGATCGGCCGCGCATGCGCACTGAATATATGCAACGCCGGCGATTTGCAAGCGATAATTAATCTGACTAAAGGAATGGTATGAGTCAGAAATTATTGATGCAAATTCGTCTTTACTTTGCAGAAACGCTAAAAACCAGTACTGCCTACAAGCATATATACATATTCATCAAAAATATCATAATAATGAAGCCAATCTGAAGCAATTATCTTTCTATATTATGATATTTATATATATAACCGCGGTTAAATAGTTCAACGTAAACACCGGCAAATAATTCTTTTTAAATCGTACCATTGACGTCTAAAGATTAGTATAAGTACCATATGTATCGACGATGTACACGGTATTAGGGAACATATTAACATTTCCCAATAATTAATATTTACATACGGACTATGGCATGCTGAATAATTAGTAAATATATATACGCGTTGCACTACTTAATCCCTAAATATAGC
Organism: Lasioglossum villosulum; assembly: GCA_963971365.1. Lineage (NCBI taxonomy): Eukaryota > Metazoa > Arthropoda > Insecta > Hymenoptera > Halictidae > Lasioglossum > Lasioglossum villosulum. The sequence goes on from OZ020499.1 coordinate 32,997,827, forward strand.
AGCAAACTAAGCAGTGTAGTTGTTAGACTACTCCAATTATCTTCGAAATGTTAATGATGTCATTGTTATAAACAGTCGCCGAATCAGAAGACCTACGTCCACGTGTTTGTCAGTTAATCGGAAATAAGTACTATGTAATTCACCGGCGAATTTAATGTCAGGAATTCAGAGTTTCTTTACCGCGTAATAACAATTCGAATGAGTCACTCCGAACACGCGTAGGCGCCACGGAATCTATAATAGATTATATTACTTTGTAAGATTATACACGAAATTCTTTGAAATATGGTGTCGTATATCTTGACAGCTAGTCACGGTTGATTGATAAAGACAATTAATATAATATGCACGATGAAATCATAGTAATGTTATTTACATTCATAATGAATTACGACGACTATTTTCAAAATTAAAATGTTTATGTTTATATGATATTATCGACTTATGATAATGTAGTTATTCACCGGAAAACAATTTTAAAATAATTTTTATTTTATTTGATCTGAAATCGATTCAAAGAACTTTGAAGTTCAGCAATTTCATGTTTTATTTGAACAGTATTGTTCCACGGTTGTTTTATTCGAAACAACTGTGATGTTTAAAACTGACTAGGTTATGTTACTGCAACCTAGTCAATGACACTTTTCAAAGATCAAACAAAACTCTATTAACTAATATTTAATAATATTTAATATCTATTACTATTCTTTTGTTTAACATATTTATTTAAAATGTATAAGGAACTGTCAATCTGTTTGGCGGTAATAAAAGTGGCGGGAAAGAACGTATCAGTAAGGCCAACCTTAGAAAACCATTTTGGAAGTGTCATTTATCGAACTATCAATATTTGAAGTATTTTTACTTGTAAAAATTGATTGTCTCGAAATTCCATTATTTTTGTGGAGCTGTAATTAGTATTTACGTATAATAAACACCTTAAAAAGGAATAGATTTGTTATACTATTTAAATAATGTGTGGACACAGAGGACTCTGTTATTACAGATAACTCCATGACATTGGACGAGCTCATCCATCTACGTTTCATAATATCCTAACAGTGAGGTCGAAATAGTTTCCTTTGATTTCGAAGTAACGTTACTTGTTGCGAACGTTCAAATTAATAGTGTTGAAAATGTATTCGCTCACCGAAGGATCGATAGATGTAAGTTTCGAAATATATTTTGTTCCTAACGAATTATTCACCTCTTCTGTATCTTCTAGAAAATTATGAGCGGCGTTGATGTTGATAAGCCGGTCTTACAAATCCTGGTAAGCATTTCACGTTTATGTGTAACTATTTAAATTGATGATATTATTAATGTTCATTTCGAATGTACAGGGAAACAAAAAATTAGCAAGCTCGAACAGTGGAGAACGCTACAGGCTGCTTGTATCCGATGGAAAGAGAATAAATTCATTCACAATGCTGGCCACACAGTTAAACTCAATGATAACAGATAATGTGTTAAGTGACTTCACTATTTGCCAGATAAACAGATACGCAATCAGCATGGTCAACAATGCTGGGAAACAAAAGTAAATTTATCATATTATTTGAATTGATATACATTATATTATTTCATTTGTATTTGTAGTTATATAGGGTGTTCTCTCTAACGTGACTCACTATTTATCATCCACTTGTAGCCATCTAACAAAAACATAGTCTACAAGAGTTGCAAGGTATAGAGTGCGCTATAGATAGCAGTAAAAAAATTTCATGAACAGTTTGTTTTCAAAGCGAAATAGTAACCATATTGAAGACGGCGTAAACATTATTCGATAGTGAAGAGGTTACTAAGTGGTTGCAAGTGGGTGAAAAATTGTGCATGGCATTAGAGGGAACACCGTGTATATAAAATACTATAAAATAAACTCCAGTATTTTACAATGAATGATTTGGTGTGCTCTCTAATTTAGACGCGTGATGGTGATATTAAATATAGAAGTAAAGGTTCCTGGTGATCAGGTTGGTCACAAGATTGGAAACCCATCTAATGCTGAACCTGAACCTGATTCTAAACCAGCGCAATCAGCATCAATTACAAAACCTTCGCCACAGAAAAAAAATGGTAGTATTCAATTAGTAACATGATTTATTTACTCCTTATGAGTAAACAATAATTGTAAGTCTTATTGTTGTTTCGATAGATTTCATGCAAAAACAAACCTCAAATCATGCTCCCACCAATGATATATCGACAACTCCAATTGTTGCTCTAAGTCCTTATCAAAATAGGCAAGTATAAATCACATCATCCCATAAGTCTTGTCATTTTTTGATAGAAACTTTAAATACAAAATTGTTTTACAGGTGGGTAATAAAGGCACGAATTGTCAGTAAATCCGACATCAGAACCTGGAGCAATTCTCGTGGTGAAGGAAAACTGTTTTCCATGGATATGGTCGATGAGAGCGGGGAGATTAGGTGTACAGCATTCAAAGATCAGTGCGATAAATTCTACGATATGCTTGAGGTATTATTTTAGGTTCAATGTGCTGTCTGCAACAGTGAAAACTTCAGGTTTAACAGAGAGAATACTGTATTGTTGTTGCACACTCTTCAAATCTTAATACGAAATATGTATTACAGATTGGGAAAGTGTACTACATTTCCAGAGCTACTTTAAAAACAGCGAACAAACAGTTTAACAATCTGAGAAACGATTACGAGATGACTCTAACTGGAGATTCAGAAATCATTCCGTGCCATGATGCTGGGAATGACATACCTACTCTTCAATTTGACTTTTTGCCAATAAAAGATGTTGAAAAGAAAGAGAAGAACGATATAATAGGTACTTGAATGATCGTTTGATTATAATTCAACAGTAGACTGCGGATATTATGCATTTACGACAACAACCAGTAGATGCAATATTACACAGAATTCATTAACGTTTATTACTTGTATTGCATAGTAATAAATTACAGATATTTTGGGAGTGGTTAAGTCCTGCGGTGATCTACAAATGCTGACATCGCGAACCACGGGCAGAGAAATGAAGAAAAGAGATGTTAATCTGGTTGATGAAAGTAACACAATGGTGAGATACCTTTAACGATGAAACTGCAGAATAGCTACCTACCCTCCGATTTCGGATATTGTATATTATAATATATCTGCAGGTCACTCTTACGCTGTGGGGCTCGCAAGCCGAGAATTTTGAAGGCTCCACGAATCCACTGTTGGCGATCAAAGGAGCACGAATCGGTGAATTCAATGGCGGAAAAAATCTATCTACTCTCAGTTCTTCCGTTCTCCAACTTGACCCAGACATTCCGGAGGCACATAAATTACGTGGTTGGTTCAACACAGTCGGTCGCAACGAGGAAGCGAAGTCACTATCTAAATTTGGTAGTGCTGGTGGCGCAAGTGGTCCATGGATCACGTTCAAGGAAGCTAAGGATCTGGAATTAGGCTTCAAAGGTCCTGAAGTATACACGGTGAAGGCGACCGTAAACATGATTCGTATCGAAAATGCTCTTTACAAATCGTGCCCTACGGATAGTTGTAAGAAGAAGGTAATTAGTTTCGTCAGCTTAATTTTATAACATGGAAAGATCTGGTTAATTAGCAAGTTGTATTCTACAGTTGATCGATCAAGCCAACGATATGTACAGATGCGAGAAGTGTGATAAAGAGTACCCCAATTACAGATACCGTTTGCTGGCTAGCGTGAGTATGATAGTACAATTTTATTACCTTTTAGCGACCAAGATATTTATAGGTATTTAATCGTTCCAGTTAAGCTTGGCTGATTGGACAGACAATCAATGGGCCACTGCGTTCAGTGAAGAAGGAGAAAAATTATTAGGCATCACAGCACAAGAGCTTGGAGAATTACAAGAAAATGATAATGATGCATATCTCGAAAAATTCGGTGATGCAACGTTCAAGAGTTTCATATTTAAAATGAGAGCCAAACTAGAAGTGTTCAGTGTAAGTTACTTACAGGAACATCAAATATGACAGTGTGTACTAGGTTCGGAATCTTAAAGTGATTCTTATTTGCAGGATGAACATAGGCTGAAAGCCACTTGCATTAATGTATCCCCGGTGGATTACAAAGCGTACAACGACCACTTAATAACTCTGATCAAGGAGTTAGCTGGCATCGGAAAGGCTTGAACATTAGTTATAGTTGTGTTACATGTATTTACAAACCAAGTATTTTCTTATATCGTTGATATCTTGTATATTTAATAAAGTCAAGCGTATCTTTTCTAAAATGGCGAAGACTTTTTTCAAGCAATTATAGAATGGACAATGTCAACATTCTACATTCATTTATTACCTACGCCACTACCGCAGTTTCACGTAGTTCACGAGCGAATAATCTATTCAGATAGAGAGCGACGAGAAACTGTATGAAACTCAAGTTTTTTAATTTTATTTTCATTTAGATACATCATCATTCCGACTACTTGGAAAGCATGATTTTTTGGATCAATATTTTCAACTGTTCTAGATCGACGTTTGGCTGGGACTCGCAGAGTTCCGCGACGAGCTGCAACCTGAAATCGATTTTACGTCAGAGGAGTCAATCATAAGAAGGATCAAGAGCGATCTTGAAATCAATTCATACATGTTCCAACGTCCACCGACACGCGAAGGAAGAGCGTTGCGCCTGATCGACTCATATACCTGGAAAGCGGAAAAATCTTGTTCAATTCAGAGCGCCGCGCGCTGGTTATACTTTCGAGTAAATTCTACCTGTAAACTCTGTTCGACAATGTCCTCGTCCAATCCGGCGACCCGGGCAGCAGAGTGAGCGAAACTGCGCGACACGCTGCCACTGGTCAGTCGATGCAGAAGCGCCAACGATTCGTTCTCGTCGACGACGTACTCGAAAGTCTGCGAAACAAAAGGATACAGCAAGCATACAGCCAAACGAACTGAGAATGTCAAGAGACTACAGGATGATTCACCAGACAATACCACCTCGATTATCTTCGCTATAAAAAACTATAAGAGTCGCATAGTGAGAATCAAAACGTTTTTTGGCTGTTGGACCGTGTTAAATACCTGCGGTTCGATCAACGGCGTTTGCGGGATCATATTGAGAACAGCGTGCGCGTGGGTTGCCGCGAAAACGTGCGGACACTGTTCGCCCCTAGCCGCGAAATCGCTGAGCACCGCAGCGAGCAGCGACCGACCGCTCGATTCGGTCGTTCCTCTCTCCAGCTCATCCGTGAGCACCACGGAATCGGCAGTGGACGCGCGGAGGGCCATGTTGATCTGAAATTGAAACGAACGATGATCGAATTGATTCAACAATCGCGAGAGCATTCTATGTCGAACCTGTCGAAGATTTTGCAAAAAGGAGCTTGCGTTCAAACCGATGCTCTCCGTATTCGATATTTGGGTCGAGATGCGATCGACTATTCCTATCGTGGCCGATTTCGCGGCCACGTATGAACCAATATGAGCCATGAATATCAGCAGCCCAATCTGTTTCAGGTAGACGCTCTTGCCGCAGGAGTTTGGTCCGGTCAAGACTTTGATCAGGCTTCCTCCGTTTCCGGATCGTACATCGTTCGGAACAAAAGTCGTCGAAAACTCAAGCAATGGATGCCGCGTTTCTTTCGCGTCGATCATTTTCGACTCGATTATGGTTGGCTTTGCGTAATTGTAGTCGCGCGCCACCCTGGCGAAGGCCATCAACCTACAACCCAAGCATCTCGCGAAATTTTGGTATGTTTCGAGTACGTGTGGATATAGGGAAAGACATAGGATATACAGTGGGTGTACAAAGCGTTCGAACACTTTGTACACCCACTGTAGGCTCCATATCCTATCACCAAGTAGATATAAGGATAGGGTTAAACCTATCATCATACACACGATTTAGACGAGTTTATGCCAGAATCTTCGTGCCACAAATAAATAAATAAGTCTATTTTTGTTATTTCACGTGCTGAATCACTTCATTTGCATGCAAATAGGCGAAATGAAAACGGCAATGGGATTACGTGACCCCATAAAAATGGGTCGCAAAAATACATTGGATGATAGGTCTATCCTTATTCTCCCTTGCTGTGGATTGTAGATGGAGAACGTAGGCCGTGATCTACATGTCAAGTTCCGCGCATTGTTCAATCGCTCGCAGGATGAATCCCGCGTTCTTCTTCGCGTATCGCGACAATTTCTGCACGATGCGATTCTGCCGAATAGCTATCTTCAGGATTATATCTCCCACAGTCTCGTCCAGTTCTGAAACGAAGCGGTAAACCGCGAAAGTTGGAGAACAACATTTCGGTCGGGATCTGTTTTGCGACGACACTACACCGACCTCTTGCCGAGAAGCTTTTGTAGTAGTGCACGTCTTTTATGCTAAATTTGAACTCCAAGTCTGGGATTTCCATGTCCTCCGGCGGAGTTGACTGCCATTGGCTTATCGCCAGGACGTAACCGATGTTTGGCAAATAGACCATGTTGCAGCCGGTCACCGATGCAGGAAGATGTTCCCGCAGGTCCTTCTCTGCCATTTGCGTGAGCAGCTCGGGCAGGGTGCGTCGCGTGTGGTTCACTGGCGAACGATCGGATTATTTGGAATTGGTTCGGGATCGGTTCCGCTGGAGTTAAGAAAGTGGGATCTTGCTTACGTTTGTCCAGCAACGGGTCCACGTTGGGCTTGACCACGAGCTTTCTCTCCCACCTGCTTTGCTGGAAGTCCACTATGTATTCAATAAAATATTTCACGTATCGCATTTCATTGGTCGCGCTGTTCGCGATGCGTCTGAAAATCTCGATTCCGCCGGTGTGCTTTTCGCAGAAGTCAGCGATGCGGATCACGTGCGACACGGTCTGGAGAGAAAACGAGTCAGCAAACGGTTATTCGATGACGAGAACGGATCCGGGAGGCGGAAAGCGGAAATCTGGCGGTGCCGACCTTGTGGAGTTTGTGCCAATTGGAGGGTTTCGCTCGCGGTCCCGAGGAACAGGCGAGCACGGCTGTGGTCAGACGGTCGACGTGATTCAAGCAGGACGATAAACTCTCGACGATGCTCTGGTTGCTCGGATTCAGCAAAAATTCGATTGCGTTCAATCTTTCCTCGAGCAGCTTGGCATCGCGAGTTGGATGCTGCATCGTTTTCCAGAGAAACAGTGCGCCGGGCTTCGAGCGACAGTAACGCTTGAATAGAGAGAATACACTGGTGCCGCCGCTTCTAGTACTCTGGCCAAATTTGAATAGGCTAGGATGATCCCTATCTTGCACGATGTTCAGCGCTCTATACGTGTCGTCGTCCACCATTACTAGACCTTTCCTGGATGGGCGCAACGAGCATAAAAATGTGTAGGTATAGGAACATGTAAGCCTTCAAAGGTATACTCTACAGCTTTCCGGCTGCAAAAGATTTGGCCGCTTACAACGTCATATAGTCGAGGGAAAGGAAAGAAGGCTTGCCGGATAGATCGAGAGCGATCTCATTCCAATGTTTATCAATGAAGAGCAGTAGCACCCCGAGTGCGTGAATCATGGCGGCGGACTTGAAGTTCAGTATACTGTTCAGGAAGGTGATCCTGTCGACGTGGCTCGCGTTCCTCGGCTCCGATGCCAATTGCAGGCACCTGATTCTGTGCGAGCAACGTTCAAAGCTGTGCTCCTTCTTACAGACGATTTTCAAGATCGCGTTGCACGGAACATCCTCCTCCGTGACGGATGAACACGATCCCTCGGCGTCTCTCCGGGTTGATTCTGTCACGATCGCTTTCTTCAAGGCGTTGGTGAACGCGACCGGCGAGCCGGAGATCGTCACCAAGTAACGCGGTTTCTGCTGCCTGTACAACGCCTTCATTACATCGAAATTCTCCGGATCGTCGATGGTGTCGTCCATCACGCTCAACCTAGACGTCACATAGTCGTAGCACGCGGCACCCAGCCATCGATTATTCCTCCAGAGTACCGTCAAAATTACCTGCGAGACGGACAAACGATCCGATTGAGTGTTCACGTACCCTACGTGACCGAAATAATGATAGGTGTATATAATTTGTATATAACAGTGTATATTATGTAACATTTCTATCTCTTATTATAATAATAATTTATTTTATTTCGGCCTCGCGGCCAAGAAATTGGACTTGGTTTTACTCCTACTCTGATTCGTACCTTATCCCTGATGGTTTCCCTCAATACTTTGCTTGTACTCTTTCCAATTCCTCCCTTTCCTTCCAACCAAATATTTTTGCCCATACCTCTACATCTTTTTATTAGTAACTGATAGAAATGTTATAAGACACACACTATTATATCATAAAAATTATATAAACCTATTATTGTTTCGACCACTATATGTACCCTACTAGCTATATACCCACCTCGTTCGAATCTTCGGACACCTCCCTCGGGAAACGGAAGTCAGAACTGGTCGGATTCGAGGTTCCGGCTGTCTCGACCCTTGCTCCCGCGATTTTATTCGCGTTCGAAATCGCAGACTCTTCCTCCTCGTCGCTGCTCTCCGACAGCAAACCTTCGAATTCGGAGCGTCTACGAGCGAACGTTGCATTAATGATAACACGCGAAAGATGAGAGATTAACCCTTTGCAGTCAGAGCTATTTCGACTCGAAAATAGAACATTTCTTCCGACATAGAATAATTTCCTTCTGTACGATTTTCTTTCATTTTGTGAATATGAAATTCATATAATACCTCATACAATTTTTAAATATTTAGTAATTGATTAGATACCAACGTATTTAACCCTTAATTGGTCGCGTAGGGTGACGTAAACCCCACAGCAGATTTCCAGGCTGTTAATTATCATTAAAGAGAATTTTAAAAGTTGAGTTGATAGATTGATTAATATGTAAGTTCAAATGTTCTCTTTTAAGAAAAATCTGATTTTGCATGTATTTCATGTTATAATTTAATTTACTAATTGGGGGTGTTAAACACCCCACGCGACCACTTATGTAACTTTTTAGGCACGCCCAATTAAGAGTTAATAATGTGAAAAATATTGTTAATAATGATACAGCAATATTTACTGGAGACTCTGAGTCACCAGTCGAGTGAGAAATGGTCGAGTCAGCGACTTTCTTGGAGAACGAGAGAGAATATCGAAGAAAGTGTTCCCCGTACAGTAGGGCGCTGGAAATCACTGATCGGCGACTTCCTCCGCATCCGTTATCGAACGAACTCGATGCTCCGCTTCCTAAACGTTCCTTCGTGGCATCGTACATCTTGCGTTCAATGATTCGTAATTCAAACTGATTCAAACCGACTCGAATCCGTTGGCTGCTATGGACTTACCGTGAACGAATCCGTCGATCCACGCATGCGCCTGCGCACGGAATAGGGTTGCTTTTGCGCGGCACCAAAGAGAAAATTCAAACACAACGAAGTCCTCTGTGTTTTATTGGAGAAAACGATATACCAAAATGTCCTTTCACTTATTCTGTAGTTGAACGAACCCGATGCTCCGCTTCCTAGACGTTTTTTCGTGGCGTCGTAAATTTTGCCTTCAACGATTCGCAATTCAAACCGACTCAAATCCGTTGCCTGCTATGGACTTACCGTGAACGAATCCGTCGATCCACGCATGCGCTTGCGCACGGGATAGGGTTGCTTTTGCGCGGCATCAAAGAGAAAATTCAAACGCAACGAAGTCCTCTGTGTTTTATTGGAGAAAACGAAACAATAAAACATCGTCTTACGGTTACTTTTGCCGAAAGAACCCGATGATCTGCTTTCTAGACGTTTTTTCGTGGCGTCGTACATTTTTTTTCAACGATTTGCAATTAAAACAACTGGAATCCGTTGGCTGCTATGGTCTTACCGTGAACGAATCCGCCGATCCACGTATGCGCCTGCGCACGGGATAGGGTTGCTTTTGCGCGGCATCAAACAGAAAATTCAAACGCAACAAAGTACTCTGTGTTTTATTGGAGAAAACGATACAACTGAACGTCGTTTTACCGTGTTATCGTACAACGAAGAAATCTTGTATGCCAGAATCAGGAAGCTCGCGCGTTATCGCTCTAACGTCGATTCCTCGAGTCCAGCGAGCAAGGCCACCACGACAGGTCTTCCGACGTTCGCGGTCTAGGAACGATCGACGAACGGCCGGACCTCGAACTGCGGACTCCGAATTCCGAAATCCAATCAACTCGGAACGGACGGCGGCGGACGGGGATCGAAAGAAATGGGTCGGTAACTTCTCGTCCTCGTAAAGGGTCGCAGTCCGCTTAGCGCAAAGTCGTGCGCAGGGTTCCTCGGTCGTTTCGCCGGCTCCGGCTCCACCGGAGTCTCCTCTTCCGATGTAGCCGCATCTTCGCTTCGTTCCCGACTAGCCGACCTGCTCAACGTTCGTTCGCTGTTTTCGCCGAGATTCGAAACGCTCGCGCTCGAAGAGCGACCGAAGCGAAACGCCGCTCTGCCGTGTCGATCGGAATTGCGAACGCGAAAAGCGGTTCGCTCTTATCTATACCGAAGCGTCGTCGGATGACTAGAGGGGTTAACGTTAACTGTGCTTATCTGTTGCTCGTCGGGCGTTTGGCCCGGGTCGAAATTCCCCGTTCCCTCAAAGAGAGCTTGCGCTTTGCGGATCGAGGAAAAACGACGGTATGTATACGCGCGCGGTAGGTGCGTTTCGCGATCGGTCCTGATCGAGATCAAGGATTTGGAGGATCTCGGAGGCCGGGTGTTAACGAGGGTATCGTTGAACGTACCTAGATCGATGGGATTTCGTCTTAGCGGCGGTTTCTCTGGATTGCGGTCTCGTGTTCGGCTGTGAGAGTTCGCTGTCGCTGCTCGCGAAAGACGATTTGGCTATCAGCGCGCCGTGCGCGAAATCCTTCCTACGGAACGAAACGATCGCGAGATTAGCGTGTCTCGATGGGCTAGATTAACCCCGTGCGATCGTCTCATCGTCGTGTCGAGGCGAGTTCGAGGAGGAGCGCTCACCTGTAATTGTCGGATCTGGGAGTGGAGTCGGACGTTGTCGCTAGCTTGCCGGATTGGATGTTGAGGTCCACGAAAGCGGGAGAACTTTTCGGGATATCGCAAACGACCTTCGGATGGACGGTGGTCTGTTTGGTCTCAAGATGCGACGACGCGTCCGGTGCCCAGTCGTAATAGTTCGGCCGGTAGCCCGTGGTCGGTTCGCCGCGACGTTGCTTCGAGTCGGAACCCGAGCCGGAACCGGAGTCTCTCTTGCGACGAAACTCGTTGTTCCCGTCGAAATTCTTTCCCGGCGACGTCTTTAGGTTTCCAGCCGGCTGCCAGGTCGGCGAAGAGGCGGTGGAAGAGGGCGCGCCGTCCGGTTCCGCCCGGGGTGCCCGCGAACTGCTCCACTCGGTGCTCACCGGGTTGCTATAATCGCGAAACTCGTTAGAAAGCTCGTTGTCAACGGGCCAACGAGGGTCGACGCGCGTCGACAGGGATCTCGAGTTACTTTCCGGGTCTTACTTGAAATTCTCCTCCATTTCCTTGAACAAACGCAACTGCTGCCTGATGCTCGCCTTCTCTTTCGCGCGTTTCCGCTGAAACTCCTCTTCCACTTTCTGCATGGCTTCCAGCTCGCCCTTCCTCTGACGTTCCTTCGCCTCGGCCTCCCTCGACAGTTTCTCGGCCAACCTGCGCCTCTCGATCTGCCTGACCGTCGACTGGAAAGTGAAGCGTCTGCTCTTCGAGCCGATCTTTCCTTGGTGTTTCGTCTCTTTCGAGGTAGACGACGATTCCCGACCGTTGGCGAGCCGAGGAGCGTCTCGCGAGCGAACGAGCGGCTCCCGCCTCTGCTTGGACTCGCCATTCACGTGATTCTCCGCGGCCCCGGTCGTCCTCGGACGTCGCTTCGACGAGGTGCAACGGTAATTCGCGTCCACGGCTTGTTCGACCTCTCTCGCGGAACTTTTCTCGCGATCTTTTTTCGCGTCTCCCGTTTCCGGTAAATACATGACGCGACCGCTCGGCGCCAGGTACGAGAAAGACGGAGATATTAACCTTACGGGAAAGTCGTCCGCGAACCTTTCGATCTCTTTTTCAGCGTCCGCATTCCTCTCCGGATTTCCCTCCACCTCCTCCACGTCTTCGTCGTTATCATCATCGTCCTCGTCGTTACCGTCTTCGTCTTCGCTGTCTATGTCACGACCCTCGACACCGTTGTCGCATCGATTCTTCGCGTCGACAAGCTTGTCCTCTCGTTCGCGAGTCCCGATCGATTTCCAGCAGGACGAGGAGGACGAGAATCTCGCGACGTCGATCGCGATCGACTGCCCGTGCTGCAGCGAGGTCGGCGCGCTCGTCGACAAGAACCAGTTGTCGTCGAGAACGTCGTGCGAGTGTTTCCTTCGGAGTTCATGGGCACCGATGCCGAACGCTCCCGACATCGATCTCTTCAGCTTCTTCAGCGAATTGAAAGTCGAAAGTTGTTCCCGCGTTCTCGACTCGGGCAATGCGAGGTGCGCTGCCTTGTGATCTTCGCGAGGCAGGGACAGCGAGAAGACGCGCGTCCGAGGGTGATAGTTGAAAGGAGCGGCTAAGGGCAAGGACAAAGGCAGGGGCAACGGCGAAGGAGAATCGACGCCCGCGTCGCTGCTCGACTCATCGTCGCCCAGATCCTGTTGCGGCGTCCAAGCTGGTCTCGTCGCGGACGTTTTCGGTCTGTTGATCGTGCTCACGTCGAACGAGTCGTCGTTTCCGGCTCCGGCGTCTCCGGATATTCCGGAATCGCCGGACTTGTCGTGCGAACTGCGAGGACCGAGCGCGTGCATAGGTGGCGGCGGCGGCGGCGGAGGGGGTGGTGGCGGTGGCCTCGAAAGTCGTTCGATCCTTTCCTCGAACATAGTCTGGAACGCGAACGCACCACGATTTTTCACAACGACTTTGAACCGTACCTAGCGATCGGTTACAAGTAGAGATCCCCATTTCACGTGTATATAAAAATATAAATACACGCGGTACGTGAACCGTGTAGTAAGAATTTAAGCATCCGTGAATACATCGAGTTTGGCACGTTTGAGTCCGACAAATGATGTTATTGTGTTTTGATCGAATAATTTACAGCGAGAAACAATAACGGATGATTTGCCGAACTCGAATGTGCCGAACGGATTCGTATGCACGGATCCTTAAACACGTACTGCACGGTTCACGTACCACGGGTACCAATACATTTTAGTACACGTTCAAACCCGCGATCTCTAGTTGCAAGCGGGTTCTACCAACCGGTATCTCCTCGCTGGCGGTACTCAAGCTTGGTCCTGGCGTTTCCAGCGCGGAAAGCAACCTCCAAGCGGCTGACGGGGAGAACCGTGGAATCTCCAGCTGCTTCTTCGGCAAAGTCGGCCGCAACTTCAGCGAAATGTCCTCGGCGACGTTTCGCCCCTGAAACAATCGAACAAACGAACATTGTATGACATGAACAAGGACATGCGAGAAGCAGAACTCGTAACGGACCAATCCGCTTACAGAAGCATCGTCCGTATCGTCGGCCGTGTCCATGGAAGATCTGCCATCCTCCGCGTCTTGAAACTCGTTCCGCCTTTCCCGCTTCTCCCGCATGCCCAACTTCTCGTGGTCCAACCTATGCCGGGATTCGTTTGGCGGTACCGACAGCTCGTTCATACCAAAGTAGAAGGTTTTCGGGGCGACGTGTGGGTATCTATCGATGGAGAAACGATTGGTTATCGGAGGATGCTGAGTCAAACCGTAAGCGGAACAAGGACACTTACTGATCATGTTCTGGAGCTTGACGTTCTTCCGAAGCCATCGGATCCTGCTTGTCGTCTAGCAGGCATCGTCGAGCGCGACCGCCGTTGGTCGAATTGACTGAATTAGCCGAATGAGCCGAACGGGCCGACTCCATCGCGCCATTCCACCGACCGGGATCCGAGTTTTCCTTGTCTCCGAGCTCTTGTCGTCGTCTGGTTTGCTCGATCCTTCTCGGAATCCATTCTCGACCGTCGGCCGCGTCTTTCGGTAACCGCGACGGCAACGAACGATCGGACACGTTCCAATCGACCGCGGCGGTTCTATCGTTGCGAGCGGGATCGGGATTCGTCGCGCGCTTTCCCGATCGTTCGTCGCTCGATCGGCGACGGTCGTTGGATCGATCGGACGATCCTTGGACGGTGTCGACGTTCCTTGGCTCGGCGAGGTTCGAACGACCAGACGGCTTACCGTGGTCCTCTACGGTCCGCCCGAGGTGTTTGTCGAGGTTGGTCGGTCGACCCCGAGATTTCGCGTGCTGAACCCGTTCGTTCTCGATCTGGATCTCGATCGGAGGTCGATCGGGACTTTGCGCGTCCGTCCGTTCGCCGGTTGCATCTCTCGAGCGAGAACGATCGAGAACGCAAGGGTCGGCAGCCTCGCAGCGGCGATCCAACGATCGCGTCTCGGCACCGATCGATGCCGGTTGATCGACGGTAATGGCGGGGCTGGTCGTGCACGCGAGTTTATCGCGCACTCTCCTGGCTACTTGGATCAGCTCGGCTTGAAACTCAGGACTGCTGACGCTTCTTCGGAGCGTGTTTTTTCCGTCGCATCGGTCTGTTCGGGATTCTTCGATTTCGGCCACGGCTTCCGCCTCGACTACGGCTTCGGCTTCAGGAAGACGAGCGTGCGATTGACTCGGTTCGAGTTCGCGATCGCGATATCGCCGATTCTGCGCGTCGATGCCAGTCAGGTGCCAACCGACTCGCGCCTTCTTGGTTTCGGCCCGAGTTTTGAAGAGGCGAGACCTCCTCGGAGGTGGTTGGACGTCCCGCTCGTGGCGGTATCGAGCGTCGACGTCTCGTTGACCGACCGAGATCGAAGTCGAAGTCGAGGTCGAGGTCGAGATCGGGTCGTTGGCGAGCTCCAGCAAAGCGGTCGGCGGCGCCGGAGCTTTGTACTTTTTCCTGGCTTTGTATCGACTCTCGACGCGATCCTTACAATCTCTGTCGATCCGACGACGATTGCACATCGATCGATCCTGTTCCCCGCAGAACGGATTCCCGAAGCCCGATCGGTCTTGTATGTCGGGCGTGTAGCGGAGATCGGGTTCGCTCCCGAATCTTTTCAACTCGGACGGCGTCGCGTCCATTCGTCGTCGATTCGCATCGACTTGATAGCGGCAGCAAGCACGTTCGATCCTCGTTGACCGCGGCTCCGGGATACGCGAGGCTGAAGTGCTCCTGCAACGGAACGGTCCGTCGCGATCGCGCTGAAACCAACCGCCCGACTCGTAAGCGTGCCAGCTTTTTCGCGATTGTGCGCTGAAGGGTACTTGAAATGGTACGTGGAATGGTGCATGGAACGATGAGTGAAACGTCGGTGCGTTTACCTTGGCGAGATCGCGCGACGACGCGAACGTCGGTGCTCTGCGGCCGCTTATGGTCCCGCCGTTGTGGATGATGTTGCCATTGTCGGTCGGTCGTAATCTCTGATTCGGTGGCTCCGGAAGCACCTTCCGCGCCGCCGCCGCCGAGGCCGTTGTCTGGGAACGATGCCTGGCCAGCTCCCGCGGGAACGATTGGGACCAGCCTCGATTCGTCTCCGGGATCGGCAGCCCGCTCGATCGGCTGGACGCCG
Organism: Lasioglossum villosulum; assembly: GCA_963971365.1. NCBI lineage: Eukaryota > Metazoa > Arthropoda > Insecta > Hymenoptera > Halictidae > Lasioglossum > Lasioglossum villosulum. The sequence goes on from OZ020499.1 coordinate 33,013,350, forward strand.
TCTGTTCGTTTCGCGAGCTGCTACCATTGTTGCCCATCTTGTAGTTTGTCGCGACGCGTCTCGGTAGGACGACTTAGTTAGGAGATCCGCGACTCCTCCTCCATTCTGCACCTGTTAGCAATTCCTCGATTATTTTTCCGCGGCAACGAAAAGACAAGGAACGGAAACCGGAGCGTCCGTGATTTTCAGTCTGTCGAAGCGAAGCGAAACGACGGGTAATCGCGATACCGGCGATAACGGGTTTTACCTAACGGGTTCGAATTGGTTCGAGAAGCACGATCAATCGACGAACCGTCCAATCGTCGGAACGAACCAGTGGCTATGGCATCGACTCGGATCGGATTTAGAAACGTAGCGCGCTCGTTGGAACGCGAACGGGAACAGGAACGGGAACGCGTAGGATGCGGCACCAGTATCTACAGGCACCGCGTTGCCAGTTCAGCGTCGACGTCGCTTCTGCGTTCGAAACGGAAAAATTCGACGTTGCGTAAAGTCCGAGAGAAAGTTACGCGAGCGCGCATCCACCATCGGGACCGATCCGCGTTTAGTTGGTTCCCTATCGTCGACGTCACCACCGTTTCGTCCGCGCCGCGTCGAGCGCCGCGACCGCGATCGAATCGAATCGGATCGAATGAATCGGATCGGATAAGATCGGACGGGATCGGATCGGTTCGGATCGAGGTCGCGGTCTTCGCGCGAAAAAGAAAGTCTTCCTGGGGCGCGGACGAGCACGAGATCCGGTAAATCCGGTGAGAGCGGACGAGCCGCGACTCCCGTCAGCTCGTTTTTGCCTCCTTGTCGTCGTTCTCTCGTCGCTTTCTTCGACGCAGCAGCCGGTCGCGCCTCTCGATGACCGAAATTCGTTTCACGAGAATCCATAAAAAAATATCAGAAATTCGGTAAACGAACGCAGAACCGGTCTTCCGCGAGAATAGAAATCGAACCGTTCGACGAGAATCGGAAACGATCCGCGGACGTCGGCCGCAATTCCGGCGGGGACGCGGACGTGGACGCGGACGGCACGCCTTCACGCGCTCCTAACTGGCACTAGGTCTACAGATCGCGGACAAGCACGTACGAGTCCAATGCAAATACCGGACAACCGCGCCGCGCGTCCACGCGTGCACTCGAGGAGACATGCCGATCTCTACGACCTACATTCCCTTGGAAGGTTTCTAAAGATCGGTGTTGCGTAAAGAGACGATCCGGTGCGTCGACGTGAGACGAGACGAAATAAGATAAAACGAGAGAAGATACATCGAAGTGTTCCACAGCTAACGGAGGTTTAGGGAGATCGGTCTCTACGGTTCGAATCGCGCGCCACAAAACGATCGAACCTGTCGTTCATTTGCTCTTACGATTAGACTCGGATCGTTGGCTCGCACCGTGGAACGCTTCGATAGTTTCGCAATCTCGAAACTATCCCATGCGCGAATCTTCGCCGCGATTTCTCTCCACCAGCCACGGATGCTGCGTTCCACGTTGTCGCAGCTGGCTCGAACCTTGGGAGGTCGCGTCGTTCAAACCAATTTTCGACGAGATGGAAAGGGACGAGTTAACGAAACGAGACTAGAGATCCAGATCGCTAAACGTGTTCCCGCGATCAGGAATAACTCGCGGACACGAGCAGATGGACAAAGAGAAGGAGCAAAACGTCCGACCGGTTATCGTTTAACCGGCCGTAATAGTTGCCTCTTGTCTCTTGCTCGCACCGGAATTCCGATTTTTTCTTCTACTCCGTTCTCGCGACCGACCGTCTAGTTCGAATTTGTCTCCGCGAGCTTGAGCCTACATACTCGTAGGAATTCGCTTAGACTGGACGCATCGACTGCGACTAATTGTGAGACTAAAACGGAGATATCCGTTGCTACCCCTACGGTAAAACGGGTCGCACGAATTTCCCCGTAGCTCGACGCAAATGCCTCGCGTTCCACCGACTCGACCTCGACAAAAAGCTCTTTCCCCGTCAAACACGAGGCTGTAGAGACTGAGCGCGCCTATTCGACGAGGCGCGTTTCTTCAAGTTGGAAATCGGTCAATTTGAATCGGATCCCGCGTAATATAATATAGTCGTATTTTGCGGAATATAAACGGATTGATCGATCGTCATTAATTTCACCGTTTCGATAAAAAACGAAAAATAATGAAGAAAACGGAACAACCGCGCGAGACGCGTACCGAGCAGGACGATGACGAGAACCAGAGGAGAATGGGGAGGAGAAACAGGAGGAGGAGAAGGAAGAAGAAGAGTGGGGCAGAGAACGGCAGGTTGTCAAGAACCAGCACGGATGGGTTTTATTCGCGAAGCATGTGGGTCAGGCGCAATCGCGCAAGTGCACCGTGACGCACCCATTTCTCTCGCACCTGTGCGCATGCGCTTCGCCCAACACGATCCTAGAAGTTGATCGACGATCGAGCGAAATAAGCGGTGTCGAACGATCTAGACACCGAAATGAAATTCTTTCGGACAGGTCGTTAGCAGAACGCCCGCCTTGGGCTTTCGTTTCCTGTCATTTCCCGACGTTGATAGAAATCGGCGAATGTAATTTCACAGGAATTTCGGTATGCGGAAGGAAAGCTGCGAGTCGAGTCGCGTCGACTCGAGGCGTAGCGAGGGCAATGATTGAACGAAAGGAGGAGAGAACGGTAGGGATCGAGCGGCGGTAGCGGCAGAACGAACGTCCTCCGCATTCGCGTCTGGATCCCTGCCAATCCTCCTCTATCGCGGGGAAACGGCTGATTACGGGACGTGGAAAAGGACGCGCAACCAAAGACGCAGATATCGATAGAGATTTTTCACCACCTGTCTTCACAGTACTCATGATTCCCGAACAAACGCTAGTTAGGTATTTCGTGGACAGGGATTCGGGATTGAGATAAGAGGAATGCAAAGAGCGCGAGCAACGCGAACCGATAGGGCACCCTCGACGGCGACGGCGACGGTAACGGAGTCGGAGAAACCGCGCGAACCAACGAAAGGTGAAAGTTGCCGGGGCATACGATCGCGGATCCGGCTGCGACGGAAAAGGTGGCTGAAATTCGAGCGTGGAAACAACTACGTGGAAGGTGTTATCCCAAAAACATTCGACACGCGGTTCGTCTGCACTTTCTCCTGTAGCGGATCCCCGATACGCGCGAGTTCGGAGCGGATCGCACGGGGTGATGACGACGACGCGCGACGGTCTCGTGAAACGAAAGGAATCGGTGACGACGCAGCGAAGCGACGGGATGGGACGAAACGGTTCGCTGACCGTGAGGACGCAAACGCATTCTCGGTGAAACCGAGGAAAAGACGGCGAATTTGCAACGCGTAAGGTACCTGCGCGTTAATTGGAGACGCAGCGGGCGAAAGCCCGTTTCGCGCGCGAAACTATACGAATTCCGTGAAGCGAAGACCGCGCAGTTCTTTGGATTCGAACGTTGAATCGATAAGACGGCAGAACTCTATCGGACAGAAAAGACAGAAACAGTCGTTACAACAGGGAGGACCGGTATTGCAATTTTCTCGTAGCTACGCGTGGAAGCCGCGCTTCCATCGTCATCGTGAAGAAACTTGCTCAAACTCGAAAACGTTATTGGGAAGGCATGGGAATTGCGTGATCGCGATGCTGCGCAATGCTACGCTACAGGGAACAGCACAGCACAGCACGCGTTCGAATAACAGCGTAAGGTTCTGCGAGAAAAAGTTGCCAGGCTTCTGGTATGCTCGTTACTAGTTCGCGGAGCTGGCGTAACAAAGATCGTAATCGCGCGTTTTCGCGATTCTCGTGACCAGCAAACCGTTCGAGTCCGTGTTCGAATCGTGTAGGCGCGGCTATCGGCTCGACGCTGGACCTCGCTTTGCCGAGATCGAGTGTAAACAAAGCTCGCGCACGCGGTTTTGCTAGCAGCTGGAACGTCGAGCGCGCGGAACATAACGGGTCAACGTCACGCCGCGTGAACCTCTTTCCGATTTCGCTTGCGAGCCATTCCGTTCTTCCTTCCTTCCTTCCTTTCTTTCGTTTCTTGTGTTCTTCCTTCATCGAAAACTAACGCGAAGTTGAAACGAAAATTCGGTTGAATGGAGAACAGTTTTCCGGAAGACCCGTACGGACGGCGTGAGAAAACGAAAGAAACTAAGGATCGTAACGTGTCCGCCGCTTTCGTTTCGCCGCGCTCAACGAAATTCCACGCATTGTCTTCGAACGAGAACGCGTTTTCTTCCGCGAGCATTGTTTCGCGCCGCGAAATCTAGCATGTTTCGCTTCCGTTTCCGGCTCGCGAATGCGTTGTAATCGGCGAATCGCGACCAATTTTGGATCCGCGATCTCACCTTGCTCGCGAGATTCGAAGAAAGGGCCGCTATCTAGATCGGCGAGCGAAATTACGCTTGAAAAACGAAACATCGTACACACCGATCGTCGACTCTCCTAGTTCGTGGTTCCACTTTTCTTCTGATCGGGAGATCGGCTCGTGGTTCAACGCGAGCCATCGGTCGATGTCATTTCGAGGCGAGTCGGATCTTCCTCTCGAGCATCGGAGCACCGAACGATCTCAAGGGGTGATCCATCGATCGTGCGGTCACTCGTAAACGGCGAATTATCCACTCCGCATCGATGTTTCTTTTCCCAAACACTTCAACACCCGCGGGTTCGCGGTCGCGCTCGTGTCCACCGCCTAAAAACCGAATTCTTCGATTACAGAATGTCGCGACACTTCGACGTTACTTTTCCAGTACTATGGTTTACGGTACGACTGTGATACTATCGGGCCTACTTTCGAATACACGACGGCGAACGGCGAACGGCGAACAGCTTGCCTCTTTCCGTCTTTTTATCGTCGAAACACACCAGTTCGCAATAGTTGTGCAAACATTAGAAATTCGCGCGATGACTGAGAACCAGAAGGGAGAAAGAGGAGACGGGACAGGACAGGGGGAAGGAGAAAGAAAAAAGAATGAAAATCAAAGATGCAAAACGGTACAACGTATCGAATGCTCGACGTCTCGGAGAGGAGTGCGAATCGCTTGCTCCCTATCCTCGAGCTCGAGCCCGAGCGCGACGCGAAATCAGGACTGTACGGCGACCCTCGAATCCCCACCCGTAAATCCTCGATCCACGGCTCAAAAACCATTCTCCTACCTTCGCTCTAACTTTACTTACCTACTCCTACCTATCTTGTCCTATTCCCCACTACCGCGGAACGCATCCCATCGCTATCCCACCGCCCCTCTCTATCACCCCGCTCAGAGAGGAACTCCTTCCTCTCCGCATTCCTTTCGATGCTGATGCCGATGCCAATGTCAGAGCTCCTGTTCGAGAATCGTTTCTTGTTCGAACGGGATACAACCGACTCGCTTCCAACGTCATTTTCTAGTCATCTTAAAATTATCTTTTATCTCCCGAGCCAACAAAACAATTAAGGCTCCCTTTAAACTGACCTAGAAACTAAACAGCTTAAATACCCGGTACTTATATGTTTGTAAATATACATATAATAACTGCAAAAGTTTACACGATATTTATTTTTCAAACAAGTAGCGTCGGGGACACGATACACGCTTTGATCAAAGGTGTCTCGCGAGGGCTTAGAAATCTATGGCTTTGCTCTATGTACAAATCTGTTCTAATGGATCTAAATTATTTATGAGGTGGCCACGTCCACTGATGACGAGGAGCTTCCTCCACCAAACTTTCCCATGCTTTCCAATTTGACATCTGCTCCACCAAAGTTAACTCCTTTTGCGCTTGCAATATAAGCTCTTCGACCTGACCACAACCTATCTTCTCCTCTATGGTAGCCGGATTCTCATTCTGTAAATTGAAAAGCATCCTAATAAGCTATCAAGTTTGCAGGGAAATGCAATGCCGAACATCAATAAACGGTTTGTAACATTACCTGTTCTACGATACTATTTCTTTCTCTGATCAGTGCTTCTGTGTGTCTTTTGTAAGCTGATTCTGCAGGTAGTCCAGCTAAAGCTTTCATAATTCTTGTGTATATTAACTTTAGTTCGTGACGGGGATTTTCGGATACAGCAAGACCCGTCAGCCCTGTCGTCTAAAATGGAAACGTACTGTCAACATGCGAACCGTTCACGGAACCAAACAACGTATTGTCATCGAAGCGGTTATGTTTCGAACGATCCTTGATCTTCGTTCAATCGAGAATTTCGAAAGCAGCTTGCTTTCATTGATCTTGACGAATGCGTTACCTTCTTTAATATCTTTGCCATGATCGTTGTCGTAATTTGATCGAACTCCGATTACGCGATCAACCTCTAACCAAATTCTACGCTTAACCTAACCTGGCGATGAATATTTCGATTGGTGATGCTGTTTCGATTATGTGTCCGTGAAATATAAACACGCACGTAGACGAGCGTAAATACTGGTAACAGAGAGTACATGAGAGTGCTCACGCCCGGGATTTGCCCGTGCCACTTTTGGCTGCCAATCGAGTTTAGTCCGGATCAGCTCCTACATCGACTTTTCTAGCTCGGACAAGAACCTACATCGACTTTTTGTTTCTGGCAAGAGCCCACAGCGAGTCGCTGTCAGCTACTCTCACACCGGACGAGATTCTACATCAACTTTGGCCATGATCAGAACGTTCAGTGTATATTGTTTGCTTCCATTTGCTTCGAAGCACCCGTATTATGTTCCCTTACGATCAAACAATTTTAACCTAAATGTTTTTTTCCAATTTTCGTCTCTCTCTCTCTCTCTCTCTCTTTCATGAAATGAAGGAAATATTCTGTATTAAATTATTTATGCAGTTATCTGCAAAAAATAATTATTCAATTAGGGTCAAATAAAAGGAACAATTACAGAAGTAGACACGTTATACGGAATAAATAATTTTATTTAAACAAGAAAGATCAGGCAACATTTTAGATCGACTTCCAACAAATTAGAAAATGTATAAGGTACTATTTAGTAATTATTGATAGGAATCCAATAACAATTAACTAGGCGAATGCCGATGAAGTATAAACCTTTTGGCAGGCAGCTATGACAGCGATGACTGCAAATAGGAAAATGCATTTTATTATTCACTTTGAAGGTTTTTTTACTTTATTTAAATATAATCTATTTAAATCTACTAAAAAAACACGGATTATTTATGTTTTTTTAAACAATTTTATATGCCCAAAAAATTCGGTTTATCAATTGTTTATGGACATTTATACTTTGTTTCAAAAATTGTATTTGTTTAAATAATTTAATTTACAACCATTAGACGCAGCTCGAAAATCTATCGAGTTTGGTCTCATTCTAATCAGAAGAACGCCGCGAAATCTGCTGACATGATTCCGTGAAATTATTATGTGAAATAACAAAGTCCAGCAATTGCATTTTGGCCGTCTCATACTGATATACCTGGCTGGCTGTAGAGTTGCCCGGCCGTGTTTATTGCACCACTTGGCCGCGGCCACAAAGCCATTGTCGCCTAGGCACCTCGTCGCCCCAGTAGAAAATAAGGAAAAGGATCTTCTAGAAGTTTACGGATCCTTTCGCGAGTACATTCACGATTTCAACAACCATTAGACGCAGCTCGAAAGTCTATCGAGTTTGGTCTCATTTTAATCAGAAGAACGCCGCGAAATCTGCTGACATGACTCCGTGAAATAATTATGTGAAATAACAAAGTCCAGCAATTGCATTTTTGCCAACTCGTACCGATATACCTGACTGACCGTCGGGTTGCCCGGTCGTGTTTATTGCACCACTTGGCCGCGGCCACGGAGCGGTCAGAGCCGAACTTGAGAGGTCTCGGTCGTCGAGAAATGTAAACATAGCTAATCCAAATTTCCAACTTCCTTATTTTTCATTATATTTTTAGGAGACTGCGATTACCATATTTGTGGCATTTTTCTAATGCAAAATGATACCAAACATGATATATTTCCGATGATATTTACTTGTGTAATAGACAGTTAAAGTTTCGGGCGCGAGCAAGGATAGCGTATGGGAAAGAAAGAAACGCAGAGAGTCCTAGTCGCCAGCACATTTCAATGGCTCGCCGGCAACTGTCCTTCCTTGCGCCCGAAACTTTGATTGTCTATTACACAACTAAATATCATCGGAATTATATCATGTTTGGTATCATTTTGCATTAGAAAAATGCCACAAATATGGTAATCGCAGTCTCCTAAAAAAATAATGAAAAATAAGGAAGTTGGAAATTTGGATTAGCTATGTTTACATTTCTCGACGACCGAGACCTCTCAAGATCGGCTCTGACCGCTCTGTGGCCACGGCCAAGTGGTGCAATAAACACGACCGAGCAACCCGACGGTCAGTCAGGTATATCGGTACGAGTAGGCAAAAATGCAATTGCTGGACTTTGTTATTTCACATAATTATTTCACGGAGTCATGTCAGCAGATTTCGCGGCGTTCTTCTGATTAGAATGAGACCAAACTCGATAGACTTTCGAGCTGTGCTTGGTTGTTGTAATCGTGAATGTACTCGCGAGAGGATCCGTAGACTTCTAGAAGATCCTTTTCCTTATTTTCTACTGGGGCGACGAGGTGCCTAGGCGACAATGGCTTTGTGGCCGCGGCCTAGTGGTGCAATAAACACGGCCGGGCAACTCTACAGCCAGCCAGGTATATCAGTATGAGACGGCAAAAATGCAATTGCTTGACTTTGTTATTTCACATAATTATTTCACGGAGTCATGTCAGCAGATTTTGCGGCGTTCTTCTGATTAGAATGAGAACAAACTCGATAGATTTTCGAGCTGCGTCTAATGGTTGTAAATTAAATTATTTAAACAAATACAATGTTTTAAACAAAGTATAAATGTCCATAAACAATTGATAAACCGAATTTTCTGGGCATATAAAATTGTTTAAACAAACATAAATAATCCGTGTTTTTTTAGTAGATTTAAATAGATTATATTTAAATAAAGTAAAAAAACCTTCAAAGTGAATAATAAAATGCATTTTCCTATTTGCAGTCATCGCTGTCATAGCTGCCTGCCAAAAGGTTTATACTTCATCGGCATTCGCCTAGTTAATTGTTATTGCATTCCTATCAATAATTACTAAATAGTACCTTATACATTTTCTAATTTGTTGGAGGTCGATCTAAAATGTTGTCTGATCTTTCTTGTTTAAATAATATTATTTATTCCGCATAACGTGTCTACTTCTTTAATTGTTCCTTTTATTTGACCCTAATTGAATAATTATTTTTTGCAGATAACTGCATACATAATTTAATACAGAATATTTCCTTCATTTCATGAAAGAGAGAGAGAGAGAGAGAGAGAGAGAGACGAAAATTGGAAAAAAATATTTAGGTAAAAATTGTTTGATAGGAAGGGAACATAATACGGGTGCTGCGAAGCAAATGGAAGCTAACAATATACACTGAACGTTCTGATCATGGCCAAAGTTGATGTAGAATCTCGTCCGGTGTGAGAGTCGCTGACAGCGCCTCGCTGTAGGCTCTTGCCAGAAACAAAAAGTCGATGTAGGTTCTTGTCTGGGGTAGAAAAGTCGATGTAGGAGCTGATCCAGGCTAAGCACTAGACTAGGGGGCAGCACTATAATGGGCACGGGCAAATCCCGGGCGTGAGCACTCTCATGTACTCTCTGCTGGTAAATACCTCCGATCCGAGCGAACCTCGAATTAAATAAGAGAAGCCTCTCTTGTATCGGAGTATTCGATGGTCGTATGATTTATTCTTTGAAAAACTCCCAAATGCCGCGCAACGTTTTGTACAGTTTTGTACGTTGCTGTAAAGCTCAGCTGTTGCAATTTAAATAAATGTTTCATCTCGGTACCACTATTTACAAAATAACTTTGTACTCGTACCGTTGCATATGGTAGCACAAGCTCACATAAAACTCTAAAAAATTTTAATCAAACACTAACGAGGGACGAGATATAGGATTAGACCAATCACCGTACGTGGCGTCGTTTCCTCTTATTGAAAATACTTAAAAATTCAAGATTGACCGCATGATTTTCTTTTCGCAGACAATAGTCAATCGAAAAAATTATAATGAAATGTAAAGGCCATGTATGTATGTTTATGTAAATAAATGTTTTTTCTCGTATCGCGCGAACTTTGGTTTCCAAGGCATTTCCGGAGACACCTGTGCGATCGATCAACATTCATACAAACCTCCGTATAAATAGAGTTGCATTGTCGAAAATTATCTGCCTACTGGAGCGTACAGTCTGACCCTGTTAAACATTAAACTCATCAAAATGTTCACAAATTGAATCTTGATCATAGTCCATTCGCATCTTCCTCCACCTCGTTCGCTGAATCCTTCTCTAGATTATAATCCACGTCCTTGTTTTTGCTTCCTAAAATCTTTGATATGCATTCGACCATAGATCATTGTGATTTTGCTGGTCTGTCGATCCACTTGCATCCAAGTGTGTAATTGTACGAATATTCTATACAGCCTGACTCCAAATTCTGGGGGTCATAGTTAGCCAGTTACAGAGGTCTTTGCATTGGCTTTTTAAATTAAGTAAATCTCCCTTCAATTGGAACTAATTTTAATTTCCTCGTCAATGATTAAATATTAACGAAATTTCAAAAATTTCAACCATCAACGCTAATCAATAGAAATCTAGTGACAAATGAAGTATCTTACATACTAAACGTATTGGATCATAGACTCGCAACTTCTAGCCAGAGGAGTGAGTTGTAATAAGGAAATCTTGTTCAAAGGTAGAACATTTATTTGTATATTTTTACGAAAAAATGGTGTTTATCGGTTAGACTTGGCGACACGTTCAAGCTCGTCCTTCTTTTTGATCGCATATGAATTCGACGAACCTTTCGCTGCGTTGATGAGTTCATCGGCTAAACATTCCGCAATTGTTTTGATATTACGGAAGGCAGCTTCCCTAGCTCCGGTACATAGTAACCAGATAGCTTGATTTACACGTCTCAATGGAGACACATCGACTGCCTGTCTCCTAACTGTACCGGCGCGACCAATACGCGTAGAATCTTCCCTCGGTCCAGAATTAATGATAGCCGTTACAAGAACCTGATCGAAATTTACAAAAATTAATATATGCCTGTATGAGATAAGAAAACAGATACAAAGGTATTACTTACTTGCAAAGGATTCTCGCCAGTAAGAAGGTGAATAATCTCAAAGGCATGTTTCACGATTCTTACGGCCATTAACTTCTTGCCATTATTTCTACCGTGCATCATTAACGAGTTCGTAAGACGTTCCACTATTGGGCATTGAGCTTTCCGAAATCGTTTTGCTGCGTAACGTCCAGCAGAATGTGGCAAATATTTTGCATTCTTCTCTTTGACGGCGATATAATCTTGTAGCGACATATCGTTTACTTGTACATCGTCACAATTCCACCGACCGAATAACTTGATTTCTGGTAATTCAGCAGAAAGTGTCACCTGTAAGGCTGTTGCAGTGGGAACCACCACGTCGTCAAACGTTTCCATGTCTGCCATGGTTTATCTGTAAAAACATACACGATATTTAATTCTACGTGAAACAAATCGAATAGAAGTCTTGAACTACAAATACTATACAAAATAAATAAAGAACAACGTGAAGAAAAAAATTCAAGTATACACGTAGCTAACACGTTATTTATAACTATCTGATCGTGTTGTCCACATATCAAGAAGATTAAGTACAAAGAAAATTGAATCGTGCGTGGAGCATTGTTTTTTTAAAAGATTTGAAAACATCGAGTAAAGCTTCTTTATGTCAGATGTCAATGAACAAAACGTATCCTCCACGAAAAAAGTAAGCATAAAATTTGTACAACTAGAGTAGACTCTTTTATCGGTCAACGTTATATCGGAGAACTTTTCGCGAATACCATGCGTGAATACGATTTGTTTCGAGGTTAAAATTTTATACGAATAAACACTTTTTCAATGTTCTGTTGATACAAATGCTATGAAAACCGTGGAGACATGTGGCCATGTGGTTACGCGAATTCTAGTAACTCTTCCGTTTCGTATCTTTCGCAGCATAAAAGAACATTTACAGTCACTGGAAATCTTCGAAAATTCGGCACGCTTTGAATATATTTTTGATCACAGAACCGGCAGGAAAATCCGAGTATCGTTCGAATTTCTTACCGCACACTTACGTTCACGTCTTCGCTGGAATAAGCGTGAACAGGAAAAGGCCATGACAGTGATGGCGCTCCGATCAGTGATTACCGGATTTCGATCGGCTAGTCAATTTCGATACGGCACGCAATTAGAATTCGAGTATCTGGCGTGTCTCGATAACGTCGAACCAACAAAATTTATTCTAGAAATAGTGTCGATCGTTTAACCGTTCGAACACGTTCCCCGCGATAGTTGTATAACAAGAAAAACTATACGGATCGAAAGTTCTTCGTTTGACTACGAAGTGTTTACGGCAGTTCTGTAACGCACAGAGACGATAGGTTTGTGAGTTGCCATTTTGTGCGTGTATTTACGATTAATTTCGCTCGGAACTTGCACAATCGCGGAATATCGACAGTTTTCCATCGGGTCGTTGTAATGTTTTAGTAGTGCCAGTACGAAACGATCGTTTTCAGTGCGTGATATGTGGTTATTATGTTGTGTTCGGGGTTAGTACCGGTTGCCGAGTAGACCGGTACGTATTTGGGAGGAAAGTTCGTGTTAAGTGCGGAAGATGTCACCACCGGAAACTCTGAGGCAATTTCCGGTTCTTCGAGGAAAACGGTAAGGTTCGTTTTCATTTGCGAGTTCGATTCGTTACGTTACAAGCGACACGACCATTAAATCAAGCGTGGTAATGCAGCTGCATTGCATGCATGCGCGTGTAATACGTGCACGCGTATGTGTGTAGCTTCACTGGAAATAAACGGACTGTACGTTCGTTAATATGATCCGTTTTCAAAGTAATTACGTTCGAAATAGCCCATTGTGTATAATCGCGTTTAAATATGCGTTAATTCCGATATGAGAATAACCAGCTTATGTGCTGCGAGCTACGACCGCGTTTACACCGAGAAACGGTTGATTGTACGGATGAACGAATGAAAATACAAAATGTTTTTCATTGGAAACATGATCGAATCGACATGCAGTCTGGTTTACGGCACGCAAACTGTAGTCACAAGATTGTTTTGACTGGCGAGGCGGAGGGGGTGGCCCGCGTCGGTAGCTCTTTGGCCTTTCCTCGCTAGTATCCTCGATCCTCACCCTCCACTCCTCGCCCATCTTTCTCTATCAGCTACCGAGCGAGCATTGCTTAGCCAATATTGCGGAACACTGCGAAAACTATGAATTGACCAAATTATTGTTCCTTTTAATTGGTTCGCGTGGGGAAACACAACTCATCGTTTCAACTGATATAAGAGATAATATCATAGAACATTTCGTACAAGTTCGATGGGAGTAGGCGTGAAGTGTACACCAGAGATTTGGTGGGAACAGAGTCTATCGTTGGTGTGGTCCTCGGAGATATAAAGCAAAAGTAGTTGAACGAGTACTGACAGTCTCACCGTGGGGGGTTCGAGCCAAGGGTGTATCCTAGCAACTCGGTGAATACTACCGCTAGAGGGTAGTTGTTCAGTAACGTAACCACAATACTCGGAACCTAATGAGAGCATTTTTTTCTTCGATGTTGCTGCTGTTCGATAACGATGATTTATCTCGTCGCCTTTTTTTCCAATACGTAACAAGTGACAAATCGCTAGAAGCGAATTTCCCTCCTGTTATACGGACGAACAAGCTTCCGTTCAATTCCGAGGATACGCGTAATAAGTAGGCTGCGAAGAAGGCGGCCGGATGGCGCGGGGGCAAGAGGAGACACTACCTGTTCATAATTTGATCCCTGACATTGTCGCTTCGTCCACTAGCAAAACGATATGTGTACTTACCTCATTACTAGACAACGGATCTTTATGGGGAATAACGTTTTCTTACCAGAATTGCAACGAACTGGAGTGAAATGGAAATTTATTTTCTTTCTTAATATGTTCAATAGGTGGAAGATTATGAAAGAGTATTTTGAAATTCGTGTAATGTTTTTACCGTTTTAAATCACACCTACTCATTTTTGTCACAAATGCATGAAATCCGCTGTCTACTCATTACCAATTGGACCAACGTTCCTTCCGGTTGCCTTCGTTGCAGGGTGCTGAGGAAACGTCAACACAGTTTTCAAATACCACTGTCGCTTTGCAATTTTATTTATATAATCCATTTCTCGCTCGATCGTTGCTTTTTAGTCTCTGTTATAACTACAGTGTTACGAGTTTCGATCGATACTTTTTGCTGCTTACTCACCGCGAGCGAAGATTAGCTACGTATCGGGAAGGGCTTGGGTAGTCGCGTTTTCATAACTAAATACGGCTCAACGCTTTCTCGACGGACGACTCGATATCGCGTCAAATTGAATATTGTCATATCCGCAATGGATGACACGAATACGCAAGGGATCGTTTAAAATTTTGATGGTGATAGAAAAGAGACACGAGAAAGGTGCGGGAACAAGCACTGGAAGATCTCGTGGCAGAAAAAAGAAACTAAATACGTTAAGTACATTTCAGAAGTTTGTATAGAGCAATTAGTATTTGTATTTACAAGGGGTAGAGGTGTGGGTGTGGTAGGCAGCAAGTTGAAATCCCGGAGGGAAATTCGGTCCGAGCAATAAGAACAGGAGTACGAAATTGCTGCGCGGAGATGGATGTGGATAGAAACGGAACAACAAGAGGGGAGAAACCGGTGAAAAAGGATCGAGAAGGGGGTTGACGGGACCACATGCTGCGAATACTGTGCTCCTCGGTTCTCGCTCTTTGCCTCTTCGTTCTTCGCTCTCTGTTCCCGATTCCCTATTCTCTACAGATCTCCTCGGCCGTGGTCGCAGGACTGTATACTTCTTTTCCGTTGTTCCACTCGCTGCAGCCTCTAGATGTAAACTTTAAACTTCCAAACATTTTTTGAAATTGGTCCTATCTTGTTAGAATACGGGAGTCGCTTCAAAGCTTCAAAATTCAACTGTGTCAAAGGATTAGGTAAAATGTATTTTTAAACACTCCGAATCCGCTGGTGGCGTTAGCTAGAATAATGCGAGACGGATGGAAGACGGAAGAGACAGACAGCACAGGAGGAGGAGACAGATGGTCAAGATGCAAAGTTGCAACAAACTAGAAAAAGTAAACGGTTCACTGATTCAGTCGGGGGAAGTAAAAGGGCATAGTTTGCGATATAAACGCCGATGGAGATGGGAAGGGGTAACGGCTTCCGTGTCTTGTATTTTTTTCGTGTAGGCGGTGGCCATTCATCGCGGTTGAATTCACGTGCAAGAATTAAAGGGACAACGATAAAACGCGTTCGCCGATCACACGAAAATATCGTGTTGGGAATCGCCGGTGCTGCCAGTTTCGATGGCGAAGCGTTCGGTTCGACTGTTCTCCGACGCCATCACGCGAGACTTCGAAATCGGTTCGAGCACGGGTTTCGAAGGGATTAAATCGTTTTCGAGTTCGAATATCTGTCGACGTTGAAAGATTTAACGTTCGTAATAGTATCTACGAAGATCGACGAGACCACGCCCATCCGGGTATCGATTCGTTGACAAGGGGTCGCTTTTCATTCGCGCTTCGCCCATGCCGAACTTCCAACTGACAACACCGTCATGGTTATTAGTTATTATGACTCGCCTTTCCCGCTACTTTACATTTACTTTTCACTCGAAGATGGCAAACAAGTTGTGGCGTTTCTGTCCGGCGCGGTACTGCTCGGCCGAGAGCATCGACTTTGTAGGATTTCTGGTTTTGGTTTCCCTCGACACAAGGCCGAATATTAATCTCAACTCGTATAACTTGTAAAGAATTACGGGTCGGAGGAAACATATTCAACTAAACAACTGTTGGAATGCGTATTTCGTAAGTTGACTCGATCGGTCCCGTACGAGGGTATGATATATATTCACTGTCGCATCGATGATCCTTCGCGTGTCTACACGATGTACACAACAACGCCGTGAACGGCAGGAGAGAAAATTGAACGAATGACGATTTAACCAAATAATATCGACAAGATGACTTGGCGACACGTGTGCCTACGATCGATTCCTAAATATGTACATCGTCGTGTTTGTATTTATGTACATTTGAAACATCGTCCCATGTTGTCCTTTCATTTCGCTGCAACGATTCTGCGTTAGGAGACATCGAGGACAATCGCGTCGGAGTATGCCCGTATAAATCTTACGACGACGATTTACCGTATACTTTATCG
Source organism: Lasioglossum villosulum (assembly GCA_963971365.1). Taxonomy (NCBI): domain Eukaryota; kingdom Metazoa; phylum Arthropoda; class Insecta; order Hymenoptera; family Halictidae; genus Lasioglossum; species Lasioglossum villosulum. Next base: position 33,029,568 of record OZ020499.1, read on the forward strand.
AAGTGGTGAACTACCAATCTCGTCACGAATGCGTTTGAAATTGAGTCAACGCGGTAGAAAATGGTCGGCGACAATCTGCCTTTGAGACGATAAATATTGGTACCTGTACGGCGTACGAATCGTATTATAAAGTCGGAAACGAGATAGATAGCTTCTTCTTTGAACAGATTAGGTAACGCGGCGTAATAATTCGCCTAATTATTGCGTCGATACGCGTTCGTTTCGCATCGTGATAAGAAAAACGAGGAAGACGATAGGGACAACGTTACGAAAGAATCGCTACGAAATGGATTTCGACGGTAGTTTCGACCGAAGCCTTTAAAAGGTCAAGTTTCTCTAAAGCTATTATTAATGGGACGGGGAAACTGCCACGTCCATTTGCTCTTAACCACGAACCACGTCGTACGGTTCATTATGGGAACTAAGAATCGTCGAGGAGAAAGAGATGGTGCTCGAACGTAGTCGTATGTGCGCGTGCGTGCTAGACAGAGACGGAGGCGCACGCAGACACACGGAGAGAAAGACAGTGTTAGAGGAGGGACGGGGGAGTGAGCTCCGCGGTAGGTAGAGGGGAGCCGGGAACAGCGAGAGGAGAACGGGAGCAGAAGAATGAAGCAAGGGTTGAAGTGGCACGACACGGGAGGGGGAGAAGGTTGGGACGAGGAAAGACAATGCGAATAAAAGAAACAAGAACAACAAAGTCACGGAAGAAAACAAAAATGTTCTGTATCGGATAACGTCCAGAGAAATACGCGTATTTTACGAAGCTGTTACGAGTCGAATAGAACGTATGCAGGATACGTAATCGTGCATCTGCTCGTGTATCCTATTAACGCGATCGAAGAAACGTACACGCGATGCTTCGCGTATAACGATATTCTTTCGAAACAGAATCGGTCGTCGGCGGCGACGATTTCTCCAGTTCTGCTGACAAAATGGTGCAGGTCGGTAAAAAATGTTGCGAACGACGGCGACGACAGGCGGATAGTATGGAAAAGAGCTGGTAGAGCGTAATAGATGGACGGAGAAAAGAGAGAACAGTTTTGTGTAGATGTGCATACGTTTATACGTATGCATACATATAGGACGAAGCCGACGAGTAGATACTGTAGGTAGGGCTGCTTCTGGTTTCGGCGAGGAATAGAAGGAGGAAGATGCGAAAGAGATGGAAAAGATGGAAGAGACGGAGGAGTCGGAGGTTGGGTCTTGCAGCTCCTTCGGGCTCGTTCGTGCTCCTTCGTATTTCTTCAAGCTCCTTCGGCTTCTTTTCTTCTTTCCGGGTTTTGCCACGCTCGCCGTGACACCACACGGCCTTCGGTAGAAGACGACGGAGGACGCCTGTGCAGAACCCTCGCCCTGTTTCTAACGGTTACCCATCACCGGAAACCCAAGATCGGGTGCCCCTTTCCTCCGTTTTCCACTTCGATCTCTTTTTCTTCGGTTTTCCCAGTTTTCATTTTTTCAGTAATAGATCCTGGCGCATCAATGGAAACGTTAGACTATTTTATGCATGTTTATGAAATGTACACACACACGTTGCGTGCAGTCTAGAATTTGGAAAATCGGTAAAGAAAGAAAATTCGAGGGTATCGATCGATCGACCGACCGACCGAACGTTTATTTCTCGCAGCGACCTCTTACGAGCATTTACATCGGCAACGCGGGCAGGGAACGGGAATAAAGAGCGAAAGAACGATCCCACCGAAATTGATCTCGGCTGCATTTATGTAGACGATAAATCGTTCTCGTTGACGATGGAACGGGACGAAACGTTGAATCGATTCTCGAGAATGTTAGCGCGACGATAAAGATGATTTCGTGGCGAGTGGATTCCGTCGAGTGAAGTGGCGATTGGCGCGACGACTACGGCCCTGGCCGAAGTTGCCCGAGCACGGTCGGGAACGGCCGATCTTGGTGGAGGCCCGTAGCCATGTGTTGCGGTCTGCCGTGAGTGCTTTCTGACAAGGGAGGTGCGGTGTCTGGGATTTTGCTTTACTCGTCGGAAACCAGTACTCCACGATTTTTCTGGACTCGAGGAATAGACTGCAGGCGACCGAAGTGCCACGGGGAGTATCGTCGGAAAGTTCGCGGTGTAATCGAACCCCAGAACCACGAGACATTTTGGAAAGAAAGTGTGTGTATTTCTCGCGGCGCGGCGTCGGCCGAACGAGACGACGAACAAGGAGTTGCTGCTGTTTCGTCTCTCGATGTGTACGCGAGCCTGTGCTCTTGGTGCGTGGATGTGAGAGTGTGAGATCGAAACCAAAGCCACCGATTCAGGCCAGTCAAACACCGGTAGACACGTTCGTGAACGCAAACACCGAAAACAGAGTCGTCCAGTGCGAACAACAAGAAAGAGAGAGTACGCGCGATAATCGTATCCTCGATAGCTGCCGGATAGAGACGCGCAGGGTGCTGCGTGCAAACGTCTCTCTTTCTCGCTGGCAGTGTCCTCTCTCTCTCTCTTTCTCTCTCTCGCTCGCTCCCAGCGTTTCTGTCCATCTCACTCCGAACCTCGTTCCGACTCTGTCACCGTCCCCTCCCTCTCCCCATCCCCGTTGCCTGTAGCCCTCGTACCTTTTCCATCCTTCTGTTCGCGTCTTTCTCGATACCTCTACCTCTGTATCTTGTGTGTGCGCGCGTGTATCAGAAGATGAGCGCGCGAGCAAACGAACAAACGAACGAGTGCGCACGGGCATGCTCGTTTCTGTGTTGGTATTAGCATCGGCCCGTTCGCCGTGTTTTGTGTATTCTACTTGTAACGAGTGTCGTCTGGACGTATCGGTATTCGCGCGAATAATGCTCGTCCATCGCGTGTCCCGAGCTACGTGAAATCGTGGCTAGGATATCTGTTTGGCCGTTTGGTGGTTTGGTGGCCGGGGGACCCTGCCGACAGAGAGAGAGGTTGAGGAGAGAGCGAGAGAGAGAGAGCCTTTCGGATAGGATCGGATCCATAGGAGCTTCAAACGATTCTCGTTGTGGCGTCGAGAAAGGAGAACTTGTGCATCGAATATACAACAACCAATTTGTATCCTCTCTGTGTGCACATCGGGAAAGGTGCCTACGTACGCGTTCGTTCGTTTGCGCGTTCGCGAACGCTTCTCTCTCTGTCTGTGTGTAGTTGTCGTCATCGTCGTCAGTTTTTCGAGTTTACCGAGTGCAACGAGAAGAGTGGTTTCCTTGCGATCTGTGTCCGCGTTAAGAGATAAAGCGGATCTCGATAGAGATTAAATGCACGGTTCGAGGGGGAACACGAACGGAGGAGGTGTGTGCGTGCTGCGCGTGTACGTGTAGAGTGCACGAGATGCGGGAAGAGAGACGAAGGTGAATCGACGGAGTGAGAGTGAACGTGCACCAGAACAGAATCGATCGACCATCGCCGAAAAATAATACCACGGCGATCCTGGGAAAACCGACTCGGCTCCGATTCCTGTCGAATTTTTCGGAGGACGCGCGATGCGACGCGGCCGTGCGTAACGCGTATTTAATCGTCGATTCGCTCGCGACTGGTGCAGCATTGAGATCGAGTGATTCGAGTTACGAGTACCAGTGCAACGGTCTCTCTGTGTGCGTGCGCATGTATGTATACGTGCGTGGGAACAGGGTCGTGAGGTGAATTTGCCGCGTGTCACGAGACCATCGACGACGCTCGACATCGCGTCGGGAAATTGATTATCTTTCTTCGGACTGGATTACCTCGTGGAATGCCCTGCCATCGGCGAATCCGTTCCTACGACCGACAGACAGGCAACATCGGGGGAAGGAGAAATACTGTGAGAATGGCTGAATTTGGCCAACGCGTGTACGTCTAGTCGTCGATACGCGCGCACAATGGTAAGGAGCCCGTACTTCCGTCGATCGTATACTTCGAGTGCGTGCGTACTCGTGGTTCTGTGTGCACAGCACACGGACGCGACTCCGTGCAAGCTTATATCGTGCGCTATATACTATACATATAATAGCCTCCACTTGACCGTTGCGGCGTTGCAACGTGTGTGCGTACTCGTGGTCCGAGTGTATGCGCTTCGACTTGACTCGACACGACTCGCCCCGCCCCGCCCCTCCCCACTTCGGCCCTCCTCGGCTCGATTCGCCTCGCCTCGCCTCGGCTCGTCTCGCTTCGCTTCGCCCCACCTCTCCCAGAGCAACCCAGAGTCTCGCGGCAAAAGCGAAGCCGGTACGCGAGCGTAATACGTGTCGCCCGCACACATTTTCGACTTTGTCTGTACCCGTAGCCGTAGCGAAACGCTTGCTCTCTTGTCTTCTTTCGAACCGATATCATGTATTTCGCAGTATGATGCGCGTATTACCTCTTGTTTGCCATTCCAGCTGGACACCGGTATTCGCTGATTTTCCGATTCAACGGGATCGGCGATTCGGGTGCTCCCTCTTTTTCCCAGTTTCTGTAATTCTCCGATACTTCGTCGGACGGTCTTCTTTTTCGTTTTTCCGGGGCTAGAGTTTTCGGTAATTCGCGAAGTTCAATTCGTTCGCGCATTCTCTACGTTCCACATCGCGAGTAGGCTAGGTTAGAAGCAACGATCGGAGCTTTCTCGAGTTGTACGAACCGTTTACCTTTAATCAGTTTCGATTCGACGCGAGAGCGCAGAGTTTTGTCAATCGTGATGCAACATTGGCGATTTATTGCTCGACGCTGTCCGACCCGACAGGGGTCGGAAGCGTTGTATTTCAAAAACCTTCAAATATGTATTGTAGTTGTATACACACTGTAGAGCTCGAAAAGCGTTCACGAAAATATGAAATATATTTTTCGAGCAATCGTTTTACCAGTACCGGACACGGAAAGTTTATGGTTTCCGCGAGCTGCCGATCAACAATTTGGAGCCGTCGATCGATTTTCGAGCTATCGCAATTATCCGAGGTTACACGAGTGTACATAATTATTTCCTCTCACATCGATTCGCAGAGTGGTTCGAAACGTTTGACCGGCAGCGTGTAATCGGCGCAGATGAATGCTTTGTTGAAATATTTCTGAAATCCATAGCGGAACGTTCGGATATTAGGGTACCTGGCTACGGGGAACGCCTGGCGCACTTTGATTGGATGAACGACGTTACGCTTGTATCGTCATCGAAGCGTCGATTGCATCGTCGGCTTTCGTCCTAGCATAGTCACTATGCACATGTACACCTATATACGTGCTGCGACTGGAGGTCATTACAATGGTTGGCGAGTGCGATCGTTTAAGACTCGTGCGTTTCACAGCGTGACTTGTAATCGCATAGCGTTAACTGTATGTTTGCGAGAAGTTGCTTGCGCCGGGACAAGTCCGTGTCCAAGGCTCGAGGACTCGCGGTGCACCTTCGGCGTCGTCCTTGCGCCTTTGTTCGGACGCGTCAATTTTTCAGAGAACACATTCCGATAAGCAACCTCGAGCAATAAGATTTTGTGCAGGTTCGACGTGTTCGGTCTGTGCACGTGCACCTGCACGTACATGTACAGTAGGGTGACTCTTATTTACACTTGTCAAAAATTTTTGTTACAATTTTGTTTTCAAATTGTTCCAAATAATTAAACAAAATCTGTGCGTAGTTTGAGCCCGATCCGATAACGGGAACACGTTCCACGATACGACGAAACATTAAAACAATTCTGTTAATAAAATTGTTTCTCTCGAATATCTTCGAAACTATTTGCCGCGTCGAAGAATATCTTAGACGAAACCTGTAGATCTGGACAGACTGCTTCTTTTAGATCCTATTACTTCTTGTTTAAATTGAGAGAACGTCGGACTAAACTCCAACATTTTCTCCGAAATTTGAACCTTGAAGTATGGTGTTATCATCTTTTATCAGTAAACATTTTTTAGTTTGCGGAATTTATTTCTTTTATATTATTTTAATGTCTAATCGTCTAGGGGCACGTTTTCCCGTTATCTGAACAGATTTTTCTTCATTTATTTGGAACAATTCTGGGGGGGATACCGTGAAAGAAATTTTGACAAAAATGTTTGACAAGAGTAAATAAGAGCCACTCTAATGTAGGTACACGTACCCACAGGCGACTATGTAGGTGCACGTAGATAGGTAGATACGCGGAGCTCCGATACGATCACTATTGTCGGTTTATAACCGAGAGAGCGGTGAGTGAACCCAAACGATCTTCGTGGAGAGTAATTAGCGGTCGTCGTTGGTGGGGTGATGGAACGACGGAACGGTGGAACGGCTACGTTACCGACCTCGAGGTGTCGTTAACGAGCGGTTTCAACGGTTGTCCTTTCCGAGAGAACGAGCGCGAGATGTTCGATCGATTCCACGCAATCGACGCGCGAACGTGTCATTCTTCTTCGACTTGTACGTGCTAAACATGAGTTTAGGCACGCCTCCAGGTATCTCTGCTGATTTCCACTGAATTTTTCTTTACCGATCGTTCTCGTTTGACGCGTTTCGTCGGCTCCATTTCTGTCGGCGGTCGCCGGACAATTACAGGTTGGATCGGTTCGAATTAATGAAGACGCTGCGCGCGTGCATGGGCGACCGCGTGTATTATTACAATCTAGAGACGATTAAACGGCCGACGTTAGACGCATGCTCATCAGGCGATTGTCTCGTTCACAAGCGATAACCTCTGTTCGATAAAGGCATCTGCCCGTAGCACTGCTGAATCGTTATTTTCGCTGTGCCGTTAGCTATTTGCCGAGCGTCTGTCTTCGCATTACGCGACGTTAGGTCGTAAAAATGTTTTACGATTTTCGAAATTGCGTTACTTCTTTATGAGAGTTCGATTTAAAAACACGAGAAGTCGGTGATCTCGTTGGAAAGTAACGTTGAACCGTTACCGTTGGGCTAAACCGCGAAAGCGCGTTGGCAGGACAATGATAAAGAGGAACCGTTTCTACCGATTGGATTTGAAAAGTTGGTTGGACGCGGTCCAAAGGAATTTCGTTGTTCGCGACGGGCGCAGCTGGATTTTTTGGACAGAGTTCGAAAACACTCGCGCCGCTCTATTCAGGCTGGTGTGCTTTACGAGATTGCGTCTCGATAACGTTGCACTGGACGCGCTCCGACACGTGTTTATACTTTGATGTATCGGCGACGCAGCCGTTCGCTTTTTCTTCCTTCAGATTCTTTTGTTTGGACTCGCGACGGCGTGGCAGCGGGCGCATTGTCACGCGATATGATTCAACGTTGTCAATGACACGAGGGTTTATTCGATCGAGGGGAAGAACAATTTTTTACAATACGAGGAACCCGAGGAAGAAAGTATTTCCCGTGTAACTAATTGCTCAGACGGTGGCAACGCTGCGACGTCTTCAATATCGATCGAAATAAAAGCATTTCAAAGAATAGAATAGGTCCGACTTCTCTGTCTCTCTCTTTCGTGTTGCGACGACGCATAGATCTTGGAACGCTGGAACGTCGGTCGAAGAAATTGGTGTTCCGAACGAATCATGGCCAATACTTTCTCGGCACAGGGACGTTGAGTCTACGGGCAAGCACAAAATGGCTGCCAGCAGGAGCGATCGACCGTGCGTGCGTGCGAGTAAGCGAGTTAGGCGATGTTGTTTCTTCCCCTCTCCCAGTTTCTCTCATCGTTTCTTCGTAGAATCGCGCATGCACGCGCTCACGCTCGCGTACACACTACACACGCTGGCAAGCAGCCTCTTCTTTAACTTTACGCCCGCGCTCACGAATTTCGTTGCGCTGTCCTTTTGCTCGTCTCTTTTCGTTGGACCGTACGCGACGTCTTTTTCCCCTCTCCAGCCTCTTCCCCTATCCGGCTGTTCTTTCATTCGCTGCCCGCTACCCTCTGCGTAGCGGAGAACTTATCGTTCTGTCGCTTCCTGTTGCGTCGCTTTTCTTTTGATACGTTAACACGGTCATGCACGAATCGCCGGTTTTCGCGGTCGCCGCTCGCGTATTCCTATTTTCCTGCGATTCTCCCATTCCAGAAACATCGCCGCTCTCCGAGCCGCTCCTCTTCGTTCCTCCACATCTCTCTTTTTCTCCGTTGAGCGCCTTTCGTGTCTGTTGACAGCCTTTATCTGACTGAATTGGCACGGCTCTCCGCGTATCTTCGTTAATTACGTGCAGAAACAAGCGTCGTCGAGTGGGAGACGCAATACGCAACCGATACGTGTAACTTAGAAACTCTGGGATTTACGGTAACATTGTTGAATTTCATATCTCTGCCGCTCGCAGCGATGACGAGATTAACCCGACTCGTGGAGGGATGGTTTATCTTGTAACAATCGTACGCAGTGTCGCCAGATCAAGAGTTGTCCCCCTACTTTAACTTCCCCTTCTACGAAGCTATTCCTCACGCTTCCGCCACGGCTTCGTCATGTGATGCGTTCTGTCTTTGTCGTGCATGTGTCCGGGTCTGGCAGAGGGTAACTTTCCCCCCTCGATTCCTGCTCCTTCCCTGATCTGGCGACGTAAAGTATCAATCCACTATTTTTTCTCAAGTTGTTATAGATACTTCCCAAGCAAATATGTTTCGTAATTGCGACCAGTTTTCATATTTGTGTTCGTTCCAACGGTTGTTCTTTCATCAGAATCTCGTCGTTTCGTCGACGGAATAGGAAGAATCGCGAGAAGATACGGCGATAAATGGATCGTGTTCTTTAATAGATTCGACGGAGAGACAATCATAACATTCGGATCTGCGATTAACCGCAGCCACAACCGCGATCACGACCGCAAACACAACGGAACTCGGGTCGCTTGATTTGCGCGAAGCTGTTGTTGAACGCGAAAGCTCGATTAAACAAAGTTTTACGCGTCGACTCGTCAACGAGAAAAAAATAGAGAAATACATGCGCGATGACGTTGCTGACGCCTCTGTCCTACGAGCGAGGCTGAATCTTGGATGATTCGTTATCGACGTGCCTCCTTGATAAGATCTAGGAAGTCCGTCCCCTATCGTCGAGCAATTTGGTTACGGATAAACGGGAGCTTCCGACAGCAAGCCCGAAGGTCGCGTGTATTCGGTGTCGTCTGCTCGGTGTATCGATTTTGTCAACTTTCTTCGATCCTTCTCGTCCCGTGATCCTTGCAAATTGAAATTGCATGCCGCGCCAAATTCTGTTTCCAATGGAAATTTCGTCGTCGTCGTTGCGATTGTCTCTTTGTTGTGTTAATCGATGCAAGTGTAGCCGAAAGTATCAATTTACTTCGTGCACGCGCTACGGGTCGTTTCGATCTCGATACCCAGGTGGGATATCGCTAGCTGTTATCTTGGCGTTATCGCAACGTATATTTGGCTCGTGAGGCGAGACAAGACAGCTATCCGGATCGTTTCCTCGATCGGTTCGCATTCTTTGATCGCGTTCCGCTTTCCGGACGGATACGGAAAACGATATTGAAGTACGCATACATCGCGCGATGCACGTAAATCGCACGCCAGAGCAGCTAAAGTCGCCAGATCAATTCATCTGTCCCGACTCTACCTTCCCCTTCCTCTATACTCCGCACGGTTCGGTCAGCTGACTAATTCGGTACTAGCAGAAAGAGGGTAACCCCTCGATTCAAGTAAATTCCCCTCATCTGATTATGGTTTCGAGAATAGACGAAAGCGTGTTATGGACTTGGGAGGGAGGTCGATCGCGGCCATCACGAACCGACGGGCTAGGATACGAGAATAGAGATACACTAATATGTATGCGCAAACAACTACTTAATACCGTTTTCGTTAGAGTACTCGCAGCCCCCTCCCATTTCTTATCTACCGATGAACATCGACATTTCTCGTATTCTGATCGCTCAGATAATCGTCGAAAATAGGTAACCTTGCTTATTAAAGTGTTGACTCGGTCGAATCCGTTGCGAGTGTCGATAGAAAGGATAAGATATGTGTTATAAGTGTATAATAAATGTTATCGTTCGTCGTCGACAAACGGCGACCTTATCGTGATTTTGGCCGGATACGTTCCAGGGTGGGTTTTGCAATCTTTTGGGAAAAAATGAGAATCCGCGAGCATTGTAGCAAGAAAGTACATATTTCGAGTACCTCGCGATACCTGTTACGTGCGACGATAAGATGGGACGTGTCGGGACGGGACGGGACGGGACGGAAAACTCGTCGAAACGAACTGGGAGACTACATATTCTGTTGGAAGCATATAGCAGCGGCGGTGATGTGCACTCGACTAGAAAGGAAACAAGCTTTCGCCATTCCGCTTTCCTCGATCGTTCAATTATTCAAGAGAGGCTGTTTGTCTAGAGTGAGCCCGCGCGACAGTTACGACGGACAAGCGTAATGAAATATTAACTTGTCGTAATTTGAATTCAATCCGACGAGATATCGTTCTATCCCGAATCGTTGTACAGCCGGACTAACAGATTCGCGGCGAAAGCAACCATCGTCGACATAGTTTGTAACGCTACCGTTTCCGAATTAGCACAAGTTAGGAGATAGATAAAAAACACAGATAAGGACGAATAATAGTTACTTGATCTCACGCGGTTTACTGTCTGGGACGACAACACCGACACTGATACTTGCAGCGACATCGACATCGACGCGTACGCCGACACGACTGGACCGGTGCCAAATGCCACCGGTAAAATTAATCGTTCCCTAACACGAATTCCTCTCTAAGTGGGAATAGCAATTCGTAGGTGAGAAACGAACGTCCGATAGGGTTTCGGGAGATCCTACAACCCTGATATCGATAATGATCTCCCGAATCGCGATTCTTCCTTAATGGTCGTGTAAAAAAATCGCGTAACGATTCGCACGATACTATTTAATTGTTCCACGCATCGCACGTATTGCAACGCGCCTGAAAGGATTCAATGTTTTGGTTACAGATCGACGCTACGGCGAAGGGCAGGAGCACGATCGTGGTTTTAGCGTTGGGTCGGAAAGAGAGACCGAGTCCGAACCCGAGACTGAAGCTCAGTAAACGGACCAAAGGGAAGATCCACTGAACTGGGGAAGCTTGAAGAGAGATCCGTTAGTTTGCGACAACGCGTCATTTAGCGAGAAGAAGAGAGGCGAGAAGAGACGAACAAAACGCGAAGCGACGAGAACCGCGATAGCGGTCGACGGTGTTGCGGAAAGTGTTGTCGAAAGGACGACGTAAAAAGACGGAGAGACGGGGGCGTCGGTGTCGGGGGAGGAGGAAAAGGAAAAGAAACGCGTGGAGAACAAGAGAGGAGGACCGTGTACCCCCGTGAGGTCCTAAACAAGAAAATACGGAAGAGACGAACGCGAGAAGAAGAGAGGAAGAGTACGGTGATTGACGCGAGGTCGAATTAGAGCTCGAGACCGGAATCTGATCAAGAATCGGCGTCGGGACCGGAAGCGGAACCGAAACCGAAACCGAGGAAAGGGACGGCTGCCGGATCATCCGAATATAGGGAATATCGGTGGAGTACAGCTGCGAGACAGTAAAGTGATGTGTTCGATGGACGACGCGCGACTGGCGGGCGGAGGTCGGGGCATAACAGACGCGTGTCGCGCGCGCTGCGATTGCTTAGAATCGGTGAGAACAGGCGGGCAGTCGGTGATCAGGCTGGCGGGCGCCGGGGAAACGTTTCAAAGGGCATGGCGACCACGCCACTAGGCGGTCGCCTCCCTAACGTAAACCGCAAAGGACCATCTCCGTTCGTCGGTGGTGGTGGTGGTAACGACGCTAATTACGGCAACGGTAACGGTATTGGCAACAACAACAACAACATCGACGACGACCGTGGTGGCGATACCGTCCATCACCACAATAACAACAACAACAATCATAGTAATAAGAACAACAATCACAGCAGCAGCACCAGCGGCAGCGGCTACAATACCACCAAAAGCCGCGTCGGCGGACACGGGAAAGCTAGCGCGACCGAAAGTGGCAACGGCAACGAAAACGGTAGCGACATTGATCTCGTTGCTGGTGATAGTAGCGGTAGAAGCAGTTGCTGCAACAACAACAATAATAACAACAACCACCATCATAGCAACCGCGGCTGCAGCGGTAAGCACAACGACGGTCAAGTCGTTGGCAACTACGGTGGAGGAGGAGGGGGAGGGGGAGGAGGTGAAGGTCAGACGTCGAAGAGACAGGAGCAACATCAACGAGGACCGGTAGGAAGAGAACATCGAGATCATCGAGATCATCGAGGTCGTGATCGTGATCGTGATCGTGATCGTGACCGTGATCGTGATCGTGATCGTGACCGTGATCGGGATCGTGATCATCGGCACCATCACCATCACCATCATCATCATCACCACCATCATCACCACCATCACCATCATCAAGGTCGGGACAGGTCCTCGTCGTCGTCGTCGTCGTCGTCATCATCATCGGGACAACAGCGAGACGCTAAAGCAAGCACGGTGGCTGCAAACACCGATGAGCTGGATCCGGCCGCGACGAATGCGACCAACAATTTCGAGTACGACGACAACGAATGGGACATTGGAATAGGAGATTTGATAATCGATCTTGATGCGGACATTGAGAAGACGAGGGACGAGAAATTGAGCTCAGGGACAGGTATGGCTTCTACGCCTGCCTCGGCAGCATCGGCTTCAAATACCTCGAATCATCATCACCACCATCATCATCATCATCATCAGCTTCAAAATTCCTCGAACGGCTTAACTTCCTCCGGCCTGTCTTCGTCCGTTGCGTCGACCGGTGGCTCGAACGGTTGTGGACAATCATCGAACTCGTCGTCGTCGTCTTCTTCGTCGTCCTCCTCTTCGTCGTCGACGTCGGCGTCGTCTTCCTCGGTGTCGTCGTCGTCGTCTGCGTCGTCTTCCTCGTTGCCGACCTCGGTGTCGTCCGCGTCTTCCTGCGGCTTGAACCCGTCCGGACGGTCGAACAGTCCCGGCAACGGAAACGGAAGTGTGGTGGTGAGCGGCGGCGTTGCCAGTAACGGTACCGGAGGGACCGCGAACGGCGGTTCCTCATCCATCATACCGGGGACCGGTGGTGGCAAGCATCAGCATCAGCACCAACATCAGCATCAGCATCAGCACCCGCATTCGCATCAGCATCAGCAGCATCAACATCAGCATCAGCATCCCCATTCGCATCAGCATCAGCACCAGCATCAACAGCAGATTAACGCCGTCGCGAGCGGTGTGAACGCCGCGCACGGAAATCAAGGAAATCCCGGCAAGATGGCCGTTGAACACTCGGCCACCGTCGATAAAGGCCTCAAGATGAAGATCAAGCGCACGAAACCAGGCACCAAGAGCAGCGAGGCGAAACACGAGATCGTCAAGTCGAACGAGATGAACGGAACAGTGTCCGCGCAGGAGAGCACCACCGGCGGCGGTTCGGTGGTCTCGGGCGGTTCGTCATCATCCTCGGGCGGATCGGCCGGCTCGTCAACCGGCGCGACGATCGGACAGAACGTTCAGAACTCCGAGTGCGCCGCGGGACACGGTGGCAACGGTGCCGGTAGTGGTGTCGTTGTCGGTAGTGGTGTGGGTGTCGGTGTAGGTGTAGGTGTAGGTGTCGGTGACGGTGTTCGAATCGGTGTCGGTATCGGCGTCGGTGTCGGTGTCGGTGTCGGCGTCGGCGGTGCCGGAGGCGGTGGAAGCGGAGCTGGCGGTTGTGGCGGTGCCGGCAGTGGCAACGGATCTGTCGGTTGCGGCACCGGAACCGGCTCGAGCGGGACCGTCGCTGTCGGTGTTGGCGTCGGCGGTCCCGGCGCCGCCGGCGGAATCGTCGGTGGGCCCGGTGGCGGCAATTCGGTCCAGTCCTCCTCGTCCTCGTCCTCGACGTCGTCCTCGTCCTCGACCTCGACCTCGTCGTCGTCTTCATCCTCGTCCTCGAACAAATCGAAGCCAAGCCATTCGACTGGCACGGCTGGTGGAACCGGAAGCGCGACGTCCTCGGCCGCGGGTTCGAAAAGGGGGTCGAGCGGGCATCGGCGTGATAAAGCGCGGGACAAGCACGAGAAGCCGCAAAACAATCACGCGTCGGCGCAGCAGAACAAACCGGAAATGAACGGTACCGCGAGACCGAGCGGCGGTGGTGGTAGTGGAAGCGGTAGCAGTGGTAGCGGCAGCGTCGGCGGTGGGGCCGGTGTCGGCGTCGGCGGTGTGACCGGTACCGGACAGAGTCAAAGTTCTAGCGGGCCAGGACCGGGGCCGGGACCAGGGCCGGGGTCAGGATTCGGAGCCGGTTCTGGGCCTGCGGGGGCGGCAGCGCAATCTCAGGGACCTCCGGCGGCCGCGACCGCCCCTCAGCAAAACCAGGGACCACCACCGAGCTCACGGACCGTCTTCTCCGTCTCCCAGGGATCCGGTCCGCCGTCCGGCTCCGTGACGGCCCCGTGTCCACCGCCGAGTCCGGCTAGCGCGACCGCAGCCGGCCCGGCTGCCAAGCCGGAACAAACCAAACTTGCCGCGGTACCCGGCAACGGACCCTCAATCATCTCAACGACCGACGATGCCATGGATACCGCGGCCAGTCCTCCGCCTGCCAAGAAATTCAAGACTTCTGCATCCGAACCAAAGGTAACGTATCCAACTTCTCGTTTCGCGTTTTCCTTTTTTCATTTCCCCGGCTTTTCTACGACTACACGATCCCCCCGCAACCGATCGCTGTTTCCGTTAGGTTTTTCTTTCATTCCGCGGTATAATATGCATCCTAGTCTGGCTTATGTATCGTCTCGACTGTTTTGCTACTGCATACGTAATGCATAAACGTCTACGCTCAGTGGCGACGCTGATAGATTTTGCCGCAAAATTTGGATGGTCGGGTGGGTGAGCGTAAGAGATGGGTGGCTGTTACGAGTTGAAATCTCAGCTCGGGGACTAGGCGCTGTTGGCTCGGGGGACGGAACCGACCGAGGGGCACGCGAAGGGGGTGAAATCAATACTCTGCGGTCTCCGCCCCCGAGAGTATACGAACGAATACATAGAGACAAATACGAGTAGCGGCCAACCATCAGTCCGTCTGACCGTGTTACTCGTTACGCTGTTCTTCGCAACTGTCTATTTCCTTCCAATTACAACTTTCTTCTACGATGCTTAAACGGCCTACAGACGATACGACTAATCGTAGGACAGAAGTCACTTCAACGCGATGATTGCACCGTTTGCCGCGGTGTCGTACGACCATTTGGTGGCAAAAGTCACTGCGATCTGTCCGGGTATCGGACTGCGCAACCTGCCGTACGACGTGTAATACGACACATCGTGTATAGGCCGTTGTAGTCTCCTTTTAGATTCGGCGATTTCCCGACGAGTTACCGAATCGATTCCGAATTCGAGAGGGCAGCGCTCGGTCCTGTCTATTGTTCATTGTCCGTTGACACGCGGACCGTCGCGACTCTCTCTCCGAGCGTTATTCTCGATAACGCGCGCTCGCAGTTATCGTTCGTTGAACTCTGTTCTGACGATCGGTGGTCTAGTCGACTGCGAGTCGAAGGAGTGCGACGATGTCCCCTGCTTCGCGCGCATTACGAGCGCATTACGCACAGTCAAAAGACAGATGGCGTGAAAATTCCCCAACGTCCACGTAAATCGATATTTCTATGGGTACGTATCGCGTGTTACGAGATGCCGCTGTCCGTCCGCGTGTATCCAGCGGCGGCGACAGCGGCTGCTCGTTTCATCTACGAATACCGGTACAATACGAAAGACGATTACTGTAACACATGGTTCCACGTGAACACGTATATATTTTGCGGCGCACGCTATGCGGGAGATAATAAACTTTGGCCCGACACGCGGACGATACCGCAGATTCCAACGCAAACCAAAGCGCCCTCATTGTTTTTATTAGTCTGCATTGATTCACGTTTTCTCGCTAGTACCGAAATAAATAATCCAGTAAGTTCGAGTCTCGAAGCACTTTCCCGACCAGCGGAGATGGAACAAGAATTATGAAATCGTCGTGAATCCTTGTGTTTCGGTTCGTTGGGACACGCAGCGGAACCATTTTTTAACGTGGCAATGCGAAGAGACCAGTTTCCGATAATTGTTCGCGTTAGCGGGATTTTGACTTAGTTCGATCTTATTGAAACGCGACAGCACGGATGGGACAAAGTGTATGGCACGGACGACGGCCAGCAAATACCGTTTAATCGGTAGGCTGCAGCTGGTAGGCTGATTAGCGGTTTAAGCGCGAAATAGCAAAATATAAGCAGTGGCGTCGTTTGATGGTCGAGTAGAGATACGAGATACTATGGAAGGGGTAATGGCTCGTGTAGGGTATTACGGTACGTAGGGGATATAGAGTAGTTGGATCGACATAGGACGGGATGTCCTAAGCTGAGGGGTTGAGAGAGACACGGGTACGACGCGTAACTTTCTACGGGGGTGATATTGGTCCGCGACGAATCGGCTTGTCGTCGCCATCGATCGAGATCAACGAAACAATATCCACCCCCGCCAGAATTGAGTTCGATGTAATCGACTCGTTCCTTACTTCATTTCCGTTTTTCCACGACCGTCGACGAACTGTACGATCGATTGTTCGGCTACAGCATCATGCTATGTCGACGTATACCGTGTAATCATAATCCGACGGACCGTGTAAATCATCGTTGTCGTAAATGTTCGATGTAGGACTGTTAGCGCGTTGCATAGAGGGACGCGTTCCCATACCAATTCGAAAAACAGCGCGGCCGTAGATCTTTGATCGTCGATCACGATCGCGTCTCGATCTTGCACAGATCGAATGATAAATAATGCGCGCGACGTTGCAGGACATGTCCGACGTGTGCGTCGGGACCAGCGTGGGGACCATTACCGAGCCAGAATGTTTAGGACCCTGCGAACCTGGTACATCGGTTACTCTCGAGGGTATCGTCTGGCATGAGACCGAAGGGGGTAAGTTTGCTTCAGTTATCCGACCGACAGTACACGGCTCCTACTTTAAATGCGCTTATTCGATTGTAGGTGTGCTGGTGGTGAATGTGACGTGGCGAGGGAAAACATATGTGGGTACGCTGTTGGACTGCACCCGTCACGATTGGGCACCGCCGAGATTCTGCGACTCGCCGACCAGCGATCTCGACGCTCGGACGCCAAAGGGTCGCGGAAAGCGCGGAAGGGCCGCAGCGAACGCGACACCGGGCAACGACTTGAGCAATTTCACTGAGACAAGGAGTTCGGTGCACAGCAAGTTGCGAAACGGCGGCGGGAAAGGACGCCGTGGCGCCCAGGGCTCGCCGGCGGCCAGCCCAAGTCCGGCGGCTTTCGTTCCACCGCGACCGGACCCTGCGGCCAAGCGGAAATCGCGGGGGCCGGAGGAAGAGGACAAGAACAAGAGACGTGCTCCGCCGCCGACGCCTCCCAGCGGCTCCCCTCCAGCGAGCCCCGTGTTGCTCGAATGCCCGGAACCGAATTGCAACAAAAAGTACAAACACATCAACGGACTGAAGTACCACCAGAGCCATGCGCACGGCTCGGCGGATGATGACGATACCAAGGAGGGCATAACGAGCATGTCGGAGAACGACGAGAGTAATATCGAGGCGCCGAGCCCAGCCACACCGGTCAAATCCCCGGCCGACAAACCGGATGGCACGCCGTTAAGGCCGTCCAGTCCTCCAAGCTCTAGTTTGCCACCGGAAACGCCACCTCCCCCGCCGCGGGTCGCGTCGCCCAGTATAGACACGACGGCGACGACGGTACACAGCCAAGACAAGAGCATCGTGAAACCAGGAGTGCTCAGATTTGGTCAGGACGATTTGCCCGCTCCGCCACCGACGATACCGAGCTCCTCGAGGCAACAGTCCGTGCAGCAACAGCAGCAACAACAACAGCAACAGCAGCAGCAGCAACAGCAGGCACAGCAGAATCAATCGTCGTTGGGTAGTTCGAGTTCGCCGCAGAGTCCTAGTCCTCGCGCCAGTCAATCGCCCAGGCCGATACCGTCGCCTCATCCGAGCGCGAACAATATCCCTCCGCAGTTGAATATTCCGCAACCGCCTCAGCCGTCCCAAATGTCGCAACATCAACAGCAGAGTTCTCTGCTGCAGCAAACTCAGCAATCGCTTCAAACCGGCCAGGCGACGGCGGCGTCACAGCAACTGCAATCGAGTCAGCAGTCGCAACAACTGCAATCGGCCGTGCAGCAACAGCAGCAACAACAACAGCAACAGTTGACGTCCGCGCACCAATTATCCGTGCAGCACTCACTGTCAGCACAACTTGGACAGCCGACGCAAGCTCACATGGTGCAACAACAGGCGGGGATGCAGCAACAGCAACAGTCTCAGCCAACCGGTTTGCAGAGTATCACGAGTCAACATCCGGGTCTCCAGGGATTGGCCGCTCAGGTGTCGCAACAAGCTGCATCAGTGGTAGCGGCGTCCGGTCCTCCGCAGACGGGACATCCGGGACAAACGGTGCAGTCGCATTTGCAGTCGTACCAGAGTGTCTCGTTGCACGCGAAAATGCCGCAGTTCAAAGTGAAACCGACCGCGGCTCTGATGCCCGAGCAGGATAAAAGCAAAGATCCGCGGGCAGCGAAACCTCCGAGTTACAAGAAGAAGTCGAGAAAGTCGCCCGGAGGTAGTCCCCATCCGTCGCCGTTGGAAGCGCCAATCGTCGATTCGTCGAGGGACGACGTTCAGAGTCCGGCCTACTCTGACATCTCCGACGACGCGGCGCCCGTTCTCGAGGCGGAGCCGACCGACAAGTGCAAGCAAACGCAAGAAAAGGATGGGAAAGCATCCGCGGCTGCTCATCTGCCGGCGCACTTTAGCATGTATCCGTATTACGGACAACCGCCTTATCTAGTGCCGAGCGTTCAAGAGAGTAAACCGATCGATCAGAAGCCAACCGATCTCGTTCCGAAGCAAGAGATGAAGCCGCTGAACATACCGCAAATGCCAACGATGGCCAGTTTGCAGAGCGTGGTGGCGGAAAAGGAGAAGAAGGAGTTGAGTCAGTCGGTTCCACAACCGCAACAGCAGCCACATTATTACGGCGGTTACGGCGGTTATATGCCGCCCGGTTATCCTTATCAACCGCCGCAGTCTGTGTCCCAGCAGCAGCAGCAACAGCAGCAGCAGCAGCAGCAACAACAACAGCAACAGCAGCAGCAACAACAGCAGCAGCAGGAACAAGAATTTCACGAACAAAAGGCGAAAATCAAACAGGAGCCACAGCCACAGCAGCCGAGTTTGAAGGACAAACAGCACGAGAATCATCAGATACTAAAGGAGAGTATTGAGATGAAGAGTCAGATGAGCCCGTATCACGTATATCATGGGTCTCAGAGCCAAAGGGCAGGTCCTCCACCGCCACCGCCTGGTCCGATGCAGGACGACCGAAGGTATTACCTTTATCCAGGTGACCAGAGGCGAAAGGAGGAGCCGAGCAAGCAGAGTCAGCAAGCGAAACCGCCTCCGCCAAGCCCGAAGCATCAACCGAAACAGGAGAAACCGCAGGATTTGGGGAAGAGCGAGGACTCGAAAAGCAAGCAAGAGGGTGTCAAGCCTACGATGGAGACGCAAGGGCCCCCACCGCCGACGTCTCAGTACGCGTACATCCATCCGAGTTACATGCAACCGCAACATTATGGCGCGTTACCGTTCGACCCGGGTCATCCTGTGTATCGTGGCTTGACTCCTATGCTCGTGCCGGGACCGTATTCCGGTAATCCGTATCTTCATCAGCTGCCGAGGTATCACGCGCCAGAAGATCTGAGCAGACCGCCAGGCGGAAAAGCGTTGGACCTGCTCCAACACCACGCAAATCAGTATTACTCGGCGCACAAGATACACGAGCTGCAGGAGCGCGCGCTCAAGTCTCCGACTCCTAAAACGTCCGCGGCCTCGGCGAGTCCGTCGTCAGCAGGGCCGACACCCTCGAGGCCACCGAGTGGACCGCCGAGTTCGGTGGCGGGTGTGGCCGGAGGTGCCGGGCCCGGACCGCCGCAGCCTCAGGGACAGCAACCAACCGCCAAACAACAGAATCAACCGGGAGGTCAGCAACCTCAACAGCAATCGGCCGTCGATGCCGGGACCGGGACATTGCCGAAAGACAATAGGTCACCCCCGCCTCAGCGACACGTACATACGCATCATCACACGCACGTGGGCTTAGGCTATCCCCTTCTAACTGGACAATACCCCGCCCCTTACGGAGGTAAGCCTCTCGTCAGACCCTGACAGTAAAAGTCTCGATGCGCGACAAATATTCCCGAGATATCGCCGACGCTTCGCGGATCGATTTGAAACATACAAAACTCGTATCTCGTATCGACAACGATACATGTATATTTGCGCCTCCGTCTCCATCTCCACCTTCGGATCCGTCGTCCTCGCTGTCGCAGCCGTTTTCGGCCTCGGCCCTCGACTCTGGCGCCCGAACCTCAATTTTATTATCTCGCCACACACACCGAACCGTCGCATTCGTCTTCGGGAACGTTCGAGGAACGCGCACGAGTCGCCGTCGTCGTCATAGAGGAGCAGTTTCATCCGGAACTGTTGTCACGCGATTCCAAGGATTAAAGTATTTGAACGGTACCGCAAGATATTCGTGCAGCGATCGAGAACGCGAAAGAACGCAGCGACCTCGTATGTATCGTTGACGCTTGCTCGTTCAAACGTACGTACACCATATTGGTGCATGCGATGTAAAGTATCTCTGTTCCGCATCGATGAAACCGACGAACAAGTTGCCACTTCTTCAGGTCTTAACCGAAAAAGGCACTATTCTGTTTTAACTATTGATTTTGTTGTACTCGTCATTCCTGGTGGGGGCGCAAATTCCACGTATACGCGTCAACCAGTAAACTCGTGTAAACGTGTACTCGCGATCCTGAACGTATCTCGCGAGAACGACGATTCAACGTCTTCGACTACGATAGGAAATATGTATATAGTCGCAATCGTATTTACGACAACGGCGAGCACGAAATTGCGCTAGCTACGCCAGCGAAGTGCAAGCAAGATTTTTTTAATGATACACTCGGAACTAAATAACGAGTAAGAGGTAAATAAATACGAGTACATACGGTGTGTAAATATACGCGGTTAGACGATTCATCGCCCGACCACAAACTGGTTACTTTTTCGGAATAACGTTAGGGTACGACTACGCGACGGTGAAAAGCGTAGGGACGTACGAGTCGCGTCTCGTCCAGCGAGTCGGGACTCGTAGAACGCATAATTAGATTTATAGTTCAGACTGTGATAAATTGTAATCGTCGTGCTCGTTTCCGAGTTCGGAAGACGACGAGAACGATTCGACTTGTAATGAATTCCTACGTGTTGCGCATCGATAGGGAACAACAAGGGTTAGGGTAGTGGACAAAAAATAGCCTTACACGACGATACATCCTCCCTCATCCGCGCGAACTTTTTCAATAGTCTTCCACCGAAGATCTCTCTTGCTAGAGGACAAGATCAACGCGTTTACGGAAACTTCTCCGAACGAAATCGCGCATCTCGTAAATGGGAACGTACCGTCTGGTTAGCTCCACAAACTCCGCGACTCTTTTTTTTTCTTTTTCTTTAAAACATTTCTCGTTCCTTCTTTTCTCTCCCGGCCCCCTCTTTCTTTCTCTCTCCCATCGCCCATCATCCTTCGTCCGTCGTCCTTAGCCTTCCTTTCATCTTCTTCTGATTCTAAACTCTCGAGATTTCTGAAGTTGAGCTTCGACTTTTCTTCCGAAATGACTCGTTTGTTCCTGCGCGATACTTGGGCTGGAGTGGCGCCGAATCGCCGAGAAAAACTCGCGACGAACGTGAAGAACGTTCGTCGGAGTTTGATAGCGAGGGTCTCGATCGAGAAGCGGCAAACGAAGAACGAGAAATGAGAAATGAAACTCGAAAAAAAAAAACGAATAGACAAATACGCGATCCCGCCCTATCGTCCACGGAATCGAAATCGAAGTCGAAATCGCGAGAGGAGGCAGCGACGAGGCAATGACGAGCTATAAGCTACAAAGCATTAATAGGACGGTGTCTATCTGTGTGTGTTACAGCGGCAATGCTGGCGAGTCAGCAGGCCGCCGCGGTAGCCGCATCGGTGATCTCGCCATTCCCGCCCAAGTGACCCGCGGCCCCCGGTCCCGTACTAGCTGCCGGAACAACCGGACCCACCTCCGCACAAACTCACCACACGTCTCATCATCCTCCGCCGGTCAGCGGAGCAACCGCTGCGGGACATCCGCACTCTGCCACCGCCGGCAGGCAACCCTAGGATATGGCACCCTTCGAGAGTACCGCTAATTCGAGCCTGCTACTTCTTCTTCGATAACGCTCTCGACGAGGTTCGTTGGCCTGGCCGCCACCTATCTATTCCATCTGCCCTCGGTGTGTACCAGCTCGCCGTCTGCGTTCACCGGAGTGTCGCTCTACCATCGTTCAACTTACCATCGCTGTGTACCGGGCCTTAGCCTTCGTCGTCACCACCTTCACCACCTTTACCGTCTCCGTCTCCCTCTCTCGTCTAAACAATCGCACCTCTGCGACGTCGCTGCGAGCTTCCCAATCTTCTATTACGAGAGAGAAACTCCCTGAGAAAGAGGGTGAGGTGAGAGAGAGAAAGAGAGAATCACAGAAGAAAACGAGTAGAGTCGCATCGACAGGCTAACAGAGTCGGCGAGCGATTCTTTGCATTTCATTAGGTAAGCATATCGATTTGAGTATCGTTCAAGACTCGCCTCTACTTTTCGAATACGAATCGATCGCCAAGAGAGAATAAACATGTTCAAAATGAACAATTGCATTTCGACGTGACGACGTCGCCCGAAACGTTGTCTCGGCAAGACCGCGAAGCGATACCAAAATATGTACTTAAAATCCGATTAGAGTGTACACGTACTTGTACCTGTTCGTTGGCATTTTTCGCTGATCGTGAATAACAGGAAATATGTTGAATAGTATTCGATCCGAAACTGAAGGAACTCGGTACCGACAATTAAATTGGGAAGAATGTGAACGAATGGGTGACACGTTCGCGAAATTGTCAGCATTTTACAAGCGCGGGGAGACAGTCTACGAAAGGCAGCGATTCGAGAACGAAGGTAGCGACGATAGCAACGCGTTACTCGATGCGAGAAAAAGATGAGGCCGAGAAAAGGATCGAATAAAACTCGAACAAGGAGTGAGCAAGTGACATCGTGGATAGTCGGTTGGTTGGTGAACGTCTTTGAAATATCAAGAACGTTTCCAGCAGTTTCCAGACGGAGAATGTGCGATCATGCGAACGAACACGAAAACGATGTAAAGAAGAAAATGCGTTGATCTTGTCTCGGGCACCGATCTCCTCGATGCCTGTGCGACTCTTCGTTGCGTACGCAGCGATAGCGGATAGCTAATAGCACGAGGCGAACCTCCTGGACCGCGCGCCACGAACCAATTTCATTTCTCTGCGACGCGAAACCCCGCTTTCGCCCTCGAACTTGTTCGCAGTCGGACAGTTCGAGGTCGAAGCAACATTTTTATCGTACGTAGAAATTTTCGAATAAAGCGTGTGCGAATGGAAACAGATGCCCCGCGAAATCACCGAGAGAAAAACGCGTACGTGCGTGGCTGCGCGTTGTATGTTGCGTGTTGCGTGTTGCGTATTGCATATTGCGTGTTGCGTGCGTGTTTTTGTGTATACCGCGTACGAATGTTTTAACGAGAATGTTGTGTATAACATTGACATTACCTACATTATAGGTCGTTGTATTTTATTGTAAAAAAGAAATTTGCGGATACGCAAACTCGACATTTTTGTAGAGAGAAATTGTGTAACTCTTGGACGACGATACGATTCTTTCAGACGATTTGATTGCCTATCGATGTACTGTGTCGGTAACGATATCAAAACAAAAAAAAATGGGAGAAAAAGAAGAAAAATTATAAGATACTCGTCTCGTAGGACAGTATAGCAGAAAAATCGGGATTCTAAATAATGATAATGCGACAGTATGCAATTGTACATTGAATACGCTAGAACGCTATTTGTTTACTAAAAAAAAAATAACGGTAGTTAGCGATACGCGAACAACGTAGAGAGGGTGACACCTGAACGAAAGAGATCGAGAATCGGATCGAGATCGAGAGACAGTGCGAGGATGAGAGAGGGTAGAGTAAATGCGTGCAAAAAAGTGATCGAGAGTAAAAGGGTGTAAGAGAGAGGGAAAGAGGGAGAAAAGGAGAGAGTGCGCGCGCGTGTTTGTGTGTGTGTGCGTTTGGTGCGTGTGGCGTGCGTGCGTGCGTGTGACAGAGAGGGAGTGTGAGAGAGAGGGGAAGAGTGAGGGGATGAACGGCCAGACAAAACGAAGACTAAGACTAATTAATGAGAAAAGGAAGAAAACCTATTAGGTATATAATTAATGCCGTCACGGTACACTCGCATAGTATCCTGGCGGCTACCTAACGTTAGTTCAGTATCAATTATTATCCTTGTATCTTTTATTACGATTATTCATTAATAATTATTGGTTACATTATTTTATTATTATATCGACGAGAGATGAATGCGTTGTACAATTCGAACGATTGGTAAAACGCGTTGCCGAGAATCCGAAAATAGTTTTATCATGCCGTGCATACTATCGCAAATGCCAAATAAAACAAGAAAGAGCAAGGCGTGGTTTTTTGTTTCTATCTGTTTCTTTTTTAATTCGAGTAACAACAACGATTCGTTTCTACACGTAGCAGAGTGCACAGAAACGCGGTGAAACATTCTCGTCTCAGTTTTAATGAGGCATCCGAAGGAGATACGGGCAGGCTTTAAAGTAAAATGCTGGTGCTGTGCTGTGATTTTTATAAAACAAACGAAACATGGAGGGAAGAGAGGAAACGGGAGATTACGGACGACCGTGAGAAATTTTTTTGTGAAAATATGCAGATAGCCTAAGTACCTGGACCTGCCCTGGACTCTCCGAAAACGTAAACTCTTGTAGAAAGCGTGAGAGCAGCGAAAATTTGGAAAATGAGAAAAAGAGAAAAACGTGAAAAAGGGAAAAGAAAATGATAAACGAACTTGTACGGATTGTATAGGCTGTAAAGTGTATTTGCTTTTAAACAAAATTTAATGTAGATCGTTAATCGCAGATTACGCGAAGAAAAGGAGCTGTCTCCAATCGTCAAATATCAGAACGTTCCGTTCCATTCCATTTCGCAAACTAGCAAACCCGCAAACTCGCAAATTCTCGCAACTCCCGAGGCCAGAGCTTCTTCTCTCGCAGACCAACACGATCCCAGACTATATAAATCATAAAAGGCTTCATTGTTTTGTTTTCGAAACCGCGCGCGACCACGCGGTCATCCTTTCGCTCCTCGATATATATCGCTGTCCTATGCCCCGTGTATATCCCGTGTTCTGCGTTCCACTTTGTACTCCAATTTTTCCATCGAATGAGAATTTGAACCCTATGAAACTACGCGAACCAAACGGATGTAATTAGCAATTGGAGACAACTTCCAACTAAGGATATACTTTAGCGAGTACTGCGTATTTGCCACGATGTTGCATAATCCATTGCGAAAATTCTTGATCGAAGAAAGAAAGCAAAGCGACAACATAAGATGGACTGAAATGTAACGTAACGTAACGTAACGTAACGTAACGCAAACCTAATAAACAAGGACCCGTATTCTCGTCTCCTTTTTTTAGAATGATAAAAATAGCGAGTCGTTGCGCTTTATATATTATACACTTCGAATATATGAATATACGAGTAACATTACGTACAGAAAGCAAGTACAGA
The DNA here is from genome assembly GCA_963971365.1 of Lasioglossum villosulum. Lineage (NCBI taxonomy): Eukaryota > Metazoa > Arthropoda > Insecta > Hymenoptera > Halictidae > Lasioglossum > Lasioglossum villosulum. The sequence goes on from OZ020499.1 coordinate 33,055,162, forward strand.
AATGCAGGCATCTTGTCGTTAAATTGTAAGATATTGTGTTCAAGCTCCAGAATGTATTCTGATCCCCTTCCTCAGACTACTATATATTAAATATATTGTGCACTATGCTCCAACTTGTCCATACGAATAAATACATTGAAAAATCTCACTAAACGATATCTCCTGGAATCTCGTTGCAGTCTGTTCGTAGCGTGTTGCGCGAGCGCGCGTTGAATTTCCCGCGCATTTCGCGGAATCTCGTGGCGCGAAAAACGAATGGTTCAAATCAATAATCGCGCGACAATCGCGCTATAAGCTATGTGTACTTATCTGTCTCGTACCCCATTTCGGCACAAGTCCCTCGAAGCTGTGCAAATTTTCAAATCAAAGTTGTAATTATTGCGAATAATCGTCGCAATTCTGCGACCTTCTAAGACTGACTAAAAATCGAACGTCGAAGGAAACGTTTTTAGATATTAATTGTAATTCTAGGTTAGGTGTTATAACCTAAAACGCTTGTTTTCGTCCAAGCATCGAACACCAATATCTTTGTTTCTATACGACGACAAAGAATGAACTTGTTTTCGCATTATTTTTAAGAAATGCTCATAGAATTTCGTACACAGAGTTATCCGATATAAGAATATATTTTATGTGAAATGGACGAAATAGAATACAAATTACAATCGGCAAATCCTGTTTTAATATCGCACGTGAGTTATGCGCCTTTCCTGAAATAAATATATGTATTATTTTGTCCTGTGTCGCTTCTTCTAATGTGTTTCTCCTTGCAGGCAATATCGAAACTGTTCGATTCCATCAAGAAGAAGAGACACGAGAATGCCGACAATAATATCTCACAAGTATACTAATTTTTCGTGATATCCTAGTCATAACAACGATTCGACGATCGAAGCTTTTTTTCAATATTTTCGTTTCCGACAGATACCCGAATTCAAGTCACTGTCGGCGAAACGTGACAGTGCGAACGTGACGGTCAGCATATCTGCTTGTCAGGCCCTTGTAGCGCTAGTTGAAAATGGACTGTGGAATATTGGCGATGCACTGTCCACTTTTGTGTCCAGCCTTTCTTCTATCAAGTAAACTTAAGCTATTTAATCTAATCGTTCGAGTAGCTCTTCCTACACGTTACAGGTTTCATCGAGTCTATCTTATGCTTTAGAAATTATACGGTTGCTGCTACAGCTATTGGGCATTTATTGACCATGCATCTAAAAGCCAATAAGGAGGACGACGCTATATATCCGTTTACACTTCACGCGCCTCAACATCCCTTCATAATGATATTGAATCAAGATAAATACAGCTGGCAATGTGTGTTGAACGAGATGGCTGGCATTATGAATCATCAAGATTCACGGTACGTAGAACAACATTTGTTTGTTGGATACATTTGTATCGATATACTAACAGTCCAAGTATTTCAGAATCAGAGAAAACAGCATAGAAATGTTACGTCCTGTTTTTCTATATATTCTATGTAATCCTTTTTCAAATCCATTGGACTGCTGCGCTCAACGTACATGGCAATTGTTGATTAAATCGGAACATGGCCTATGTTTGCAGACAGAAGTATTGCTTTGGCTGTACACTGCCGAGACTTATTCTTGTATCAATACGAATTACAGAATTTTAGAAGTTGCAGAGAAAGCATCTCGAGAGAAAAATAAAGATTTCTGTACGGCGATTGCGCCCGTGCTAGCATCTTTATCTCTACAGCTGTTAAAACACGGCTCAGACCCAACGATAAATTTTGACACGTTACTCGTGATCATAGATCAATGCGATCCCCGCATTGGAGATTTGATGTTAGCATTAATGGCAGAAATAATAATTGTATGTCCTGCTATTTATTTACATAGCACTTTACAAATATGTAAGCACTTTATATTGTCAAAAACAAATCAATGTTCATGCTCCCAGTTTTCATTTAACTAAATGATGTTGTAGGTGCGATGATAACAAAGAGAATGTCGTGCAGCGACTTATTCTTGAATACCGTAACAGCAGCGATCTTAAAATGGATGGCTTACCCGTCGTTATTATGTTCAGATGCATTGGATATGGCAACAAATTTACTGAGAAAAATGTTCGTTCAACCGCGTTCTGCCTACGATAGTACACCGGTTACGAGCAAAATCTTTAATGAGTTTACAAACTTTGACCCGTGTCTTCAGTTCTACGAGGAGATCACTCGTTGCCTAAAAACCTCGAAACCAGACGATACTTTACAGTGGTTGAAACATATGTCGCAAGTACCGATCGATTTAAAAATCAAGTGTAAACTATTATTGTCTGGCCTCTTTATAGACACAAACGATCCGACGCTTGCCGAGCTAAGCTGCAACGTGCTGGTCGATATCTGTAAAGAAGTGAAAAGCTTCGAATCGCATCTACTGTCTCTAGTATTACATAAATTAACTAAGTCGAAAAACAGCAGAGAATTGAAATATCTGTTGCTGGTTGTACCTGATTTGGCAACTACCAAGGAAAACGTGCCGATTATCACTCATACGTTGGACACGTTGTTACACGGTGACAAGCAGTTGAGATGCTTTGCCATTGAATTGTATTTGAAGACACTAAAAGAACAGCCGATGTGCTATAGATTTGTTTCAGCTGCGATAATTCGTCTAATGAAAGCCGATCACTCCTGGTATTCGGATGCGACTTGTGCAAGAGCCATGAAATTCATTTGCGAAAATCATCCTGAGCATGGAGAAACGTTGGTGCCATTGCTATCAGAGATATTGAATCGTTCGACGGACACGAACGGCGGAACTGCGAGCGCGCTCGCTCTCAAAAGTATATCTGCGCTTTGCAAAGCTTCCGTGATAGATATTTCTTCGACGTGGAGGGTGTTGGCTCCAAAAATGGAGAAGGAAAAACGCACCGTTGTTTTGGAAAGTCTGTGCGAATTGTTTGGCGATGTTGCATCGTATCCATCGACTCTAAGTATCGAAGCGTACGATCAACTGGTCTTCGACATAGTGTCGAATCTATGGACGTACGCAACGTCTAATAACCCGAGAGTCATCGAATCGGCTCTCACAGCTCTAGCTATGTTCCGTCTAGAGCGTATTCCTCTGGAAACATTACCGGCGAACTTTCGATCTCACCTCGTGGTCCCTGACGACTCAACCGACAAACCGAACACTTTGCTTCAGTATGTACCCGCTAGCTGTTGGACAGAAATGCTTCGAAATGTTAATAAATTAGCCTTATCAAGTGCTGGAAATCTCTTGATTTCTTTCGTGAAGGAAGAAGTAGAGAGCTTACGATCTGGAGTTTATAATTGGCCTTACGGCGAGCCACAGAATTTCAAGTACCTGCCAGAGAAAAGCGTTATAAGAGGGGTCGGTGAATGTTTGAGACGATCCGACAAATCTGAACCCAATAATCACCGTATTATTACGGAATGCTTGAGAATATTTGCTCACAGGTACACGAAACCGTTACCCAACGTTAATTGGAGTTTCCTCGAAGACACGATCAATCTATCGCCGGAAGCTAAGAAACATACCCTTGCCATCGCATGTCGTCATGCAAAAGTATCTTCGTCCGCGAAATCTTTCATGGAAAAGTATCTGTCGACATATCAATCCGAAACTGACTCCGACCCTGATTTCAATTTGAGAAACAGCGAATACACCGCAGTGTATCAGAATCTCGATGATTTGTGTCAAGCTGTACAACCGAACAATATAAAACCATTTCTAACAACCACGTTAGAGTACGTACTCGAGAAGATGACGTTCGGTAACGAACGGTTTAAAAGCTTGTTTGACACTATTATGTCTTCGTATGCTGAAACATTAAAGAACGAGCAAGCGTACGATGGAAATTTAACGCTCTTGTCCACTCTGCTGGAAAATTATTACGATAAAATCGACTTAACGTGTAAACGATTTAAGTCTTACGTTACAGCAACTTTAGAATTGTCAGCGAAATACATAGAAACGATGACATCTCCTAGAGCGTGGCCCGTGGTAACACTTGATAAATTAAAAAATGCAATTACAATCAGAGCCGAACTGGTTATAAAGAAATGTTCCGAGACTTCGTTGGCGTTGTTCAATGAACTGATCGATGAAGCTATGTCCATGCCTGGGTAAGCACAATAAGAAATAACATTAAGCGTTGCAATTATTTTAATGTTCCCCGAAAAAAGTTTATTTTATTCCGTTTCTTCTAGTATACAGGTGTTCTTTCTTGAAACTGTTCAAAGAGTACATGTTGAAATGCAGTCTGTCAAGACCGTTATAAAATCGATACTAGAGTTCATGGTAAAAATTCAGGTACTGTTGTTGGATTCAATGCAACATGACAATAGGAAAATCGAATTCTACTGCAGCGTTTTATTTACTTCTATCATCAGTTTGTCCGGTGTCGACTGTACTTTAATGAAACAAAATTTATCGGTGACGTCGGCAAACGTTCGAATAGAAACATTTACTCAAGCTCTCACGATTCTTTCCAATAGACAAGACTGGAAATCTGCGATGCCACAGGTATTGTCCTTCTTTTCTTTTTCTGTTCTCAGAGGAAGAATATTTTACATGATAAAAACCAACAAATATTTTATTATACGTTACACTTTTCAGATTATGGAATGGTTAAACCATATGAGGACGAGTATTATTTCTAATGTTTACAGACTGGCTTTTCATCGTTCGTTAATATGTTTGAGACATAATCCGTATTATAAGGACGTGTGGACTAAATATTTATCAATTAAAACCGAGTTGTAAATAGGAATTGTGTGCGGCGAAAGTTTCTGGAATGCAATGAAAAAGAATGTTAACGATCGCGCATCTTGTACGCGAACGTTTTTGACAATACTAAACAGATGTTTCACTGTTGTCCAAAGCTATAACTGTCAGAGTATTCGGCCTTGATCCGGTCAACGTATGATCTTCTGGTAATTTCATCCTAGGTTCCAATATGTTTCGTTTGGTTTCAACATTCTTTTTTATGGGTGTACGACTTGGACTAGATTTTCTACTACTTGGATAGGATTTTAATAAACGGGCTCTAAAAAAACAATCGAATTTAGACTCCTATATACCTCGTTGTATGTAAACATGTTTGATAACTTTTAGTTTTCTTGCTGCATTAGAACCATGGTACTTACGCATCCATTAATTTAAGAAACAATCGAGTGTACACTTGATACTCTTCGTCTCCGAATTCGGTTGGATCGTGTCTAGCGTGTTCATACAAGTCGCAAAATTGATGAATTAATCTTTGCCCACTTCCATTTAATGGAGTAGCTAACGTAGAGAGCAAATAAGCTCTTAAATTTTCAGACGGATGCCTCTTGAAACAATTATCGTACTTTGTAATTTCAGCTTCTATAGTAAACGATATAGGAAAAATCACATATCCGCCGAGTTATCCTCTAATTACCGATTTATGGCAAGGAACTTCAAGACATAGTTACCCAAAGCTCTGATATCATCTACCGCTTTCAGTCTATAATAATGCGGTGGAACTTGTGCACGAGGAGTCACGATAAATCGTGGATCGCTAATAAGTTGCGGTTCATACTGAATTCTTGGTATTACTTCTATTCGCCTTTCAATTTCCTTCTTTAGAGACTAAACAATTAAACGGACGTCACGCTTTTGACATTAACATTAAAAGCATCTGTAATCGTTAGACAGCGGATCTTTTAATATGTTAAATAGGTTGAGTATAATGTAACTGTATCTTTCAATATTTTCAATGTTTTTATTGTATCAAATTACACCTACTCATCTTTGTCATGAATACATAAAATCCGCTGTCTAGTATTCGTTCATACCTTCCTTGCGTCGTGTCCGATTGGAATATGAGGGCCACGACGTGATCTTAAAGAGAACCTCATAATTTGACGTTTCGCAAAAATAAATAGTAATAACATTGTTAATACACCAGCCGCGATAAATATGACTATCGTTACACCAGAAAGTTCCTCCGTCATGTTTACATTATTATACCTTTTCGCTTTTTCATTCCTTTTCATTCGAAGAAGAGGTTATATATCATTTGACGTCCCAGCATCATCCTATGCAATTAATGACACGATATAAACTACGATACCTTCCTTCGGCCATTAGATCTGTTTTTCAAGTTCTTATCTGAATATGCCAGCGATATTTCAGCTCACAATCACACTTAGTGTATCCGACAGTAAATGTTACATGACGCTGAACATTTAAAACATTCTTTACTATACTTGGTCAAAGAGTAGGGATCAGTAGTGACACAAGATTAAAGGTCCATTCGGTAAGGATCGGTAGACCTCGGCAATGCTCGTTGAATATCCGTATATATTTTACAATTTGCAATATTGTAATATATTTAAACTATTATAAACAAAATTATATTCTATATATATATTGAATGAGATAGTAGGATGGGTCTGTAAAGTTAAAATTATAAATACATGTACATAATTAATGTATTCATATTGTTCATAAGTAATGTTTTCAGTGTATGCTACGATAATTTATTTTTAACATATTTGTAAAAAAAGATTCCGTAATACCACCGTAATAAATATTCTTAAAATATATTTTCACAGTTATCATTTTATTATATTTCTACTTCCTTAACTTCTCAATCTTATAAAATTAACGTAAATACTTCGAAAACCGATGTTAATAAACAGTACATTCTAAATTAAAATAAATAGATTTTTAGACATTGACATGAAATAATAATATTAAATCCAGTGGATTTAAACTTCCCGCTTGCCTATTCGAACGAACGACATCAAAGGAGCCGCCTCTTGTTGTATCGATAGTACTCACTATCGAAAAGTATCGATGATCAAAAAACCGAGATGATACAAATTACCACGATCGAGTTTTAGTGATCAAGGGATAAATTGAGTTCTGGTCCGCTTGATGTATACAAAACCTGTATATAATTCAGTGACAGCTTATACGAGATCTTTTAACATGTTTTGTATAGGTTTTTTGAAATATGTTTGATTTATATTAGCGATTTCCTGCAACAAGAATTTCTGCTGTTCAGAAAAATTTACATTTATTTTGATGAATAACAATACTAGCTTTCCAAAATTTTTCTCTTTAGAAAAATCAAGTGCTTTCTCAGATAGTAGTTGTACGAATTTCTCTTTTATTGAATCGTCTAGTCTGACAGACATGAAATTATGTAAAACAGAAAGATGCCATAGTTTTAGTTCTTTTGCATATGACAGATATTCCCTGCAAACATTGTTAAGATTAATGAAACACCTAATAAGAGGTATTCCTCTGACATTAGATGTTCTTGGATAATAATTTTTATACATACTCAATCAAAACAGGACTACGTTGATATTCAAAAGTATTTGCTATAACATTGACAATCGTTGTATCTTTTAAATCGATGTTCAGCATAGGAACGAAAATGTACTTCTGCATATCATCTGGAAATTTTTGTACGCTTTCTACGATAACGGACAACAACATTCTTGAGGGTCCTACCATAACAATTATCTACAACATTTAAATGAATTATGTTATGGCAATATTAATAACCGTCGTAGAGCACGTGAATACAAATATTAATCACCTTTGGTAATAGTAAATCTGTATAAAAAACTGATGTATACTTCATTCTATCTTCGGTGCTCATATTATTTAAGGAGCAACAAATGTTACAGGTACCTGTCATGCTTAATTTTTTCTCTAAGCCACGAACAACCTCTAGAAATTCTTCATCATTTAAATCTTCTAATAAAGTTACATCCAGCTTTCCATTGTGACGTTCTAAACTTTCGAAAAGACATTCTACAATATCACATTTTTGAATGGTTGTTTGCTTAATTTCCTTCTCAATGTCATTGCCAAATTGTGTAAAGTAAAATTGGGTCGACGGATGTTGAGTACAATTAGGCATTGCAGACGAATCGTTGTCATCGTCTTTGTCACTTTCATCTGTAGTTTCTTCTTCCATGTGTATTTCATTTTTCTCCTAAATGATATACTTCTAAGTATTAATATTCTTACACCGTACTAATAATAAATTTTTGCCAGTACAAACCTCTCCTATTACAACAGTCCAGAAAGGATCAGCCTCTTGCGTATTTTTTTTCAATGCTTCCTTAATCGGTTTTAACTTCTCTATAGTGTATTGTGATAATACATATTGTTTTATAATATCTTTGTTACTCATGATTTTGATCGAACAGTTTATTTTTTGTAGAAAATTATAAGTCGCTTTCTCACAATTTCACCCATAAGTCTCCCACTGAAAATATATTAAACAATAATTAATATAAAGCTCTGTAGATTCTCGGTAATGTTATCCACGAACGCGAATAAGTTCAAAGAAAAATATTTGTGAAAAGTATTTGCATACACGATCGCGGCGATAGTTAAAAGGTTATAATGCAGTACACTATCGTGTAACATTGTTGAAAGAAATCTACTCCTTCGAAGTAAGAATAATTTCCAACTGAAACCGGAGGAAAAAGTATTTCAGTTTAAACGATTGAGTATAGAAAATCTGTGATTCTATAAAAATTATTCTAATAAGTATATCATTGGATAAATTTGAGAGTATCGAATAGAAGACATCGTGCATCGAATTAACAAATTTTGAAGTAAAATGCAATCCCTGTACGATGCATGATACATTTGAGTGAACTAAGCTCGTAATATAGTATATTTCAAGTTCCTTTACATAGAACAGAGTGTGATTTACATTTTATCAGCAAAAAGTAAGAAATGCAAACGTTAGGTGTAGTTCTGTAAGTGTAGGTCTATGTTTAGGCAACGGTAATAAGGAGCAGGAACGTTCATGAATTATAAAATTGACAATTTAGTAGTTAGGTCTATGAATATTTTTTATTAAACGGATTTATACATTGCGCAGAAAGGATTTACGCAGCAGGGTCATCGCCCTTGGTTGTTCGGGTGTAAATCAGTTGCGCATGGTGTTGCACGACTTGTTTGATGAGTCCTTTCTGTTGTAATTCAATCAGCGCTCTCCTGGCGAGCGATCCACGGATTTTTAGTCTTTCGCTGACAATGGATGGTGTGACGAGTTTGTATTGTGGCACTTCCACCAACAGTTTATCGTACGTGACTTTGTCGAATAGAACTTGGTTATTCAATTTGTCACGTACTTTTCCTTTGGACCACTTCTGCAATAACAAGTTCAAGGTGTTAATACTCATCCATCGAAATTAGACCTAAAGCTACGCATTGAAACATTATTTCAGTCTCATTAAATCAGTTTTTTCTACTTCCATGGTTTATCAAGGAGATAAATTTTCATCAGTAAAAGATTCTTGTAAAATGTTTGAAGATACGAATAAATGAAAAAAAAATACGAACCTTCTTTTTGGCTTTACCGCCGGATCCTCCCTCCTTCTTCTTCTGGGTCTTCTGGGGTTGCTTAGAAGACCCCTTCGTATCCTTCTTAGGCGGCTGAAATGTAAAGTACAATTAGATTAAATGTCCAAATAACTTCAACTGTATTCTGACAAACTGAATACGAATCAGGCTCATTAAATCAGTATTTTGCTATCATGTATATCTAGCATGAGTCTTTCATCACGAGAGATTTATCTTCGGCAGAATCCTTTGTCGTGTCAACAAACAATCGCGCAAGTTGTTTTCCACACACGTACAAGTAAAACGAACGTTTATGTTCTTTATTTGTTACTTTGAAATTAAATTCAAAATTATATATATTAAATATTAATCGCTACGAAGAAACTTCTGGTTAAAAATATCAATAATATACACCATGTGGACGAAAACACTGACAAAGGTTAACCGATTAATCACATGCGAAATTTATGCTATTTCCCATAAATTTCTTTAAACAGAAGCATCACTGTGCACTTTTGGCATAACTTTTACTTCACTCACGGGGTTACTCGAACTAATTACAATAGAAAATAATGCGAAAATGTGTACGGCGAATACTCACCATGATGGCTGTCGACTCGGAAAGAAAGGGGAAGTACGAAAACAGCCATGTCTAAATCATACTTTTATCAGCGACCTCTGTTTCACTACGCTAATCAGTTTTACAATTGATTAAAAGTATAGATCGTTTCTACAGAAAGAACGATCACGATTAAATAAATCCTTCGCTAAATTAAAACCAGTTTTTCTCATTGGATCATTCAAAAAATTACAAATGGAAAATGTTACACGTGTCGAAACCAGATGTCGAGCTGTCATTCGGTCGAGCATGAAACACGTTTACGTATAGATTCAGAACTCATTTTTCAACACTAACTTCTGGTATGCGTGCGCACACAAGTTTATACATTACTTCAGAATTATATAAAATGAATTATAGTGCTAATATTCATTGAAATATATTGATTTATAATTCAATGATATGACTACATCTATTCAAACTTCATGTATGATAATTTTTAATGTAACGTGTGCTTCAATGGAGAAATTTATTTGAAAATTTCTGTTGAAAATACACATTTTTATAATTTTAGTAATATGAATCTAGTTGTCAATCATCTACTCAGATTCTAATGATTTCGCATGCATTATCGCGAAATGAGAAGGCGCATGTCGCACCTTCGCAATCCTGGAAACGGGATTTTACTCGCATTGGGTCATGGTAATTTCGATGTCTTCATAAATGCAGAATTCCTGTCAAATATCCTGTCAAAAAATGTTAACAGAAACCTAACTAATGTAAAGAAATAATTAATTAGAATTAAAATAGTTGTTTTATTTGGATTAGAACATTATATTGGGGTCCTACAAAACCCCGTGCGATGTTGGATGTCACTCAATTTTGATGTAAATTGAAAATTCGATATGAGTTTCCCCTCTGGTATATTCATTTGTGGTTCAGGAGTGGCTGCAGCGTGTTAAGCATGGCGCTCTGCCAGGCATTTTCGGAGCCCGGTTTTCTACCTTTCTGACGCGTCCACAACATGTATTCGCTTTAAGAATACCTTTTGATGTCGTCGAATCCATTCTGAGTCTTCGTTTTTATACACAGTCTCGCACGAAAAAGGTATTTCCCATCGAACAAACTGAACCCGTGTTAGGTTAAGATACCTTTTACCGTTGCGACGTGTCAATTGTGTTTTTATTTGGTGCGAATTTTTTAACGATCTGCGTTTGATTCGAGTAGTGCGATCGACGACTACGTGACAGGTTCTTTAAAACAGAGCGATTTTTTCAAGAGAACAGTTCAGGGTGTAATTTCGACCGGTACTGCTCGCTGATAAGAGAAGCGCTCGTGTAATCAGCTGTGCGATCAACGACTTTGCCCGGAACATATTTTTCATTAACTCTGACAATTGTTCATATCGGATCGTATAATTCGCGTGTAAACTGTCGTATCGTCGCGCATGCTGGATTAATTAAGCAATGTTTATTCAGGAAAACGTTATTTCCGTGTAACATATGTGGCATCTACAGTCATTCACAAAAGTTTACATACACTCGCGTCAATTTTAAATATGACCAAGACGATCAATCTAGGAAGTCTTTTAACAATAAATTAAGGTATCAACATTCGATATTAGACACGTTGTTTATTGTATTTATTAACATTCTGCACTATAACTTTCCTTTCATCTACAACGATTAGAATTGAATTTGCTTTTATAATTTCCTACAACGATAGGAAGATTTACATTATTTCCAGAACAGAGAACTGGAATTTTATTTTGGTTTGAAATTTTTATTATAGGGCCAAAGGGTTAAGAAAGAAATTAGAGAATTGTTGAGATGAATGTTAAAAAATGTATATAATATTACATTAATATTTTGCAGGTCCCCCTGTGACGCCAATAACGGCTTGCAACCTTCTGGACAAAATTAAAGGTTGGTAATATTCACTATAATTTTCACAGCTGTACAAACACTTCCGTAAATGACTAATATTCTATTAAAAACTCTTTCCTTCGCAGGAAGAATACTATTTGTGGAAGCAGCCCCGCCAATACCTCAAAATGCTTCCCCTATCGCACAAAGACTCAAGGAATCTAGGGAGCCGGATAAAGGAGAAACTGTTAGGATGGAAGCGACTAATATTTTCTGACAAAAACACCAGGAATTTGTTTCTGTTTTTACTGCTGAATCTGTCTTTTGCCTTTGTTGAATTATTCTATGGAGTATGGACGAACAGTCTGGGCTTGATCTCGGATAGTTTTCACATGTTCTTCGATTGCACAGGATTATTGTTCGGCTTAGCCGCGTCTGTAATTACAAAATGGAGAGCGAACGAGCGATACTCCTATGGATATGTTAGAGCAGAAGTTTTGGGAGGTTTTGTAAATGCTCTGTTGTTATTCTTCATTGCACTGTTCATCATGTCGGAAGCGGTGGAAAGGTCTATCGAGCCACCGGAGATCAAACACGAGAGACTCCTTGTTGTATCTATTTTGGGACTAGTAGTTAATTTAGTAGGAATATACGTGTTCCATCACGGACATGGGCATGGCCATGGATCAGGCCATGGCCACTCTCACTCGCATTCTCACGGTGGCCATGGACACTCTCATTCGAACCATAGTCACAGCCACGACCACCATGACATCGAAATCGATCCCTCATTCAGTGGTACAAACTCTCAGATTATGAAAGGAGTATTTCTGCATATTCTAGCGGACACTCTGGGGTCTGTAGGCGTGATTGTATCTGCGATACTGATGCGCCTGTTTGGCTGGTTCATAGCTGATCCAATTTGTTCAATGTTGATCGCAGTATTGATAGTTTTAAGTATGCTCTCACTAATGAAAGACTCATGGGAGATACTGATGCAGAGGCAGCCGGCGGTGATGGACCAAGTCTTACCGCAGTGTTACAACAAAGTGACCCAGTTGGCTGGAGTATACAGTGTACAAGAACCGCATTTCTGGACCTTGTGCTCGGACGTCTATGTCGGGTGTTTGAAGTTGGAAGTGGCTAGAACTGTAGACCCAAAGTATGTTGTGGCGCACACACAGATGATATTCCAAGCAGCCGGAGTAAGGCATTTAACGGTCCAGCTGGATTACGCAGCCATGTGATCTAGGAAAGACGTGAATGTCATGAAGTGTTCTTACAAGTGCTCCAAGACTGTATCTGTCTGCGGAGTCTGCCAGAAGCAAGCGAGGAACATAGCCATTGTGCAGAACATCTCTGCCATTCTGAAGCTGTGCAGACGCATCATTCTGAGTAACAGCGAATACCAACTCGGATTACAAATAGTTTAACACTTTGAGTGCCGCGTCTCCTCGAAATGGGAGAAGGGATTATTTTTCAATTATTTCTAATTGAAATTAATTTTTTAGCCTTTTAATTCGTGTTTCGTTAAATAAATTATTTCGATTTTGTGGAGTTTTCGAGGATGAATTGACACTCAGAGTGTTAAAGACCGTCGGGACACAGGACGCGAGACATATTCCTAAGGATTGCATTTCATTTACAATTCTCATTCCTTCATTTTTGCTATTGTACATATGTAGACATTGAACGACCCATAACTCGACTATACACATCTTTGCCGAATTCAACTGATCTTCATTTTCACGGGAACTGCGACAACTAGGACACTCACTCACCAAGAAATTCACCGATCAACTTTTGTATCTATTCATCGAAGCCTTCACATAAAATCGCATTTAAAATCCTAGACGGAAATCATTACTGGTGCATAGTATTAGATTTTTTATGATCACAGAGCTAGCACGAGCCGCGTTAACGGTTTTTATCTGCATTTCGTGATTAAACTTTGTCTGTATCGATCTTGATAACGCGAAATTCGAGTGTTATGGTCGGGGATTTATCGCGAACGGGTTCCATTAAAGTTTATTGCGTTTGAAACACCGACGCGGCCGTAAACCTTCGCCGACAGCTGTAGACAGCTAGTCATTACTAACGAAAGAAAATATGAAATGTGTATTATATATATATATATATTATATATGAATGCAACTTTATAAAATGTAATATAAATTGATATTCTTACGTTTGCGTGAAGTTATACTTTCCTCAAGATTGCGTTCGCGTTATGCGCTCGGTTGAGTGGTATTTATGCAACGATTAATTAAGTTGACTCTGGAGTGACGGTGCCTGGGTCCGTTTTGATCCAGCGTTTTAAAAGGAAATTAGCTACTCGTCTCCTGACAATTGAATTAATATCGCGTAATATCAAAATTAACGTACCATAGAAAATTTCTGTAAAAAAATTTACCAGATTTCAGTGAACATGATTTTTTACATTTTATGAAAATGGTGATCCGTTTAAATTGTTTATTGTAAACCTAGGTCCGTATCGATAAGGCAGAAAATTAGTTAAACAAGGCACGAAGAGAAAGCTTTAAATAAGAAATGGTTACAATTTTGAGTTAGTGGGTAGAATTTTTGTAATATCAGAAAATTTGTAGGCATGGCTCTGCGTAAATCGTAGGCGTAATCAGGACATTCCACGTAGCCGAGGTATATTACAGCATATACCTGAAGTTGTGATGATGCTAGGCCAAAATTCCATGGTAGAGAGGAACATCGATAGGAACGGATAAGAGTAACATAATAAATTTTTCTATTAATCGTCGCGCGCACGTGTGTGTAAGAGCGAAACATGACGCACATCGGACTCTTTTAACTTACGAAGTATGATGCGATTTTCCAGGATGAAAGTGGCCGTTGTTACGTTTTATTAACATTATTGTATAGATCGAGGACAGACGAGAGGAACCTCAGTGTCGACGGACTGTAAATAATAAAGAAACATACTTGTACTTATCCTGGATTCTTTTCTATATAATAGCAACGACTAATAAAATCGCTCCGCTTCGTGAGAATACTGAAAACTTTAAACGAATTCTTGCTTCGTAGATTTTACCTAGAGAAGTTACCTCTTGAAACATTTTTTTAAACATATGTCCGTATTTTTCGAAACATCGCCTACATGATAGAATTGGATTAAAGATACTGCCTTTAAATGAAGCGTCAACCCTTTTGGTTGAAATAAATAAAACATCATCTTGAGCCGAAGAAAGATTTCCATAATAAACATTCATCAGCACATCCTACTTCTGAGAACGTGGATCGAAATGACAAAATTCGAAAGCTTGCATTTTATGAACAAATTCTAAGTCAGCGAAACGAGGACTTAAACCTCCACTAATTTTAAGCGTGCTGTTACATCGTATTTCGTATCGCGTCAAATTTCCAATTGCAGACAATGAAAAGTGATTACAACGCGGAATGACCGTAGCGAGAAATGATTGGACCGCGTGAAACACATATTACATTTATTTGAAGGATATGTATACACATATAAATACATAAATATTTATAATAAAATCGCTGGAACTGATTCCACGCGCGGGGAGACATCGCTGGACGACACGCGTTGCGGTGTCAGCTTCAGGCTTCACCCGTGGTGTCAGCGTTCATCGTTAAAACGGCTCGCAAATATAACAGATCGTACATTTAAATATTTCCATTCGTCCTGTACGGCGTCAATCAATGCGTCTTTTATATACATATAGCAAACTATCAAAAATGAAAAACCGCGAGGAACGCTTGCCCCTGGATATCGAACGAGGGAGCTCGCGTAAAGCGTTGCGCGTCGATTTCACAAACAAAACGTTTTAATTAACCCTTTGCACTCGGAAAATTTTATGAAAACTCCCAGTAATCCAAGCGTATCCATTCACAAAAACCTCGGTGAGCTCCAAATGAAATATAAGACGACATACCGTTGGAAATAATTACTCTAGTCAAATTAGAAAATCAAGGTTCTACTAAATCGTGGATTAAACCAGCAAATCTGATCCAAATCGTGTCGCGTTTGAGTTTCACATGTTATTTACTCTATTCGAATGGAAAATTATTACTACATTTAAACGAGATATTATATTTTCTACCATAATGATCCTGAGAATGGACTACTGAATTACTGGCTAGATTTACAATTTTTCTTTAGAGGAGACAGTCAAAGGGTTAGAACAGACAAATCGTAAACTTGTCGAGCCGAAAGATGTGGCAGAGAACAGCCCCGGGTTACTATGATTCTCTTCTCTCGAAGAACCGTGTCTATAACAAATGTCTCCTATAGAATTGTTTAAAATCGATCTATGAAATATTGGACAATCGTCGAGTAACGCTCCGCGCGGATCCCTCGCGATTGGACGCTAAAAGGTGATCGAAAAGGTCCGCGGATCTCGAGAAGAGAATCGCGCGTGGACCAGAGAGGAAACACTGTGTGGTTCGTGGAACTGTTTCGCGTGAAGCTGAACTGAAACCGACCGAATTGTTTGCTCGATTGTTATCGCAGGTGCGTGGCAGTTACAGCGACCCCCTGTTCTCACCTGCTGGCCGCAGATACGGAGGAAGATCGCCTAAAATCGCACCCGGCGTTCATTCGGCGATCGTCGATCAATAGAAATCGCGGAATCGCACGCTTATGCTATAAAGTAACGAACGTTGTGATTAATTTTACGGCCTAGATCGCGGTCTACGATTTTACGATTTTGGCAGTCGTGTTTGCACGTCCCTTTTACTCGAATCCTCTCATTTTTTTACAATACAATAGCCGTCGTTCTTAATAATGCGTAAAACTCCGGACAGGTTTCTCTACACGCTACTATATAGAATATAATATCTATAAAATTTCTTCAAGTCTCCAACAAACGCGCTCTCGTAAAGCCATTCTTCACTCTCGGATCGTTCGAATCGATCGTTAACATTCGATAATCGTGATTCGGAATACGATAATAGTAATGACGATAGTACAATAATAATCAGTGATGACGGTGATCGCGGTTAATGACGGATAATCATAATAATATATTACTCTGAGTCGTATTTTACAGTTCCATCTAATAACAACGAACGTATCTAGTTTCGCAACAGCCTCTTTCATGCGTGCTCATCTCGCCCGTTCGGTGTCCGTCGGTGTGCAAAATCCGTGTTGGTCGATCGCGAGACGATACAAAATCTTCTCCAAACAAGAAAAAGAAAAGGAAAACAAGGACACCTAGATCCAGGATCCAGAGACAGACGATCCCCGGTCCAGCGTTGTCTACGTCGCGTTTGAATGAACCGGCGAGCTGATAGATTGCTACCAGTCTACGTGTAATCTATCGTTTAGGAGGGCGACCACGCGCCGGAAAAAGGAAATCACAGTAAGACGGAGATCCAGAAAGTGTCGGCCCATCGATCCTCTTTCTCTTCTTCTCTTTCTCTCTCTCCCGCACCGCGTGTCCTTGATCCTCTTACCCTAGGCTGCCTCTTATGGCTAAAAAATCGTCGACGAATGGGCGCCGTGTCTCTGAAATACTCGTTTCGTCCTAAAAGCTACTCTCGAACATCCTCTAGCTATCCATCCCGAGATCCGTTTCACCGGATCGATGGCGAAAAGTCCCCCTCTCGATCCTCTATCTTCTAATTCTCAAGATCGATCTTCCATTTTCCGCGATCCTCGGCTAAGATTCCTCTATGTCCCTTAGAACCAAACGTTCCTCCAACGAGCCTTCACTTCTTCTTGGCTTTGCCGTTCTTCTGGATCTTCGTGATCTTCAGCCTGCAGTTGGATCCACCCGTGTAGACCACTTCGGCTCTGCCACCCTCTTCAGCAGCGGTCACCAGAGCCTTTACCGATTTCACGTGCACGTCCTTGGCGCTGATCTCCAACGAGGTCCCAGGGAATCGGTCTCTGACGCATTTTCCAACGCTGGAGGCTTGCGTCTCTGTTAACTCCACTCCGTCCAGGCACAGCCAGGTGAGATACTGCAGGTGTGTCAACAAGGTCTGCACGAATACATGCTCCATCTGAACCTTCTTCGCGCTATCGGTCACGATCAGACCGTTCGCCTTCAGGAAGCTCAAGTTGCACAGCTTCAGGTACTTCGCTATCTGACGCATCGTCTTGTCGCTGTCTTCCAACGTCACCCGCCAGAAGTTGATCCTCAACGATTGCAGATTCCTGAAATGCGAGGACAAGCAGCTGAAGAAGTGCTGCAGGATCTTGTCGTCGATGAACAACAGCGATCCGCTGCTGCCGCCGATCGTGGATTTGTCCAAAGAGAGGTCCAGCTCGCTCAATGCGGTGAAGCCCGCCAGGAAAGGCAGAAGAAGAGGACCTCTCAGCGCCAGGCGATCGTTCACTGTCACCTGGAATCAGAAATAATGCTCTCAGCTTTGTCCCTCGCAATTTTACCCTCGTTTTTTTCTCCCCAATCCTGCGATCTCTCTCTCTCTCTTTCTCTCACTCTTTCTCTCTCTCTTTCTCTCACTCCAATACGGGTAACGAAGACAAATGGGAATTTCCCGGTGAATTCTGATCATCTGCCTGGGCTACAGTGAGGAATGGTGTACCACGCTTCGGGATTGGATGGATTGGACTGTCAAGGTCAGAGGACCTAGCCCAGCTCCTTTTGCAAGCATATTTTTCTATATTCACCTTTTTGCAAACGAATCGAATTTCTTGCAAAAATTAAAATTTTGATTCCAAGCTTATTTCGATTTGAACGACGCACAGACTGGTATTTGACCGATTTAACTGGCCAAAAGTAAATTTCCTAGAACTACCCCCAGATAAAAAATAACATGTTATTGGGACAGCCAGGTACCTCGAACCAACCTCATTGTATAAATTGTTTTTTTTCTTAGTGGAAGCATAATTTTATAAAACATAAATTTAATCAGTTTTAAACAATAAAAAATTTTGGCCAACTAGATCGGCCACATACCAGTCTGTGCGACGTGCCATCAGATATATGAGCGACTGTGTATCATAAAATAATGCTGATTTCTCGGTTACGAGCGTTTCACGTGTACAATAAGTCAGTTTGCAAACACGGAAACCAGTTCCTCACGGATGAAGAACCACGAGCCAGACCGCAAACGAATCATCCTCGGCCTCGAATTACGTATCATCCGGTTCAAGAGAGCTCGAATGTCTCGATCCTCGGGAACTCGATACATTCGATTCGAGATCTCTCTGACTAACATTCGTTCTCGCCTGACATATTCCGTTTCTGGTGAATACATGCGTAGCTACTTAGAGCTGTGCAGACTCGAGGAACATCGATGGTCAAAGCGTGTTGCGTTTGGCATTCGTTCTACTGGATTTTCAAGCTCTTTAAAGATGCACTTTCGCATCGGATTGTCTTTAACACTAAACCGACCATAATCGGTAAAAATTACTACTCCACATTAGTGTATGTACGTTGTGAACAAAACAATTATACAGAGCGTCTCAAAAATGTTGTACTTCCTTGAAAGGGATGATTCTGGAGGTGATCCGAAGTAACTTTTTCCTTTCCCGTGACCGCAGCCTAATTCGTGATTACGAAACTTCAGGGGCGGAGTTGGATCAAGAGGATCCTTTTCATCGCGCGCGGCGGACAGACGTTGCCAGTCGGAAAGAGGATTACTTACTTGAAAACCGGCCAGCCTCAGGAACACAATTGCGGGACAGGCGGGAGGTGGTGCAGCCCTGAGGAGTTCTGCTCCGGCGTCGTCCCGACGCCCTAATCGCGCTAAAGGACCCTCGTGCACCGCCAGATGCAGGCGAGCGTTGCACAGGCTCAGCTCGCGGACACTGGTGTAGCGGAGAAGCTCCGAGAACACTGCTAGGCTGTCCGATTCCTGATGAAAAGCAGAATTTTTCATTACGGCTACCTATTGTGAAGAATCTTCAGAAAGTTCGGAAAATTGTGCAATTTTCTTATTTCTTCAGATAACGGTACTTCAAATAATTACAACTGCAGAAAATGGTGCCTCCTCAAATGTCCCTATGATTCTAGAATTTTATTTCTAGCTTTCTCGCTGAGTTAAATGTCTTTACAGGCAACTCTGTCTTTTTAAATTTCACCCTAAGGTTTTAGAAATCTGTCTATACACTTTTTTGTTAAATGTTTTTACAAGACATTCCGCCTTTTTAAATTTCACCCCTGAGGGTTTAGAAAAATGTCTATAATCTTTCTGTTAAAGGTATTTACATGAAACTATGCCTTTTTAAATGTCACCCCTGAGGTTTCAGAAATCTGCCTATAATCTTTTTTGTTAAATGTTTTTACAAGAAATTCCGCCTTTTTAAATTTCACCCTTAAGGTTTTAGAAATCTGTCTATAATCTTTCTGTTAAAGGTCTTTACATGAAACTATGCCTTTTTAAATGTCACCCCTGAGGTTTCAGAAATTTGCCTATAATTTTTGTGTTAAACGTCTTCACAGGTAATACGGCTGTTTTAAATGCCACACTATCGCAAATTAAGGGAAAACATGGTAGAGACTCGTGTCGAAAGCCGTCGACGAGGAAACGTCGTTAATTATTACGGCGGCGGAACGTTCTGGAACGAAAGCCGATTCGCCGAATGCACACTGCCGCTTGTCGCGGCACACAGAATAGTTAACTCTGTGGATTTGCACAGTCTCGCACAGTCTGCAGCCACGCGACAAACAAGTGCCACGTTATAAATGCACGTCTGCGAAACTTGTTGCGTTTTTCCAGGCTCGCGAGCTCACGAGTACCTCAGCCCTCATTTGTCCGTTGTGTCAATTGAACACACCTGCTTATAACATTTTGCTTGTTCATTCAATATTTGTATACGATCCAAACAATTCTATGCTAACGAAAAAATTCTTACATGTTATAAGCATCGAGCCACACATCGGGGAATTTTTTTCGATTTTTCACTTGCAAGCTTAGGGTGTAAAAATGAAGAAATTTTAAACGTGTAATTTAAGTGTAATTGTCATTTTCCGGTAATTATATGGAAAAGGTCTGCCTACTCCGATTTTGATGAAATTTTAATATGTTATGCAGCAACACATTGCGAACAACTTTTTCCTTTTCCAATATAGGGGGTTGCTTTTAGTTTTCGAGGTATTCGCAAAAACTATTGCTAATCTTTTCTATACATATAATTACCCTTTTTTCTTTCGTGTAAACTTTTCTCGATTTCTTGTTCTTTTTCTTGTTCAATTCTGTTTTTCTATTTTTACATGTTAATAAAAAACTAATTATATTGAGTTAAATAATTTGCCATATAAGACTAAGAACAACTTAGGCATTACTTTTGGCTTGTCCAAACTTAGGGCATTTCACCTTACCTCATGAACTCTTTCACAGATCGTGCAAGTCCCAATGACGTTTGTCAATGATGGACAACGGCAATATTTAGCGGTGGTGGTAACTTATAATAAATTTAAATTAAATAAATAAAAGTGTACAAGGGTTGGAGTAAGATGTTTCGACGTTGCGCGAATGGCAAGGGCATTGCTATGGTAATTCTGTCTGTCTATATACGTATATCGGTGCGAATAAAGCATCTTGGCCCGCTCGACGATTTCGCACGACTGATTTCCCCGATGAAGCGGTGGGGGTTCGCTTAATCGCATCAGTAACGAGGGTAAACTGCACCGGGGGTTGGTATATGCGGTAATGTGCAGAGGGGGTGTGCGTGGGGGCTCGAAAAGCGCGTAATTCGCAGAATATCCCCGGATAAATTGTACAACCGTAAAATCCTGCTGGTGGCCCGGCGATATCACGCGCGGAAACAATGACCGGTAGGGTGGACGGGGGCCGAGTCGGCCAGATTTAATTTAACGCGCGAGGGTGATTATAAACAATGCAGCTCGTCCGGAGCCCTCTCTTTCGCTTGTGTGCGACGTTTTCGCGTTATTGTTCGGGCTATCAGCAGCCGGGCCGATTTCCATTTAAAAGGAACCGTGCCACAACCCGCCGAGTCATCGGATTTATGCGACCGCTTCTGGTATTTTTCATGCGACACCACTGGGGAAAGCCCGTGCGCTAACTCACGGGTCGGTTTAACGTAGTTTTCGACGGTTCTCAAAAATCTGCACCCTTCGGTGAAGCATCTTCTAGCAACGGGACCATTTACCAAAACCGCGGCGGCGTTCTAACCCCTCCTGTCAGAAATACGAGCTGTAAGAACCATTGAACTCTAGCCATTAAAACTTACATTTCGGCATTTTCAAAATTAATTAAAATTACGCAGTCGAACCTCGACAACTCGAATTTCAAGGCAGGAACTAAAATCTTCGAGTTATAGAGGATTCGATTTATCGAAGTTTTCGAGTAAGAGAGGTGTACCATACGAAAATTCGACTTACAGGAGGTTTGTACAAGAGTTAATAACTTGCTGATTGTGGTAGTTTGGAAGAAAGGAAAGTGCCACGGAAAAACTCGTCGTATAGATTATCCCCTAACCGCGTCCCTTGGTCGCGCGGCGATAGGGCGCATCGTTCGGTAAATTTAATTAAAGCGGTCGGCGTCGAGTGTTTTGGTTGGCTGGTATGAAAAAAGGGACGGCTTAGAACGTTCTCCGCTCTCCTGGCGACCCTCTGGGCAACCCCACGGATCTGATTTATTTAAAAGCGAAGCCCGATGAGCGCGGATCTGCGCCGTCGAATAAAGCACAATATACCGAACGAGAACGAGCACGAACGAACGAGCACGAACGAACGGAGATGCTCGCCGGAAGCCGGGGCAAACAAGATATATGTCCGCGACACGGCCAAATGGATTCTCCATTATTAAAAATGCTCCCGTGAGCACTCTCGGCCGTGTGATCCAATTTACTTAAATCTCCGGGGCGAGGCACGGTGGCGAGACGTGCTCTCCTCTCTGTCGCATCGTGTCCCGAAACCAGTTTTCCACTGCGGGAAAATAGAATACAGGAGAAATGGCGCATTAAACGGACGAATCGATCATCGCCGAAGAGTTTAACGACCCGACCATTACCCGGAGAACGCTTCTTCGAGTGGAGCCACCCTTATTTATCGTCCCCGGGATCCGCGGCATGCAAAACGCCCCGATGATTTATAAACTACGCTTTATCCGTCATTAGCTCGTCTGAGAAACCTCTTATCCTTTCGAACTAATGGATCGACGGCGGGAATACGTCTCTGGGACACTTAATTATTTCCCTGTTTGGTCGTCTGGCAGATATTCCTCGATTCTTCGGCGAGACCAGCAGAAATACAAAACCCTGAGAACGTCTATTAATTACTAGAAACTGAATTCCTTTGCATCGAGCAAGTTGAAAAATAGACTATGTATTAATAGCGGCAATCTTGTTTCTCGTGATCTCGAGAGTCTTTCTTCTTGCTCGCCCGGTTCATAGAAATTTATTACCGTCCCGAGGAGATGGTCTCAATAATCAGATTCGAAACGGATTCGTACGCCGTGGAAAGGAATAACTTAAAGGAAACTGGGGCACGGAGTGATTCCGTCGAACGAAGAGGTATTTATAAGATTCCTCTCGAAATTTATCCCAGAGGTACCAGAGAGAAAGAGAGAGAGAGAGAGAGAGGAGAGGGTTAGGAATTTCACGGGGCCGCAAACTGTGTTCGACCCTTACCTATTCTGCCCAATCAAGAAACAATTTATTGAAATTCCTCGGTTGGGAGCAGCCGGTGTACGCGGATCCCGAGCCGCTATAAAATACTTTTCTTGAGGAGGCCAGTAGCTTCTTCCATCCCTTTAGAAACCGTCTCCGGCGATATTGCCCGGCGATAAATTACATGGCACCCCATTCCCAAGCGACAACGAAGTATCTACACCCCCATACGCGATCCTGACCACCGCCAGTACGCGGAGATCGTTGAATATTTCCATGAGAATGTGACTGACGTAGACCGGCCAGGATCCTCGGTAGCATTATGCAAACCGATTCCCCCGTGCGTTTATTCCGCGCGGGATTCTCTGTGTGGAAAATGTCCCTGCCGGAAATCGGTACTGAAAACTATCCATTGTTGTTTATACCGCCCCGTTTTACGGGATTCTCGATACGATGGGAAGATGGTCTTCTCCACCATGCTGGTGCACCGATTGTTTCGGAGAACAGTAGTGCACAGAAGTACAGTAGTGTCGCGGTAAATGTGATACCCTCCTGCACCAGGGCTGGGCACGTTTGCCATAATTAAAGGGAAACCGTTCCCACCCTAGCGCCCACTGCCCCCTTCCAGTGGCGTCGTTACCATGGTGATAGGCTTAGACCGTACACAGGGTGAGGCCCCTAACGTTCTCACCTCAAACAAAGATATCTCTTCGTTGTCTTCGAAGATACATTAAATGTCTTGAGGACGAAGTTGAATCGTAGGTAAAATGGTGATCGTACGACAAAAATTGAAACGTGGGATCGTCAATGTCCAGCAAATATATCCCGGTTAATTTTTTGGAATTTATGATACAGTTAATTCGATTTGTAAGAATCCTGTACACCATCTAGACGAAAAGATATTCCGAGCAAAAACGACGAAAGGCAATGAGAACAAATTATTCTTTAATTACAAGCAGTTTTGTATGGTTCATGATATTGTAGTGAACTGAAATATAAAATCTTATATTAATCGATCAATCACTTTTTTCTGTACTTTTGTTTATAATTCCCCTTCATCTGGGGACATTGATTTGAGGGCCCAAACCTGTTCTAAAAAGCGTGAAATGCAGGAGAAAGTGGCCAGCTTTGAACCAACTACTAAACCGAGTCCAATCTATAATTTGTTGTTAATTAATACCGCTAATGAGACAGTTAACGTTTCTCAAACATTTCTCTTGTCCAAGATACACTGCTAGATTGTAATAAGACTACAACGTTCGGCTTTCACAAGATACACGGTTAGATTGAATTTATTAATTAATTAATACCGCAGCTGTACCGCAAATATTTTTCTTTTTCAAGATTCATACCGACTCAATTTATAAGCTAATTCGATCGCATTTGTGCGCAGTTCAGGATACGCACGTCGCTACACGGCCGTTTGTTGTTCCAATTAGACCGGAAGTTTATGCAAATGTACACTTTCACGGGCAAATTGGACGAAATTGAAATCAAGAGAAGCTTTCTTTCTCTCAGGAATAATTCCAGCGAGTTCAAAATAGAACGGAGTTGAATGGAATTACTCATTAAATATTAGTTTTATTACCGTGCAACGCTTTTATGATAAACTAGTCTTTCCCAATGCAATTGTTGATTTGCTCGAGTCTAGTTGTTCCGAAATGATGACACACTCGAAACATTAGAGTTGCAACGTTCATTGAATTTATTCTAACTAGGAAGCGACGAGCATACACGCGCACATGTACTTCGAACATTTTAATATAGTAAGAAATAATTGATACTTGAACTGTGCGAATCCGCTGTACGATGTATCAACAGTCTGTGAATTTAATTAAATGGATGTTGACATTTAATTAAACGCAAGAACTCATCCGCAACTCGATTGCGATTCGCGTAAAGCGAAAATATTAAATTGATAAACAATCGATCTTTGTATTGAAAATGGAAAATTTGCTTTCTGATGAAATTGATGCACAAGTGGGGTTGCATATTTGCCAGCTTGTTTATGTAAATTTTTTTTTAATAACCAAGCTTACGAACAATACGCATATAAATTAACAAGAAAGGACGAAGATGTGGACATATTTTTCAGAAGCCCTAAAAATGGGTCGGTAAACATTACTTTGCTCAAATAAATTTACCATTTGAACGCATTCGTTATTTTCGTGAAATCTGAATTTAGGGGATGATGTCTTCTCGTGCAATCTCTCTAAGGTTAAAAGGAGCAATTCGTCACCCATTGTGCCATTTGTCTGCAGACAGGCCCAGCTCCCACGCAGCCATTAGCAGCCTTTCGGCGCGCGGTGGATTTAAATAAATAGGTCGCATCGACGTCGCGACGCCCCCGCAACATGCTCTGAATAATGGATCAGGGACCGCTTATAACTCCCACGGGAGGAAAAAGCGCGATGGACGCTCGCCACTCGAACATGGGATAAACCGTGACCCATCTTAAGCTGTGGTTGCACGCGAAATTACAAAATTGCTAAGAACCTTTCAAAAATACCATAACATTCAATACCATTGCATAAATATAACTATAAAAATATTAGCATTGATCGAAAGAAGGTCTTGGTCTTTGGAATGGAACGAACATGATCTGTTGAAACAGAAATTTGAAAATTTCGGGGGCCATTCAATCATTAATTTATTAATAATTTTCTAAATGTAAATATCGTTCGGTTTGACCGCCGTTCGTTCCATTCGTTTGGATCAAGAAGATTTGTCACTTTCGCTACAATGGACGAGATATTTCGAAGAAACGATGTCATGGACGAGATACTCGTCATCGTGATTTCGTTGTACAATACTATGGACTATCTCGTATACCTTTATTGCTGATAGGAAGTGTTTTTTTTGCAAGTTTGAACAAAGTAAATGATTTTTAAGACATATCATCGTTGGTGGGAAGTGCTTAAAAATGATAAATTGGTACCTGTAGCAAGCGATCGAGACTTATGTCGAACACAACCGCACCCTTATCATCCAGACGATCCGCCCGGACCCGTCTCCACCCTCTTCGACACTTTCATCATCGTGAAACAGTGTCGCAAGAGCGCCGTGAACGGGATACGAACTTTAAATCGAATCGAATGGAGACGGCAATTTGATGCTCGGTACAAAAGCTATCGGGGAAAATGGGGGTGGCTGTCGAAGGGTGGAAAATCGACCGAGGGGTGAGAGCAGAGGAGCAGCCGATCATTCGAAACTTTATGAAACTCGAGCGATCGACTACTTACGCTTCCCCGGGTTTATACGAGTGTTTTACGAGCGTCGCGACGCGTATGCACGCTTGCCACGGATAATTTTGTGACCGGTGCTGCAGGCGATACCCTTGCTATTTTTCTTCTTATTTTATCGGGATCCTAGAAGTCTCTTCTGTTTCCTTGCTTTTCTCATCCTCGTGCTCGTATTATGCAAGGAACAAAGGTTAGCACAACATACAGCCCCTAATCGTAAAATTAGGATCATGATTTTCATTTCTTGCGTTTTTAGTATAATTTTTAATTCATAACTTTAGCTAGTTAAAAATAATATAGCCGTATTTCTGATAAACTTGAAGTTGAAATATGTTATCGATCTAGACATACTGAACAACTTCTTCCTACACAAATTATATAACTGTACAGTTTCTATTAATAATAATTGAGAATAATATGCAATAAAAATTGCAGTTATATTTTTTATATTAACCCTAACCCAGTCCTAACTTAAACGTCAGTTACTGTCGGTCGATGTTAATTAAGCGCTTGGCACCACTGCGAGAAGAAGAGTCCGTAGATGGAATGGACTGGGCTTGGAAAAAACCCCTTCTTCACCGCTTAAGGATCACCAGAAGGGTAGACCGTCCCGTGCTGAAGGCACGGAAAGTAACTCGCGGTGGTCGGCAACAGCCACCGGCCGGACAACATACTGGTGTTACCACCAGTTACCGATTCATGAAATGTGCTGAACCAAGTTGCGCCACTTGTGTCCTCGCGTAATAACGGCCTAACTGCAAAAGAAAATTGCACGGCAAGGGGTTAGGACAGCACTACTGAAATCAGTAGTATAGCCTGACTTTAATGCGGCGACAGTGGAAAAGTGGTGTCTTGGTCAGACGGTTGACCTCCCCACTCTACTTTCCCCTTCTACAACGTAGAAGACGCGTTGCCACGTGACTAATCCGGTACTGGTAGGGAGAGGGTAATTTAGTTCCCTCATCAGGTGCCTCTTCTGTAATGGTCGCTCGGCAGTAATTTCAGCCGTGAAAGCGAGTAGTGTATTTATCAGAATCACTTTACCGGAACACTTTCTGCTCTCGTCGTCGACGAAGGTTCGTGAACGGACATTATCCGTCGCCCCGGGATAAATTCGGGGGATCTGGTATATTATTGATGTGGCCATTACGGGAATTCCGAAACGGCGAACGAAACTAATTGGCGAACGAAACTAATTAGCGAAACGTCTCGCTGCAGCGGCAGCCGCCGTCGCCGGAATTATCGATGATAATTCCCTTGTTGCAGCTCTAGCGATAGTTCGCGAACCAAAGCCCCCGGCCTTGTAAACAGGATCCCCCGGTGAGCCGATAACGGCGAAGAAACAATCTCCGTTTCCCGTCGGGACATAATGGTCGAAGGGAATCGAAGTTTTCGCCCCCGATCAGCCGGGGAAGCAAATCTAAAGTAGCTTCGAATCTCGTCCGATAGTTTCGAAATCGTTTCGCAAGCACTTCCGTCGAGTGGAACTATATTTTTAAGCCGCCTCGGATATCTGGGATCGAAACCTTTGCAAGTGCTTAGCACCAGGAGCTTCTCTGTGTAATCGAACCTTTAAGTCGAGCCCTTTATGAGCTGCTGGAAACCGTAGTTTTCTGATCGTTGCAAGTTCTAGCAGGGCTTCGCAGAACTTCGACCATTTCACTCCCGTGCAGCTACAAAATGCTTTGTGTTCTAATGAACTCGTTTGTTCGTTTTTTTAGAAGCGGTTCATATCATAATTTAATACAGTTAATCTTTATAAGGTGAAGTATCTTTGTGGCCAAATAAAAATTGTCCAATTACGATCAATTCAATTGTTCGGTTTGTCACTTTCATCAAAAATTAGAAATACCGATTGATTTTATCTGACTAAAATTATTCATCAAACAAAGATATTATTGTCTTCTATGTCTGACTGTTCGAATTATTCATGGAAGAAATACATGAACACCTACCCTTTATACTTAGTATTTTGTACAGAGATCCACGGTGCAGTCACGACGCAGTGTGATAGCGAGAACAGTGCACGAGGAGTCAGTTGATTTTACGTATGAGTATGTGGTACATAACATAAATGGGTCGTCTAGTTGTCCCTTCTATTGAACCTCTTAGCCTCTCCCCCTCCCGCTCTATCTCAGCGAAAAGCCATTGTTGGCGACGAGCCATTATCTCAGTTGAAGTACGAGTGCTTCAGTTTAGGGGAGGAAAGACACCCTAAAATCCTTTGGGGGAGGAGACGGCGAACACGGCCACGGGATAATCGCAGCAGGTGCATCCGTGGATTAGCCCCAGGACTGGGTAATTAATTATCGCCGATTTCGCGACTGCTACGCTGGCACAGAAAATAGAGATAAAGGCTCATCGGGGTGTGTGTACAGTTTAGACTCTATCCCTGATTGGTTGGGGAACAAGGTCAGTGGGGCTGCAGCTTCAGAATGCATTTCAACAGTGCATATACCATTTTAGAAGAACCTGGGCTCATTGTTCATCCCAATGAACGACAAACGTATTCATTTTTTTTTGTCAAATGCACTGTCCTTCGTATGTACTTTTAAATTATTGTAAATGTTTTCACTATTTTTGTTGAAGGATATGATTGAAGTGGAGTTCTTCAGTAATTAAAAGACATGGCCTAGAGAAATAGGTAACTTTAAAGTAAGACTTGTCGTGCCGATTACAATCGTGCCGATTACATCGTGACAGCTGATACGACACCGCAACAATTCCTGGATTTCGAGTTCTCTCTAGAACTGTTTTATTTCAACACTCTCCCTACAACTCAACATCCAAAAATTTACCGTTTCCGCAATTTCTGGGTTTTTCTTAAATCGTTTTACTTGTAGCAGTGAAGGCGACAGCCAGACTTTCTTGGAAATGAGTTTGATTTGAACAACTTTAAATCACACCTACTCATTTTTGCTATAAATCCATAAAATCTCTTTTCGCAGGAGTTCCACAAAAATAGTACATTCTCTTAATAATTTACTCAATGCAGAGAATTCTTATTTTCCACGAAGACCCGCTGTCCATTTCTCTCGAATTAAATGAGCAGCAATTTATGCACAGCGACTGGACAGTTTCGTGAATCGCGTTTTCGTTCGAGAAACTTTCGTTTCCTTAACGATCGGCCGAGGAGTGGCGTGTGTCGGAGGGATTAGCTCGACGGCGAGCGATGATTTGCAAAGGAAAAAGGAGATTCGTATTCGCTGAGTAAACCGAGAAAGCTCCGGAGGAAGTCTCTGGAGGAAAAATAAAGGGAGGAGCTTCGAGCGAGAAACGTTTGAGAGAGAGAGAGAGAGAGAGCGTCCGTGCTTCCTCCTCGGTGGCCCGGCAATTCTGAGAGTGCAGGCTCTGGTAATATCCTGCTGCACCTCGACGACTGCCCTCCCGATGCACCACCGAGTTGCATAACGTCCGACCGCGTTCGACGACCAACGAGAGCACAGAATTCCAACTAGCCGTCTCGATAACAACGTTTGAAAAGTTCACCGTGTCGAGGCGTAGCGTCGCACCGCTAAAATCTTCTTGAAATTTCCACCGGAAGTATGAACGCGGAGGAATCCTTTATCAGTCAGCCGCTTACTATGCCACAGCTAGACCAAAGCGGTGCACAATAAATGCGTTCGAGGTCTGTATCACTGAGAAATTCCTTTCTTTAATTTTTGTTTCGATGGGGAAGGGTTCATACTCTTCAATTCCTTTATTATTCCTACCTTTATTATTGAACTACAACTCCTAATTTTTGTTATAAGTACATGATATTCACTATCGAAATATATTCTACGGTGTTAAGCTTGTTATAAAGTAGGTGTTCTTAGCACATTAAACAGATATGTCAGCGAGTGAACGGATGGTGAGGTAGACGTGGTACGGAACGTGTTGATAACATAGCACGAATTAATTTCGTTATGGGAGACTTGGCCAGCATAAAGAATAAATTAGTTGATTCTCGTGAATTGTCAGGGCCCAGTTTTACGGTGCTGGTTTCTTTGCAGAGACCGCAGGACGTCCGAATTAAATAGGATCCGTGGACGCCAATCGATACCGAGAATCGCATTCGGAATGTCGAAGAGAAGCGACACAGACGAGAAGACGGTTCTCCGGTTACACGGTCGAGGTTTCGAAGTTGGGATTCGTGAAAGAAACTGATGGGGCATCTCCGGGTTCTACTAGCAGTAACTCGGAGCCTCGTAAAAAGAATCGCTCGATAACTCTGCGGTTTCCAAGCGCAGGATTCGCGGGTTCTCGCAGCCGAATTTTAATGGCAGGGAGGATCGCCCCTCAAGATTCCGCCGTTCTCACGGGCCGACGATCCTGCGGAAGATTTTTACCGCTCGTCAAACTGTTTACCCGCAAAAACCAGCTGGTCGAGCGTTCAACGGTGGTGATCCGGAAGGAAAAACCTTCGGAGAAGAACGATGCTCCGCAAACACACCGGCCCGACGCTCTCGTCTGTGTTTTCCCAGTCGAATTTCCCGCGATCCTGAGAACACCGTCCGACGGTTTTCACCGCTGAGATTGCGGATCCCGCGAGCGATTACGCTCGGCTTTCACGAGCAGATTTACGGGCAGATCGGGGAAAGATCGTTTTGACACGTACCGGTGACCTGTGCGCGAGCTCGAGGAAGCAACGCGTGTGCCTGAAATCACGGGAAATCGACCGCGTACGCTGTTCCGCCAGCGTCTGTCGGTGGGGCAGCTGCATGTTACCTCCAACTTTGATTTTGGGAGAGGAATATGCAACTCTCGGTGGACGGTTGTGCAGAATAATTCACCAGATATTACTGGATAACATTAGATTTACATGAATGAAGGATGCCATTCGCACAGTCGCGTTACATATAAGAAAATTGATGAAGACCTGGTGGGCCTCAAAAATACTATGAGCCCTTTCACCACCGTGGACGAGACTACGTGTCGAAGAAACGATGCTATGAACGAGGTATCCCGTGTATCTTTATTACCGATATGAAGTCTTTTAATTGATTTTCGAGATGTGTCATCGTTAATGGAAAGTATACTTAAAGATGATAAATATTAAATACTCCATATTTGTTACAATCAGAGTTTTTATTTTTTATTTTGTATGAAATGCAGAGGGATCTCTAGAAGATCTCGTATACGAAAATATAACTCACAGAAAAAAATCTCATCCAATAGAATGTAGTTCGCAAAAACATGGTCGACGGAAGGAAACCAGATATTTCCGTAAAAATGGTTTCGTCACATCATCCATTTCACCATGCTTTCAAGCATTCCATACAAAATAAATAATAAAAACTCTTCTTGTGTAAAATATGGAGTATTTTATTATATTTATCATCTTGAAGCGTTTTCCACCAACAATGACATGTCTTAATTCATCGTGAAAGCGAGATATCTCGTCCATCGTAGTGAAAGGGTGAATTATGACAAAGCAATCGAAAAATAATTAGGATCATATTGAACTTGATCCAGTACAATTTTACTGGAAAATACACTGACCCAATTTTCACATCACAGTGTCGAATTAAATTGTTAAGGGTTAGAGTATTCAGTTTCTGTAGGATGTTCTTTACGTACGAGATCAAGTAGCCTAAATTGTATAGTAAGTGGATTGGCTCACCTCTATTCTGAAGGTCCATCCCTCGAGGCTGAGGAGTTTAAGGGTGGTGTTTCTGGCGAGGGCGTGACAGAGCAGCCGAGAAGGATGATCGTCGAGGGCGAGTCGAGGGCTAGCTAGGTCCAGCAGCTGCAGACATGGCGCCTCTGTCAAGGCTAGGACCAGTGGCATCACGTCCGCAGGTCTGGACGCCCCAGCAGCCCTTAAAGCGTCCAAATTGCGCGCCCTTCTGACGGTCTCCCCTAAGCAGCCCGCATCCAGTCCGCCGAGCAAACACTTGGACACATTCAGGGACCTCAGCTTGCAGTTTGGCTCTCTGGAACATAGGGCAAACCGGCGCCGATTAATTCGATTGTTGGGGTTGAACGAAACTCGGTTGGCTTCGACCCTTTGTTGTGGGAGGAACTTTAATCGTTTGATGTATGGAAGAAGATTGAATGTCAGAGCTCTGTCTTCGATCCCCTTGTGCACTGTTCTGCTCAATGGGACATTCGTGTCTTGGGAATTTAATTGGATCATGGTCAAGGGGCTTGAGGAAACCAAATATTTCAGCTAAGTGCAAGTCTTCAATATTGTCTCGGCGATATATTGAAAATTAAATTGGCTAAATATCTGAGTTTTCGGTGTTTGTGCATTGGGTTAACCCTCTGCCTACCGAATTATTTTTCAATCTTGTTGCAAACAGCTCCCTAAGTGTTTTATTTGAAATTTACTTCAAAAGACGGTTCCTTATAGATGCTAATTTATATTTGTTTTTAACTAAGAAACGAGACAATTAAGTACATCGAAGAAGAACCAAATACATATAGAAACCCGTTTTATTTATATTTTTCCTTCTCTGATGCTGAGTCAAACTGACTAAGGAGAGCAAAGGGTTGAAGTAAGACATTTTATATTTTGAGAATACACACTGAACCCACTACCGGTAGATAATGTTAATGTTATTTTATTCTTTGCGTTAGCTGTCTATTGAAATAGGCTAGAATGAAGTAACTGGAAATTTGTTTCGCCAGAAACTCGTAACACAGATTTTTCCGGGAAAGACTCCTTTGAAATAGTTATCGATAATCGAAGCTACTTCGACATCTGCGAGCATGGTAAATTGCTAGCGGAAAATTTTACCAATAAGTTCCCATTGCGTAACGAACGACTTCCTCGTAATAAAACCAGGTCCCAAGGCGGATTTCCAATCTGCCTCCAATTCCTTGTGGATTCTACGACGACGACGACATGTTTTCTAATAATACTGCAAACGTGGTCATTTGGTATTCAAAAAGCGTATTGCTTCGTCTTCTTTTTTCGCGAGGAACATTGAGGCGTTTATTTGATCGTTAGTCTGCGAATCTCTATGCAAAATCAAAATTTTCTTAATTGCAACACACGTAATGATGCTACAATTTTTGAAATCGTTTAATAAGTTGAAAATAACGCGTTTCCGCAACAACTTATCTTTGACGGAAATACGAACACGATGAGAACATTTCTAAGTGTTCATCAAAGACTGCATTTTATTTAACAATTGTAAGAATTGAACAATTTTTTAAATCTACGTACACTTAACCGGCTTTTGCCCTGAGGTCTCCAATTATTCCAGAGACGTATAATGAAGAAACATGAAACACGACAAACGAAGTTCTGCATTCTTAATAATCATATTTTTATCGTTGCAGCAACATTTTATTAAAAGCTACAGAAGTACAGGAAGAGACCGGAGGCCAACAGGGGGACAGAAGCGATTTAATCACAGCAACTGACAAGATAGTAATTACACGCGATCAATGGACCTGGCCCCTTTATTAATCGAGTAGCTAGACTCTTAATTATGCATCGTTCTCGCCAGATTCGTCTGGAGGAAAGGAAAAGTTGTCGGAAATAAACTTGACTGCAATTGCGATAGACGAAATAGCATCGCCCGCACGTATTTTATGTATAACACGTATAAATTTATGTAAAATTGTTTTAAATGTTTAATTTTATAGAGTTGAAATATGGATTGCGTATGTACGCGTGTGTATATATTAACAGACAACTCTTTATATGTACAGCTAGATTTAAGAAACAGATAATCAGACATAACAGAAGAATTGTAAAATTGCGATCACCGACGATTTGCAAGAAGAAGGCAGATCGAAACGAGGGCTAATACGTTAATAAACCCGTTTTTCCCCTTGTGGTTTTTCCTTACAATTCCTTTAAAAAAAATGCATCGAATCTGTTCACCTAATATTTCGCGAATGCATGACCGTGATGGATGCATAAAGCGCGACGAAAGTATCAAGACATTGCCCAGGGAGCTCGCTAACCGCAATAAAGCGGACGCGTGAGAACGTCACGAAACTAAAAATGTCACGCCGAAGAATATTGCCTGCTTTTATGAAACTTTTCATTTCGCAACGCAGGCAAGACCTTTAGAAACGCGGTAGTAAGATGAGAATTAGTCGCAAAATAAAAATCGTCACTTCGAATATCATTGTTAATTGTAAACTTTTTATCTAAAAATATCAGGCTAACAAATAACAATTATTCACAGTCATTTTAAGCTACAGGAGTTACATAGAAGTTCTCTTAATCATTTTAAGACTGGAATTTCAAGATAATTTTGAGATGTTAATTATCTTGAATCATTAACCATAGAAAACTTCAAAGCACAGTTCCTCGACTGCTTCTGATTTTAAACAATTTTGTTTACTAATTACATTAGTTATTACTGAATTATTACTTTGTTGTAATGTATATTCGTGGAACTTACATTTGTTTTTAATTAAAAAATGGAACAAATAAAGAAAGAACCAAATACATAATAAAAGCCTGTTTTATTTACATCTCTCTTTCTCTGAAGTCGAGTTACACTCGACAAAGGAGTGCAAAGGGTTAATGTCAATGAGGGAGAAAAGAACTTTTATAAATTTCCGCAGTCCAGTGATAACAGTAGCAACAGTAGGATCCTCGGACCAATACAGAAACAAGCTACTCAAGCAACCGGAAGCGCCCTAACGCTCTGGACGATGTACCCGCAATAAAGCGGACGCGGATGGCACTGGAGCCGAGAGATGTGGACGCGTGGGAACGTCACGTAACGTGGGTACCGAGCACAGGGTACAGGGTACGCGTACCTGCGTTTAATAGGAACAATTCAAGGAGGTCGATTGTCGGGATCGCGTCTGGATTTAATGGTATATACCGGTTCGGACGATATTTACTCGGCTATTAGGGTGGGCGGACGGGGGTGCGGCTAATGGCGCGCCTTTAATGGTATCCAGCACGGGTAAATCCGCTCGAGTACCCTCGACGTGTCTATCCGAGCAAAAATACACCCGGCCGCTCGTGCTTTGAATCCGCGGCGAAAATAAACATTTTATTCGGCCCGCGCCCGCTAGCGGATAAGCCGACGCCCGGGCCAATAAAACGGATACCCTAAATCAAACCTCGTATCGGACCCCTTCTCTCTCTTCCTTTTTGCCACTGCATCTCTCTATTTCTCTTTGACTCTCGGTCTCTCTTTTTCCAGGTCGACTGCTCTGCTTGGTTTACATTATTCATCTGATATTACTCATTTTTCTTACGTCTCACAACTGATTTCTTAATATTGACATAGGGTAACTGCACCAGTGAATGAACATTTAAGAAATTGTTCAGGAAAATATTTTATTTTAAAAAAAACTATGTGAATTAAAGGAATCCCATATATGCCAAATAGCTCCCTATACTTCATTTGTCAAAAATAAATGAACACAAATACAATGAAATTATTATTATTCTTCTTTATTAAACGTTAAATCAAAAATATGAAAAATACCAGTCAATGAACACTATATTCTAGTAATTGAATAATGCTAGTCCAATCAATGAACAAAATTACTAAACAATATTCTCCTATTTATTTAACTCTTTAATCACATTTTTATCGCTAGTATGCCGTCCGGGTTAAAATTTCTTGAAATATACAAAAGCGTTCATTTACTGGTGCCCGTTCATTCACTGGTGCAGTTACCCTACATTTTTATTTAATTTCTGTTCCTCACAATCGACCATTTTTTGGCCACCATAATATGAATGTGGTTATCCGATATAATTTCGATATAAAATCAGTGATTTTAAGCTTCTGAAATTTTTCGAAATTCCACCTCCAAGATTTGGAAAAAATTCACAGTCGTGCTATAAGGTAGAATATTGGTGAAGTTTTTCATAATTGTTCACTATACATAGCAGAAGACATAAAGTATTAAATAACTCGTTAACACTAGAACTACCGAGCACTAACTCTCTCTTTTTCTAGTTCGTTGCTCTGCGATTTCCCTCACCCTGATTCCGTCTGTTGCTAGTTCTCTTCCAGCTCCACCGTTCTTCGATTTTAACCATTCGGCAGAGGAAACGTTCTCCTACGGTTTGCCTCCGCCGGAAATAAACGGCCGCGGGAAAAGCAATGGATCACGGGCCGACGCGTTTTAGATACCGCGTTTCGCAGTCCCAATGGCGAATTGATTTCCCCTTTGAAGAATGGAACCCTCGGAACACGGCACCGCGCCACGGAAATTGTAGATTTCGGAGGGCTCTACCCTTCCAGCAGAAATTTATCGAATTATCGGATTTATTGCGATTCTGCCGTACAATCAACCGTGTCCGTGTCTACGCGTTTCAAATCTTTCTGCTTGTTTTTTGGCGGTGTTCGTATCGCTGTTTACGCCGCTCGGTATCGTTTATTTTTATATCTATGTCCGCTTTGGTCATTTTTCCACATTTTTATGAAACCTTGTATCGATGTGTACTCAATTCGTACTTTTTTCTACATTAACGTGCGATCTCCTTTGCGCGTCTGAATACAAATGGTAAATCGATCGACTCACATGTTTTGAGTTTGGGCGGTACTCCCGTTTTTTTTTCACAAGTGAAAAACAAGGAAAGACGTATCGAATCGCATCATAAAAACGCAAACTTGTGTATCCAGAGGCACAGCTACGACGAAGGAACGATAGGAAGACATCAGAAGGCGATCGCACCTTTATTCGCATTCTTCGTTTATTGTCAATTGTTAATTTAATATCCAAACAAAGAAATTTGTTCGATAACTACCGTCGAAAGCATCTTTAAAATTCCGTCAGATTCCATCATTTTTATTACAAAGCGTCTATGCTTCAGATTTCTCAGCGAAAATTTCATTTTGATATCTCCCGGCACGAGCGTTATACGGTTATACCAAAACGTCAGAAAATTCATCGATCCTACGAGGCAGCCTCGAGGCTAAAAGATGAGAAAATAATGGCGTCTAGTCGTGCACCGTGCTACGTTCCACCTGGGATGTCGAGGGAGTAGAAATTTATTGAGCAATTCATGCGACGACTGGATCAAATCAAATCTCCTGCGACACGGTAAAGGGCCCTTCTGTTTTAACGAAGCAACAGATCAATCCAGAAGGGACTACCATTTTTCAAGAACGCCTTTCGGAAATCATTCCGCGGGCCCTTACAACCTCGATCCAAAAACAAATCACAAAACATGGTCGATCAAGAATAGGCTCTTTTTGAATTGATAAATTTATTTTTAACCAACCACTATTCTTGTTGATTTATCTACGATAAACACATACTATATACAGAATATAGTAACCATTTAACTGCGGATTTTTGTGCAAAATAAAAGTGTAATATATAACTGGTTTGTATCAATTACAAAACAGAAACAGAAAAATTCATTTATTTTCTTCATCGCTTTAACAATTTTACGGTATTTTTAACTTCTTATATATTTCTTCTTTCAATCACATTATATGTAAATAATATATCATATATGTGTACATATATTCCACAATGTGTATTTCATTTGCCCATTTTTCTTAAGAATGATTGCAATCATGGACTACTTCGGTAAGTAAAAATGATAGTCAAAAACAAAAATGTCTTTCACTCGCTGATTTTTGAAATCTTCTCTCGAATCGTGGCATAACCATGTACGGTAGTAACTCAATAACCGGAAGACAGCTTTAAGCTCATCGGCCTCTCACATTTTACTATCTTTCGACGACGACGCGATGTATCGCGATTTTTATGCGGCGTTTCCAAAGTCGAGAAATCGCGAACACCGGTGCTTGTTCCGAGGATGTTCGCGGGAAATGAGCGGAATTTAAGCAACGCTGTATATCCCGGCGCGCGATAAAATTGCCGTCGTAAGTCAAAAGGCCACGAGGCTATTGCGTTTTCAGACGTGCTCCAGTTTCGACAGCTTTACTGCCGGGGATTTCGCCGCCGATGGCTGCGCGGAGCCTCGAGTGCTCGACACGAAAAGACATTTTTATCGCGTTAACTCGCTTTATCGTCAGCCGCGCCGTCTCTTCTCCGCGGGGATGTCTCCCGCCTCTAAAACTCGTCGACACGTCTCGCGAAATCTCGAAACACCGATTTTTTCCCCTCGGTTTTAACGCGAAATTGATGGTGGCTTCGAAAATCACGAAGCTCTGGCTTTTATTTTAATTTGTGATCATTGACTTGTCTGATTTATTTCAGCCTGCTAAAATGCGTTCAAATACTATCATGGTTCACTGCACGGTTTATTAAATATTTTTTGTTTGTCTAAACTTGAGAATTTCCCGGAACGATTAACATGATTTGCATACGAAAAATATACAGGGTGCCACGAATTTAAATGGTAGAACTTCAGCAGCGTGTAGAGGACCGAAAAACGAAGACAAAAAGTGTTTTAGAGATTTGCTCGTTTTGCTTCGTTTGGGAGAAAATCACAAAAAAAGAAACAAAACAAGTATTCATTTTTGTACTTATTTATTTACATTTTATTTACGTTATCATCTATTAGATATTGTTTTAAATGTTGCCCTCTTGCAGTAATGCAAGCATTACATCTAGCACTGACTTGATAAATTGCAGCTAAGCATTATTATTTGATATTTGGTGCACTGGTGCAAAAATGTAAACAAACGAAAGAATGTAAAAGATAATATCGAGTTTTTACATATCTCACTGTCATACTCACACAACAATGTCAAAACAATCACAAATACAATGTATAAAACAACTCAAGAGAGTAACTGACAGAGATATTGAATTTTTGCGATTTTCTCAAAAACGAAGCAAAAACGAGCAAATCTCTAAAAGACTATTTGTCTTAATTAGTTTTCCGGTCCCCTACACGCTCCTGAAGTTTTGCCATTTAAATTCGGGACACCCTGCACGCGGAGAATAATCGGCTCAACAAAGATACAACCTGCAGATTGATGCAGAACGCTGCAAAGGCTTTCATTGCGTGGGAGTAAGATAGAAGTCGATGGGAACACGTAGTCATTGTATCGCGTAACGAGATAATTGCGCTGCTCGAGAAGTTCGAGTCTTCCTCGTAGTTTCCCTTTAACTACCCTCGAAGAAGATTGTCCGTAGTTCCGAGCCGGCCTAAGTATAACCCGGCCGCCCGGATGCTTAACGACGTTAACTGCCGCCGCGTTTCCAACTATACTTTTCCACTTTCCCCTTTGTTCGTTGCCGCTTTTCCTTTGCGAGCTGGTCGGGCCTCGCCGCCCACCAAACTCAAACGAAACTTCGCGATGAAAATGGCCCTTAACCCTTTAAAAACGACATCCTGCTTCTGCTTTCTTTCTGTGCCAGAATATTCGTGTTGCTGACGATACCATGATCTGGTGACGATTTATTGTTAACCCTTTCACTACAATGAACGAGATATCTCGTCTCCACAATGTTGAAGAATCGAGAAAGATGGACTTTTGAAAACTGACGAGATTAAAATTATTTGAAGCGAACGCTGCACTGCGATATATTTTACAATCTCGGACGGCCGAAGAACAGTGAGCTGGATCGTAACATTTTAATATAACTCTTCAACCATAAGAGATATTGGGATAAAATTTCAACTAAAATTCGTTACAAAAGTACATACATACTTGTAATTAATAAATTAATTGTAGTAATTAATAAATATTGTATTAATAAATTGTAGTAATTAATAATAGTAATTAATGAATGTAATTAATAAATTCCTACATACTTGTAATTATAGTAATATATATTTTTTGTAGTCATTTTCTAATGAATACTTTAAATTTTGGTGTTTTAAATTTATTTATTTATTATTATTATTATATTTAAAGTTATAAATTTCTCTGTATGGATAACAAAACGCTGCGTCTGGACGCGCAAATTGTCTTGAGAACAAGTTGTTGCTGGGCTATCTGTCTAAGAAAAGACTAATGATAATCCTGTTTGACCAATTTTAAGAAAGCGTCACAGTCACGACGATGTTCCCAGATAATGTTACCGAAGTCCTAACCACGCGAGACTCAATTAAAAACTACCAGAGCTCGCAAACAAGCTAACAGAAGATCATCTTACAGATTCTGGAGAACCGCCAGAGTCTCCTATCGCGTTGGCGCCCTTAGATAAAAACTGATCCACTTCACCTGACAAAGAAACTTCCGATTGAAGTGCACTGGTCGAAACTTCGACAACCAGGCAGCCAAATACAAAAATGAGGACGCGGGAGTTGGCAGTTTTTCAATTTTCCCGACCCGACGACGGTGCACCAACAGGCTGTCAAAATTGCTTAAAAAAAGTGGAAAACGCTCCCTGTTGGCCGAGCCTTTGAGACGCAACAAAGTTGCACACGTTTCGTTGCACGGAGGAATGCAACGACACGAACAGAGCAGCATTCCTGCGTGCTCGTCGCGGAGCTTCACGCGCCTCCGTTCTCTTAAATTTTCCAGCGGACCGGGAACGAGCGAGGCTGGCGCTTGCTCTGGAAGATACGCTTGTATGAATGGCGACAGTGATATTTTTAATTAAAAACAGGGCGACCGGACCGGGGCCTGTCCGCCGCGAGTAAATTGGACCTCCGCCGGGGAAAATATTTCCCGGGATTATGCATCTGTGCTCTTCCTTCGCCGTCCGGCGTGTCTGCTCGTTCGTTTCCGGTCCCGAAGCATTCAGGCAGTAAACTTGCACGTTGCTTGTACAACGTTCTGCTTCCTTTTTTCAACGAACAACTGGCTAATCTGCTGAAAACACCATTTCCGTAAGACTGAAATGCGGTAATACGTTGTACTGGAACTTTTCGGGGGCTGAAGCGAGGGGAGCCTTGGTTTTCAAAAGTAACATTAACATGAATCGTGAAACACAATATATCGGTTTTTTAAGTAAACTACGAGGTAATCTGTTGAGGATATTATTTTTTGCAAGGGTGAAATGTTATAAAACATTGTATAGAGAATTTGTAGGGGTTGAAGCGAAGGGGTTGGTTTTATTCCACAAAGTAATTTTAGGACGAATCTTGCAGAATAAGGAAAAAGAAATTAAGAAAGAGAGAAATACTTAACTCTCCATTGCATTCCGTTCTCAATTGGGGAATTAAATTCCAAATGTTCCGTAGTAAATTAAGAAGACAACACTGAAGACTGAGCATGTTGGTTGCAAGTAGGAACATTGCGCTTACGAATAAAACCGCGTATGTATAAAGTTTCCATACAGGAACGGTCATAAAATGCAATAAATAAAATTTTCTAAAAAAATTTAATTAATTAATTTAGTTGATTAACAGCCATATACCTTTTTCCAACTAGTCTTAAAAATTCATGCAATAGAGATGTTTAATCAACATCTTCTACTTCTTGTAATAGCTGCAGGCAATTTTTATCTCGCATTAAAATTCGCAGACCAAACCGACCAAATATTAATTTTATGAAGAACCACATTTCGCAGCCGCAGCTGTAACCAAGTTAATTATGTAGCTAATGAAAGACCTACCAGTCGGTATAGGTACGCGTACAAGCGCGGGAAATTTGAAATATCGACCCTGTCGCAAAAGAGCATTATGATTTCCGATGAAAGCCGGCAGAACAAAGACTAGGATAAAGAAAAGGGACATAGGACGTGCTGTGTTTCTTGTGTTTCTTGTGCGCAAGGGCTGTC
The DNA here is from genome assembly GCA_963971365.1 of Lasioglossum villosulum. NCBI lineage: Eukaryota > Metazoa > Arthropoda > Insecta > Hymenoptera > Halictidae > Lasioglossum > Lasioglossum villosulum. The sequence continues at coordinate 33,097,224 of OZ020499.1, forward strand.
GGGGATCGAGGTCTGCTCGCAAACGAGGAAACAATGGGTCTCGGGCTGTGTTACAGCCGTCGGACGACTTCCGGTGTCCCTCGTAAACGGATTCATAATGGCGGCAGTGTTTTTCATCCTGTCGCCTTTTCATCGGTCTCCAACGATGTCGTCTGTTCCGAGCGATTCTTTTTCGCTTTCAAAGTTTCTTCTCCTTTACTTCATTTCGTGCTTCGGACACATCAAAGTAAATTGGAAATGTTGCGTTTCTCCCTCAACTGTTTGCATTGACTGTTTTCAGAAACGATCGCAGTGTGCAAGAACTGCGGATGGTTGCGCGCTAGAACGAATTACGGAAACGGAAAGGTAAACGGATTTTCGAGCTGGGGCAGAAATTAAAAAGCAGATTTGTCGAGTTTCTGGAATCTATGATTTGTGTGGCATAGTCTGGGTCGTTTGGTTATTGGATACAGTGTCCGATGTTTCTGAAAGGATTGCAGAGTTTCGAACGATAAAATTATAAGCTAAACAATAAAAAATGGAAAGGATTAGCGGGCTGATTGATTGAAATGCGAGAACGTATGGGGTTTGAAGAAAAATTCTACAATCCACGAAAACTGGGTCAACAAAAACAGAAATAGGTTGTTGGGCTGGCTGACTGAACAACGTCTATTGTCTATGAAAAAATGGTAGCCCTTGCGTAGTTAAAAAGTGAAAAAAGGGGTAGTTAGGGAGCTTGGCTGGAATACAAGAGTGCCTAGGGCTGGCGAACAGAATTCCAGGGCTCAGGAAAATAAGATCAACAAGCATAATAAAGAGTTGTTGGGGTGGTTGCCACGAATACAGGACTAGCGTTTAAAAAAATGTAGGGCTCAAGCACAGAACGTTAATAAAAATGGAACCGTTGTTCAACCCTGTAGGCTTGAACATTGAAGTGTCTAGGGTCTACAAAACAATTATAGTACGGAAGAAAGTAGAAGAATAAAGCGTTGTCGAGCTTGTTGACTCGAATATGAAATGACGGCGACTTGGGTCACACGAAATAATTTTCTAGTTTGCCAAAACAGGATTCTAAAATAAACAAATTATGTATATTATACAAGCAGCTCTGGCAGTATAGCTGATCTTATTATTTCTGACAGAGAAGGGTTGGAACCGCTACGGTCCCAAAGATTGAAAGGGTTTTCCGATGCCACAAGCGAGAACTAAAACAAGAATAATACCGTCCAGGTGACGGGCAGGTGAGGTATGAAATTAACACCGAATTGCGTGAAAGAAACAGCCAGGTGATGGCATTCTTTTTTCATACTATAAAGACCATTGTGCGACCAACATGCAGGAACGCTTATTATCATTATTAATTTATGCATTCTGTTGTGAAGTTCCTTTTACGGGAACCAAGAAACCCATTAATAGATCCGCGGTCGGGAATCCCGAAGAACACAGAACTTCCGGTCTTAACAGCGAATTTCGAGGCCGAAGAAGTTCGAAATTCGCAGGCGCCATTCCTTCAGCAGCGGCGAGAAAGCGCGAGGACAAGTTTTGCAATTTCGACGACCTTGCGAGCACGATGTTGATGCGAATCTCTCCCCCTTTCTCCCCCGTCTCTCTCTCTCTTTTCTTCCAGCTTCTCTGCTGGACTTAAACTCCTCGTCGTCCGACAATCGTCCATGCGGAAGAGGAGGGAACCTCGCGGAACTTTCCGCCGGAAGTTCGCATAATTTCCTGAATGGCCACTCTCGTTCGTCTCCTTAATTTCCATAACTCATTTACCGGCCGTTCGGGACGCAAATCTTGGGAACTCGCGCGTAAAAGTTCGTGCTGAAACGTACCAGAGGTTTCACGAAATTATTTCGTTTTCAGGTGATGGTGGTCTCGTTAATGGGCTCCTCGAATGAATTCATTTCTTCCTGACAGACAATGTATTAGAGTATTATCTCTGTAACTGTCGCAACGGTCACTACTGTAACCCTAAAAAAATTTTACTCACCACACTGTTGGCATTTATTTCGTAAATAAAGAACAAATTTAATCTATTATTTCTGTAGAAGGAAGGATTTATAGGTCGTTGTTCGTAGGACGTTGCTCTTCTATTTTTGACCTTTTTTTAAGGGTGTGGGGGAAAAGTTAAAAAACCTAACCACACCCGGGACATTCAATGGAATGCCCCACTACTTTCTTTCTTTCGCCCGAGATTAGATGGCGGGGGCCCCACTCTTCGCATTTCTCCCCCCGCACTTCTTAAGGTCATTCCACACCTGTTCTTTGCTTTCATCTTCTATTTTTGACCTAAGCATCCCCCAATCGCGACGTTTCTTTCGAAGTCTAACGAGGTGTTTTAACTCGAAAATTAAACGTTTCTTCCAGCCTATAATATTCCATTCCCTATGACTTCTTAAATTTTGTGGATACGAAATTGGTAAAATACCTCATACGATACCTAAATGTTTAATAACTGATGGTACAGCAATTTTATGTGGCGGTTCAGAGTCATCATTCTAGTGTTCAGGGTTAATAAACAAGTTTTCCATAATCCAATAAGTACAAATACTTACCTTATGGCATTGAAAATCTCGTGGAATCCAGTTCCCTGGTGGCTGCTGACATCGCACGTTGGCAGCGGGTGTAACAGTGGCAAACGATGACACAACACGCTGTCGCTGTTCCTCTTGCTACTGCCATTACTATCCCTGTCCCTGTCGTTCTGTGGCAGCGGTCCGTTTCCGGTAGCGGGTGCAGGACCAAGACCAAGACCCAGGGGAAGCCGTGGTAGGGTTGCTGGCCTGGTTAGGCTACCGTAGACTGCCAAAGCACCCCGTGGCAGCGATGAGTAGCACCGGTTTAGTGGTAGTGTGCCTAAAGTACTGGATGCGCAGCCACTACTTCCTGAACCTGAGCCTGAACCTGCAACAGTTTCGATCGTGTTAGCATCAAGCCGTTTTTGAAACAATTAAAAGAAAAATATGAAGCTGTGTTAATTTATGGCAGGGTTTTAGCAGTTGTGTCAATTTAGGGTAACATCCTCTTGAACGAGGATGCTCAAGACTTCGTTTCACTGAAATATACAGTATTTCCTATCTGAAAATTTGTACACAGTGATTTTCTAAAATGTTCCTAAAATTTCAAGGTGAGCTTTGTTTTTTCATGGGCAATTTTATTGTTACATCTGGACCTGCCATGTTTTTATTCAGGAAGGCTATTTGCCAGTTCCTCGTCTTCGAAGGTCATTCAAGGTCAATCAATTACCCTCTAAGACTTAGCTTCGTTAAATAGTCTTGAAGTTTTATGAAAATCCATAATTGAAGAATTAATAATAATAGTAAACAGTGAGCAACGTAATGTTACGTTATCTCAAGAACAACTACGATTGTTTCAAGATGATCCAGCTAGAATTGGGGAAGTCGATGTTGCCTCTTGGTAAGAGAGGGACCACAAGGTGCTTACTTAGCCCAGAATACCTAGAGAGCAGGGATCTTCCAGCGATAATTCGAAAATTTCTGACAAACGTGTTCTGGTTTCCGGTGGCCGGATGCGCCCGAGGAAGTTAGTTCAGACTTTAATTGCTGGTTAAGCGAGTCCGATTGGCCGCGGATCTGCTCGCCTAACGTTGCAAGTTTACCTCGTTACCTCTCGCGGAAACAAATTGGAACAACCGCTGTTGACCTCTCTGCTCCGAATCGATCTTAACCCTTTCCCGACGGTTTACCATGCTTGGCAAGTTTTGACATCGATACTCGTATTATGCAAAATAAATATTGGATGCACTAGTTAGGCTAGGGAGGTATATAGCCATTTATTTCTTTTGTTAATCACGTTCGTACGCGCGTAGATGGAAAAGGTCGGTGAACTCGACTTTTTCTCAGCATCGTCTGTTCTATAGTATTGCAATTAGAATTGATTGGTAGACTAAACCTTTTTTTTTTTTTTTTATTATTAAATCTTATACAAGATTTATTACAACGTTAGGTAATGATATACAAACAGAATATTATATACATATCGAGAGGTATTTTCAATATAAACATATAGGTGAACAAATTAACATTATTTTTTCCCTTTTGGATGACACCTACACACGCAAATTACAGCTATTTAGAAAGGACACAATATGGTGGCAAGCCCCAATATTTGGGCCAGACAGGAAAATAGAGACATCTAAGGGCAATTGAAATCCCAGTTTATGGAGCTTTTCTAAAAGTAAAGATCTTTGGGTATTGTATAATTCACACTGCCAAATAACATGGTTGAGAGTTTCACTCTCAGAGTTACACACACACTTAGGATTGTCAATGATGTCAATACGGGCAAGAGAGCTAGCTAAATGATAGTGATTCGCTCTGCATCGATTTATGGAAACTGTGAATTGACGAGATAAATTTTTGCCTTTGAACCAAGGAATACGATTATTCTTAAAGTAATGCGCAAAATAATATTTGCCTTTATACAACCCTTGTTTACTAATTAACAATGAAGTATTGATGAACATGTTTTTTATAAAAGATTCGTACAGATCAGTATAGGGAACTCTCAATATGTTTGTAGAAAGGAAAGTAGTGGCACTTTTGGCCAGACTGTCAGCTACCTCATTACCCCAGACACCAGAATGGGCCGGAACCCAGATGAATTTTATAAAGTATTTATTTGTATTAATCCCATTAAATTGATTGTACTTTCTCTTGATGTCCAGAATATATGAAGTGGCCCTTGCGACAACTCTTACAGATTCAAGACTTTGAAGAGCACTCATGGAATCCGAGAAAATGCAGTAATTGAACCACTCTTGTTCTTTCCATTATCGGTCTTCCCTACCCCTAAATTCTTTCAATGTTGTATTCGGTATAATTTTGTCGCAAATGCATAAAATTGCAGTCCAATCGACGCGTCCAACGTGAAATTTCGTTTCCGGGACTGATTCATCGGTCAAGAATCTCGCTTGAAGATCGTGAAAGAGTAAGACGCGCGACGATTCCGTGCGGCTGCATAAACCTAAGCGACATTAGACAGCATAGACTGCATTAGACGGGACACGGGTGAGCCTTTAAGCGCGTTCAGTCGAGTTTACTGGCCGTAAAGCCTCCTCCGCGTGGAATTAATATGAACGAAGTGTACAAGGGAGAAAGGCAGCGCCGACACGGCTTCCACGTTGGTAAGCGGCTCGTAAAATAAGCGACAGACTCGGGGATGTGCCGGCAGGAAGCGGTTATACCAAGGGAACTCTATTAAGGGCCCTCTCTCTCTCTCTCTCTCCTCCGTCTAAACTTCGCGTGTCTATTTCTCGAACACTGTTCCAAGATAATGGCTTCAATGACGAACAATGCGCGCGGACTTTTGTCGGTTCTGTCGCAGGGTTGAACGCACTGCGTCGGACAGAATCGGCCGACATCCCGAAACCTATGGCCACATATTTACCCGTTCAAATCCTGATTTAACGATTCTATGTTACATCTGCATTTTCATGTCGCGGATTTTTTACCAATTTTTTTGTTCATCCCCCGGCGCCGAGAATTTTATCGAAGTATATTTTTCAGAGGAATTTATTTTACTGGACGAAAAGCGGCGAGCTTTATCGACGGCACTGTTTTTTTAATTTTTAAGTTAGCATGAAGATTTATTCCACTAAATCGAAAGTATTTACAGATTCACATTGATCTATACATATAGAAAGACTATTATTATGTTTAATCAAGCGAAAAACTGAAGTTTAGATCGCACGATGAACATAAAATTAGTAATCCATTCCGTTTGGAAACCGAGAGTATAATTTTCAGAAATTAAATATTTTACATGCCGCGGAACCGCGTCTAACAATATTGAAAATCGCATTTTATTTTCAGAGTTTCGCAGTTTTGTGTGCTTCACTTGAAAATATTTATTTATTTCGATTTGAGGTTCGCGTAAAAAAATATTACAGTAAATGTTTGTGTTCTTTCAATACGTAGAGTAACAGACGAGACGACGTAGAAACCGCTAACGTTTGCTAAGCGTACATAAAAAGTGCGTTTGGTTGCAAGCAATTCGACATTGTGCAGTGTAAAATCACGTGGACGTCGACGTTGGTTGCAATAACACAATCGAGAAAGAGAGTTTAACAAGATAGAACAAACCATTGTTCAATTCTTGGCAGATTTAACAATAGCGATGAACAGAATATTAAAATAATATTGTATGGTAAGTAACAAATTTTCCGAGCAATCCCGAAGCCAATACACGTTCCGCTCTCACTTCTGAAAAAGCAACTAGGCTTTCGGTCGAAGAAGGTTGGCCATCAATGACGAGTCGGGTCGGGAAACAAGCAAAAGTTTTCGCGCGAAGTTTTATCGGCTGGCCGACAGCCGACTTTATAAATTCTTTCGGCCCCGATCCAACCAACCAACCACCCCTCTGCTTCTATGCACTCGTAAACATTTTACGCTTTTCATTCGGAGTCGATGCGTGCAACTTCACGATAAACTTTTTTCAGTATTCATGATCGTATCGTCGAAGACTGTTGCGGGGCGAGGAGCCATACGAGAAAGGAGAAGACCGTAAAGCAAAAGGAGCTGGCTGCTTGTAAAACGGAATACTCTCCCCTCGATACTCTTCATCATAACGTCTACCGCCTTTCTATTTTTATTGGCAAACCTTGATTCCCCAGATTATATATTCTGCATTGAAAATAAACGTATTTCGTAAAATATCTCGTACAGAATATGCCAGTCTCGGAACCGAACTCGATGAGAAATAATATACTTGCTTTATTTCCACAATGTTTACACCCTTGGAGATTAATCATTTTAGACAGACTCAGGATTAAGATTTTATACAGCTATGACAAAATAAATGAATTAGAAGAATTTAAAAATATTGTCGCATAATTTAAATAATTGTTTATTTCATTCCAGTTTGTTGCAATTTAGGTAGAAAATTTTTGTCGCACAAAGAGCCGCTGCATAGTTATTAGGTTGGTGCATAGGAAATGTCGGATTTTCTGCATTCTGACAGCAAGTTGTCTTGCTGCTACACGTGAATTTGTTTCCGCTATATTATAGCCTAATAAAAAAAGAACACCTTTCCACCTCATGCTCCACAATAATCGATTGAATAATTCCGTTCATCCCAAATCTCCGACAATTGGGAACCATCGACTCCCATTTCGAAAAGCATAAGTACCTCGCGAACCCTGCAGCGCGGCGCGCCGATTCAAACTGAAAGAAGCCTTTCCTTTTTTTTAACGGATCTAAGAGATAAACTCCCAGATCCAGAGGCGCTAGATCTTGTAAATGTCTTCTTCCTTTATTTATTCTTTTTCCATTCACGCATTTCAGCAACCGAGGGCCCGCTTTTCACAGTGCCACCCATGCGCGCACATCTCCACTCCTGTTCTTGCCTAATAGAAAGAAGCCTTTCCCTAAAATCTTCGAAAGGCACTGGCACCCTAATTCTACAATTCTCATTCAATTCCGTGACCCATTTTCCCCAGAACATTCTACGTCGTTGGTCTCTAAGCTATGCAGTTTGGAAACAAAGCATTCGTGATCCAGAAAGCGTCGATACTTTATGAATGTAGATTCGCGTGACTCGATTAGTCGCGGAATCGGTGCGGCCAGGTCCAGCACCGGGTTCTGTCCCGTGCGATTCCGGGGAGCGGAATCGTGTCCGGCCGGGAACGATAACCTTATTATAACCGGGGACATCGTCGAGGAAGCCCGGTGTGCCCGCGATAGGTTTAATTCGAGAGAGGGAGAGATGGAGAGAGCCAGGAGTTCGAGCAGAGTTAACAAACTCCTTTTCGGACGTGATCTCATAGAGAAGAGGGCTCTCGGGTACGTGCCACCGTCCCGTGGATTACCAGAACCGGAAATTCGAGGAGCTCTCGCCGATTTCACAGTGGAATATTAATTCCTCGTGAATTTTTTTTCGAGTCCCGAACCCCGACGAATTTCATTATTTCCGAGTCGCTGATTCGTCCACCCTGATAACCAGACTGCAAAAAATAGATTTCGTGCGGACACCATCGAAATGAGCCGCTATGGTTCGAAACAGTAGCGAGATTACAAGTATCTAGACTCTATCTTTCTTGCCTCTAACAACGGAATTTGCACGCGACGAAAATGCATTTGATTTACACTGACGTTCAACAATTATTTTTAGGACAAAAATGCTATGAATTTGACCTCAACCTGTCGAAAAACAACTGAAGGAGTACTCTTGTTCGATGCAACTTATTCTTTATTGAAAATACGGCATTGGACTGTGTTTGTCCATCAGTCGTGGAGCGTACATACGTACATGTATACGGGGGGTCTAATAATTCATGGTACAAATTAGGTCAGGTCGATCCTATGGCTCGAAATAATACGAAAATCAAGTATAACGAAATTACGTGGGAGGCTTAGTTTACAAGAAAGTTAAATTTAAATGTCAGTCGAGTACACACGCTGTAGATTCGTTCCCAGGATTGCAAGGGTGCGGGATTCGTGTTTTCATTTCTCGATAATACAAAAATGGGGTTTTTCAGTAGTCGAAAACGCTAGAGAAAAGATCGATCTAGGGCGCCATCGCCCTCAAAAGTCCTATTTTTTGGTTTACGAAGCGTAATTTTCATTAGTCGGTAGCATGTAGCTGTGAAAATGGTATATGAAATATGAGATTGCACAGATTAGTGTACCTGAAACTATTTAACGTGCAACCCTACTGTGTCGCGGGAGTAAATACAACATGTTAATGATATCGGCGCCAGGTTCGATCATTTCATTGAAATTTCATTAACATATTTTATATTTCAATTTTCGATCGATAAGAATTATTTCCTTTAGTAAATACAACTTTTGAAATGACCCAATTCATCGTATCAGAGATATCGTTAGATGGTGAAGGGGTTAATATTTCTGTTGATTTTACAGAGGAGTCCTCGAGTTAAGAGAATGGAAGGCGTCGTATAGCGAGTCCAGGAAATGAAAGCCTCGCACAGAGAGAAATAGATTGAGCGACCCGGGGAGAGTTCTGCTCTTGCTGCGAGGAATTTCTGGCTGTCGAGACTCGTTAGAGCCAGCCCCCGGAACGATTAGTAACGAGAGCGTACAACCGGCCTGAAAGTAATAAGAAACCGCGGCCCGCTGTGCGAGGATTAATTATTCTTCACGGCAGAGACGATGAGCGTTGTGTCTGGAATTTATGTCTGGGAATGGAGCTGTCCATTTCGTTCATTGATTGTTCAACGAGAGCTGCCATCGAATTGATCGAGTGGCAGCGTGTTTGCTACTTGTTGCTAGGCCTTCTTTATGGATCAGCCATTTTGTAAAGTTTATTAAAAAATTATTTCTACCTACTGACAATTATCGTAATAAATATATTTTTTGTAATCATTTTTTAATTAATTCTTTAAATTTCGTCGTCTTAAAATAAAATTAAAAATTGTTGATTCGTTACCTATTTAGTAGTTTCCCAGATAATTTAACTCACCGATGTCTTTGGTTATAAATTTATCTGTATTTCTTGAAGTATTTATAATACGAAGAATAAACGTTGAGTGGAAAGGAATAAATTTTTTGAGTAGATACTCTTACGTTTTCACTATAAACTAATAAATGTCTACGTAGCTGCAGTATGTTCCAATAAATGCAGTTAATTTTTATTTTGCATAAAAATCCGCAGTCTAGTCGTCAGGGTCCAGAATCATGAATAATCGAACATGATTAATCATTCCAGAGGCAGTAACGAGTGGCCGGTCGGTTAGATTTCACGTCGACCGCGTTTCCGTCTTATTCAAAGCGCACCTTCTCGTCTCGTGTTACGGTGGACCCGTGAAACGTGGTCGCGTGTGTGTCCACCAGTGGATTAATTACGGGAACCAGGTGGAACCAGGTGGGCTTAGGTGTTCTGTGGCTGCGGTTCCGCACGCAGAAAAGCCTCTGTAGAGGAGAATACAAGCGATTTATTGATGGAATTTACCGGGTAGCAATCGAACAGGACTTCTCTACCCTCCCGTGACCCTCTAACGGCTTATGGACCGGAAACAACTAATCCTGGGAGACGAATCGGGCACCTAACTTGTTCGGAACGCTCGCTGAAAAGTAAAAATTGCTATGGTCCGCCGGGAACTCGACGCTGTTCCCTGTTAGGACAACGGGAACCGGCTTTGGACTAAATTGCTGGGAACTCGGCTTCATAGTAACGTCTGTAACTGATTCTTTAAACGCTATTTCAGATCGCATTTTAAAATTGTATAAGCTGATGTTTGTACAACTTAACCATTTGGACTGTGTTTGGGATTGGCCGAGTGTGGCGGCAGCGTGAACGCGCCGATTTACTGCGCCGCCCCGCACGCAACAGCGAGATCGAGAGTCGATAAGCAGCTCGCAGTAGTTTAGACCAGCACCGTCGGACCTCGATCACGATCGATTATCGAACCCAATAAGGGGATTACTATTGGCCATCGCTCTATCGATCTTTCGCGAGTTAGTCGATGCGATATCGGGATTCACGGACACTAAATGTGAATGTATCTATCTATCAAGGGAAAACTCATTTGTTATCAACTCACGCTCTTTATTAATCGAATCTCGCTAAAACAAGCTGGTGTTTTTGGCTTGATACACACCTCATTGTACATAGTTTCAGTCACAATATTTAACGAACCCTAGTTGGGGAAATAAAGTTTATTTCTAAGTGAAGTGACTTGTTCTACCCCTTCTAATCCGTAATAGACTGAAATAGTAGGAATATGCCAAGAACAGGAGTGGTTGAGGCACGCATGGTCGACCTTGAGAATGCGGAAAGCGGGTCCTAGGTAGGCTGAAATGCGTGGAAACAGAAAACAGGGAAAAGAAGGGGACACTTATAACATCTAGGGTCCCCGGATCTGGGAGTTATCTATCTCCCAGACCCATGAAAAAAAAAGACTGAAATAGTAGGAAGTCGTTATGGTGATAAAATTGAAAAATAATTCCGAGTGCAAAGGGTTAATTAGAATTTTTTCGCGGCGCCTAGGTTCGATCATTATTCATTTTGTACTTGCTCTACTTGTAGCAAATGGGTAAGAATTATCATACGTGTGCTATCCAAATACTAGAGGAAAAAGGAAAGGTTTCGTCCTAGACTCGCTAGAGGACTCATCGGCAAGGCTATCCAGCGGGCCCTGCCTTAGGCAAAGGGTTAATAAGTTAATAGACAAGCAGTCGCTTCAAACAACTCTTCGGCTCACTCCAGCATTCAAAACAAACCACCGGAATATCTAGGAAAATCTCCAGTAAAATCTATAGCAAACTGCAAACCCCTCGCAAGTTGAGACCAAGTTCTCAGCAACCCGAAACCCGTTGGGGATAACAAATTCAGCGACCTGAGAGTTGACTTCTGCCGCGTTAAGCTCAGGTTCGAGAAGTCGTTGGCGAACCTCGCGAAAGAAGGCTATCCGTCAACACGCGCCGTAACTGTTTGCGTATCACTCGAAGTTTGCGAACTTGGGGCATTAATAACGCGAACTTTCGTTGAGGAAGTTACGCGGACTGGAAACAAATCCTTATGGGATCAGAAATTGTGGGAAAATTATGATATCGATTTTGAAACGGCTACGATGAGCCCCGAATAATAAGCACGGAAGAACAACGATTACCAATTGCAGGGAACTTTGTATGCATTTCAGTGGGTCGATGAAATTTCAAACGGGGAAGTTGTATCCATTTTATTAAAATATTTCAATCTTTTTATCCCGAATCGATTAAAATCATACATTTAAATATTGCACGAGTACAATCTGAGTTTAAAAATATAATACATTCTATGAACTGTAAGAATTTTTGTAAATTCAACAAGTGAAAGGATCGTTCTGACAAAGATATAAGAATGTTTATCGATCGTCAGTTGAATTGAGAGAAATATTGTTTTTTACCAAAAATTGTGTTTGTTAGACCATTAAAGATTTTTCGTTTGAATGTCTCGTTGCACATGAGCCAATTTATACTGCATACAAGCGATCGGCACGCGTTGCTTTATCACAATTGAATTTGTTTACGTTTTATGGAATATTAATTGAATTTCTTTAAAATATGTTTTAGAGTATTTTGCATACTTAAACGAATCAGCAGACCTCCACTCACGGCGAAGGAACCATCGTGTTGTTCTTCTTGGATACCACGGAGCCAGTTAATAGTTTCGACCGAGCTCGAGTTCATCGAGTTTCGCGCTGCTGTTTGCTTATGCTGTGCGCCGGTAACCGGATCGATCGGCAATTTGTCGCTGTATGCCAGGTTTTCAAGGCATTATTAAACTCGCCAGCCACCCCGGAAACGTATGCGTGAACTTCCATGGGGTTACCCACCCCCTGCAGAGTTTATTATCGGCGATGGTGAAGCGTGGACTCTAAATTTCAATCGAAATGGTCGGAGTTTCGCAATCGCGCGATCTAAGTTGCGATTTCCATGGAAACGCTCGCTGTTGCCTATACTGTTCCTATCCGGAAAGCTCGATACAGACAGATTCTTCACAAAATTCCGAGATATTTCAAAAATTTTTTCGGGTCGCCTCTTAGCGGGTTAATTCGAGGATAAAGTAATTTAAAATATAAAAATGTTCAAAGAACAGAGCAGTAAAAAGTCGGTACATACAAAATTTGTACGTTTCTTTTAAATGAAAGTACAAATGCATTTTCGTTTAATTTAATTCTTTTGAATTTTTATTTTCACAGATATACCATCGGTTGCATGGCAACAGATTGTTATAATTATTATCTTCAGAGTGCCCGATCAAAATGTCACTGACAAGAGCTGCTCGATTTCAATCACAGTAACGTGAATTTTGTTTATCAGCAGCGTCATCCCACTAAATAATCGCTGAAGATAGATAATGGAAACACACGCGCGGATTAACTCTTCCATTACCGTGTCAGCCAATTTATTGTTGGCCTGAAAATGAATTTTAATGATAATGCATAAAGCAAACGAAATTCCCTTGTGATCTACGAGCGTTTATGGTAAACACGAATTTTGCGATATACGAGCCAGTGAGTAAGTGCTTCGAATAAAACATCTTTGTTTGGAAATGACTTATCAGACACATAACTTTCCGAATCTGGAACTTTATGTGGAATCATTTTTTAAGAGAGGATTTTCGTGCATCTGGTTCTTTTTGAATCCCCAAACGTAACGAAGTTGGATAAATTCGGTTATTTTTTACTCATTCTTTTTCTGATGGAAAAATGGTTACCTTTTTGCTTGCTCGTAAAGCTTTTCATGTTTTTTGCAGTATAATCACAGTATAGTCACAGCGTGTTCCACCTAACTTTAAGAAGATTATTCATTCATTCATTCCGTTTGCATTTGCATGACTGTGACAGGTGCTACACGCCATCCGATATTTAAAGTATTGTAATTCCGTAAAAAACAATCGTACAGAAATAAATTTCGACTCATTTTCAAGCTTGAAAATTCTACTTCCATATTCCATTACTTATTTTACCCTACAATATTTGTACATACATGTTGTAGCAGATGAGACACCGTAGACTCATTTTTCCTCGAAAATGCTATAAATTGAATCCTTTGTAAAAACAATTAACAATTTTTTAGTCAATCTTTCATGGATTTGAAGATTGCAACTTCCTCTCTGCAACGAGATCCAAACAATTAATGTGCGATATTTTTCACCATTTTATGGAACAAAAATGAGGACCAAGTTCGATGATTAAAATTATCATGAAAAATTTTGAAAGATGTCCGGTACATTGTAAGCATTCAGCTATACAGGAAATTTTGTCCGATTTTCTAGTCGAAAACTCTGGACGTGAAAAATGAAAAACACGAGAAAATGCAGAGCTTTCCACGATGAACGTAGTTTAAGGCCGGTAATAAATACAAACTTGCTTTAAACACTGCGTGACTTAATTGAGACACGCAAGGTATAATTGAGAAGGGTACCATCCCGCAGACAGAAAGAGGAGTAAAACGAAGAGGGGGATGGAAAGATAGTAGTTGGAAAAGAAAAAAGAGAAGCGGAAACGTCATCCGGGAGTATAAGGTATCGCTTGGCGAAATTGCATCGCGAAGAAATTGAATCCCCGCGGCGTTATTAACCGGAGTTCGGCTCGCTGTGAACTGCACTCTCTGATAATTATTTCCTCGAGACGAGAGGAGGATCGTAACGCGAGATCGCGCGAGCAAAAAGAAAATAGTTCGTGAGCCCTTTTGTCGCGAGACGTCTGAAGAAGGCAAAACAAAAAAAGAAGCACGCGGAACCGTGGCCTCCTCTTGTCTGTTTTTAACGAATTACGTAATTATCCTGCGAGACGTGACGCGGACCATTCCTCCCGACTTTAATGAAATCCGGGAGGGAAGAATTAAACGGACCAAGACGCTCGAGATCGTTTATTATTCCCTTTGCGATTCCGCTTGTTCGCTGGTGAGAGCGAATGAATTTAGATACGACCGGGACACCAGTGACGTTCTTTGACAAGCTCGGGCCCTTTGAGCCACGAGTGCCAATCCTCAACTTGTTCACCGACTCACCAACACCCCTTAACCCGGGAGTACGCGCGCCACCAGCACTTACGTTAGTAGGCGCGCGTCGGTCATTTCGACCGATGCTATTATAATGAGAAATAATTGAATAAAATGACTAATATAGTATAAATAATGTGTAATATTGTATTTTAATTGTTTTACATAAACAGTAACAATTTTTTATTATAAAATAAATGGTTACCTGGTAACACTTAATCACCATAATCATCTTAATCACCATACATAATCACCTGGTTTCACATCTCGTTTTCTTTTGAATTTGTCTTTTTGCTTACTATTTATATAAATATTAGTATATAAAACAATCTTTTCGATCATATCGTCAGATAAATAAAGTCTCCATACAACAATAGACGTTTTAGGATTCTTAGCAGTAGGTTTTACTCCTTGATGTTCTTTGGCAACGTTATGTTTTTTAGTTTTACTTTTGGTTCTAGGTGGTAGTTTAGACCATATAGTTGTTTTATCTTTGCTAATGTAATGGATTGTAGAGTTCTGAAAATTTTATTTTTATGCAAATGATACATTGTAATTAATTTTAAAAATAAAATATTATACACAAATTTTTGCGAACGCAAAATTTACATATAATAGTACAGTGTCCTTTTATCAATTTGAATTTATAACTTGATTTTTATTTTTTCATAACAACAATAATTTAACATATGTTGTATCTATTTTTCGCAAAATGTACTCGTTTCTTTTATATTTTCTTCAGATTAGAAATATATCTTGAAAATAACGAATAAGTATTTACGTTTTCTTCATTGGAAATATATGTCACCTCTGAATCAGATATTTCTATATCGGAACAATTAGTTTCCGAATCTGTATTATGATCGGATTCTATTATATAATCGGTATCTTCAGCTGAATCACTGACATCGTCTTCAATATCTTCAAAATATCCGAAATTGGCCATCGTTGTCACACAGATACGTCAAACTCGATGGACGAAATCAGACTGACGTTAGTAGGCGCGCTATGGTCGAATGGACCGACGCGTAGCGATGGTATGTTTTAACACCAACACGACTGCACTAAGTATCGCCACATAAGATAAACAAGTCGAGACCCCCTTCAAATGAGAATAGCTCGACGGAAAAAATCAACAGCCGAAGACTTCGTATCGTATTTCAATATATACGAAATCGTCGGTCGAAAAGACCAACGGCGCGCGTACTCCCGGGTTAACAATCCTGGAAAGGATAATCAGCTTTTTAAATGGAACCGGAACATCCCATTGAACGTTTACATCTGCATTGCTCGGAAGTACAAGGGGCTCTTACTTTGACAACGTACAAACTGTTACAATTTGATAAAAACAAATAGTACACAGATAAACTTGGATTCACTCCAAAGCACGGAGCCCATTCTTTTTCCACTCATCGTTCACGTTTGCCTAAGATATTTCTGCCCGATAGAGCAGCTGAGAAATTCAGGACTTGTTCTTGATCCGATATACTGCAAATTCAAGTTAGCGTTGAAATACTTTTTGGATCCACCGCAGGGGAATCGATGCTTGTAATCCAACACGCAAAGAAGCAAGAGAATCGATGATAACCGCACGCGCGGCGCGGCGAACTATACTCGAGTGCAGTTGCAACGCAATTGGAGTACTTTGATGCAACGTTTCGGTGCAAGAAGCGCGTTGACCTATAAAACTGGAACGCTGCTGAACAAGCATCGACAAGGGTCGTATAATTACACTGAATTATTTGTAAACTATTCGAAATGAGAAACGCCATCTTGTCAACCTCAAGTGTCATCTTATCGAACAAATAGAACAGTAAAGTCTTTGAGGATCTAAGAAAATTGTCTATCTCTTAGTGTAAACCTGCACGATTTAAGAAACAGCACGGACCCGAGGGTTTTCCTTAGATTTTGGTGTATTTTGATTTTACAGGCACTCAAGTAATGTGATATAATACTGGCGCGCTGCTAAACAAACATCGACAAGTGCCATCTAATTACACTGAATTATTTGCAAACTATTCGGAACGAGAAACGCCATCTTGTAAACCTCAAGTGTCATATTGGAGTCATCCATTCACATTCGCGATATCCGAACAGATAGTGCAGTAAAGTCTTGAGAATATACCAAGGACATTGTGTATCTCCTCGTGTATATCTGCACGATTTAAGAAACAGCACGGACCCGAGGGTTTTTCTTAGATTTTGGTGTATTTTGATTTTACAGGCACTCAAGTAGTGTGATATAATACTGGCGCGCTGCTAAACAAACATCGACAAGTGCCATCTAATTACACTGAATTATTTGCAAACTATTCGGAACGAGAAACGCCATCTTGTAAACCTCAAGTGTCATATTGGAGTCATCGATTTGCATTCGCGATATCCGAACAGATAGTGCAGTAAAGTCTTGAGAATATACCAAGGACATTGTGTTTCTCCTTGTGTAAACCTGCACGATTTAAGAAACAGCACGGACCCGAGGGTTTTTCTTAGATTTTGGTGTATTTTGATTTCATAGGCACTCCAGTGACACGAATATAAAACACAACTGAAGCGATTCTGCCTCTCCATTATGAAGATATAACAAATGTGGCACTCAGAATTTCGCATTGAAGATAAATGTGCGAAGGTACAACGGAAGGCTATCGACAGGGGAGAACGGAGAGCATTTGCGAATAATACGAGTACGTACGTGGAGTACCGGAACGTATGTAGCCGGAATGTAAAGAGCAAGATCAAAAGGAGAGGGAAAGCAAAGACGCGTCGTAGTGGCTAAGAGAAGTGGAAAGGAAAAGAGGAGAAAAGGTGGATAATGGCGCGTGGGAGAGTAAGCGTGGCTGAGCCAGCGAAGAGTGGAAAGATAAGGTACATTTTGAAAACTAAGTAAGCCCTTTCTCCAGGCCGTGAGCTCGAAAAATAATACAATTCTTCTCTAGTCGAGGTAAGCACTCTGTTTTCGATGATTTGTCCCGACAAACGTAGTTACAATTCTTGGGAAACTCGGAGGAAAAGCTTTTATGTTTCTTAAAACCTTCTATGAACGGTAAATAATACCGAGCGAACAGAAAAGTGAATTACAAAATAGAGATGTTCGATGAGACAAAGAAAATATTAAGCTCGCTTTCTCGCATTTGGGGCACAGGAATGATACAATTATGCGAGCAACGTTTCACTACGGAAGTTGCAAGAAAGCTCGCTACTTTAATAAACGTTTTTGTCAGGAGAATATTAAATCCGGCTTCTATTGTTGAAATTTTCATCCCGGCGGACTTTGCTCAGCGACGTTTACTGTAAATGCTCGACCGATCTGCTGCTTTACGTTTCCGGGGCGAAAGGAGGTCGATCGTGAAATGAAAATATTAGATAAATCGATGGTATCAATGCAGGATGAATTAGGAGCAAACCGTATGGTATCGATACTCGCGGGAGACAAACCGGAGCGAAATTGCACGCCCAGTGTCCACAGACACTGCAATATTTCGGACATCGCGAAACAAGTCCTTATTGACACGATATATTGCGCGAAAGTTCAATATATACCCTCCGGACAACAATGTTCTGCGATGATAAAATTTTGCAGTGACGTTATTGCTCGTCCTGGGTCCACTTTAGAACTCAAAGGTTCGAGATCTGTTTGGAACCTTTTCATCTTCTAAATCTCAATTTTAACCCGCCTTTTTATTTTTCTACCGGTAAGTGCACAATTTTTATTAATTTAACCTTTTATTTACAGTCAATTTTCTCATGGTACTGTATTAATTTAAACGCTTTGGGAACCATTGGGACTTTGAAGTCCACTTCTATGAAGTTCGTGTTTCAATTGTTGGATGGTAGCACAAGCTTATTTCTTTTTGAAAGTTTGCGGCAAGTATACGGAGACAAATAAATAAGATGATGTAAGGCCTAGAAGATTGAAAATCCTCCATGTGTTTGTATATATAAAAAAATTATTTGTTTTGGATTTTCGTAAAATTATATACTTTTCATGGTTGGCATTTTGAATTGTGCTGTATGGTGTTTACTTGCACCTAAATGAAGTATTTAAATAAGTTAGCACAAATTTTAAAAACTCTTCAGAAATTCGGTAAATAAATGGTTAAACATTTCAATGTTGACCGAAATGTCACGAACCTTTCATTAAGATGTTCGTGACACTTTGTATTCTGATCTTGTGAAGGTAAAATAACGTTCAACAAGGAAAAATCTATACCTGCATCACAATATACGTAGCACACATGTAACGGTACTAAATCGTTAGTAAAATACTCGAAAGGTCCCTTGGAGGTTCAAGGTTCGGCGAAAGAACCTTTTCGATCTTCGACAAGGGCGAGCCCGCGGAAATCAGAATTTCGACTCGCCTCTCTATTTTCTTTAAACGGATAACAGCGGGATCAAGTTTACTTCTGACGGGCTGTGAGAAGTCCCCCAAGATTACCCACCCCTGTAACATACCTCCGCAACCCTCTCGCCCAGCCTCGAATCGAAAGCAATCTTTCTCGAGGCGACGTCGAGTCTATAGCACCGTAGACAAATCGAATCTTTCGGTTTGACGGTTCCTCGAAAGAGAGGGAGAGAGACGCGACCGTTCCTTTCCGACATTTTTCGATTGTTTCTCTATATGTGCGAGAACAACCCTCGAGGACATCGCGGAAAAACCCGGCATCCCCTGTGAAACACGTCGTGTTCCTTTTGCTTATACGTTGAAACACTTTTTCAGAATCGAACTCCAAAGTTCTTGAAGAACTCAAGAACTTGAAGTTTAACCTAAAATATAGAACCGGTCATCTGACCGTGGCGTGTTAGTGGGCGTTGCAGTGCATTTTATGGTTTTAGCGAGGAACGTGTCTCACCTGTCTCACCTATGGTCGGAGGGAACTTGGAAGCCAGGGAAGTTCTCAGAGGAGGCACTCTGAGGTGTTACGTCGGGTGTTTGTAATTGCTGGGGCTGCGAGGGAGCAACAACCCCTACACTGACGACGGGGTTAACACGCGCGACTGTGTTTACCGACACCGACCGCGACGATAGCATCAACCGCGGAGACGATCCACCGTTTATCTAAGTCGACGAGACAAGAGATCGTCGAGGACTGAAGAAACTCCGGGGGTAGTTTCTCGAGTGTTAGCGGCCCCGAGATGTGGAACGGCGCCCACGTGTTTGCGAACCGGTGTTTACCTTGCCGCCTGTGTGCCTGCGCACCTTTGAAACATTTATTCCGCTACCTGTTACCGTGCTGGTCGTCTCTGTTCACCGGTTGGTCATTATTCGGTTGTTCTACAATTTTTCTCCCCCCTTAGATAGTAGGTGAGATCGCCATTCTCGGTTAAACATATTATCCTTTTTTTTGTTAAGGGAGGTGGTTAAAGTTAAAAACAATCCACCTCCCGGGACAACCAATGGGTTACCCCTTTACTATCTAGGAGTGCCCAAACTACTCTCCGTATTGCACCCAGGGTGCCTTTTTTCAGGCCAATACCACTCCTGTTCTTTTCTTATTAAACATATTATCCTGAACTGTCCCCTCTTCGATTTTCAGAGATGTAGCTTGATTATCCCTAGCAATTTAACCACTTGCTGTATTTTAACAAGTCAGACTCGTCGTGAAGATTTTAACACAGTCTAACAAATGTTATTTTGGGTTTAAGTTCGAGCGAGCGTTGAGGACTTACCAAAATGATCTTGAGTGTGTTAACATTAGTGTTAGCCTACCACAAGGGGTAAAAAAATGACTCATTCCAGATTTTTTATAGACAATTATTGAAATCGTAAAGCAGTCTTCATGGGAATTCATTGAATATATTTTTTGACTCCAGTTATTATGTACATACTGCATCTACAAAAATGTACGAATTAAAAAAAATTACAGTCTTCCAGTAAATACATGGCAAGTAAATGATTGTGTTCACGAGATTGTTGGTTTCGCTATTAGCTCTCATCTACTATTCAATTATCCAATTAAGCCTGTGTATACACGCACGAATTCCCATAATGATTGTTCATCGTACAATTGAATTAATGCTAACTCCAGGAGTCCTCCCGCCTCTACGATAAACATTAGCACAGTCTCTACGCGTTGAAGGCGAGGTTATTGTTAGTAGACGGCCGGCGCAATTGGAATCCATTCAGAATTAGATCCTCTCTTCTGAAACGTCGCTTGTCGGAGGACAAAACTGGTCGCGAAATGTTAAGATCCGTCCGTCTAGGCGTCTACTCTGCTGGTAAATTTACTCGTGCTTTGCTCCCGTAGGGGACTTTAGTGACACAGACGGACAACGTGCGAAAGACTGGGTCAGAACATTAAGGGGCTGTTGAGAGAGCGATATAGCGAGAACCTGAGAAAATGGCACAGAGAGGCAACGAGAAAAAGTTGTGTATATTACAGTTATACAATGTTTCGTTTAAATTGACTTAAACGATTGTTTAAATGGTGAGTGGATGGAGTGAAGGAGACCATGCCAAGTCCACGCGAAACCTTCCTGAATATACCAAATGAATATCATTTCGTTCTACATAGATACCCGGCTTCCTGTTTTTCACCGAAAATACTATACAAACTGCCGTATCATATTCGAACCTTTGCCTGGCCAGACCATTTTCAAAACTCTGGCCTTATCATTCAAACCTTTACAATTTCTAAACCCCCACCGTATTCATTCAGTATTCCGTTAACCCTCCGAGTGTAGTTTGTTTGCACTTTGGTGAAACATCGAGATGGGATACTAAACCCTTAAATATTCACATTTTCTGTTTTTATTTTTCTAGAAGAGAACTTTCTGAGACCCGAGTGTGAAGTACATGTCTCAAAAATAAGTGTGTTGTTCCAGGGATAATTTAATTCTGTTTTCCCTGAGAACAGAGAAAGAGTTGCCGAGTGTAAGTAAGAGAGAGAGAGAGAAAGAGAGGGAGGGGAGAGAGTAAGGGTGAGTAAAATAGAGTGAGGGAGAGATCGAGAGAGTGTGTGAGAGGGGTGGGAGGATGTAACAAAGGTCCGTTCCACAGGGGATGATTAATACGTTATTTCGGAGCGGAAATTCAGTTGGAAAGTGTCGTTTGCACCGTGGTCTACTGCAAAGCAGCCCCGTTCGTCTTCCCCGAGACGAGGATTCGGTGTTGTCGTTGCATCCCCATGGAAATATGCTCGATCCAGGCCACGTAACTTTTTCCTGGCCACTCGTATAACAGAGAGAATTGCCCTCTTTCGGTGACGAGTTTATACGGCGAGTAACTACGTCAAATCAGGTGAATTCGAATGCGGAGGAAAGCGGGTTCCGCTCGTAAACTTTATTCCCCCCAGTGATTTACGAGGGATGCGACGATTCACCCCAAAGCCTTGCCATAATCGGTCCGATTGGATCCGGTCGATCACGATTTTCATTCGCCGGACACACCGAAAGCAGTTTCAGCTTGGCCGTTAACTCTCTTTCGTCACTAGTTTGCGTTAATCTTTGTACTGCCGATTTGATCTATTCTTTCTTCATTATCCATAGAATATGAAATTATAGAGGCACGTAGTAAAGAATTTATGAACATTAGTATTGTACTTTGTTACTGTGATATTAAAAGAGGAAATACGTTTTTGATTAATCTCTGCTCACTAGAATTGACTTGGACTGTATTTAATATATAATCGTTGCACGTAATTCCATGCAATTAACATTTGTAAATGTATCACGTCGTTTTAAATATAAAAAGTTGATCAAATAAATTGCTGTGTTTAAAAAATGATTGATATTGTGATATTGGTATGTATATTATAATTGTTACGAATCAACCTAAAAGTTAGAATGTTTATTAATACAAATTTTAGAATCGATGGTTAGCTAATATTATCATCTTAAATTGTTTTAGATTCCTGGTCCACTAGAAATTTCTTCCAGTTCCTGCAAATTGAACAGCCAAAAGTAATATTTGCGAACCTATCTAGTCCACTCATTTCCAAAGTGTCATCTCAAGTACGCCTTCGTTTCGTCGCGCTACAATATGTACTCGTTTGCATGGAAACTGGGTCAATTTCCCAAAACGGAATATCAGCCAAATTTGTCTAGATTGCTTTCGAAAAAAGACCAAAACTCTGCGCCGTCCCGACAAAATGTTCCATGGTTCGTTCAAAGGACACGTACAAAGGGTATTTTTTCCAGCCGATGCACAGCAGTGAAAAAGTCGAAACGGAAATTTCGTAATTTGTCAAATCGAATTGGTGAAATTAATTTATGACCTATCTGTGCATACGGTTCTAGCAATTTTAACGTTTCAGCTGCAGCTGTTCCAGTTCAAAGCTGATCGAATTGTACAAAATAATTCTTCATATTTGTTTCCGGAGTATTTAATCCGAATCAGTTAATACGCGAGTTAAATCTGTGAAAATAAACACATGTTTTTTGGCATTGGACTTGTGAAAAGGTTAACGCTCAGAAATATTAAACGCTGAACTTTTTATAATTATTATCATTTTTTAATATACCGTACCATTGCAGTTTTTGATGATACTCTTTCAGTTTGTATTCCAAATTTTGTGCACACTGGTACGACTACAATCCGTAATCGATTCGAGAAAAGCGCACTGAATTGAATTGTACTGAATTATAGGTGCACTGATACATAAATTGTACCAAATTTGATAACGCTTGTACTACATTATTTCAATTAAAAATCCAATAGTAGGTGCATAATGCAATTATAATCTGCTGCATTAAGGATAGCATTTACACACGGGTCCATATTAACAACGTTCAAGTCAGAATTTACATTTCGATTATAATAATACACAGACTGCTGATCTTTACGCGTTTATAGCAAAAATAGATGAAATTCAAAATTGTAGGAAAATTTTGAAAATTGAATACGTCAACATATGATTTCTCCTCTATTAAAATTATTAAGGGAAGAAAGAACCTTCTATTCGGTTTTTCATTTCTTGCAATCGACACAGGTAATAATTATTTTGCAAGTTCCGCAGTCTAATAATAAATATAGCAGATCGCCCAGTGAAATCTTAAAGGAGCGTAGAAAATTTTTCAATGTTTACTTTCAGTCACTACTTTCCAGCATATTTTCACCAATAAAAAATAATGGAAACAACCATACACTGATCTGTGTCGTATAATCTGTGCGCATCGTTTCAGCAAACCCGTTGTATCACGATCCACGATCCATTGTTCTCGACAATCGGAGCATCGCAGTCCGTTGAACCGTTTTTACCGTGTCCCGACGAAAATCAACTACGAACCTGAGCATCCCGGAATTCTCTGGGAAATCGATCGCCAAGAGTTTCGCGACGGTCGAGTCACGAGGACGTCGCTTAAGCTTACTGAAGCACGGTTCATCGGTCACTCGATCAACAAGCGGGATCGCGAGCGTGAGCTTAACGAAGCCTCGGGGCTTAAGACGAGCCGAATTAATGATCGCACCGGGTACCCGCGGGTCAAACGACCCGTAACTCCACCGGCCGGTCGCGTAACTTCGATCGACTACTCGACCTTACCCGAGGAAAAATTCTAATCGATTTTACTCGAAGCGGAGCGGAACTTCAAAGCGAAGCGGAATTTTCAGTATTTCAACTTTGACCAGATGCGATTTCAGCAGCAAGTTTCGACGTTGTTTCGATGTGCATTAAACGAAGGCTTTTATTCAATACAGAAACAAAGATCACTCAAATCTTTTGTTTTCACTAATCCACCTTCTGATCGTCTTTAAAAAAGAGATCTTAGGTCGAAAACGGATTAGAGGTTATTGACTCCTTGCACTCGGAGCTGTTTTAACCCGAAAATTAAACATTTCTTCCGACCTAGACTAATTCCGTTCTATATTATGCTTTTCATTTTATGCATATGGAATTAATATGGTATCTCATATAATAGTGAAATGGTTAGTAATAGATATTTTGAATAATAGTACAGTAAGTTTTAGCGGAGACTCCGAGTCGCCGCTCGAGTGATAAGGGTTGATTCTGGGGTTGCCAGGGAAGACTTGAGTTTACGTATTAATTGAGATATACAGGGTGTCCCAAAATTCCTCCGACACCCGAAAATGGGAGGTTCCTTGGATCATTTGAAGCGACATTTTCGTTTACAAAAATGGCGTCCGCGGCTTTGTTTAGGAGTTATTAACGAAAAACACGGACCAATCAGAGGGCGACCTACACGCGAGGTAGCACAGTCGGCCCGACGCGCCCACTGTCAATTGGCCGAACGTGTCATCGAATGTCTAGATCGCGCTCTGATTGGTCCGTGTTTTTCGTTAATAACACCTAAACAAAGTCGCGGACGCCATTTTTGTAAAGGAAAATGTCATTTCAAATGACCCAAGGAACCTCCCATTTTCGGGTGTCGGAGGAATTTTGTGACACCCTGTATAGTATAGGATTTACTATAGTTTTCATTTTCATTTAAATGAAACTATTAGATGACGTTATCGAGGGTGACTTGTTAGTTCACAATGAAAATTGCTGTTGCTATTAAAAGTTCCATAAAAAAGTGTTAATCCATGCACAGTAGATTTCAATTTAATCACCGGTCGGCAATGTGTTAATGTGGCGACTCTGTGGGACAAAATAAAACTGTAAAATGGCAAGGTTTTACCCATACTGATTCCAGAGCTGGACGGGTCCTCGTTCTTCGCTCCCCAGCTACCGGCGAGGTTCAGGGCGAGCAGAGGCCTCTCCTTGAGCAATTCAGCGACCGATGCCAGACCCTCGCAGCCGCATCCCAAATGGGGCAAGTGCAGCGCCTGCACTTGAACGCAGCCACGAAGTGCATCGCAGACTCGGGACACTTGCTCGCCGGACAGATTCATGTCGAGGACCAGCCGGGCCAAACTGCTCGACGCGTGGCTTAGTCCGCGGCAAAGGGCGTTCACCACGCACTCCAGCCTGAAACAAACCGATCGATCCCTTTGTTCGTTACAAATGCCAGCGAATTCTTGTTTGTTGTTGTTGATTTCGTCGACCCGGGTGGGGCCACTCGATAATTTGACGCGCGCGGGCGCTAATTGCGACCAAATCAACGGCCGGCTTCATTTAATCCGGATCGTTAGTTAGCTCTGTCCTGCTCCTGGCAATTTAATTCCGACGTGTTTGTCGGGCTTGTACTTGAAACTGCTTTGGAATTTTACTGTTTACAAAATACCGGCTCTTCAATTTTTTAGACAAAAATGATCGAATACGTTGTACATTTAAGCAGGATGTCCCATTCGAAGTTTCACAGAATCTAGGTGGACGTATTTTCAAGATGACCTTCGTTTTTTTTATTAGGAATGTCATTGTGTTTTATCAGGAATTATCATACTCATGTTCAGAGTGGATTAAGCTTTTCTCAGGACGAATTAATTCAAGGTCATTCAAGATCGTTCATCGATATCTGTTAATTTACGTTCGGTAAACGTCTTTGAATTTTGTATTCACCAATATATGTGATTTACACCAGTGAATTTAATATTATTAGACATTAGTACCAGTGAAATTAATTAAAGTTGATCATCGCCATGCAAATCGGATGAAAAAGATTTTCCAACAAAAGTTGGTCAATAATTATACGATACTGGATTGGAATAAAAATATACAGGTCACTTCAACTTTTTTTTTTATTAATCGATGTTTGTAATAAAGAGTATTTTACAGACCACGAAGCCTGAAGCGATTAAGGAGCATATAATACTTCCAGCTCTTTTTAAACAAAAGTTGAAGAGATTCTTTCGAATGCAGGCTCGTCCCAAATACCCCGATGGATTCGCAGTGGCGTAAGGCGTTCGTCGGTGTGTTCGAATGGTCGATGAAAGGACCCCAGGGGCCATTCGATTCGATGAGCCGCGCGCGGCTTTTGTATGAAAACAACCGGCGATGCAGATCGGACGGATAGAAAAGCCGCGGCCCCGAAAGTTAAGGAAGCGTTGCAGTTTTCCAGCGAACGTTTCGCAACCACCGCAGTTTCCTTCATCAGTGGCTGCTTGACACAGTGCAACGCCGCCGCCGCGCCGCCGAGTCGAGCCGCGCCGTTCCATCGAGCATCCGATACACACGAGGAACTGCAGTGTTTGCGAAACGTCGGCGAAGATGCTGAAAATGTGGCCGGCACCCGCGGATCAATAGAAAACAAGTTTGACGGAAACGACCCAGATAGCCCCGGGTTATCGGGCAATCAGCAGATTCCCCGATAGATATTGCATCCCTCCCCTCTGCTTTTCGAAAAAAACCCACTTCCATCACGTGTAACTTGAGCACGCGGTTACATTTTTCGTTTATATTTTTTGTTTGAGAACAGCCTGGGAAACGAAAACACGTAAACATGGAACGGCAGCGATGGTTATAGGCAATTTTTACCAAGTCCCAGGTTTGTAAGCCAATTTTTACTAGGTTCTCTAATGGTTCGAATTTCATTTCTTGCCATTTTAATGATTTGCCAATCTTGCCATTTCTCCATTGTTAAGGGTTGTAATTAACTTCCCGATTCATAGGGAAGTTACTATAATTACCCCGAAAATCGAAAATCTTCACGTTTCATGGTTATTGAAGTCATTTTAGACTATTTTTATCAAATTGTTTGTGTGTGTGTGTGTGTGTGTGTGTGCGCGTATGGCCGTTTTTATGTTATCAAATTTTTCGTTAACGTTTTCTGAAAAAGTAACAATGCGATCAGAATGATTAATGATGCAATCGATGTGCCCCGTCGTAACTTAGAGCTGAGTAGATTTTGGTCCATATTGGTCAAGTACTTTTTTAGATTTTTTAGTTTTTTTAGTTTTTTTCGAAAGGAGTTCATTCAAGAATGCAATTTATACGAGAGGATGGAAATTTTCCACCGAATAAACAAACGTAATTATATATATTTCATTTTTTTTTTAATTATGCAACTAATGCTAATGTTACCGCTTACAACTAACGAATCGGGAAGTTCTATGTGGGGCTCGTGGAGAGTCACACAAAATAAATAAAAAACCATTAAGAGCTGTATGCCCCACTAGCAATGCGTACCACTAACCCTTTCGCAAGAGCAGTCCTACCCGCGAGCTTGTTTTATTTTCTGTCATTCTCCCAATTTTAATAGCTCCGCAATTTCTTTTGCAGCCATTTCCATTTTCAATAGCTTTTCTCAGACTTAATTTCTGCCATTTTTCCTCTTCTAATAGTCCCAATCTTATTTTTGGGTATTTTAGAAACGATTATTGTTCATACGACGTTGAAGCCCGCGCAGTATTTGCAGTGGCGCTGAGTAGCGCGCGTGTTATGCAGAAAGCGTAGTGCGCGGTGGCATCGGTCCGTTCCTCGGGAGAATTGCAAACGAGACTGCGGATTTGCTGGGCGCGGCACGCGGAGTCTCCGCGTTCAGGATTTCGCAGAGCGCTCTCGCGATGGGCGAAAAGCGACGGCAGGCAAGCGGCAGCGTTGCGAGCATGTTTCCCCAGGATCGAAAAGAAATTTTTATCTCGTTGCCGGCGATCCTGCGAAAAATGTTATTGCAGCCGGCGACGGGAAAACAAACGCTCCTCCGCCTGTCGCGAATATAAAGCGCTCGCGCACGCATATTCATGAATCGCGCGTTATTTGACAAATAGAGCCCCGTCCCGCCTTCGATTACGTTATTTCTGCGATATTCGATCGGAATATACGTTCCCGTTTCACAAAGTTAATTAAAGTAGCCGGGGTGTGTTCCGGTTAGCGATGCCGTTTTAATGGACGATCAAACAATTGGCCAAATCCATTTAAAAAAAAATAGTCCATTGGTAACACACCCAACGTTCGCGCGGCGCGTCCCGAACAGCGACACCCGGAAAATTGACGTTTTTCCACTCGAAATCGATTGTCCCAGCTAATTCTGGAATGTCTGAGTTTAGGGCCACGGGATTACGTTTTTTTCGGTATTTTTATAGCGATCGCGGTTTCGTAACGAAGACACGCGCCAATGGTTTTTCATCGATAACAATGTACCGGTGGGATTTGGATACCCGAATTCGACGAGCGTTGATTTTTTTTCGCGTATATATGGTAAAACAAACGGGATTTATTCGCGCGGAGGGTCGGTCGGGATTTTTATAGGGAAAACCGGGGAATTTTTTATACCGAGCTCTGCGGGATTTATAAATACCATTAGACGACGCGATGGACGCCCGCGGACAAAAGGGAAATATTGCTACTGAATTTTGAAACGATGTCGACTTACTTACCTTGCCGCGTTGCACTTTATTATTGTTCGGCCGAGGATAATGTGTGGATAAATGACGAAAACTGTTTTTTTCATGTGAAATCGGAGCGAATGTCGAGTTTAATCTTTTCAATGATAAACCCACCCTGTCTTTCTCTCTCTCTCTCGGACAGATTTAGCAGAAAGAAATTAACACTGTAAAGTGTAACACTGTCTCGCTTGCTCCACGCATTTTTTAAATATACATAAATGTTCATAATCGTATTAAAAAAATATACCATTATATTTGGGAGAGTCTGTCGAATGACTCCACGTGAAAATCGTTTGAATAGCTCTCCTACTTAAAGCATGATAAATTCACAATGTTAAAAAATCTACGTTCCGAAAGACAAATATGTGGCTTCAAAATGAATTTCCTCAAAAATCAGTTTTCAATGTGGAATTCGGTTTATCACAATTTATAATATTCATTGGTTATTATAACGTGCCCTCCCGAAACAGGCTGGATAATATTAAATTGAAATTGTTTTGCCAAGGTTTTGGTTGAAACAGTTACGAAACACCTTTATTCCGAATAACTGCTACACAGAATTGAAATTTCCAATTGTTCTCTGCTTTTACTGACCCGTTTTACAATGTGCAAAAAGTACAAGAAAATATTTTACGAATTTTAATGCCTCTAATGGAACTAATTTTATTACGTGGTATTTTATTTTTATATCAATTGTAATACAATATGAAATCAATATTGCAGACAAGAAATTTGTTAACATCCTACCATGCACAATGAAACATAAATAACGCTTTGTTACAAAACAATGATATTTATAAATGATCCACCTCTTCCAGTTGCACGTACATAGTAATCTGCAGCTGGAATAATTACCAATATCAATTACAAGAAAATAACATTGACAGTTAAAACGACACAAATAATAGTTGTAATATTCTTTATAACAATTAATAAGAATAAAAGTTCTGGTTAACTGTTTCCAAACTCGATGTTGCATCAGTGTTCGTGCTCTGCGCATGAAAGTAAACGATGTCTGACCAAAGACGTCTTATGCTACTAGCGTGAGAATGATATCGTTAAAACGTACGTAGCTGTTTTATTTATTGCAACGCTTTGTTACAAAATAATGGTACCTGTAAACGTTTCTCCTCTTTCCGCAATGATTCTGTGAAACACAATACATGTAGTCAATAATTTCAGCAACAATTAGCTTTATTATTCGAAATTGTATTGACGAAATGTATTTAATATTATAATATATCGAATATTATAATATTATAATATATCGAATATTACATTATAATTTTAATAATTTAAAAATGATTGATTTTTGAGAATAAATAAAACGATGTCTGACCAAACACGTCTTTTACTACTTAAGGTGGAAGTTTTACGAATATTATACGTTAAAATAATTTTATTTTTAGTAAACGTAAATAGGTGATTTTAGTAAACGTAGGTAAACTGAATGATCTTCGTGAACGTTTGAAGAACCGCCATTGTAACACTTCCCGAGCTGAATGCGCTCAGGTAAACGATGTCTGACTAAACACGTCTTTCACCACTAGCGTGAAAATGGTTTCGTTTCACGGCGTACGGGTACAGTCGAAAATAACCGTGAGCCCTCGGACTCGATCTTCATTTTTCAACGGGTCGAGGATATCCCGCGTTTGAATATCGAAAGCCCGTCCGACCAAGTACGCCCGCTATCACTTGCACGCGCCGACCACTGGAAATATTCCGTCAGCTGTCAGTCACCGAGATCCCGGGCACCAGCCGGGGTTTTATGAAACGCGGCGGCCTCTTCATCAACGTCAGCAATCCTTCCAGATTACAATCGGGTCCGAACGCCGGCAAATTAATCGAACGATACTATACGGGTCGACTTTTTTCCGACCGAAAAATGCATTCGCCCGCGAAAACCCTCGCTTACAAATTCGCTGACTTTTCTACTCTCTACACAATCGCCTGTTAAACTTGCTAATTTTGATAGAGACATTCTGCACAAGTTTCCAAAAACTTTTTGAATTTTTTGGATTTCGATTCTTTAATAAAAAAGTCTATTCACATCTTCTATCTTAAATGGAAATTAAATACGAATTACTAGAAATTAAAATTAACCTGGTACAATTATTAACGAATGGCGGATTCTTTTGCAAAATACAAATTATCTGCAGTAATTTCAATACGTAATAAAACAATTAACATATTGTCTGTAGACTTGGATAATTATAGAAATTATATAAATAAAGGATTGTATTAAATAAAATAATAAACTTTTTTTAATGTACTTAATTTAGTAGATTGGTTAAAAATGTCGTCGTCTATAGTTCGCATGGAAAATTCATGGTTACAGGGGTTCATTTCTGTAAAAATGTTTTATTCAACGACGCGATAAGGATCAACCCTTATCGAGGACATCTCCGAACGCTATTTTTCTTCCACGAGCACCTTGCTATAGGGTGCACCTTATTATTTAAACGTTGCATTAGCGCAACCTGTAAACCCACCATCCACAAGAAGGAAATTCTTGTCCAACCATAAGAAGCCGAAGGGAATGAACTTATCCTTCCGCAGGCTGTTGGAAAATTCCCGGTAACGTTGTTTTCCCCGTTTAACGAGAAGCCGCTGCCTTAAACCTGCCCCGTGTTGTTGTTCTCGAAGGATTTCAACATAAAGTAATTCCACCTCTGCGTTAATTTCCTTGAGAAACTGGTTGCTTTTATCTATTCGATAGTACTTGCGCTTGTACTCGATTTTTCCCCCTTGTACAAAATTTTCTTGTGATTTTAGGTGACTCATAGCGACTGAGAAGGTAGCATAGTGTTTTAAAATTTATGTTTTCAATATGTAGGGAGTGAAAATTGAAAGCGGTGGGGGGTGGACGTAGTACAGTTTATGCTTTGTATTTTTAACAGGGGAGGGTGCTACACTGTAGAAAATTCGAGAAATTGTGGACCTGTGTGTGCTGGAGTGACTCTAAATCTATCAACCCTTAAATATGTGTGTGTAGATAAGTTTTCCCTAACAAATATCCATTAATGTAGAATTTACATAAAACTTATTATCTTGATCATTCTACCCTTATATTTATTACCTATTGAATAAAATTTCAAAGGTGGTTGGTGAACTGTAGAAAATTTTAAAACTTGTGAAACTGTGTGCTCTCAGGAGGAGTAACTCATCCCTAAATAATTTTTAAAAAGTGTGCGTGTAGGTAAATATAACTCACTTCTAATAAAAATCTATTTATGTAGGTGTTAGATAAAAATGACTGCCATCATTATCCTGCCTCTGTACTTATTACCTACTGAATAAAATATCAAAGTATAAAGTGTGTTTATTAAATATATCCAAGGAGATTCTAGATTGTAAAGTTTATAGAGCAAAATAAAAAATGTACATATTACCCCACCTCACACATAAGCCAATTTATGACAAATAGAATATATTTAAAGAAAGTTGGATCTTGGAGATGATATTACACGGTAAAAGCTAGATAAACATATTCCACGAGGGGGAAAATTATGCAGTTCCTCAAGTGGCAATGTGAGCTCGTAAAACCATACCGCTTCGCAAGTAAAAAATCCATTTATGTAACCAACAAAGCATAAAGAATTCTCAAGCTACTGTAGTATACATTGGAAATAAAGCGTCCGAAATTTTCAAAATTTACAGATTGCAGGCTGATCTACACAATTTTCAGAATTTTAAATTACACAAAAATTTCCAAAACTGGTTTATCCAGAACCAACAAAACAGTATTTCTCGTTAAAACAGAACGAGTTCCAGGAATTCTGGCAAGTCCGCCAAGTTTCTGAAGCACCCAGCGATCAAATAAGAGAGCCCGGCAGCTAGGGATCCTCAGGAAACAGCGAGAAATGAAATTACGAGGCAATCGAGGGGTTGGAATAAGCCGCGAAGCACCGGGGCGGTCCTCTTTCCGCCCCGGCGTGTTCGCTTTCGTCTCTTTTCAGCCAGGTTCATACTTGATGCCAGGGGAACAAGAGGAGTCCTTGTATCTGCGGCGATCCATCGATCGGCCGACGTTCTTTCTCGCGCGTTCATCACCTAGGAGACCCGACGTCGATCTCGAGTGGTTCTCTCGTTGGCGTCGGCCCGAGGAACGCCGACAACGGGAAGTGGAACGAACGAAAGTGCCGAGAAAGGGGCGAAGGACCGTCTCGATGCGCAACAATGAGCCGATGGGTTGGGAATGTTCTGCTCCAGGGCGAAACCGGCTGTTGGATGTTCGCTCTTGCACACCCTGAGGCTCCTTTGAATAGCCGCGGTGCGGTGATTCTTCCCTTATGGTAAAGGGTTTGGGAATCAAGCAGGTGCAACTCATGGAAAATTGCTGGAACTTGATTTTCTTCTTGCAAATTTTTATGGGAGGATAGAGTCATTTTACTGGGGATGTTTTAGGAAGATCGTAGAGCAGAGTTGGGTTGGGTTAGGGTTTATACACCGTAGTTCTCCCACTATCCGTTCGCACTATCCTTTCCCCCACATTCTCTTTCTTTTTTGGTCCTACTTTCAAGTTTCCAATTCCTGGTTCCTGGAACTTAGGACCTAGGACCTAGGGCTTCTCTAGTTTCTCTTCAAGTCCTCAGTACCATCCCTTCTCTAGTTCCTAACCTATACCCTACCTCTATTCCCCAGATCCTTCTAGTCCCTCCAGAGTCCTCCCTAGTCTTTGGTATCTTCTCTAGTTCCTTTCAACAGTCCCTTCCCCAGTTTCTAATATCTTCTCTGTATTTTCACTAGTCTCTTCCCTAATTCCTTCTCCAGAGTCTTTCCTAGTCCTCAACATCTTAAATAGTTCAAAGACCACGAACTGTCACGAATAAAATCCGGGAATTCCATCACAGTCCTGGATAAAATCGTCCCAAAAATGAACATCTCCGAACTGTGTCGTCCTCGACCACAATGTCCCGCGGCGAGTGAAATTATGAATCGCTCTAGGAGCTTGAACTTCTCGAGAACTTTCCAAGCCAGCGGGTAAGGACTTACAAAACAAAGGACCGTCGGAACAGCACATGGTCGCCGCAGAATAGAAAAGAAAGCAGCCAGAAGGGTCCACGAAAGCTTCGGTACCAAGACGAATGAAACAAAACGCGAGTACCGCGGGGGTTGGGAAATGCGCGAAGACCGGAAGCAAGGACCACGATAGAAGGTTTCGGGGGTGGAAAGCAGTTCACCCCGGGACGGGTCCAGAAACGGTCGCCAGCTATGAAAACCAACTCGCGTTCTCTCCTTAATTTCTCGCCACGGGTCACGATACCTGCCCTTCATCACCCTCGAACACACCCTTTAAAAACCTAGAAGGGCCGCCCCCGTCGTTCTCTTCCGTCGCATATTGTTCCACCACTTTCTCGGCTTTTTCGCCGTCGGAGACTTTATGCGACCGCGATTCAACCCCCTCTTGACAGCCGCTCATTGTTACACCGCTCTTGTTGCCGCGTTTCGCGTTTCGCAAGGGGTGGCTCCGCGCGGCCGGCACAGTTCGTGCTTTGAATATCGAATCCCAGTATTTTGCTCACCGGGCTAACGGTGAAAAATACTCAGATGATGTACGGGGTGGTCATTCGGTTGTGTATCTCGTGGTGAATCCATTTTCCGGGAGAAATAATTAAAAACTGTATATTTGGCGTGAGTTCGTAGGGATGGTTTCAGAGAGGAGATAATTAAATGATTATTTTGGTAAGGCGAGGGTTGTGTGCTGAAATATTGGGTCAAGCCGAAACGAAGAGAAGAAATAATTAAAAACTGTATATTAAGCGTAGGCTCTTCGTAGGGGTGGTTTTAGAGAGAAGAGAATTAAATGATTATTTTGGTCAGGTGAGGGTTGCTGTATTAGCTGAAATGTTGAGGTCAGGGTAAAGTACTTAATACTGTTGTCCCGACCATATTTGTGTTCGCGAAGTACTTGTGGAAACTGATTTCGGTCCCATCAATCTTGCCGCCTCAATTTTCCCTTGTAAACTTTGACCCTGTTTCTACAAGAGACACCCAGTGTACGGACTTTTTGGCAGCAGTCTTCAAGAAATTTCCACGGTTCGGAGTTCTCAACGACGGACAGCTTGCGAGGGAATTGAAATTTTTTCGGCAGTCACCGGTGGATATGAGAAGCTCGTCCTGTAAATGAATCTCGGCTGCGCGAGAAACTGCTCGAAATTGCCTGTTCGTTTCCAGCGTCTTTGTTCATTTTGTGAGATCCGAGGGGTTTGGGACTTGTCTCAAATGCGTCCTCGAACCCTTTCCAAGACATTTGCCAGTGTATTTTTTAATAAACTTTCTTCCTGTGTAAAGCCATATTCAACACGTTCACGATTTCACGAAGATTTAATCATGGAATATAATTTGAATTGAGATACAAATCAACTTATTTCATCAATATTATTATAAAATTTAAGATTGTAATCCCTCAATTTTACACACACATAACTTTTAAACCAGTGAATTTGAAATATTTTTCGTACAACAAATAACTTACGAGGTATTTGAGATCGTTATGTTACGAGACTCACCCTGTGTAACTAATTAGCAATAAAGAGTAGATGATATTCAAAATTGTAGAGAAATTTAAAAAATTGAAGATGTCCATATATTATTTCTCATCTATTAAAATCATGAAGGGAAGAACTAACATTTCATTTGGTTTCTACCTCCTGCAATCGATGCAGACAATTTTTATTTTGCATGGGGATTCGCAGTCTACTTATAAGAATCTACGAAACATATCTTTTGTTACAAGCTCAAATAAAAAACTTTGTGAAAAACAACTTTCTCGATTTTTTCGTTATTCAGTTATGCATTTGTTCGTTGCAATCGCATTGTTACAGAAATAACGCCGTCTTGGAAACGTTGAGGCTTTTGCAATGAGCCAATATGTTCTTTCGTCTAGCATATCCAAACGTCCGAACGTCCGGTGAGGGGTCAGAAAGTGAATTAAAAAGTGTACTCAGCGTTTGCACGGCGCAGAGAGGAAGACGTTAGAGACAGAGGGTGCAGAGAGTAAAAAGATCGTGTTTACCCTGCGTGGTGGTGTGGTAGGAAGGTAGACAGGGGGTTGTCGGTGCTCGCCGTTGCCATTTGCATAAACGCTCTGGTTCCCCTCATGTGTGCGCTCCCATTGCCCGTGTTAGGGGATCTGCTTTCCAACGTTTGTTTTCGCGAGGCAGCGAGCACGCTGGGAAATCGAAACCCGGGGCAAACTCCACGCAGCCACAACAATAATTCCCGAACGTTCTCCGGATAAGTCGTGTACGCAGCTCGCGTAAAAATCTCGCAATTTCAGTTCAAGAAAACGCTTTGAATCTGGGTTAAGAATATTCTTCTTGTAAATGCGACAGAGATTTATCCTCGAGGAACTCGTTATTTGAAATAATGCTTCGTTCGAAACTTTTTCTGTTCCGAGGTGGGCGTAATCCGCTATTTTCTTTACACGTGTACACGCGAAGGACGCACGATAGTCATCCCAATTTTTTTAAATCATATAATTTATGAATATATATATATGTTAAAAAATTATTGCTTTGGGAGATATATTTATTTTAATCGAATTTAGTAGTCAGAATAATTTTCGAAAGCGGTTTCTCCCAATTTGCAGCGTTTCACGGAGCAAAGATTTTAGGAACGAAGGGACGAAAGGCACCGACACGAAGGTGAGTAACTTCGCATCGCATCCGCAGACTCCTTTCACACGGCCTCCAACTAAAAACTCATTTCACGCGCATCCGGTCTGCCTTCAATTTTCAGAGACACGGGTACGTCAGAGACCGAAAACTTTCCTCGATACGCGCGGTCGTTATTGCTCCCCCCGGGCTCGGAATTCGCGGGAAAACACGTGGAAATCTCGGAGCGCCCTTAACACGTTCGTAGACACCCGGTGAAATTGCTACGACCCCGAACGCGTTCTATTGTGGGGCCTCCGAAAAAACAAGGTAGACATCGTTCGTGACGAGACTCACGCGTTACAGCAATAACATTAAGGGTTGGGAAAAGTTTTTTAACGGGAGGGAAACCGCTCGTTAAGCTCTCGGACGGTCGTGGACCTCCGCTAATGTCGGAAAGTGGATTAAAAAAGTTTGCTCCGATGCTTACCTGCATGAGAACACCTGCACGCAATCGGGCTCTGCTTTTACCCCCGAGATTGTCACGCGACGAAGAAGCGACGTTAGTACAGATAACTCAAACCTAACTCGGAGTCTGACTGAACTTTACTTTGGGGACCAAAAATTTTCAAAGGAAATTAGTAACATGCTCAGTAATGGTAACACGTTCATCAAGAGTAAGGTTCCTGCAAGTACACGCAGAATTTGCAAAATAAGCTAATCTCTCTCACCTGTCATGTGCAGCTTCCTCCAGACAAGTAATGACAAGTTCGAAGTCATTCAGCTTCTTCTTCCCTAAAACACTCTTCAGGTGTCCAGCTAATCTCTGCGCCTCATCAGCGGGGAACTCCTGTCCAAGCAACGACGTAATCCTCACGAGCTTGACACTCTCATTCCCAGCTAGAGCTTCGAAGAAGTCATCAAGATACCTAGGATCTGATCCTCTTTCTACTTGGAACACCACTTCGAGTGCTTCAAGAGTACAAGCTGGACTTTCAAGTATCCTGGCCCATCCCTCAAGTTCTAAAGGCGAAGTATGAACCAGAGGAGCAGGGGGTCTTTCGTTGGGGGCTGGTCCGAAGCCTGGCCCAGCTCCTACTAGTCTGCAAACTGCGCTGATGTTACCATCTGAGGCTCCAGCTGCCTTCAGCAAAGAGAAGACAGCTCTCGGAGGGACTTCCAGTGGACATAATTGGTTCAAAATCAAGTGAGTCTTGGGGCCCAATAGACCTGCCAGATGACTGATGATGCCAGTTGGCAGACCCTCCAATTCTCTCCGTAAGATGTTAGCGTACTGAGCTACCGATGTCAAGTAATAGGCAGCTAAAAATTCTGCCACTGCCATATGGACCGGGGAATATAGATCAGGCTTGCGTCTCTGTCCGAAGGTCAAGCCTTTGGTCAGGAAACCTAATCTGGTGACCTCGATGCCACCTCCTCGAGCCCTCAGTTCAGCTTCGGTATAGCAACATCTGCCCTCTCGCAACGCTGCCAGCGACAGCTTGCCAAAGTCCTCGAGCCTCTTCCTACAATGACCCGGAATTTCCTCGTTATAGGGTACAGGAGGGTCCAAGCTCCTTTTTACGATGCACTTCACGGCCGCTTGCACCAACGCACTCGTCTCCGACGGGAAACTGCCCGAGTCCTGGAACAGAAAGAGCAAGGGTGGATGAGAGAGGGTTCCTTCTGGAGTCCTTTTTATGGTCCCTACGTCTGGGCTTTTACGTGAGAGTAGGTGAACTAGGGTTTAGTAGCTGCCCTTAGCAAATCAGAGTTGGAGCATTGGGTTTATCGCTTTGTTAGCTGAGGATTTGTTCTAGTTCAACTCCACTAGTAGGAAATTGGAGGATGCTGTTGATGATGTACTAGATGTTATGAATTGATTTTTTGGGTGGTTTTGTGGTGGTCACTTGATAAAGACAGAACCTGATACCTGATAAAGGCAGCACAGCATAATCCATCCGAGTGGGTGCTGTCCAAGCTGCTTGACACTCTGCGGCTGCACATTCAACGCTTCAAGGAACTCGCAAGCCTTCTCTGCGATATCATTGTGGATGAAATAAGCCACACACAGTCTCTCAACATGAGGCCACTCGAGCCCAGCCAGGTGAATCCTCCTTTGCACAAGAGGAGACAAGGCAGCAGCATTGCTGGGTGAACAGGTGACCAGGATCCTAGCATCGGGGAACAAACGACCTTCGAGGAGGTCCACTGCGTCTCCCAAGGACGCTCTTCCTCCCACGCATTCGTCGTAGCCGTCTAAAATGAACTGCACCCGATCCTCCATCAGGTGCAACGTGCGCCACACCTGGGCCACTGCATCTCCTAACGCTGCTGTCCTGGGGAACAGCTCTCGGGCCAGATAAGTTAGTACTGGGCTCCCTCGAAGCTCTCGCAAGGGAATTATGAATGCTAGGGCTGGACCATCTCCTTGAATAGCCCATTGATGCAATAGTCGAAGACATAGAGTTGTCCTGCCACTTCCTGGACCTCCTTCGATCGCCACGCGGCGAGGAGCTTCGGATATTGTGCCGTCACTTAGCTGTGAACATATGAAAACGGTTGGGTTAGGGGTTGTCGTCCTTTTCCATGGGGATCTTCAATTTTTATGGGATGTTGGTCTTGGAAGTTTGCTCTGGTTGAATTGGAGTACTTTGGGACAATTTTGGTGAGGTACTTCTGAATATGAATTGTAGTTTAAGGCTGTAAAATTTAAATTTCATAGAATGTTTCAGAAGGTTGTATTCCGGTATAATAATCGCCCTTTACGGAGCTCGATAGTCTATGCTCACAGCTCAATTCGCGAGAAGTGATTAAATTGTCCCGTATTTAATTGTAGCTGCTTATCAGAGCTAATTCCACGTTCACGCGTGTCCAGGAAGTGTTTTCCTGCCGGTTCGAAGGCTGCTAGAATATCAATACGTTGCGCAACAGTGAACAAGAGACCCGGTCAACTCTCGGAGAAACGGGCTGCACCGTCGAATAGGATTAGTGGTTCGCGCGGGAGGTTCTAACTTCTAATTGGTAGCCGGCCATGGGATCAGGAAACCGAGAAGTATCCAAGAAGCTGGTCACGAAGCCGCCAACTTCTCTTCTTATTGCTGGTCTAGTTGTCTATCCTCAACGAACCAGCTACGTGTACACAACCGAACTGTCCTTTCGAGCCTTTCTCTTATTTTTCTACGAATTCTTTGGACACCACCAGAGATTCGTTAAGAGGTAACGAGAGAAAAACGTTCTTTTCAGTTTTACGAAACGTTTAGACGAGTAACATGGCGAGACGACGCAATCAGCACTTTTTATACTTGTGAGAAATTTAATTATTTTTAATGTAACACTATGAAAAAATGGAACGGCATTCCATATGCGGACAACGGACTTTTTCACAGCTATAAAATGGATGATAATAATGAATTATTCAATTATTTTCCATAAGAGTTTTTTTATAATTTCAATAATTGTTAAATTAAAGTATCAATCATTCTATCGAATCTTTGTTTCTCACAATCAATGTAACAAATTTTTCATCTTGCAAATGAAGATTCTTAGTTTAGCTATGAATCAACCCTCAAGAAATAAAAAATCTTTACAAATAACGAAGTACAGGAATTTTTATAAAGTTTGTAGATTGAGCAGAAGATTCAAAGTCCATCGGATATTAGAAATCATTTTAAACATTTAGAGCATTGATCTAAGAATAACCCAGGAGATGGTTTCTCGAGGCCATTCTTCAATGCGTTGACTGCTGACCTGGCTCCCATAAAAATCGCACAAAATCGAAGCAATTTACTTAATGAGGTAGAAACTGGAAGAGTAAGATTTATTATAGCGGCTATAACTTACGTTTTAACTTTGTTGAACTTGATAAATTTTAATAAAATTTCCTTCGCCCGATATATCACCATAAAGTTTGAAATTCGATTTTTTCAGAACTACCAGAATCTTACACCCGAAATATCCCCGAAAATGTTATCAAAAACATTTCTAACATAATTATAAAAAACATTCTTTCAACACCGCCCATTAAAAAAATACTCCATCTATCCTAACCCTATCCAAAGTTGTTTCCACAGAGATCCTTACATTTTCGCCAAAGAAATTTCTCTTTCCGTATCCCGCGCAAAAATAAGAAGATTACGCGCGTTTAGATCAGACTCGATCCGGAGCGTTTTGCAAAAACGTCGCCGGTCTCGGGTTATTTTTCCGCAAAAATACTTCGGCGTCGACAGCGTGTCGAACTGTACTAACGAGACACGGCGGCTTTTAATTGCCACGGGGGCTACGTTTTTCGGACCGGCTGGCGAAAAAGGACAAAATGGAAAAGGAAAGAACCCGCTAGAAAATTTCCTCCTCGTTCCCAGCACGTTCCCCTTCCCTCTCTCTCTTGGGTCGTACTTTTTTTTACTAACCGAACGAATTTAATCAGTGCCCGGTGATACTGTTTTTTCTCCTTTCGAACGACGCTCTGTGCGCACGGACACGCGTCCCCCCATTGTTCTCGAAATTTACTGCGCACCGCCGTAGAGATAGAACAATAAACCGACTGAAAATCGTTTGTACCCGGCGACCGTGGGCCGACGATCGATCGGCCGACGAGCGATACGACGTCGAGCGTCGCGACGTCGCTCGCGAAATTGTTTTCGACGAGTATTCTGATCCTGAAACGAAAATGAATTTCTCTGATTGTTTTGCCTCTCTACTCTCGTAGTTGCGTTAAAAAATTTTCGGAGCGTGCAGCTCCAAACAATCAATTTTCTTGCGAGTTTTGAAAGAATGCTTTTTGACTCTCTACCCCAAAAATTGTGTTAAAATATTTACAGGTTGGATGACGTTGTAATGCTTTAATATTTCTAAAATCGAGTTAGAAAATGTTCGAAAAACGAATTTTTCCAAAGGATATTGTTTTTACTGCGCGCTCGCAAAATTGCGTTAAAAATGTTGACAAAGTTACATCGATTCGAAGTTCCAGTTCATTGAAAGCATGGTGCACAGGAATTCAATTACGTTTCGGGAAGCTATATGCTTGTCAATTGAGCTTAATCTTGTTGTGCAGTTTTGGTGCACCTGTCGGTGTTTGGGCCGGCAAAATTGCATGTCAAAACAATTTTTCTTTCATTTTTGTATCACCGAAAACGGATTAATTGATAATTTTTTAAATGCCGACTTTTAATTCTTTTACTAAAGCTGAAGTGCCGAGTTTAATATTGGAACAACCATTCCAAGCACAATGAACCTAGATGAAACTAGTAGCTTCACGCTTTTAAATGGATCAAGATTTAGAATCATATGATTTTTTCTCACCGAGTGACCGTAGTTTAAACATCAACAATTTCCACTGTAGATCCAGTTCCTACTTTACTATAACTCTTTGTATAACATAAGAAATATCGGGATGAAATTGTCACTAAAATCCATGAAAAAATTATTCCTATCTACTTCATTAACAAAAAATGTGTTTTTTAAAACTTATTTTGCGGGATATTCTATATACGTGCTACTTTAAAGCGTTAAAAATTTTCGGTTTCCACTTTTTCAAGGGTTAAAATCTTATAAAGAGAACTGCGTTTAAAAATATTCTGTAAACTGAATCGTTAAACAAATATAAGCAATGCGATAACGCGTTGTTTGCCGCGATAGCTCAGAGAAGCAATATGTATTGTTTGCCTCGCCCGGAAAATTTCCTCAGCCAGCTCAGGCGTTTTGCGTGGGTAAAAACCCCGTCCCCATCCCCTGGTAAGTTTCCTATGTAGAAAAAACGTGAAAAGGTCGCGAAGTATTGGTATATTTGGCAGTGCGAAATCAGCTGAAATCCACTTGCGTGAGGGGTCAGAGCCACGGCAGGGCAACTACAGTATACATACAGTATTAGCAACAGTTATTTGCGAATATTTCGAAAACTAAAAGCGACCCCTCTATATAGGAAAAGGAAAAAGTTGTTCAGAACGTGTTGCTGCATAACATATTAAAATTTCATCAAAATCGGAGTAGGCAGATCTTTTCTATATAATTATCTTTTTTGTAACAATTTTTCAATTAATTCTTTAAACTTTGTTGTCTGAAAATAATACGTAAAATTGTTTATTTGTTACTTATTTCAGAGGTTGAAGCTCCCAAATGGATCAAAATTCGTCATTATAGTTTTGTTTCTCACCAACTAGCAATAGTTTAAACATCAACAATTTCCATTATAGTGCCCAAGTCCAAATACTTTCAGGTGTCACAAAGCATCCTGCAGGGTTAATGGGGATCGCGTGCCACAAGTTCCAGAGCAGCGTAACACGGATTACGATTATCGAGCGTGGGTGTCTCTGGATCGTTCGATCATCCGTCACGGGTTACGAGCTCGTTAACGATGTTGGCGGTACGTGATACGCCGCTCGAACATGCCCGGAGGAAACGCGCGCACCAGTTCGAAACTCTTGTTTGGAAGAATGTTCCGGCAGTTCCGTTGACTGTCGTTTCGACGCGGAGGTAACTTCGAAGCTGAGCAGAGACGAGAGAAGGCTATGGAGATTCCGCGGCAGCGTGGATCTTGATACCGAGTTTCCGTGCAACGAGCTCCATCCATAGTCCGCGAGATACGTTTTCGCTCGTTGAAACGCTCCTTCTCAAAGAACCATATTTTCCACACCAAAATACTTTCCGCAACAATTCCTAGCGAATCCACATTCATCGCTTTAGCAATAAATATTATAATTCACCGATATTGCTTTATACTTTATCTGACTCGTTGCGGTTGAGATTTAATTTTATATTCCAACTCTCCGATGGGATGTTATTTCGTTATCTACGGTTTACTGTGTTTTATTTGCACTGTGGATTTATTTATTGTAATTGTTTCATTTTACGTAACTGTTTTTTCCATTTGATTTTTATTGTGTTTCGCTTGCTGTGTCTCTAGATTTGTTTAATATTTCGATTTATTCTCGGGCGCTAGCGGGTTACGGCCCGCAGTGGAGGGGGTAGGTAATTTTCTTAGATCCTAA
Source organism: Lasioglossum villosulum (assembly GCA_963971365.1). Classification (NCBI taxonomy): domain Eukaryota; kingdom Metazoa; phylum Arthropoda; class Insecta; order Hymenoptera; family Halictidae; genus Lasioglossum; species Lasioglossum villosulum. Next base: position 33,140,416 of record OZ020499.1, read on the forward strand.
AGCTTCTGTGTTCTTAGAACAAGACTTCGCTGTACTGTCAATTTTGTATTATTTTTGTTGCATTTTGTATCATTTGATTTGCAATTTCTACGAATTTAATCCGATTGTTATGTTTTATTTGCAGTTTATTTCATTCGATTCGGAATATCCACGTATTTGTATATTCTAATTGTTTAACGTTACGCGTTTGTATTTTATTTGCACTTAATCGTACTTCAGTCGCAATATTTGTGTATTAATAACTTCGTACTGTAATTCTCCGGCATAATACACACATGTGCACTTTATTATGAATCGTATTATATGTTTTACACTGCTACGCTTAATGAAACATAAACTTATTACTTCATTAAATTACAACGTAAATTTTGGCTTATCAATTTGCTTTGCGCGCGCGCGCGTCTATTATGCAGGAAACGATACATTACAGAAACACAATACACGAGATAATAAAACACAAGTTAATAATACACAAGCATTATAATACGTAAGCTGGTGATATCGACGAGTTTCAACGTGAATTAGTTCAAATAATGTACGCCATTGTTCAAGACATCTTTCAAATAGAGAAACAAGGTGGAACGCGAATCATTCACATACAGACTGTACAAGTTCTATTAACTTTGTTAGAAAATAATATTATCCTTCCCCGTTAAGTACTACGTAATATAATATCCTTTGGCAGCAATATGAATGTGTATTCCATTGTATAAGAGACCGTCGGTTTCTTCGTCCACAAGGACTGGGAAACATTCTGCGAACATTTAATGAAACTCACGCATCGAAATGGAACGCAAATATGATTCATATAACCGCCGGCTCCGCAACGTTTGCCACATTGTTACAAAATAATGTTATCCTCCTTCATTAATCGTGACCTCTGCTGCCATAATTTCGGCTGGGCGTACGCGCATTTAATTGTAACAAGTGGACTGCGGATTTTATGCATTTATGGCGTCTGGGGACAAACGAGGTCTCGCTAAATGAACAATTTCATTGAAGTTGCAAATGTAACTTTTATTAAAACGAACCTTTATTTACCTTTGATTATGCCAAAGTGAATTAATTCACGGATCAAACAGATATATTTTGAAATGCGTAAATCTAATGACAAAATTTCTTTGTTTTTAATTAAATCATTATGACACTTTTAGTAGCATAGACGTGACGTTTTCCTGATTAAAATGAATCTGAACACGACACACTTTGGATCATATTTACTCGACTAAAAAGTATTTATTTTGCTTTTTGCGTTGATAGATTTTTCAAAATTATGCAATAATCACCGGTCGGTTACATGTTAAGAATCCGAAATTGTTTTAGATTCGCGGTCGTTTCCGAAATTGGAGCGATACCGCGGCTCTAAGGCAAGAATAAATTGAAATGAACTCGACTGACGGGCCGACGAAACGGTTACGAACGGATTCGGAAAGGATGATCGGAAGCGTAAACGAATGTCGTGTTGTCGTATTCGAACTGAGCGATCAGCTGGGCGCGTCGATCCACCGCGTCCGTTCCCCCGCCGCGCCCGCGAGGCCCGAGCTGCTCGATCCACCCGAGGAGCTCGCGGGGCACGGGGGACGGTGCGGGGACAACGGCGCGCCGAACTGGTCGCTAGTTTGTGGTCGTATTTATTTGATATGCTTGAAGCTTATGTAACACAGTTTTGAACATAATTGTAACGATGATTTAGTGTAACAGTCAGTCCGGTGTAAATAAAAAATACTGATAGCCGAGTGATAAAAAATGTGTTAGAATCTCTAACATACTCCCCGCCTTGACGCAATAGTGTTGCGTCAAAATTAGTTCCGACTGCAATACTAACGGTCTGCAGTTCACGTGTCGTACGTCGGAGCCATCTGGTCCTCGGCCCGGCGGAAAGTGCGGAGGTCCGATCGCACGAAAGCTCGAGAACGCATGAGCAGAAGCGCGAGAGCCCGCCAGCGTAAGCACAAAAGCGGAGGAACGAGAGCTCAATAGAGCAAGTGCTGAGGCTCGAGAGTGCAAGCGCGGAGGCGTGACAGCGCAACCGCGCAAGATCGTGAGCGCGGAGTTGCAAGAGCGCACTAACGGGGGCGCGCGGGCGCACGAGTGGAGGCGCGGGGGCGCAAGAGTGGGCGGACGAGAGTGCGGGAGAGCAGAATCGAGAGCTCGGGAGCGCAGGGGCCCAAAAACGGAGGCACGCGAGCGCCTCGAGAGCGTAAGAGCGCAGACGTACGGGCGGGGGCACGCAAGCTGAGGCGCGTGAGCGTACGAGCGGAGGTGTGGGCGTGCAAGGGCGGAAGCACGAGAGCGCGGGGGCGCAGATTCGAGAGCTCGAGAGCGCAGGAGTTCACACGCGGAGGCGCGCGAGCGCATGAGCGTAGGCGCGAAGGCGTACGAGCGGAGACACGCAAGCGGAGGTGCGTGATCGTACGAGCGGAGGCGCGAGAGCGCACAAGCGGGAACAAGAGAGTTCGGGAGCGCAAAAGCGAGCGCTCGAGAGCGCGGGAGCCCAAAAGCGACGGCACGCGAGCGGACGAGCGGAGGCCCGAAAGCGCACGGGCGGAGACACGCAAGCGGGGGCGCGTGGACGCACGTGCGGAGGCGCGCGGGCGCAAGAGCGGAAGCACGAGGGCTCGGGAGCGCAGATTCGAGGGCTGGAGAGCGTAGGAGTCCACACGCGGAGGCGCTCGAGCGCCTGAGCGGAGGCGCGGAGGCGCACGAGCGGAGACACACAAGCGGAGGCGCGTGGACGCACGAGCGGAGGCGCGGTAGCGGAGGATCGGACTCGGAGCTGAGAGAACGCACTAGCGAAGGTCCGAAATCGGAGTTGCGTAAGTGCATGAGCGGAAACGTGGAGACCCGAGAGCGAAGGCGTGAGCGCGCGCGAGTAGAAGCGCGAAAGCGGCGGTCGGAGGACGCGAGCGCGGAGGCGCGACAACGCAGGATCGGAGACGTCAGAGCGCACAAGCGGAGACGCAAGAGATGCGAGCCAGGAGGTGGGTCTGAAGGCGTTCTCCGGCAGCGGCGATGACATCGACGAGCGCGGTGGCCAGGAGCATCGGACGGCGCCGCGATATCGGTGAGCGAGGCTGGAGGGACCAGACGCTTGATGTCCAGGGGGTTCGATGTCGGTGAGAACTCCAGATCGCTGGGGGGAAGCAGGCTTCCTTGATCCTCCAGATCCGAGTCAGGAATACCCCACGGGTCCCACTGAACGGTTGCAGGCATCGAGTGCAACTCCTCGATCCAGACATGGATGTCTGTGATCTGTCGGTCATACTCGTCTTCAATGTCGTCGAAGAACTGAGTATCATAATGCTCCAACGAGACCATCCGAAGGTGTAGGGCTTTGAAATCAGTCCAATAGTCATTTAGCTTGGCTAACCTAATTTGCAACACCTCAATCGTGACATTGTCTTTCCCCAATTTCTTCACGTTGGGAAGAATTCGGGTGATAAGGCGCCCTAAATCCTTGAGTTGGGCGGCGAGTTGTTTTAATTCGCTCGACATTTTGCAGCGATGCGAATGTCAAGCACTGTTGAATTTGAAATTCGCGGAAAAACCCACGCACAACAGAAGCACTGCTCGCGACAGTTGCGTAAAAAGGTCACACGCACCTGTTTTGACCGCGCGCGATCTACGAGGACAAAGAAGTCTGTTGGCGCGTTTTGAAAAGTTGAGCCGTTGGAGGACTGATTGAGCCTCCAAAACCAGGCAAAAGAATGTTCGGAAACTCTTCCGGAAGCGCGGTCGGCGGAAGGGTTGCAGATCCCTGTTTTCCTCGACGCTGCACTCTCGAAATGACGGAATTCGAACGTTATCGGCACGGCAACACACACACGAGAACTGAGGTCCCGTATCACCGCGTATGATCGACGAACGTAATCGAATTATTTATCCGGCTCGAAGGACCATGTTTTAGATTCGCGGTCGTTTCCGAAATTGGAGCGATACCGCGGCTCTAAGGCAAGAATAAATTGAAATGAACTCGACTGACGGGCCGACGAAACGGTTACGAACGGATTCGGAAAGGATGATCGGAAGCGTAAACGAATGTCGTGTTGTCGTATTCGAACTGAGCGATCAGCTGGGCGCGTCGATCCACCGCGTCCGTTCCCCCGCCGCGCCCGCGAGGCCCGAGCTGCTCGATCCACCCGAGGAGCTCGCGGGGCACGGGGGACGGTGCGGGGACAACGGCGCGCCGAACTGGTCGCTAGTTTGTGGTCGTATTTATTTGATATGCTTGAAGCTTATGTAACACAGTTTTGAACATAATTGTAACGATGATTTAGTGTAACAGTCAGTCCGGTGTAAATAAAAAATACTGATAGCCGAGTGATAAAAAATGTGTTAGAATCTCTAACAGAAATTGACAATTGTGTACGCCGGAAGCGATACAGACGCAGCAATTAAGGGGACAATTAACAGGGGTCGAACAACGGTCGAAGTTTCAATTACTTTACGAGTTTCGCGAGTCCCATCGAAATCGTGTGACACTTAGCGTTTCTCCAAAGTACGTCTCCCATTATAAAGCGAGCTATGTTCCTTCTCGACTGTCCCGCTCAGTTATGTAGCTGCTTCACCGCAAGAGACTAGCTCCTCTCCTATGATCCATTACCCATGTGATCCCAGCCACAGTACGGTCTATTACTTGGTCCAGCACTCTCTTCTCTCTCCCTCTCTCTCTCTCTCTCTCTCTCTCTTTCTCTCTCTCTCGCTCACTTCGTCCCCATCAGAGACCCATGCAATTCTCTAGTATAATATTACATCTGCTCCCGCTGTATATTCTAATGCTTCCATTACCAGATCCATCTAGTCGAGTCTTTAGCCGGGTTCCTATGATTTTCCAGCCCCTTTGCGTCCCGTCATTCAAGTACCGTTGCGCCAGATCCTTCACTGGAACTAGCCTAAACGCCTCTAACCTATTCTTCGAAACCCTTTGCGTTATCGCAAATGAACCGGCCTTTCCATCAACAGATCATTCGTGATGATCTCCAGGAATTATTCATTTTGTCGACATACACTACAGTGCAAACGTGGTGGGTACTTGAAAATCTTTTTGCAAATCTGTCTCAAAAAGCTCATGATAATGTTCATCGTCTAGATAGTTCATCTTAATGTCCATCATCTAGTGTATTCATCATACTGCCCATCGTCCAGCTAGTTCATGATAATGTTCATCGTCTAGCTAGTTGATCTTAATGTTCATCATAATGTTCATCGTCTAGCTAGTTGATCTTAATGTTCATCATCTAGAGGTTCATCATAATGTTCATCGTCCAGCTAGTTCACGATCTAGTGTATTCATAATAATGTTCATCGTTTAGCTAGTTCATCATCTAGTGTATTCATCATACTGCCCATCGTCCAGCTAGTTCATGATCTAGTGTACTCATCACAATGTTCATCGTCTAGCTAGTTCATCTTAATGTCCATCATCTAGTGTATTCATCATACTGCCCATCGTCCAGCTAGTTCATCATAATGTTCATCGTCTAGCTAGTTGATCTTAATGTTCATCATCTAGAGTGTTCATCATAATGTTCATCGTCTAGCTAGTTGATCTTAATGTTCATCATCTAGAGGTTCATCATAATTTTCATCGTCCAGCAAGTTCACGATCTAGTGTATTCATAATAATGTTCATCGTCTAGCTAGTTGATCTTAATGTTCATCATCTAGAGGTTCATCATAATGTTCATCGTCCAGGTAGTTCACGATCTAGTGTATTCATAATAATGTTCATTATTTAGCTAGTTCATCATCTAGTGTATTCATCATAATGTTCGTCGTCTAGCTAGTTCATCGAGAGCTCAAAGCACCTCGATAAACCCCTAGGTTGTCATCTAGAGGTCCCAACGACAGCTAAAAAGTTCGCTACATCCCGCGAAGAAGGGAACCTGAAATTTGGGGGTTCTTTTACGAGGAGATCCGGCCAGGAAAAAGCGTCGCCATTGTGACAAAATATTCCGTAGGACAGGCCTCGAACAAGCATCAGAGACCATTGCAACATACCGTCGCGAACAATGAGAGAGATCGATAGCGGGTGATCCGTGCTTGTCGCGCGAGCGTGGAAGGAGCTTATCCTGTAACGAGCTTACGATCCTTCGTCCGGATCATCGCCGATGTTGCAGGGTCCATGGATTTATCTTTAGGGACCAGCTAGCTCTGGCATTCAAGTACGAAGAATGTCAGAGACCGCTTTCCTGGCTAAACGCTTTATATTCCTCCGATTTACAGGGAACAATTGGTTCGATATTTTTCGCGATATTTTCGCGATCGTATATATACATCTCTCTTTTCATCTATTTTTCGAAAACAATGGAAACAATGTTTACGAGTCCCAACGATTTTATCATAGCAACCTGCTTTCACGTATCAATCAGTTGACAAACGTTAACAAGAGACCGGCTCGATTCGCTGTCATGGAAACTGGCGTAGCTTTCATAGAGACGCCAGCCATTCTGGAAGCTCTGCAATTTCTGCAAGCTCTGCCCGTGATTAACTCGAACAGAATTAGGGCGCCTTGATAGATAAACGAGGCGCACGCCGGGATTAGGATCGCTGAGACGATGCGTAAAGCTTGTAGAGGATGATGCACACGGAGATGCTAGATAAGAGTCTCGTATCATTCACACCTTAAAGCTAGTCCGAGGTGTTCCTGAATTACAATTAGGCTTGTCAGTATGGAGTGTTCATCGTAATGTTTATCGTAGATGAAGTATATCGTGACGAAGACATTGTGATCAACATTGTAGTAAATTTGTAGTTTTGCATAATGATCTACGGATAAATTAACCCTTAGAAGTTGAGGGATTACTACATTTATGCATTGTACGAGGTACTATATCAGTTTCATATTCATATAATGAAAAAGATCGTATACAGTGGAATTATTCTAGGTTGGAAGAAATGTTTAATTTTCAAGTTAAAATAGCTCCGACTGCAAAGGGTTAAGTTTTCAAAACATACTAATTGTTGTCCGACTTTTTCGAAAAATCGACCGCGCACGACGTTCCGCAGTCGAGCAGGTCGATAGCAACGAAACGCAGACAATGCGCCACGTCGTCGTCCGGATACGCGCGCGTCGAAAAATGAGGCTCGTAACCGTGTCATGCGGAAGCCCGGTGAGAAAGGGCAAGGGACGACACACGCGTACAGGTGTCGGCACTATTACTATACTATACTATCCAAGTGGTACTATCGCCGAGCACGATGCGCGTACGAATTCGTGTCAGAGGACGGATGTGCACGCGCGTGAAATAACCGGATCGTCGGCGGGTGGCTGAAAAGCATTTCAGACTCGTTCCAGGTGCTCCCGGAGTTTGATTAAACGTCCATTGTCTGGGCAAAAGTGCCGGAGAATTTGGGCAATTCGAACGATGGACCGTTTCCGCGGGGAAACTGTCCTTCGACCATTTTGGCTTCCGGTGGAGACGGATCTGGGAAATTACGGGGAACGGACCTACTCAGAGACCCTCCAGTTTGTTTAGTTGTCATCATAATGTTAATTAGCTGAGGTTAGCGCATCATGGTATTCGTATCCACTGCCTAGGTAGTTCATTCTAATACTCGTTGTAATGTTCATCATAATATCCATCATGCACTTAGTTCATCATAATATCCATCATGCACTTGGTTCATCATAATATCCATCATGCACTTAGTTCATCATAATATCCATCATGCACTTAGTTCATCATAATATCCATCATGTACTTAGTGCATCATAATATCCATCATGCACTTAGTTCATCATAATATCCACCATGCACTTAGTGCATCATAATATCCATCATGCACTTAGTTCATCATAATATCCATCATGCACTTAGTTAATCACAACATTCATCTTGCATTTAGTTCATCATAATATGCATCATGCACTTGGTTCATCATAAAGTACATACTAATATCGATCATGCACTTAGTTCATCATGTTCATCATGAGAACATTCATCGTAAGATTAATATTCATCACAATGTTTATCATAGAGTTGGACATCATAACAAGGTATTATTTCTAGCTGCATATAAAAATGAATAACATGCAGCATATATTTATTAAAAAGGAACAACATTCTCCCCTCCTTAGAAAAATCGAAAAATATTAGAAGCATTCAAAAATAGTATCAAACCTGTAAAACGTCCCCAAAGAAAGCTAACAAACGTCTCCCATATCATTCACGCTAACATGCTTGCCCGGTTGCATCTTGCACGGTCTCGTTGCATTTCGCGCCGCATCGGAGCATCTGGCTTGCGTTTTTCTGGATCACCGGCGCGTCCGTTGAAGCTTGACGACGTTTTCCCTCGGCTTCGAATATCATTTACATTTTCCCGGAGACGAATGCGCCCCGAGACGAGTGCGCTCTTGCCGAGTGGAAGCGATTCCTTTGTCTCGCGCGAGCATAAGCGTTCACCGGCTGCTTGGACGAGGCTCGTCGACTGAATCGCGGACATTGTTCCCTGCGCCTTTCACCTGTTGTTGTCTCGCCGTGCTCGAGAAACCAAGGGCCATCGTGGCCCCGAGCCCCGTATTTGCCGACACGCGGCGCTGACACGACCGAATATGATGCACCGATGCACCCGCTGCACCCGTCCTGCACCGAGAGCCTCGACCGATTTAACACTTGTCTCTTTGCAACGTCGATTTGCGCTTCGCCGAACGATGCTTTGCGTTGATTTAGCGTCGTTTGATGTTTGGGCAGAGAATTCGGTGTGCAAGCTTCGGATTAATGCAAATTCGTTGATCCCGGAGATCTTTGAAAAGCGAGATCAGAGATTGTTAAAAAATTGGTTTAGAATTAAAAAAGTGGAGTAGAAATATTTTCAAGCACTTCTAACTAATCAAAATTTTCGAAATTTAAGAACGAGGATGATCACAAAATTTTATGCACTATTCATTTGTAATCGGTGATATTTGTTTAGGTATAAGGAATATTCATTTCTTCATGTGAAAATGCACGCAACATGGGATGACAAAATAAAGAATATTCCGGATTAAGGCGACTTTTCACGTACTCGCATAAATATGACTCGCAGAAGAGTTTCGCATGTCGTTTAGTTTATAAAATTGTTCGGAGTAACGTAAGCATATTACTTAAAGGAAGTAATACGCAAAAACTCGGAAGTTCACTCTGAAAACATGCGTAATACACGCTTTGAGTTTCTCTCTCGCGTACGTCTCTCTGTGCTACTAAATTTCGTAGCTCGTTCTCATACATTGTCCTCCATTATTACATTCTTTTACCTCTTGAATTACGCGCACTTCCAGCTCTTTTTTTATTTAAAAAATGCATGGATAGCTTTTCTACGCGAGCTCACCACCATTTAGGAACGCTTCATTCACTTATATTCTCTAGCTTTCTTACAGTTCCGTTTACATAATAAGTTTCTCCTTCCAGTAATGGTGTTTTTCAAATTGTGTAATTATTTTCTGTAATAATTTATAATTTGATCCGTAATCATTTGTAATTCAATGTGTAAAAATTTGCAATTTGATTTTGAAGAATTTATATTTTTTCTTTCTCTATATTCTCAGTGAGTTCCTATTTTTTTAATTCAGTAGAACATTCTTTTTAATGTATTGTGGTTATGGCACAAGATTCACTCGTGATATTGCACGCTTATGTCACTAGAGTTCTCTGAGGAGCTTGTAACGATGGTAGCGCCCTTTGTTCTCGTTAGTAGCCGATTTTCGCACGATCCTCGTATATTTCCGTCGCGTTAGCTCTCGGCGTACGATCCAGAAATCGAACCGGACGAGGTCCGTAGCTTCCGGTTAGCGAGAACGGAATACGTGCACACGGAAGATAAGCAGATTCCGCGTCTGGCGGATTTATCGTGGCTTCGATAAATCTTTGGTTTGCAAGGCTGACGGTAGATACTGCGCTACGGCATTAAGGCAAGGGAGATTGAGATGTTTAGCGACTAGGCGGACAGAGGGGAAATCGAAACGACCGGTTCCGACGACGACCGATACGAGTTTCGTGCGCCGGTCTTTCGAATTGACAGGCTGTTTCGGTGATCGATGCTTCCGCCTGTCTTCTCTACGATTGATTAATCTTCGTTTGCTAACCCTTAGTAACCCTTGTATAATCTCCACTTTAACGAATACTATTCATGAACGTCGGGTGAAAGTCGGGTTTGGGATCTAGTTCAATGTTCAAGACTGGAATATTTGATTTTTGCTGGTTGTTGGACATTTTTAGTAATTTTTAATGATTCATATAAATGTTTCCTCAAAAATGATTTTTATTAATTATTAATTAATTTAATTGTTGCTGGTGATGGACATTTTAATAATTTTTTAATGATTGATCGAGATGTTTGCATATAAACGATTTTTATTCATTATTATCAAGAAAATTTCATTTTTAACTTGATTGTTGCTGGACATTTTTAGAAATTTTTGAATGATTTTGATGAAGCATTCAAGATTGAAAGAGTTTAATTAATAATTGTAAGGGAACGTTTAAGTTCAATGCACTTTTTAATGAAAATTCGTCCTTCCTGGCATACAAGTGAAAAAATCCTGGCAAACTCAATGGAATTCCGATTTCTGATGCTCGAAGCATTGCGACAGACATTGTCAGCGTTCCGACAAACTAAAAAGGACCTTTCGCAAAACGTTAACGAAGCAAAGTCAACCATCTTATCGAGCCAAGACAGAACAATGCCTCGTTACGGGAGCCTGAACAGGCGGTTCGCGTCCTGTTCCCGATAGTCCTGCGTATCTCCTAGCACTCGTCGCGATTAAAACCTTCTTTATTCTAGGACCGCAAGACTTACGCTCTCACGACGACACTATGCCCGGAGATATTATCGCGAACAAAGTGAAAACACGCTTGGAGACCGCGCCATTCCCCTCTTCGATCCGCCATCTTGAACTCATCCTTTTTCTCTTAATCCATTTTAAACTTACAGAAGTTCTTCAGTCAATTTCATTCGAGCTTCAAACAATTTTTCAATGAAAACCAAACTGCATGGAAATCTTTAATGCAGTATCGCTAATTGCGAAAATACATTTACAAGCTGGCAGAATTACGTGTCGCACGAATGAAATAAACGTATATTTATTGTTCTGTAGTTTAATAAGTTTAAATATCCATCGCAAGCTGTTTGTGCCAGTGTTTTGTGTCTTCGTATAAATATTAATTTCATGTTCTCAATTTTACAAGTTGTAAAAATGTGAAAATCAGCAGCTTAATTGTCACTAAAAAAATCAACCTCTTAATATAAAGATTAACTTATTTTCCTCAACTTTGAAAAGACTAAAAATGCAAAAAATTCGATTATCCAAAAAGAAAATTTTTTGGATAAAAATTTGTTTTTAATTCCTATCCTGAAGCAACAACTGTTCATAAACAAGTATCGAAATATTGTTGAGACTTTCAGTGACCCGAACTCTTTAATAAAACACTTCCAGCCTCCAATAATCCTCTCGCAAGAAATGCGTTCGACAGAATCAGTGCGCCAGTTAATTTTTCTGGACGAGGTTCGCAATATCGATCGAAAACGTTGTTCCCTCTCGTGGAAAACTGGAGGAAAACATCGAATTTCCGTTGTGCCTTGGGCTCCCTTAATTGCAACCCGGATAGATCCAGCCTGAAGATATTTGTTCTATCCGATCGCTGGGGCGGTCCGCGATTTTTCTCGGGAAAATTTGCATTCCTCGGGGGCTTTCGCTCGAAGAATTTCGTACGTGGCAAGAATGTCGGACAGTCTTCTTCTTCTTCTTCTTCTCTGATATCTCCGAGGACCTCTGCTTAGTCCGCCATTTTCATTTTCCAGCCAGTAGCTCGAGATTTATTTTTGATCAGCGGCGAATTATCGATTTCTATAATCGAACTCTGCGAGTCTTGGTAACTGCTGAAAGACTTTCTCATTGGAGATTTTCATTATTTTTCCATGTTGCATTCATCAACACATTACTGAATTTTTAAAAAGTTTAATGAGACCCTTAGAATCCTTATTCCCTTCTTATCACCTGAATCTCTATTCTTTGAATTCCTAAATTGCAAGGAATTAATGATTAATTAAATAATTGAGGAATTTAGGTATTGGCAGATAGTTTGAATGAGAAATTTTGAGAGTTTAATGGGTTTCTGCAAATTATTAGAACACATTGTATATAGTACTCGCTACAATGTTTGCACAGCCTCTCGTTAACAAACGCATTAACATGACACAATGTTCTCCGGTTCAATAATTCTAAACTTCCGGCCAACAGTGTGTACATTAACACAATTGGGCACGAATTATGTAACCATGATACTATTGATTGTCAATTAGGTCATGACAATATGCCGCAGTGAATATTTTATCACGATCACCGAGTTCGTAACCGTTGTAGACCTAACTATATAAATATACTATTTACAAAACATTAGGCGTAGAAATGCGTTCTTGATCAACGAAAACTCTTTATTGAAGAGTTAAAAAAAGAATAATCGATAAATTCGGACCGTTGTCATTTTTGTCATAAATGCATAAAACCCGCTGATCTTTTATCATAAACCTATTTACGATTACAAAATTATCCGAGATTACTAAAAACATTTTTACTGGTCACTACAGATAACCCTCTAATAAAACTTCATTTACTAAAAATAATTTCCAACTCAATTACTAAATAATTCCACAAATGATCTTATAAATATCATCGATTGTTTAGTTAGAAAAAATGGTCGACGGTCCAAGGTAAAAAATATAAAAAATCCGGGTTTTCACTTCACTTAGGGGTTGATCGAAAAGAATTAGTTTTTGCACCTAATACGTCAACTACTTCCGCCTTGTTTTGCAGAAAACAACAACCTGGAGTTTACGGGAGAAAGAGAGAGAGAGAGTAAAAAAGTGGATGGATGCGGTTAACAGCGAGTTGCCGAAGAAGTTGCACGGCAAGATGAACTTTGAGAGAGAGTCGAAGGGTAACTTGGCTTTCAGGTTCGGCAAGTTTTCGCGTCCGACGAGGAAAATCGTCGTCGCGACGTGCCGGCTGTCTGGGAAGTCTGACTTTTGCAATTACGTAGTCGATATCATGTAAATCCTACAGCCGCTGCCAGCGTGTGCGCTACAATTGACGAACGACGAATCCTGCCTTCCCTGAAACTTTTCCGTGGAACGCTCCCCGGCTAATATCCCGCGGGGAATTCGTTGTCACGTGCGCGCCGATCCTGGGCACAAAACACCGAAAATTCAATTTCCATCCCGGCGAGATCGCGGATATGAAATATCAAGTGGAACGGATACGGTTCTTTCGTTTTCGGAGGTCTGCCGCAGAGAACATGAACGCAGTTCTAATGCTTTCATCAAATTAGAGGAAAAGTGCGTTTAAGAATTTATTTCCGGAAAAGTAAATCACATAGACGCACAAAACCTTCTGCAATTTATTCAGGCATCGTTTAACGGTATAAATTAATTTTTGTAGCATGACTGAGCTACATAACTTTGACCGACCTCATTGCAAGAATCTTTACAGCACCAGCTTTTAATTAATGTTAACTTTATTCGTATCATAATTAATTTATTATATATTATATATTAATTATCAAAATTAGTTTTAATTTATTGGAAAATAAAAGCTTAAGACCAACATCCCCTAAGTTATCCACTTTCAAGATGAAGGGTAAACGGGATGAAGGGTGCGAAGGGGGTAAAGGAAATTCTTCATGAAATTGTCTCAGGGGGTAAAACAACTTCCCCTTCTACACCAGGATTGGTTCTCCTTCCAGTGCGGATGCATCGCGAGACCAGTCTCGGGGAAAAGTTTTACGAGCTGTTGGTGCTCGCGAGTAGGCGAGGCAGCGGGTATGATTTATAACACTCACTCTGACGGGGGCGAAGATCTGGTCGGGCTTAATGTTCTCGAGCCTGTGTTCCTGCTCCCCTTTGTGCAGCAGCTGCAGGTGCGGCTGGAAGTGCGCCGGACAGAGGGTGCCTAGCGGAAGCGGTGACGCCCACGCAGGCAGGTGGGGTGGATCCCGTGTGCCCAGCTCCCTGTAGAAGGTCTTCAGGAATCTGTAAACAATGGGTTTTCGAGTTAATTGCTGTTACACTGTATTCATTATGGTTGGGAAATTTTCAGCACATATGGGTTCGGTTAAGGGATGCTGAGGTTAATTATCCTTTCAAGGTCATGTTGTTGCATATCGTTGAACTCGTCTTGGTATCAACTACCACGCTGTTGGGTCAAAAATGTTTGTTGCTGAAATGTTCTTGAAGAAAATGGAAAGTATGTCTGTGTAGATCATTGTATTTGCACCCTTGAACAGAATTACTTTTGTCTAGTGTAGTTTGAACCACTCTGTGTACAATATTAGTGAAAAGTGTTTAACTCGTTTTATACTACAAGCATAGAAAAGAGAAAATTTATTTGTAAAATTCTCTCGCTTTGTACATCCTAATTTTGGTTTGCATAATAGGTTGTAATAAAAATTGATTTTGAAGTGGACGAAAAAATTTTTAGTACGACTATGTCTGCACATTTATATGTTCGGGACGTAAAGTACACGACTGGTAAAGCGATTATTAAATTTCAAGCTCGATATTGTTATTAATAAACGAATAAAATCAGTTATACGATATAATATTCCATGAAATTCTATTAAATTGTAAAAGTCTCGTCTATTTGGAAGCTTTCATGTGCAAGGAAAATATGTAAAGTTGCGCAATCTAGTTATAATATTTAATGAAAAGAAATACCTTCATTTTATTCCCGTAATTTCCGCAAACGGAACGTTTTACCGTTTATGTAATTCAAGTAAACCTACACAGTCACAGGACACCGCATTATGCAATTATTAAACCATATTTATTTGAAATTACTGCTTCAATAACTTTTCTTCTCTGATTGCAAATTTTATCATGGAAATTTAATTACCTACGAGGAGACGAAATATTATGACCCTCGAAGTGCAGTGAAATAATTTCAAACGTTTCCAGTTCCGCGACGCAAGAACCCGTTCGATGTATACACGAAATAGGGGGAAAATCAATGAAACGTTACTGCTAATTAAAATAAAAGACGGAACGAGCATTATTTGTATTAAAATCGTAAACCGTAATTGCTGTCTCTGCAAAAGTATTCTATCGAGTCAAGCCCCTGTTCTAGCAATTATTCAAGTATTGCTGGACAAAAGCAATTTCACTAATAACAAGTTTTAATTAGAAGCTGTTTAATAATTTAGTAAACTATTTCCAATATCCACTTTTAATATTCTCACAATATTCAATATTATATACATTTTTTAAAAATATTTTTTCAAAGCTTTTCTTTCACAGTATTCTAATTATTCATAATTATCAACTGTAATTTTAGACTCTGGAAGACTATAATAAACCACTCTTGCCACGAATGAAGAATAAAGAACGAAAGAAATAGAGACTCTCGGTAGAGTAAAAAAATTCATCATATATACTACTTGCTCGGTGAGTTCAAAAATTGCGCGGTATTAAAAAATGTTAATACTGTTAACATGGTGTTAATACCGTTTATTAACTGTTACATTAATTAAAAAATAATAATTAATGCATGTTTACAGAACAGAAAAAATTTCAATCGGAGTCTGCGAGACTGCACGTTCGTGGCAAGGTGACAATATTTTGACATTCGTGATTAAGGGTTGGTTTTTCGATTTTCCAGGCGGCAAGATTAATATTCGGGGGTTGTCAACGGCCATCGAATTCGCATCTGTCGATAACCATAGCGGACACAGGGCAAACCCATGAAATCGGCATGGCTGGACCTGTCGAAGTAATCGGCCGGAAGCCGTAAAGCCAGTCCCTATCCACGTCCGGTCCCTTTCCATGGTTGATCACCTTCGCACGGGCTCCCGGCCGAGATCATCAATCTTCGTACGGTACCGCGTGTACAACGAATGCATCATTCAACGTGAAACTGCCACTTAGCGTGACTACGGTTTCGTCGCTTGGGAAATTAACCGGTCACTCGATAAGCGAACTACTTCGGCCGAACCAGCTCGTTCCGCTAACGCGAATTAATTGCAGTTTTGCGTTAGAAATTCACCTTTGGAGCAAACCATCTTAATCTTAGCTTCTGAACACGCTCGAGCCCCCTTCGGTATCGACCAGAAGGTATCCATTGTATCCATTCAAGTGTTATCTATGTGTCGAGTTGAAATGGTCACCCGGTATATTCAACGAGAGAGAGAGAGAGAGAGAGAGAGAGACTTGGGCCACAATCTGCAAATTCAGTCACTTTTATGGAGCTCGTCATTCTGTATAAAAAAGTTTTAATTATGTTGAGAAATTATTAATTTTTTTAAAATGCTGTATATCTTATTTTTCATATTTTCGTGCTTATCAATCAGCGTGAGATAACGAAGTATGTACTGGACCACCCTGTATACGATGGTTTATGTACATTTTCTTCTAATAATTTTATTCATAGTCAGAATCCATTTGTTTTTCTACTCGATACAGTGGGACTTAAATGGGACTTGAATGCGAGACACATGACCTAAATGCGTTAAAGGACAATGGTCCTTCAGCATGACTACACGTTTGTAGAAAGTGATCCGGAGGTGTCGTAAGCGTCGAACAATTCCCAGATACTGAACTCTAGATTGCAGGGTGTAGAAGAAGCAAGATGTTCGAACTGACCTTAAGAGTCTTCCCAGGGGATCCCTCTCCGGAGACGGGGGACCTCCGATTCCGCTTCCGGCGCCGAGTCTCCTCGAGGAAGCACGTGCGCTCGATATGTAAGCGGCGGGAGCTGGTGGCGGACTGCAAGGCGGACAACAAACGGGGCTGCTACCCCCGGGGGTCGACAGGGTATAACTCCTCTCCAATTCCTGAAACAAAAGAACAGAGAAAAGCCGTCTTAGTAAGTCCCTCGAACTTGGTTTGCTAGTTTTCCATCCCTCCCCCGCCACCCCTAACCCTTTGGAACTGTCGTTCCAATACGGGCGGAATGTCTCGGACAAATAACTGTCATCCATGTTGTTGTTTCCAAAGGCGGAAGTGGTGTTTATGAATCGATATACTGTACTTGTACCGGGAATTCCCTGGAGCAATGCCTCGGGACAATGTCAAAAAGAATACTCCAGTTTGTACAGGTTACAATTGTATTGTGAAGAGTAGAATGAAGAATCATTTGAATAATATTTATTTGATAAAAGTAAGCTTTGTGGCAGCAATGTGGATTAATTGGTTTTATAAAAGGTCGTACAGGTTGATGTTTATTCTGTCTTTCTCTGCGTGGAGTGCACTGAGTGGGCGTGGCTAATTTGCTCTCTAGCTCCTGGAAGAGCCAAAGCAGTGTCCCACAGTGCAGTGATTGATACTCAATGTCTTTTAGAAGTCTAGTTCCAGATTGTAAATGTACGATGGTTTTTCTTTGAATATTATATGGGACCATTGAAAAAGGCGTGGCTAATTTGCTCCCGATTTTCTGAAAGATCTAGAGTAGTGAATCATCCAGAGAATTTCAATGTGTCCTCAAAATATAGTGTAAAAAATTCCAATAATTTGTCTGTTAATACTGTATAAGATGATTTCAAGAGGCGTGGCCACGTTGCCTTGAATCTTAATGGACCAAGGCCAGTGCCCTACGGGGCAATCTATGTCTCCATGCTCAGTCTAGGCGTGGCAACTAATGGTTGCAAGCATGCTCGACTCAACGCTCGAACTATCAACGTTCTCGTTGACCGAAGGTAATCGATGGTTAAATGCCGAGTCGTTAGCTGCGAAGGTGCTCTAATTAACAGCCCTAGGGAGCGAGTTCCTGTGCCCTATGCTCGCTTCATTTGATCGGAATCCTCCGGTTTGTGAATATATTATTCAAAATACCTGGGAAGTCACCTGTTTGATCGTGCGCGCGGTTCTCAAAGCCCAACTCACACACATTCCCACATAACTGCCATTCTAAGAGTATTCGAAAACAGTAATGTAATTATCATTAGTTAAAAAAATTTCAATTTACAATTACAGAACTACAATTGATTAAAACAATTTTCTTTTATGAAGATTCACAATCTGACCAGTTTTAAATGATCGTTAATAGAGTCCAGATCGTAGCAGATCAGTTCCGGGAGCACTCAACCAAGTTTCCAGCCGTACGTTTCAAACCAAACCGGTCACGTTCGCGAGCGGGACACTTTCGTCGGGTGGCGAATTCGTTAGGTGGAGCGAATCGAGGATAATCTGAGGGACCCAGTAGCATACGTTGTCCCGAGGCCCGTTCTTCACCTTTACGGTTCTGTTCTCGCGAGCTATCGCGAATTCGTGGGAGTTCGTGCGGTCACGTCGCTGATCAGCTCGCAAGAAAGCGCTTACGGTCAGCGATAGCGGCCGCCATTCAATCGCAACGCTACGTGACCCGAGATAAGTCGATCAAAAACAGCGAAAGCTAAGAGCGCCTCTCGTTTTCACCTGTGTGTTCCCACCTGAGTCTGATGCACCCTTTCCTCGCAGAAACGCAGCGCCATTTCCTCATTAATCCCTTTTATTTTCATTTTATAAATCTGCTTCACTGTGACATCACATCGTAGATAATTATTTGTGAATTATATTTAATTTTTTCATTTTTTCTGTTACTTCGTAATTGCACGTTTTATGCATTTCACAGATATGAAGATTTTTGAAAGTATTGGAAACAGTTTCGTCAGGGAGGAAACTGCAATAATTAAATTACAATCGTCCTTGAAGGGTAAAAACAAAAGTAGGTGAAACGTAAAGAATTATTTGTGAAAGAATATTGAGAAAAAGGACAACACATCGGAACGTTCAATAATACAATTGAAGACGCTTCACTAATTCCAATATGATCAACAGAAGCTTATAAACATTAAAAGAAGACCAGTCAATATCCGGGGCAGTTTCCACTCCGTTAATTCGCGTGGCGAATAAAGAAACAAGTACCCGGTATTCGTATCTGCTACAGACTCGGTTTCATCAGAGCCGGAAGAAGATGGCAACGTTCCTCGCAGAGTATGTGTTTCCAGAGGAACGTTTCCCGCAAGAAACACGTCGGCGAGCGTACGCGGATTAAGTTGCATCCGTATCATGTCTCCGTGGCGCATTTCGTTGACCAAACTCGTGGTTGTCGTTTGGCCAACTTCTACCCGGGACCGGGGAACGTGGAAAAAGCCGCAGGGAGGATCAAACTGGAGGGCAGGAGGTAAATAATTAAACGTCGGAACACGCGACCCGAATGGAGAGTGGGGTTGGATAAAAACGGGCCTGGGATGGGCTGGTTCGGAGGAATAAACGCGGCGCGCCCGGAAACTGGGGTGAAGAAAGTGAATTAACGAATAAACAAGAACACAATGGCTATAGATTTGTTGTCACCCTCGTCGAGGTGTGTGGAATATTTTTTTAAAGTTTGGATTGCCAAAAATATAAAAATGTTTGTTAAAGTAGAATTAAAAGCCTGCAACCCCACTCTACTTCAAAAGTTGGAGCTAGTATCAGCGAGCCACAGAAAATAAAGCAATGAATACACATGAAAGGTTTGAGGGATGGTTGTGGAGTTATTGTTAGTACTTTGGGCAAGGTGTATAGGATTTTTAACAAGTTTGGATTGACAAAAATATAAAAATGTTTGTCAAAGTAGAATTAAAAGCCTGCAACCCCATTCTACTTTAAAAGTTGGAGCTCGTTTTAGCGAGTTACAGAAAATAAAATAATGAGTAAACATGAAAATGATGGTTGTGGGGTTGTTGGTAGTAAATGGGCGAGTTATGTGGATTTTTTTAAAAGTTTGGCTCGGTAAACATTTCAAATTCTAATAAAAACATGAGGCAAGGTGCAGCAATATTTAAAAAATTTTTGGATGACTAAAAGTGTCAAATATTCACAAATAACCGGATTAAATGGTGGAAGTGAACCTCCGCGAAAGGGAGAAATGGCGTCGGACTAATTGTCGCGAACGCATTTTATTTTGGTTCGATGATGCTATCCATTGACTTGGCCGCATCGAGTGTTCCAGGGCAGTACGGTGCCGTGCAATTACGGAGATAACGAGCCGCATTCACGCAGCGGGGTTCTATTAAAATCATGAAAATTGTTTTCAATGGAGCGCGCGTCCCCTTAACGAGCGACTTCGATGACAATTAAACTATATATATAGAGGATCCTCTTTGAAATCGCGGATCGATCGAGAGGTCTCAGGAGGTAGCAACACCGAGGCTCGAGGGATACCGAAATGCACTGGGCCCGCAATTAAACCCGCTAATCGTGTAACCCGCGGTTATTAATCCCGTCGAGAGAGCGTAACGACTTCGGGCCGAGTCTCGCCAGGATAATCGATCAAATTAAATAACGAAGCTGTCGGGTCCCGAACCTCGTGTCCGAGTTAACACCGGATGAATTCACTCTATCCGGTATCTCTTCCGCAATTCTTCCGCGAATTAACCTGAAATTGATCGATGTTGCTTGCATCTGTCCAGTGAATAATATTATCAGCTTATAAAAAAAATTTGATTACACCGTTGATCTTCAACGACCTTGAATGATCTTGAACTACAGCTTATTACATGGAAAGACGAGTAATTCTATTTAAAAAAATTGTGTTGACCTTTGCATGTTCACAAAGAAGTTCAAAAGGCATTTTTCTTAAGAAAATGAAGGTGACCTTTACGTGATTATCTAAAAAAAGCTACTGTTATCGGATCACGTGCCGATTGATGCCAAGTAACTTTTATCCAATACATTCTCTCCACCGCCATTAATAATGTATTAAATGCAGAATTTTATTAAGCTTGATTAAAAATTAATTTCTGTAAAATAATGGAATAAATTTCCTTGTTCGAGCATCTATTGTATTCGGTATATCTAACAAATGTAGTGTTGCCATTAACTAGATGTGTTTGATCTCAAAGAAACCTTTGCGAACCGCGCAGTGTATGGACCACGGAGCTTTCCATGGTGTTCCGTGGAGGTGGTTTTCGGCGCGTCCCCTCGGAAAATATTGGGATGCGAGGACGGATGTCGCTAGCAGACAAAGCTCGCTGTCGTCCCGGGACAATGGCTCTGCAAAACTGCGGTTCGCGGAAGGTCTCGACGTCGCAGCCAGACGAGAGGATGTTCGGCGGCATTAATTCGAGGTAATTTCTACTGCAGACGACAAAGGGCTTCCGCGAGTTCGATGGAGTACACGCGTTGTCTCGGAGGGGGGCTAGCATGCGGAAGCTCGAGCGAGTATAAGCACGTTAGAGCGAGTGAGAGCGAGCAAAAGAGGACAAAGGATTTCCCTTGGCGGATTACCGGAGACGAGCGCCTTCGTGCTTGTCAACGACGCGCCCTACACCGTGTAATACGACGGGGTAACTGCGGGGCAAATACGTCGTTAGAGCATTCCCAGAGCCGGCAACTTGAGAAGAACGACGGTGATGGCCCGTTCAATTACCTGTGACGCTACTCGCGAGAGGTTTACGATCATCCGACGCCTGAATTTCCCGACAGGTGTGTTGTGCTCGCGATCTGAGGCTTCTGGGAGACAGTGTTTCCTTGTACACGAGTCCTCTTGGTTTAGGGATGCTTAGGGCTATTTAGGTCAGCTTGCGTAACGGAAGCAGATAAGTCCTTTGAGACAAGACCCGATAGGATGCGCCCCCACCTCCCGGGAGCAAAAAGTGGGACTCCAGGGAAGTATTACATTGGGCCCGGAAGAGGAGAGGGCGATAGCTCTGGGGCAGTGGTTTAGCGGATAGGAGCTAGGGACTACGTTCTCCTCCTACCTCCACCTGAGGAGGGTGTGCGTAAATGTATCCCCTACTGCCAAAACAAGTCTATTATCGTATCCTGGCTTTCATCGTTTCGTCGTGTCACTATGCACTTATGATAAAAATGAGTGGTTGCAATTTAAAACAGTGAAATGATTCGAAGGTGAAACATATTTAAACAGATACTAACTATGATTATAAAACAACAGAGTTTTACTTTTCACTTGTGCAATAAATATGCAGCAATGAATAAATTGATAGCGAGCATTGTTCACGGCATAGTTTAAAGGAGCTTGCCATTCGCGAGTACAAAGTGTTCGAACAATACGAACACCGTGAACAATGGACGGGACGAAGCGTCTCCGTTCAGGGTCGATTGTTTCCCCCATCGATATTGAATATTAAAGCAGCCGGGACCGATTAACCGGAAACTATTTCATCCCATTGATCGTTCAAAGTGACGTTAATTACAGGCTGCAATCTTTATTTCAGCCGTAGTCGCGTCATTTCGCCCCGTCCAACGGAATTACCGGCTGAAATTACAATTAGCGTCGTAATTCAATATTCGGAGGCTGCTGGGAGAGCGAAAACGAAAATCGCCGCTTCGCGTCGCAATGGTATGTAACGCGTTATTATTTCATAGGAAGGCCTGTCGGCGACAAATGAAAAATGAGCGGCCCCAATTATGGCGGCGAACGACTTTCCGACGACGCTTCGAAACCAATTTCGCCGCAAACGCGATCCTAAAAACGTATACCGACGCACCAGTGGTCCGGATTGGAAAGTCGAGTGACATTTTGTCGCAAAATGAGCTTTCTTATATTGACATGTACAAGGTTCGTATTGCTTCGTAAAGATCCGTCTATCTTGAAAATAAAGAAATTAATATAATATAACAAAAATTTTGTGACATTTTACTATAATTCTTGAACCATAAATATTATGAACTTGAAATATTCCTACGAAGACCAAATGTCAAGAAATACGAAGTACATTCTAACCAAAGGCATCTTTGATTTTTGATCTGGAAAAGTACTGCATAAGTAACGAGTAAACAAATTTAAATATTATTTGAAGACAATAAAATTTAAACAATAAATTACAAAATGATTATAAAATATATATATTAATTACGATAGTTATCAGCAGGTAGGAATAATTTTTTAATGAATTTTCTAACAGGATTTTTTGAAACGCAAAAAATTTTTAAGACCTTAAAAAAAGCACGTATATGTAATATCCTGAAAAATGATCTTTACAATCTCAACAATAGTAAATTAGAAACATTAGAACCCGCCATGTCGATGGATCACGTAAACGTGGCGTTAAGAAAGCACTTGCTGTAAAAAATGGCGGACTCGTGCGTGTTGGGAACGTGGACTGAATTAAATTCGTGTAATCTTAACAAACGTCGAGGGCGGACACGTGCGACAAGGGATGAAAATCGTGGACGGGTTGGTGTTGAGGAATCCCCGCGCGCGTTAAAGTTCCATCACTGCCGGAAGTTAATTTAATCCCGATCCAATTAAACCGGATAGAACGCTAAGCCTGCCGGTGGGTGCAGTTGGGCGCGTCGGCAGTTAACGTGCCGACGCTGGTCGTGGCAGTTAACCACTGCGTAAATTGGAAATTGGCCTAGCGTCCAATAAATATCGGATTAGCCAATAAATCGGACGGAAAACGGCGAAGCGTTATGCCTGCTCGAACAACGACGAATTAATGTCGCGGCGATTACAATGCCGTTTGTCTTTCGACGGTTTTTCTTGGTTTTGCAATCCTACTTCCATCAGGCTGCCGCATACGATATTTTTCTCATTAATTTTTTTCAATTTAATAAATATATGAATAAATTACAAGTTTATTTATCGAACTATGGTATAAATTGAATTTTGTTGCTCGTTGCTTATTTTCAAGATTGGTATCTTCATTGTCGAGGTTTTCTACCATCCTTTAACTACCGCGAACGAGATATCTCGCGTCCACGATTTCGAAGGATCGATGCTACGGACGAGATATCTCGTCACTATGATT
Source organism: Lasioglossum villosulum (assembly GCA_963971365.1). Taxonomy (NCBI): domain Eukaryota; kingdom Metazoa; phylum Arthropoda; class Insecta; order Hymenoptera; family Halictidae; genus Lasioglossum; species Lasioglossum villosulum. Next base: position 33,164,118 of record OZ020499.1, read on the forward strand.
TCCTTGTACAATGCTACATGTTTAAATAATTTTCATGTTTTGCAATCCTGATTTCCATGCAAGATAGAAAAACTTGATCCCTCTCGTTGACTTCTTATCACTCCACTTGATAAAAAAAATAAATTCTTTGGTAGACAGCGGATTTCCATGCAAGATAGAAAAACTTGATCTCTCTCGTTGACTTCTTATCACTCCACTTGATAAAAAAAATATATTCCCAGGACTTGCAGTAATTTCTATAAACGCTCCGCTGATTCGACCGTCGTGTAGATTCTACCAAACGTAAATTTGTCGGAATGGGAACGTCTAAAAATTCGTAACGGTCCCCGTAAACCCCATTGCGTCCATTTCGGTTCATTCGAGCATCCGTCGCAGACGCAGGTTGTCGCATTAGCCGCGATTTATGCGACCCGTAGTCGAGCATTTTCTTCGTTAGAGGAATTCCCGCGGAAACCACTCCGTCGTGGAAACGTGGCAGGAACCTCCGGGCTTTATGGAGTCCCATGTTTTTCCATGGGAACAGCGTGTCAGAGGACGTTTACGCCCGAGCGTCACGTATAACCCGCGCGCGTTACACGAGCTACGTGCTCCTCTGAAGCGAGCGTAGACACGCGTGCTTCTGTTTAATGAAACGTCCGTCGTTTTAATTGCGTTCCCTGGATCCAACGCTCACCTTCTCTGCCTCTTCTTGCTCGGCGGTTGCGTTTTTCCAGAAAAAAGCAGCGTTCTGCATTGTCTTTTTCGGCGTGCACGCACTGAGCGCGATTTTCGATCGAAACGAGTCTAAAAATTTATTTTGAGCCGTAGCAGTACGATTTTCGTGGTTTTAAATTGTTAAAATCTGCTTCCTTTCGTACACGAAGAACGTTTTGCAGCACGTTTGTGGATAATCTTGCGATAATTTTGTTCCTCCCATGGATATCCGGAGGCTAAAGTCACTCTGAAGAGCAACGATGGTATGGAAAGGGATATTATTACAAGAATGTCTATAAACACGTTGATCATTATCGAGATGGATGGTCCAGGACCTGCATCAGGCAGGATATCGCCCGGAAATATAGATGAAACGTATCAGGACTGGCGATGATGAGGACCCAGAATTTACGAGCGCTATTTAACAGCCACCGAAACGCGGATAGCCGATCGACGATCGCAAATTTACGGTAATAACGGCGATCATTCACTGCCTCGATCGCCACGTCCGTCAACAAACCGTTCCCAGTACCTGGCAATGGTTCCCGCAAACGATTTCATCAACGTATAATCAATAGACAGCGGATCTTCGTGCGAAATAACTCGAGATTGTAACTATCTGGAACGACCAGGAATTCTCTTTCTTTAAAAAAATCAAGTGTAACTCAGGTTCTCAAAAAATTGATATTATTAAATTAATTTCCAGGGTGAGCGCTATTATGATCTAATATAAAATCCGTATATTTTTCCAACTTTTTCTGATTTCTTTAAAAGAATTTCTAGATATGATTCAAAATGGAGAAAATGGGGCAAAAACTGGGATTTCTTTTGCTCCCCGGAACTACCCTTACGGGCGAGGTATAGTTTGAATTCAACTACGTGGAATTCATTCGCACACGTCGTAGTCACCAATCAAGTATGATCCATTAAGTTTTATTTTTAAATCTTATAAATAAATCATAATTGGGATCACGTAGTCTCTCTCCCAGGGCAAATTAATTCGCAGGGTCGTAACGAGGGTGTTAAACCGATAGATCCGACGACTATAGTCAACCAGGGGGCTTGTGCTATTGGGAACTTCGTCAACTTCAGAAATCCGATCTTCGTAAATCTCCTCTCTCGGAAAATCCGCTCTACGATCTCTTCTTCCGACGTCGGAAGTACGTACTCGGGGCTACGTTTCTCGAATAATCCTGGTGTTTCGCTGAGAAATGGACGTTCATTAAGCACCGAGCTCTTCGGGGCACTCGGATAAATTTTTAAATGGAAAGACGGAGCAGATATGGCCGATACTTTGTTATCAGCAGGTCCGGATCGCGAGGAATCGAAGGTATGGGAGCCGCGTAATTGAAAATCGTCTTATCGTCAGCGCTAATTCCGGACGCCGGCGAAGAATCCTCTCGTTTAATCAAATGGTCGTGTAATAATCCGAGAGGCGATCTTCCTTTTAATTGCTGCCGCGAACTTCCGTCGCTTTTGTTCGCCGCTCCGGGATAGAACAGTGGCGGCGAGAAATCGGCCTCGTTAGTTCTTGGACCACCCGTTCGCCTGGACGCGCGTCCCTAATTAACACACTAAGTGTCGCGCGAATTTTGAACGTTCTCTGCGAATTGAATTTGTTTCGGTCACTGTGCTGATAAGCAGTCGCGGTTACTGTTATTGGTTTGCTCGTGACTATGTTTGCATTTAATACTGCTACCTGGTCGATTACGATATTTGTTAGTACAGTGAGAATTTCTATGACGCAAGATAAATATGTTCTGACCGTGGCAAATCGAAGTTAAATGAAAATATATATTTATTCTCTCGTTAATCTTTCATGTAAAATATGATGCACACCATTATATGAATTAAATTCTTCTTTCTGTTTCTACAACTTTTGTTCCTCATGCATACTTGACGAGTTAAAAATGTAATGGGATTTTTCATTTAGGGGAAAAATTTTGTTCATTCGTCTACACGAATAGTCGCCATTAGATATTACAAACATTTACCAACACAACAAAGAAAAACTACACGATTCTCGTTATTTTTTAAAATCAACTATAAGGTCTCTCCGATTCAGACAAAAGGGATTATAGATTACGATTCCACTGCTTCAACAATTCGATGTCTTGCGTCCAGTGAAAATCCCAGTATAAAATCGGGGGAAATATTACAATGTATTCAGGATTCGTTGGAATAAGTGCACAAGCTCGGGTGTCGATGGTCGCGATAAATCCCGCCGTGGAAATGTTTAATCTCCACCGGCTAGGTGAACTCGGTTGTTGAACGGGTTATGCGTCTTCCGGTAAAAAATGATTTGAACGACCTCTCTCCAATTTCTGATAGGAAAAATAGATATTCCCGCGGCCGTTTTAAGCGTTATTTACGAGGGACTCGGCTTTCGGCTCTGGTGTGCCGGGCTGCGAAATTATGTGGGCCAGCGAATTGCTGGCGGATCCAGAGGAGTTCGCGGCCGAATTCCCGCGGAACGAGTTGCAGGTGAACGATGGCCTCTGGCTACGTGCGCGATTGTTATGAACGGAGACACGTGCGCGTAACTTCGCCATTTTTCTGCGCCGGTTTTTTTTTCGACCGGGCCGCCATTTGCACGCGGGACTTAGCCCTCGGCTCGCCATTCGTCAAAACACCCGACCTCGGTGAAATAGTAATAACTATAATAATTATTCATCCGCTGTACGCGGCTACCAGTCAAACTGTCATGGCGGAACTCCATTCGCACTTTATTCGCAATTCGTTTGAACGAGCCAGTTCTTTTTGCGAAAGTAGTCGAACAATTCCGAATAAATTACTTATTCGTATTTTACGTCGTTCGACGAAATCAAAATTCTTAATAGTGAGAAAGTTCTTTTTACATATTTTTGATGTCTACTTTATTGGGTCGTATACGAATACACTTGTTTTGATACGTGCTTTCATATGATAAAGAAAAGTAATATATTTAAAAAATTGGAGGTCATCTTCATCGTTGAAGAAGTAGTGCAAACACAAACACGTACGCTATTAGGTTGCTTGTAGAGGGCAGTGTTACTTTTTCCTTTTCCATTTTTTCCCAATATTTATTGTTTGCAAGAAAAACTCTGTATGTACATGTGTCCAAAATGTAATTAAGATCATCCGGAAAATGTAGAAGAGATTTCGTTTGTTGAACAGTGCCGTCTATGGCGGGTCTAAAGGGATCGATCGTGCAATACATTTTCAAGAAAGAGTTACCAAATTTCGCCGTCGTTCAACGTAGAGGAGCAAGTCGTGTTTCAGACCGAAAAATATCGCGAACCGTGCGCCTCGATTGTTTCGCGTTTTCGCGAGCGTGGGTGGGCCCGTATCGCGGTCCATTTGTTTCCGCGACGACATTGAGAAACGTTGTTTCTTTCAGGCGGGCCACTACTACCCGGGCCAATGTCTCGACAGTACATAAATACATGGGTCTCTGGATCCCGAAACGCTGTTCTTTTCGTGCACGCAACACCTGTGCACCCTCCAAAAAGACGGGCTTGAAAAATGGGGCGAGCGAAACTCCCGAATTTTTGTAATTCTCGTCACTAGGTTTACGGAGCACTGAAAGCGACTATTTTACATTGCTTTATCAAAATAACGAGAATTTGTGGGTCCAAATTTTTCCAAAGAAATCAATTTGATAAATAATTCCTCATGGATTAGTTATATTAAACATTACTCTGACACTCTTTGTTGTAATGTATAAATGTGGAACTTGTATTCGTTTGTAATTAAAAAGTGAGACAATTATATGTATATTATAATAAATAAATATAGGAAGAACCAAATACATACAAAAACCTGTTTTATTATTATTTATTAAGACTTATCTCCCACTCCACCCTTCCCCTTCTACGCTGCCATCGCCATGACAAGTAACAAAAAATTACTTTTTAATTATTAAAAAGTATCATTAACGTAATTGGGATCGTGAAGGTTCTCTTTCTGTTTCAGAATCTGTTAGTATTTATTTGTTCAGTGCATTTCTCTACATGTATTTAATTTCGATAAACTGTAAATATATGTATGTATGACTGTGTTTGCAACTTCCTTATATTTTCTAAATAAAATACCCTTCCAAACAATAATTTGCAAGAGTTAAAATACGTGTTTTCGTTTAATACAGCAAAGGTTCTGTTGAAGTTATTGTAAAGCATCATATTTTGAGTAGTTTTAACAAATACACGATAGTTTTATGTACGACATAAAACTGTTGGCGACACTTTGGTCCACAAATGTCCACCGAATGGTGAAAGGGTCATAGTGGTTCCCATAAACGCGTTTTGTAAGTAATTTGTTGATGGCTGACACTCGCAATCTTTTTATGTTGGACACAGGTATCCCGTAGCGTTATCAACACATCGAAGAAAGCGGTGACCATTGGAAATCCGGTTCGCCCTGTCTTCAGGCAAACTATATCATGGTTTCCACCAGGAGGATGGGGTTTATGAAAGCTTTTCTCCCTCCCCCTCTCTCTTTCTCTCTCCGTTGTTGTTTATCTTCCCGCTACGATGTAATGAACCCTTTTGCAACCAGGTCACGGACTTTTCCTACCTTACAAGAGAAGCCCTGCATCATGGGAAAACGTCGTAAGAGAGAAAGGGAGAGAAGAAACTTCATATATTTTCCACCCAGACGTTCCTCGTGAATCTCTCCCTCCTCCGGAAACTTAACGCCACCGGCCAGGTGAAAGCTTCCTCTATACACACCCGTCGCAGTGCCCTCAGGAATATTTTTTTAATACGCGAATGGGTGGAATTTGTTAATTGATAAGGACAGACTCTTTCCAACTTCAACCTTCAACGAGATTTTGTTATTGATTTTATTATTTTATCTTGCAGTTACAGGCTGTGAGAATATGAGAGAAACGATATCATTCTGTTCTTCCTTTCGACCGGAAGACACTTCTGGGAACGGAACCAAGTTTGAGAAAGTTAAGTAAAGAAACCCGCTATACGAGGTTCAATGAGACGTCGTGATATCCTCGGAGAATAATATGCAGTATAATTCCACAGCACTTGGGGTTGGACGAGGTCGTGTTTCGAGAAGAATATTTCCCCCATTCATGGATCCGGGGAATATTTTTTATAATTTACAAATACGACGGAAAGTTTAAGTTCTCGTGGGAATATAATCGCGAAGTCCCGAGAAATTGAGAGAAAAATCCATTTTCCGAGGTGGTCTCCGGGTGGGTCTCGAAAACCCCGGCTTTCCGCGTTGAAAGCAGGAACTTTACCCACGAAGCCATAGAGACTCCACTTCTTACTCTGCTAACTTCAGCTATTCCTACAATTGTTATCTCTTCCGATCCGAATTTAGTCTCATAAGAAACCGAGGTACAACGTATTTGTTCTTTTTAGCATTCGTGTACCGAGTGCTTCCGTAATTTCTCCCATACTTTCTGCACGTATGTAGTTCCACTAGCAATTGAAATAATAAATTACGAGGAAATTACTAGGTGAATTTCATCATTTTTATTTCCAGAGCAATATGCGCGTTTGAAATTTAATGTAAAGGACAGACGTACATTTTTTTCTTTACAATAATAATGTTCATTAGTAGATTGCAGATAGCGTTCGTGATACCAGTTTTTGAAATGCGAAACGGTGGGAACTTCTAAAAGAATTTGGGAATATTTTATACCTGGTTCATCGTAATTCCTCATTTGAGAAAACAAATTTTATTTCAATTGCATAAAGTATGTATAAATGGCGCACAAACATTTACTGAAGAAAATCGTGAAAGGACCACCATTTTCAACGATTTTCAGTCTCCCAGCCAAGGAACGACACTAATAATTCTTATCTAATTATTCAAAACACTTGTTGCATTATTAAAGTACTCAATAAATTACTAATCGTATTCAATATTTGAATAAACCGCCGAAATTATAGTACGAGGTATTACATCGGATAAAATCGAAGAAAATCTTATAAAATGGAAATATTTCAGCCTGCAAGAAAAATTGGGTTTTCGAATTAGAATAGCTCCGAGTGTAAAGAGTTAATAAGCAGTTCAAGATGCGTCTGAACAACTGTAATTTTCTAGTACATCTTAAACAACTAGGTACATCTTCTCGAAAACGACTTCATTCAGAACCTCTCCGAAGAAACACTGAATGCCTGATAAGGGTTCGTAATTGCCAGGTCAGATTAAGCCGGTGCATCGAGAGCAGGACTGCACCCACACGCGGGATGCATCTAGTGCATTCGCAGTTTCCTCGAAGATTCCTCGGAGTTACGACTTTCTGGGGGAAGCTTAATCCCCGATGGAAAAGGGTGGGAGCTGCGAGGGTGAACGTCAGAAGCCGAGAGACCGCGTGCACCGTTCGTCGGTGCGTATTCGTGTCCAAATAAGATACGGATCGCGAAGAAAAGGAGGAAGAGCGAGACACGAAAGCGTTCCACGCTGTTAAAAGCAACTCCGTATGCATCCGCGACGGTTTTTCCCTGGTGGCTATTCGCGTTTTACGGTTCGCTTTTAATAATTCCGTCTGTTCCGAATGGGACACGCAGTTGCGCAAATTGGCCCCATCTTTCCGGACGTGACGGCATGACAAAATGCCGGATCCGACGAGTCGCCTATCTACGGCGCTGGTCCATTATCGCGGCTGCCGGCTGTTCCAGGAAATGACAGCCGCTCTTCTTTTCCGGGAACCGCGTGGATAATCGTGCCGGAGCGATTGCAGCTACTGAGGATGCACTTCCGGTCTCTTAGGGGAGCTAGAGGACACCTGGGTAATGGGGATTGCTTCATTCAAGTGCCCCTTATCGAAGGATCCCATTTTGATTTACTGTAATTTCTTTTAATGACTCAATCCGATTGTGCAATTTTAAACGTAACATGAGTTGAAGATTATTGAAGCTGCCTTAGTATAACAAAACCTTAACAATTGACATATGACTTTTTTCAGGCCATTTTATTGAATTTCGAATGGAATGTGTCCGAAAATTTTACAAAAATGTATAGTGCTTCGCAAGGATTTTATATAACCGAACCTGGACGTCATTTCTGTTTTATAAATCAGAGAAAAAAAGTCGTGTATCGATTTTTAAGGTCTCGTTACGAAGAGGAAGCTTCAATCTTCAAGTTCGTGGTAGATTCAATGCAATGAGTTCGCAATAGAATGAGTTCTGATTAGATCGTTGAGGGGACGACTATGTACGTATGATCAGAGTGAGATTCTGTTTTCTTTCTGATCTCTACACCGTGTTTACGAAAAAAGTGAACAGACACCGCGCCGGAACAGGAAAGCTCAACAATATGACATTCGTAAGAAGCAGAATACGTTACGAACATCGTTAAGTGATCTCCTATGCTAAAATGAAGTGTATTCGTAAACTGATTAAAGATTTTTGCAAATATTTCAATAACTAAGGCCGAGCGGCAACATATATAGGGAAAAGTTATTCAGAATGATTTTGACAACATATTTCAAGATCATCAAAATCTTGGCCCAACTTATGAATAATTACCGAAAAAACATATCTTTCAGACACCAGTGACCAAATCTGATCGAATATACAAAGCGTGACGGATTTAAGTGACAAGTAATGAGACGCTAAGCGATAATAATATTTCGTATATTGTCCCGAATGACTCCAGATCGTTCATCCTCGTATCCGTCTCGCTTTCCAGGCCGATATCCTTTCATTACGTGGCGTGATTCGCTGCAACGACGTCGCCGAGCTCTAACTATCTCGTTAGTTTGCCTAGCGAGCACGCATTGCCTCGCGGAAAATCGTTCGATCAATTACCTAACGCAGATCGGTGAGCTTGCTATCGCGTTGCTATCGCGTTGCATCTGCGTTTTTTGTATAATTACTGCGTTATCGGATGCGGGCGGGCGGCTGTCAATGTTTTGGCAATGTTTCGCTGGGAATTCTGCAAAAACGTTGGCTCTTCTGCGCGTTGGTGCTCGATGTTTGCTGTTCAGCCACTGAATATGTTCATTCTCCATTTCATTCAGGCCATCGCAATTTTATTCAACTAAATATCTATTTATTCCTTTAAAATATAAAAATCATTCTATTAACCTTAACGCACACACATACAGCGTGGTCCAATAAGAAATATTTCCATTGTTTTCAGAAATCAGAAAGTATTAACAAAATTTCTTACGATTCCATCGAAAATATTGAACGTGACCTTGAAGTAATATATAACAGTATAATAATAATGTCTTCTTTTTACGACCAATAGCAACGGAGATAATTAAAGTTTTAAATGTTATCGGCGCCAGGTTCGATCATTTTTAGAACAGAAACAACAAATGTGCAATTAATCCCGATGTGGATCTTTTTCAACGAATCATTATTGCGTCTGAAAAATATTTTAAGTGATATATCAAAATAAGAATTTGCAAAAATTAACATAAAGAAAATGACGATTTAAGCAGATTATATTTAAATTCGAAATAAACGCGCGTCACCAGGAATTGTCCTTTTTCGGAACGCCGCTGGGTGTCTCGATGATTTTATGCAGTTTTTAACGAACTGTTACCGTGTTTCAACTTCGTTTAATCCCGGGAAGTTCCGTTTCCGCAAATCGGCACTTTCCACCAGTAAAATATTTTAATATGCACCCCCTCCGCCGGCCTATCTCATAATTGGGGAGATCATTAGCGCGATTCTTGCTCCCGAGGGGAATTGCGATTAGCGGACCTCTTCATTTTTGCCAATTACCGACGTAAATAAATGTTTATCCGTGACGTCGGTGAATATTGAAGCTCTGCAAAATTGATATGACATCAATTCGTTAATTATCATTGATCCAATAATTCTGCTATTGACGCTGGACGTATCAGAAACAAATTCGCAAGCTTCTAAGTAACAATTTGATATATTTAAAGGAAATTTAATCATTTTCTTCTGGACAACAGCACCAAAATAATTAAACTTTTTCCTCGAGGGAGAAATTAACGAGAGAATTACTTATTTCAGCAAATTGAAAATCGTTTGTATCAATAGTAAACTACAGGAGCTACATGGTCATTTATTTCTTGCTTGTATAATTGAATTAAATACAGTGCGACAGTATTTTTGAACCTACCGAGCACTAAAAGCGATTCAAATGTTTTAGCTTATAAAAATGACAAGGCTCTATTTATTTAAATTTTGTGCAATTTGTACCCAATATGAGGTTCGATGAAAATATTTATTCAATCAATTTCCATGCAATCAACCTCTATAATTTCGGTAATTGTAAAATGAAAAATATAAAACCCGATCATGTGACCGACAGGTGGTTTAGTGTTAAATATTTAATTTGCATCGGAAATACTGTTTTTCATAAATACATAAAATCACCGTGCGAAAAGTACATACATTCGTTAAAACAGAAATTGATTAAGCAACCTTCAGCAAAATGGTCATTTCCCAATTTTTCAAAGACCTCCAAGTCATGGTTTCAATGTTAATTGCATCGCGGAGTGATCTTGTCGCAACTGAACGTTCAATTAATCGTTTCAGCCTACGTTGAACGTGTTCCCACCGTTGCAGCAAAGTGAAAGAGGAAGAAAGAGAGCGCAGTGTTTACGTCGCGCATCGGTTACAAAAGTCGAATCTTTTTAAAAGGCACGGAAAGGCACGGCAGTGTGTTTGTCGTCGGTCGTTTACCTCGTTACGACGTTTGCGCGGCTTTAAATGTCAAGAGGCAGCCGACTCGCACCAGTCTGTACACTCGTCGCCATTTCTACACCAGCTACACCCACACCACCCTCGTCTTTCAACAGTTTTCCCTCGCTGACAGTGTTTTCGCGCGTTTAGGAACCACTCTTTTCGTCTCCGACGTTTTTCGCGAGAATTCTTTTGGAGACTCACTCTTGCCCTTACGGTTTTGCATAATTTATGCTATTGCAAAACACGCCGTTTTAAGGATGTTCTGGAGGTACAATGGGAGACAAAAGTACAAGAAATTTGAAATCCATCAATATATTGGCAATGAAAGCCATTCACGAGTATATTCTGCATGAAAAAAATAGATTAATTTAAAAAGCTTGTCGAGCCAACAGTGTCAGCATCTCGATTGCATCACGTCCCGCTCAAGGATACAAAGAACGTCGTTCATCGCATTCCGCGTTCGCACAACCGATTTGGTTTTTGCGTACCGTTCGCATCGCGACCTTCCCGCTGAACGCATCTTGCGTTTTGCGGCGGCTGGAAACCGAACAACGTCGTATCCATTATTTATTGCGTGACTCGTGTTGCACGCCGTGGTGTCAAGTTTCCTCAAGGTCCTCGTCTTCGCAGATCCGCGTTTCCGCGTAAACCTGGATCTTCGGGAGCGTCTCGCATTCTTAGGAAAGAGAGTGGAAGTTTCATAAAAATTATTTTAAAAATTAACAAACTTTAAAATGTTCTAGTGTCCGAGTATAGGAATGCACTGAATTATAACATATAGTTCTTAATTGTTGCTGAACTCGTTCCCATGAATTTCAAAACACTCCAACACATTAATTGCATAAATTTAGTTAAATGAAGCACGCGTCGCATAATTACAAGCTGGAACGCTCCGCTGCTATATCGAAGAAGGTTTTAGAGCCAATTGTTGGTTGCAGCTGCACATTGTGTGCATTATACATACGCATACACTGCGGTTGGTGTTAAAAGGTAATCATTGCACATGTACGATTTAGTACAATAATAGAGCAATTAGCATTCAGCGCCTTTAACGTTGCACTAAGCGCGCGATAATAATTTCGCTTTCGTTCGAAAGTGCAGCCAGTTAACAGAGTTCGGTTCAATTCTCTCAATTAAAAAATCCAATTTTCTCGGCTTGCTGTTTTCTTTCTTTTTTTTATTAATAACGCCGCGAGAATGGCGTGCGGTTGCCCGCGGATGCGACACCCGGAATAAATAGTCGGTCGAGCCGTGGGTTTAATTAGAAAACCTCGAAACGCAGTTGCGCAAACATTAGCAAACTTTAAACACCGTGTGGCGAGCGTGCCCGAAATCCCTCGAGTAACTGGGACACGGAAGCAAGTGCACATGCCAGTCAACCCGCAAAGTGTCCGTTAATTGCGGTCCTTTATCAACAATCGCCGACAATCACCACCGCACGTGACCCGACGCCGACTTTTCCACTTAGCGCGGCGACGATGCGCTTTCTCGCGCCATTTTATCCAAAGAGCACATCACGAAAAATTCAATTCAGCGTCTGTTCGATCTTCTACGTCTCAACTTCTCTACAGTAGCCACTTTTACCGGTTTTAAACAAGTTTTTCGGCTAATTCTACGTGGAGTACGAAATCTCGGTTCCGTAAAATCGATTAGCTCTCTTGCGCCATTTCGAAAGGAAACTCCACGAAAAAACATTGAGTTCAGCGTCTGTTCGACCTCCTACATCTGAACTTGTGTACAGTAGCCATTTTTACCGGTTTTAAAGAAGTTTTCTAGTTTAGAAACTCTGAAGCGCCTTTCACAAGTATCCACTCAAGCCTCCGCTGTAAGAAATTTTGAAGATATGTATAATTGATACAGGTTTGCAAACTGTATTTTTCAAATATTCGATTTATGCCTGCATAGAAAAGTTGCAAAAAACAACTTGTAGTATTTTCTTTGTACTTCCTATTAATTGCAATTATCTAAAAAATCGAAGTCATATTGATACTAGAAAAGTTGTCGTCCTTTTAAGTGTTTCCGAATACTAATAAGAGTTACTAATTGTAAGATGATTTCGGCGCACAGGTTCGATCATCTGCGCCGAATTCATCTTACATTTATTATCAATTTTTCGATCGAAAAACTATTTAAATATACATTAATAAGAGTTACTGTACGTAAGATTTTGGTGTATACACCGAATGTTGGAAAGTCAACTTTTTTAAATGGTTTACTTGCAGAAAACAGACTAATAACAAGTTCAGTGTATATTTGGTATATAATAATTTCAATACTAATGTTACGCGTCTGTCGGTATACCCGTTGTATAGAATTGTTGGAAGATTCAAGTTGGTTACAGCGTCGTTAGGAAAACGACGCTGGAACGAAAGAGAGTCGAAAGACAGACGCGAGAGAACGTCCGAGACGTCGAAGGCGATAAAAGCGATATAGCTAAAGATAAGTTGCCTTCCTCCGAAGAATAACGTATTACAGTTATTGAAAGTGTATTCATTTATTTAGCTAAAGAATAGAGACTTCGTTACAATATTAATGATAGTTTAGAATTGTTATTTCCGGCTCCGTTTTTTCCCACTGAACTTGAAGATCGCAATAGTGGTTCTCGATTAAATCGCTTCGCAGCCTACGAATTCAGAAATGGAACATTTCAAATGCAACGACCACGAAATTCTCGGAAAAATGGTGGAGAAAAATAATGTCCCGAGGTTTGAAACGCGGTTTCGTCGGCAAGTTAGCATGGCGATGTACGCGTGGCTCGTTCCAGGAGCCGATTGCGGGCTAAATAATTGAAAAGCATCCAGAGTCGCGGAATCAAAGCGTGGTGGGTTCGTAGAGCCGTAGTCCGTCAGTCTGGCTGAAATTAAAGTCGAGCTCGGGGCTTGGTTACGTAAAGGGAACCGGATATCGGCCCTTGCGGCCGGTACATAAATGGCGATATTATTGCGGAGCACTGCGGAAAAATATGTGTCCTGCGGATCGATAGCTGCGGGTTCGTATCGCCGCGTGTTCTCAGTCTCTCGGGGTCTCTCTTCTCGTATATCGAAATAGTAGACGACCGTTCGCGGTTTTTCTTCTGGCCACCCTGTATCGATGTCCTCTCTTTCCACCATAGTGCCCAGTTTTTCACATTGTGAACGCATTTCGCCCGACCGAAACGTTATTCGTTTGTTCGACGACCCAGTAAACGCTTTTCTATTTCTTTCAGATCTCTCTGTGTGCGTATCTCTGCGCGCAGATCTCTATACCTGTGTTTGCTGCTTTTTTGTTGCCATCCTCAAATTTCATTTCGCTCAACTGTTCCTCTCCTCTTCTTTCTACTGCCTCGTGATTTTTTCGTATCCCCTCGAGAGATTTGTTCAATTAAAAAAGATGTGCTCGATACGGTTCATGGATTGATGGAAAATGTTTAAGAACCAATATTATCGACAACATTAGCAGGTATTTCCGCAAGCGATAATACAATTATTTATCTTCGTATGCGGAGCGAGGATCAAAATTTGTAAATATAGGAAAATTGGACTGGAAGAATTGCATTCTCTACATTAAAAAATCTCGAAATATACACTTCCGCGATGCGAAAATACTGGCTTCGTCCTTATAATAAAATGAGCCCAATTGCTTTATCATGAGCGAAGATACAAATGGTCGAGCTTGAATCTAACAATCGAATTTCTAAATAGAACACTCTACTGGAAAAATTGCATTTACTTTGAAAAAGTCTTAAAAGAAGAACTTCCGCCATGTGGAAATAGAGGCTTCATCCTATAAACTGAGTCTTGTTACGCAACTGTACAATTTATTTTCACGAAGTTACCTGTTTAAAGATGCAAAGAGCAGTCCTATCAAATTTCGCAGATCTGTTAAAACCATGAAATCATTCAATTATTTAACGTATCAGCAATAATTATGAACAATAATTTGTATTATCAAGAAGCGCGTAGCTGTCGAAACAACAACGGACAACCCTTCACCCCTGAAAACCGAAAGAACCGGAGGGAACCATCAAGCGAGTACAACAATTGGCAGTGCCCGACTACATCGAACGGAAAACGCATCGAAAATCGTTCTCACGGTGAATTTTCGCGAGAATCGAGATATAGAAAGCGTGTTGCTTGTCCGGCCCAGACGTATCGACCAGTTTGAAACTCCGTTTCTAGTGTTGCGATTTCGACCTTCGAGACGTCAATCCCGTGAAATTACACGGCTAAAACCTCAAAGCTGCGCACCGATGGCGCCCGTTTTATCCGAGAATTGATAAACAGGAAACGTTGAAGTTCGATTCAGAACTGGAACACCTCCTCTCTCTCTTTCTCTCTGTTCAAGCTTATTCACCGCCCTCTCCGATCGTTTCCCGCAGAAAAACCATTCGCATTGTTTGAATATCATTATTCATTGTTATTCGTTTTAGCTACGGACGTACGCGTCCTTTGATACACGGCGCGCAACCGTATTTGCGTACGCGGTGAAAGAACCGGCAATACGCGCGAGGCTAATGAGAAGAGAAGAGGAGCCCCGAGGAAAAACTGCGAAAACAAAGGCGAAAGATGCTTGTTTACTGAATGGCGATACTTGGCTCAAGAGCCTGCAAACTCCGTGTATTCACGCGGTTATGTTATCTGTGTGCAGATTCCTTTTTGGATTTTGAGAATGAAACAGTGTAAAAGTGAAAAGTGTTTTAGCTGTCGGCTACAGGTTGTAGAGCGAAATGTTTAACGCGGTTTTTGGCGGCTTTGATTCGCTAACTGTTTCCATCATTGCTGCGTTTTCATCAAACACGTCGACCATTATATAAAAACAATAGAACTGCACTATTTAGAAAACAGAACTGATGCGAGAGTTTGCTTTTGATCCAGGCTTGACGGAATTTGATCTGCCTTCATTCCGATTAAAAGATAGTATAAAATACATTTTTTAATAAGGTTGAAATTTGAACAATTTTAAGGAGGTGTTTACGTTCGTGAAAGTTTTCAGAAATTTGAGTGCACAATTGGAGTTCAGAACAGAACGTAGCAATTTTTATAAATATCGAAACCTCGAGCAATCGAAGCATCGATTAAATTAGAGGTGCGAGCCACGTTCGAGAGATCGCGACGATATCGATGGAGTCAAGGACCGACGAAGACCGTCTGTCAGAGACAATATTTTTACTCTGGACTTGGACGCCTGAATTGTATAATCGGATTATTAAATAATACTGCACAATACTACGTTCCATCATTCCGGGATAATACCCACGTAATCCTGACAGAAAATTGTTCTGGATTCAACGTTCTCTTTCAAAGAGATTAATGGGCCGGTCGAACGTCCACAAATTCCCGGATTACCCGAACTCCGGCTCCTTCGAATCCGGTTACAAATTTATACATCTACGTATTACTACGCTTCATTGTTACATCGTTCGTAAATATTGTTGACTGGTGGTTTTCTACATTATGTATTTGATTATAGGAGCTGACTGCCTTGCGGGGATTCGCCGTATCTCTGGGGAAGTTTCTGTTGGGAACATTTGAAGAATGAAGTTTATACAAGTAAAAAAAAACTGGATGTACGATTTTTTTAGTTGTCTTATTAAGATCTAAATGAAGGGTGTAAAATTAATACCAGTATGCGAAAGTAGAATCTTCAAGATTTAAAATGATTCCTAGTTCATTGCTGTACGATTGTTTTTTACAAAATTGCAATAGGTTGAACATTGCTAATTCTTCTAGAATCAGAAATACGTTCAAACACTTTTTGATTACTCTCTGCATATCTCTGAACTTTTATATTTTTTGCACGCTTTTTGAAGAACATATCTATCCTATAACAAAAGTGCAATTTCTAACTCGTCGCTTTGAAACCGGCATTACAAACCGAGAGGTACCAGCTCCACAAAGGTAAATTCCGCAGTACCATTGTCACGCACAACTATTTAAAGTCCATCGAACCCAAAAGCGTGATGGATGGTCACATCGATTGGGTCGCGTGATTTCAAGTGTGGGCGTGCATTCTATACGCACAGACGTAGCTTCAAAGCGAGATGAATCCGTGGAAGCTCGTTGACAAAAAGTGCAAGTTGCAATATTTCGTTGCGCAACAAATGGAAAGCAAGCCACCCGCGGCGATGCTTGGTCCAACGCGATGGAAATCGAACGAACGCTATTTCGGAGCGGATCCTCTCCCTCGGCTTGGGAACAGCCCAGCAGCACAGAGTGAGAGGGGGTGGCTTTCACGTTTTGCGGGGGTGGATACGCGGAAAAACGAATCGAACGTTACGACAAACCGTTTCATCGAGTTATGCTGCCCCGGCTCGCAATCGGAGTAAAACGTTCTGTCATGCCGGCAGTCGATAAGCTCGTACCTGCGAGTGTTATACGCTCGGCCCTCGCGAGCGGTACGACGCGTTTCGCTCTCTGTTTCTCTATTTTCTCTCTCTCTCTCCTTCATTCCTCTTGTTTCTCTATTTTTCCCCTCTTTCCCTCTCACTCTGTTGCTCTATTGTTCTCTGCTCTTCTCCTCTCATTCTCTGTTTCTCCAATTTCCCCTCTTTCACTCTCTGTGTTTCTCTATTTTTCCCCTCTATCTCTCTCGCTCAGTTTCTCTATCTTCCGTCTCTTTCCCCTCTTGCTCTGTTTCTCTATTTCCCCCCTCTCTCTCTGTGTTTCTCTACTGTTTCCCTCTTTACCTCTCTATCTCCCTTTTCTCTCCGCTACTCTTCCCTTGTTCTATATTTCTCTTTCTCTTCGTTTCTCTTTTGGTGGCAGCGGGAAATGTGCGAGAGAGAAGGAAAGAGAAAGGGACTGTTCTTCATCCTAGGCACAGGCCCGTTAGAGGACATGCCGGTAAGTCCACCTAGCGGACCCTGCCTTAGGCGCTGGGACGGCATAAGTACGAATCGAAACCAGGGTTGTGCGAGTACTCACAAAATGCGAGCCGAGTCGAGTACTCGCACGAAGCGAGCGGCTCGTACGATGCGGGTAGCTCGGTTTCGATGCGAGTAGCTTGCATCAATACCCGATACCCGACTCAATACTCGATACCCGACTCAATACTCGATACCCGACTCATTACCCGATACCCGACTCAATACCCGATACTCGACCAGATACTCAATACCCGATTAGATTAATTGTTTTGTGTCGCTTTTCTTTTATTTGCCATTCCATAGTCAAATTCTGACATTCAAACAATATAAACTTTTCGTTCCGATCAAGGCCAAAGATGATTTAGGATCTTGTCCGGTGTGAGAGTCGATGTAGGTTCTTGTCCGGACTAAAGTCGATGTGCAGCCAAATGTGGCACGGCTAATCGGAACGGACTACTAGCGAGAAAGGTGTTGATCATTTGTTTACGTGTCGGTGAGCGTAGGAGGTAGCCGCCACACTATTTTTCTCTTTTTCACCCTATTTCTATATCTGCTTCTATCTCACTGTTGCTCTCCCAACCCTCTCTTTCGTTCTCTCGTATTCTTCCTACCGTCGTTCCCGCTATCGGTTTATTTAACGGTTCGATTTCTGAACAGAGAGACCCGCGACCAACATGTAGGCTCTTTCTATCCAACGTTCTAGCGAATTTGATTGTCCCGGCATTGCAATTTCCTCGATAAGTTCCGGCAATGGCGATCCATTCTTTTTTTTTTTGTTCGCGTTATTGTTGTTTGTTCGCATCCTTTGTTCATTTTGCCTGTTTTCGAATTGCGAAAGTGTTTGCTCTTTCCCGGCCTCGTTCCCTGGAGAGTGTTTGCTTAAGGGAAATATGAGAGATGGGGATGAGAATGGACGTTAGCGGGGAAATCGAGTGGCTGGTGGACAATGATTTTATATTGGAGTCCAGGATTTGGGTAAATGGTAAATGGAAAACGGTTTTTTCAAACGTTGCTTTTTATTATTTTTTGCTGAGGACGTGGGAAGAGATTTCAGCTGAAGCAACATCAAGAAACTTTACCGAGTGAAATAACGAAAGGAAGGGTTGTCCCTCTTTCAGTACTGAACTCGGCACATTTTTGTACAGTTTACGAATCACCAAAGAAGTCCATCCAGCAAGCTCGAGCAATTAAGGGAAGCAATAACGCAGCGCAGAATTAATACAAATTACGAGCTGCATGGGACTCATTATTTCTGCCGCTATTACGAACCCACGCTAATGAGATGCGTTTTTCCTCGTGTTTTGCATACTCCGGCAAACTCGCGGTGATATACAAGCCTTTTGATTAAACGTCAAACCAAAAACCATCTCCACTGAATTTTAAACCGTCCCACAATTATAGGATAATAAATTCGGAACGATTTAAGGCCACATTATCATACGGTAAATAATTCCTTAGGGAATTATTAAAAATTAACCTATTCAGACCAGTGTTTCTCAATCCTGCTTATCCCTTCCACGACGCCATTTCCCAATCCTCGGCGACGAGCATCCTCACGCTTCGATAGAGAGGGGGTAAATAGACAAAATTTGACGTCTACGGAATCTTTGAAAAATTACATCGAAAGATTTTTCAACGCAAATACATGTAACAGAATTATAAATCTCTCTATTATATAAAATAGTTCTATCACGCTAAAACGCCGAGTGGGTTGCCTTCTGGAGGGGATCCGAAAATTGACTATGACAGTGTGTATTTTTCAGAGAGAGCGGGAGAGAGCGGGAGAGAGAGGGAGAGAGGGTGTGGCGCCGCGGGGGTTGGCGAGCGGAGCCCCCTAGTGATTATAAAAAAATGATAAGCAATAGTTTGATAAACAATTTGAACTGAAACTCCAGACGGTATACTATGTAATACAGAACTCGATCCAGCCCACCTTTCTTCCATGTCGCAACCGTCTTACCTTGTCTTCGTCGAGTGTTTTCGACGACTTTCCATGATCCTCCAGCCGCCTCTTTCTCTCGCGGTCTTTCGCCAGGCCGTTCAGGCTTCTGTAGGACAGCAGGCGACACATGTCGCTGGTCAAGTCGGGCAGACGACTCTTGCACTCGCCGCACTGGAATTTTTGCTGCGGCATCGCAGCCTCGCCGATCTTCTCTCCAGGGAAAACCGGAACTCGCCCCGAGACCCGACACTCCTCATCATCTTCCCCGCATCCGAGACACGCTCGAAACTCGCTCGAGCGACGTCGCTTTGCACTTTAATTGCTTCCTAGAGAGCAATGACCTCTCTCCTCGATTCTAACCACTGTGCAACAATGATCCGTCACACGCTATTCCTCGCGGATTAAACAACAATCGCCGAACACCACCCGCACCGATGTCCCGAAGTTCAACAGTCACTAAGTGTCACCGATCGTCATCGATCTTTTACGAAGATTAGCTGTGACGATTTTTTATGGAAATTTTTTACGGAGATTTTTGATGTCGGTCCTCGAAATTGGTTTGCAGAATTTGTATTTGGTTTATGGAGATTATGATCGGTTCTGAAGAATTTTGTTGCTGTTTAACACTGGAACTATCAAACATTGAACACAACCGTAGTATTTTAATTTTTAGTAATATTTTGCATTATTGCGTTATTGCAATATTGAATTCATTCAGATATCGTACAGTTTTTATCACAATATTTATTTCATTTATATATTCTATAATTTTATCACAATATTGAATTTGTTTGGGTATTCTAATTTTCATTATGATATTGAATTTGTTTAGGTAGTATACGATTTTCGTTACAATATTGAATTTTGTTGTAGACGACAAATAATTTTGATCCATCTGGTAGTTCAAGTGTTAATACATTTAATTAGTTAATACAATTTAATCACTTTAGGCTCCTTTCAAACTAGACCTATTGACCATAAAAATGACTGATGTGTATAGTACTATAAAGATAACAAGATTAAATTTATTTATATTTTATGCGATTTAAAAAAAATTTATTCGATATATTCCCATGAAAACGTCTTTATAATTTCAATAATTAAAAATTTATAATTTATAATTTCAATAAATAAAAAATCTAAATTGGGTTTGACCCTTGGTTTAGTGATAAGTGGCCCACCCTGTATACCCTTGTTCCTTGGATAAAGTATTATGGCATATTTAGTGAATCCAGCAAACGCAGTCAGAAAGTGTCATCCAAGCAGGAAGATTGCGAGGGTTGCGTCACGAGATCTCTCAGGGGTGGAAATCGGGGGCGATCGAAAGAAGAACTCGGCCCGTTGGCACAGTTTCGCGAGATCGGCGGACAGTTTCCACTTAGTTTCTTGCCCCACGGTACACAGACCCCTTTCCTTTGGTTTTCTCCGCTTTCACCGGGGGTCGGTGTGTTCCCGACTTTCTTCGCGGCTGGCACAGCTGAGGAATGAAAAATGAGGGTGGCCACCCCCGGTTCCTCCGCGGATATTTTAAGAAATCGGGGACAAGGCGACGCCCCCTCCCCTTCCCTCGCCATCAACGAATTTCACGAGAGCGAAACTTCTAGATTTTACTGATATCGGGCCGGGATCGAACAATTTCCTTGAAAGCTCACGAATGGAGGACAACTTCGCGATGGTTTTCACTTCTTCGAGTGAAATGCCGATTTTCCTTGTTGGAGTGTCGACCACTGGAGACGAGGAACCATGTCCGAGCGATTTAATTCTTTGTTCGGAAAGACGTCATTCAGAAGCACTGATATTTCAGCGGAACCAGATGCTCGGGGTAATACAAAATCAGGTTTATATCGATCAATCGCCTTTTCATGACCTAACAGCCCCCATCAGGTTCGGATAGGAACCGTGCTTAGGTGACACGTGAATTATAGGTATCCGCAAACTTTCCTGATACATAAATTGAAAATGACAATTTTTTCCAAAAATTTCTATTAGTCGTACTTACGCAGGAAAGGTGAACCTCGCGATTATTAAATTCTTAACCTGTGCCTACAATGAAAGGTTAGAATCTTTTAAAAATCTTTTTTGCACGCTATTTAGTAAATCAATTCTAATTGCTCGCTAAAAATTAAATTTATTCGTTCGGTACAAACGAATAAATTGAGCTATTGTAGTACGGTATTCACTAGGAACAACGCGAGAAAAATCGAACGATGATCCACGGGCAACTGGCGAGTGGAAGCTAAGATTCGTCGATCGTCTTGGAACGTTTAAAAATATCCAGAGAAGGTGGGCAGGGTCACTCGGACGAGACAACGTGCTGCGGAAAATGAAAATATAAAATTCTTGGGAACTCTGGGCACGCTTGCGCAATTCTGAGAGAATTTTGAAGGGCAGGGCCGAGTTGTGCAATTCGAATGTTGGAAATAGAGTTTGGGAACGAGATCGGGAAAAAATGTGATAGTATCAACAGAACATATGAATCTTAGAACAATAATGTAGGAAAAGGAGGCTCTAAAATAATTTGAAGATTCGAGAGATGATTCTAACGTTGTACCAAATAGGCCTTAAAAATGGTAGAGCAAAAATTGGAAAATCCGATCTCTATCGTGGTTTTATAATTTTAATTGGAATAAAGTCGCGCATGTGCATCTGAAAGTGGAATCCGAAAATTTTCAAGACTTTTAAAAAAGCACATACATGGAATATCTTGTAAAATAATGTAAAACTAAAAAGAAACAAGTTCCGCAAGTTAAAAAAACACATTTTTCGCTAATAAAGTAGACAGAAATAATGTTTTAATGAATTGCACAGTGCTGATTTTCCTATGAATGAAAGTACTAAAGCGTATAAGAACCTGACTCCAGAAACCGAAGTGATTTCAATCCGTGTTCCAACTTTGAATTAAACACGGTAATTATCGATTGTAACGGGCGCCAAATTTATTGATAATTTAATTCCGTGATTAGTACAACGATCTAATTGTGTTCATAAT
Organism: Lasioglossum villosulum; assembly: GCA_963971365.1. NCBI lineage: Eukaryota > Metazoa > Arthropoda > Insecta > Hymenoptera > Halictidae > Lasioglossum > Lasioglossum villosulum. The sequence continues at coordinate 33,186,206 of OZ020499.1, forward strand.
TTATTCGCGATTGCTGTTCTCCGTCATGAAGTTAATTATTAACCTATTGGCATATAGTACATCAGCAACTCCAGCACTATATTATTTACAACTGTATATTATATAAATATATTAAAAATATATAGTACATATATAAAAAATACTTAGCTACATTATATAAAGTAAGTTCAAGTTTGTAAATCTTCAACAAAATGAAAATGTTTAATAATTTGAAGTACAAATCTCGAATGTTGCATTATCTGCAACAACGGAGTGCAAAGGGTTAATATTTGATGCTCGGGGCCATCATTTATTTACGACCCTTTATACAGCGACTTTTCAATCGAGTGTATTGTTCCGGGATTGGTTTATTAAATGTTTGTCTGTTTTCATAGATGGGTTGACATGCGCTGATCCTTTTATTTGGTGTAATGCGATGTTACAACGATGATATATTTTCCAGATTCAACGTAATTTATTTTACCGTTGTACAGCGTACTCTGTACCTGTTGGTACGCGAAAACCAACACCCTCCTGCGTTTGATTCTCCGTATTCATTCGACGCGTGCACGCGTGAGCATGGCTGTCATGCTTTGCCGCTCGCAGAAGTAATAATACACTCCCGTTGTTATGGTCGTTGGTTTATCCGCCGCGAACTATGCTGAGAATGGGAGGAGGGAAAATAAGAACAATTTCGAAGCTAGTCCACCCGTGCCATTTCTTTCCCAGAGATCGTTACAAACAGTTTAGTGGCCGCTGTTTGCCAAAAACTGCGGTTCTTATTTATAGAATTTGAGTCGTGCAAGAATCCGTGTTGCAATTGTAGAGCATACAAATTCCAAGAAATGGTAAAATGAGGGATTTAGCTAATAATTTTCAGAAAATTATATCCCAAATGTTTCGATTAACCTAATTAGGATATTGAATGCACCTCCGGTTGAGTATAAATGGTACCGCGAATTCATGTTTATCTGCCCGAATTTGAAACTTTGCACACGCTTAGTAATGCGATTATGGTGTATTGAAAGTCCTCAAAAAACAATAGAAAACGAAAAAGTGAAATAAAATCAAATTCAGTGCTGAAGTGTACAATTTTTAAATTATATTCGTTTCTCTTTAGAAACATTTTAGATACACAAGATAGACTATACCTATAATTCTTTTTTTTAACTCCGCCGTGTAGTACAGTCTGCGTCTTTTAGGAAAATCAGGCACAAACATATGCAGTTATCTAACATTAACTTTATTTTTAGGAATTATGTTGACAGTCAATTTGTATGCCATATAATTTCTTGCACACAAAGTTTAATCCGACTTTGAGACAAATATCGCCAGCGAATATTCGTTCCAAAGTGACTGTGGAGTGAAAATGGGAGGCGCATGTTGTTTAATGAATGAATAATTCAGAGGTTTACGGGGGAGGATCAAAGTCAGCTTTCAGAGCGAATAACAGAACCGATAGGGAAAGTGGCCAGGGTGGCAAGAAGAATCGACGCCGATCAAGAGGTTAATTTGACATTAATTGCGCGTTTCTCGCGACGCCGCGCCGCCTGCATAAACCATAAACTAGCCCCTCCTCTCAACCACCTCTTAATTATCGGCGAATCCAATTACCCGAGCTTGGGGGGGGGGGCGGGTCCGCGTCGAAGGCAAAAGAAACAGAGAGTTCCTCTCCAACCCCCACCATCGATTCCCATCGGTCGTGAAGATGGGGTACATATTGGGGTAGGGGGTTGGAGAGACTGAGAAATCAGCCTCGATGTATTCAATTAGTCGGCGAACGACCCTTCGCGAGTAATTAGCATCGGGCCGCGAGTGGCCCGAATCGGTTTTTTCCCGAGCGTTACGCGTGAAATTTTGTTTGCTCCTTTCGACGCCGATGGCTGCGCTCGAGGCGAGCCTTTATTGCCTTTCTACCCCCGGTAATCGTCGCAAGATGGTTTTTTTTCTGAACATGGTAGCTGAAAGAATTCAGAGTGCTTGTCGAGCGGAGATTTTGAAAAAAATTATTTAAAGTAAAAATATATTCGCAGAAAAAAGTCAGCTTCAAACGATTATAAAAATTAAGTAAATAAAGATATAAAAAAATTTTACGCTACATAGAAGACAGTCTAATACAATAATGTTTGATATTCCAGTCGCTTTTAACACTGGTTTAACGTTACACAACTCCACCACTTTGTAATTTTATGTGATAAAAATAATATAAAAATAAAGCTAAAATGTTGCGTAACGTTCCCTGAAAAAGTATTTGCTTTAGGGTATTTGTATACGCGAAAAGAATGTTAGGTTCGCTCTATTTTATTAGGCTTACTGATTTGCATACCAAATTGATGATTAACCAAATACGTTTCCGACAGCAACAATTTACCGAGATCCCCTGATCTCGCACTCGGAGTACGTCGTCAATCCGGTCCGCGACGGTCTCAGAAAAATAAAATTGGTCCCGTCGACGACTTCCTCGCGTCGCGTCTCGACGTCAGGCGTCTCCGGGGAGCGTCCCGACGACGGTGGCGTGTCAAATATAATGCAATCACGGGAGTGGCTCGTCCCGACGTCGACGAGTACGCGACGAGAGTCTAAGTTTGTTAGGGGAGCCGCTTCGTCCTGGATAAAAGGATTCAAGCGGAATCCTGGCCGGAAAAGGAGAGAGAGAGACCCGGGCGAGATACGAAAACTCTTTCGAAACTAATAACTGAAACTTTCGACCCGTCGACGATAAATCGTAAACGGTGTTACGAGCCTCGCCCCGGAAACTTTCGTCTAATTATCGCCGGTCTGCGTTTCATTATACCTTGTCCGTAGATCCGGAACTATTATACTTCTTTCCGCGTGGGAAAACCGTCTGGGAATCTGCTAATCGCTCTCAAGTATTATTGCGTTTGATAGAAAGGTGTCCTCCGCCGTAGAGAGGATGCGCGTTTTTCTTAGATCCTGCACATCCCGTTTTCGTAGATCATGTAACAGTCAACTAACAATGAGCAGTACCGTCTTGATTATTAGACAGCGGATTTTATGCATTTATGGCAAAAATGAGTGGGTGCAATTTAAAAAAGCAAAACATTAGAAGAATTTGAAAAATACTGTTATACAATACCAGCCTACTAAATTCCAGTTTGTTGCAATTCAAGTAGACAATCTATATTGATTACGAAAATTTCCTGTTTGTTCTATTACTTTCGAAGCTAAAGTAACAATTATAGGTATATTATTTTTGCACACTTTAAAGATTGTACGTTCCATTAAAATGCGAATGTTTCGGAAGAGGTAACGTTCAAAAACCAATATGTCCGACCACTCTCCAACCGAGGGCTCGCTTGAAAGAATTTGTCGCCGGGTCGTAAACTTTTCTGCGATCCCGAAGAAAGTCCCAAACGTTAGCAAGGTATAATAGAGAAGAAGAGAACACAGAAAGAGAGCGCACAATCTTGAAGATAATAACAGTTCTCGGTGGCGATTCTTTCAGGGAAGGCGAGCGTGTCGGCGTCAATTCCAGGGAAACAGAAACAATTTCCATTACCGTGAACCGTGTCGGCGTTACGGGGGCCCGAAAGGCGTAAAATTCGCTCGGGTTCGGAGCGCGAAAAGCAGCCGTAATTATCCCTGGAAGCCCCGCTCTCCCTCTCGGCGATTCTCGTTTCGCGAGCTCTGCGGCGAACGAATTCGCAAGAACGTTGTCGTCGTCGCGGTTTTGTCACGGCGGGCACCGCGTTATTTCCTCGTCCCGAAGCAACTTTGCAGCCGCGATTTTAATCCAGATATCATTTATTTGCGCACCCTGGTAGCGGTGGCAGAGAGAGGGAGAGGAGAGGTAGCCATTGTTCCCGCAATTTCTCGCGACGGAGTTATTGCTCGCTGTGGAAACCCGTGGCCAGGTATTAGACGACGGGTATTCGTGTAGCCGTGTTACGGCCGAGCAGAGTTTCTCTTTCTTATTGAAATGCTAATAATTCCGCCTCCTCCCACACTCGTTCTTCTCTTACTCCTACAGGCTAGCGTATATCTTCCTTTCTTCGTTTTCTTCGTTTCCGCCTCCTCGCAGTCCCCCCTCTCCCCCTCATTTCGAGTTATCTTCCGCGAGAGCACGACTTCAACGTTATTGGGTCAAACGAGCGCCATTTTCTAGTACGCTCCTGTATATTCGAGTATATTCTAGTATATTCTAGTACAGTTAAACCTCAATAACTCGAACCTCTTAAACTCGAAAACCTCTACAAGACGAAAATTTTGTTCATTCCATTCCGCCCCACTTTAAAAACCTCTACAAATCGAAATCAAACTTCCTTAACTCGAATTATTCTCCACAAGTGTGGAAGCTGAACAAGCCAAAACGGCAGTAAATGTTTACGAAGTTTCGTAGAAAGATGCGACGATAATCGCATTAATATCATTGTAGTACCATTGTAGTAAAATCACAAATTTCTTTAGCATATAAGGGCCTAGTAGATTGTATTTATTATATGTACAATAATAAATAACTCATCTCCAAAAATTGAACTTTTCTATCTTTAAACAATTACAATCAGTAAATTATTAAGGTAAGTCAAAACCTCTATGACTCGAAAATGTTAGTTCTACCCTTGAGATTCGAGTTATCGAGGTTCGATTAAATATTCTATTGTATTTTGGCATATTCTAGTATATTCTAGTACATCTTTTATATTCTAACATATTCTAGTATATTTTGCTACATTCTAGTGACTGTAGGATATTCTAGAACATTCCACTACATTTCTAATAAACATTTTCTAAATACTTAATTTCTCTGAATTCCGCAAAACTCGAGTGAAAGGGAAAGTTAATGTTTTTTTATATGGTTAATAACCTGGAAATATAACAGCCTTCGTTTTTCGTTAATTATAAATTTTTCAGGATAGGTAAAACGATGGCGAAATTTCTGTCCTCAATGAGCGATACATCAGGAAGCTTCCCAGGACGCGATTCCTCCGGGTTTACGACTGGCATAAACGTCTCCGACCGACCGAGACCCTGTCACGGTTTCTCGCTCTATCGCAACAATTTTAACGAGCACACCCGTTAAGTACCACTATGTTCTCTATCACGTGCTGATTTGTTCGATAGAACCTCGAGACTGAATGGCGAATTTTTGCCGCGAGAGAAATGGGTCGCATTCGAGCTCGAGAAATCTTGATACCGCTGACGTAACCCCCGAAGTATGTTTAACAACTCTGATTAAACGATTCGAACGCTCACCGGGAATTCTGTTTCACCTTGGGTTCATTGATCGGGGTATGGTAAGTGGAGAACTTGTTGCAAAAGATTATTATGCTGAGAGACGTTGGAAAGATAATATACAGAAGTGTGCAAATATTTTCGATTTAATAATGATTATTCCCTGTGCAGAGGATACATTTCTAGCTTAAATTTTCATAAACTTCTGGTGAAATGTATTGAAGAAAAAAAGGAAAAAGTCCGTAACTAACAGAGTCGCTAGATCGGGGGAATTCACTCCAATTGAGGGAAAAAAGTTACCTCGATGCCAGTACCGGTGGTCACGTGACACGGACGGAACTCGTCACGTGACTGGAGGCTGTATTATAATATAATCTATTTTGCGCACGTTTATGCGAGAACAAAATTGTCAGCATCAATTACAAATTACAGTAACCACGTTATTCGATAATTTTCATAAATTAACAATAACGTATTAGCATTCTAAAATTCGTTCAATACCTCCACTGTTTGAAATTGCATTACCTTGTCAAAAATGCATAAAATCTATCTAATACTGTTAACTAAATCTCGTAAAACGAATTTTTGAAAATTATATAATTCGAGTTACATTGAGAGAGCCTAAATTCATGTAGAATATCATATTAATAACTCTCCGGTGAGATTTATGAGAGAAAAATTGAACAAATCCGTGAGAAATTGAAGACCCTCGACGTCTAATTATTCGAACGAGCGCCGATTGGATTTCCGGGGGCGCGTTTTCAACGAGCCTGGGAAAAGCCGTGCGGAGTTTTCCGAGGGAAATTTCGATTTAGAACAAGAGCGGAGTTGTCGTCGAGGAACGACGACGACGATGGTGAAAAATAACTGGAGGGAACTTTTGTCTTTCGATCGGGAATCGATATTCGGGGACAATGCCGCGATCCTACCACCGTTTTATTTACGATCCTGTTCCGCGATCGTCCGTCGACGAAGCTCGCCATACCTTTTGCTCAGTTTTTATGTGGGTCACGTTGACGTCAACCTCGCGGTTCTCGTTCAATGATTCAATGATTTTACAGCGAAACTGAACCGGCGATGATTTCTCTCGCAATGTTCCACGGAATTGTGAAAAGCTGGATAGAATTCGCATCTCTAATAAGACGGTAGGCATTAATTCGACATTATATTACCACACCGTGGATCTTGATGAGAAATCATGTTCTTCATTTGATGAAATAAAATGTCTTAACTTATGCATTTTTGACGACAATTAAAAGTTGACACTTAAAACACGAAATCGGCTAAAAGAATTTAAATTTATATTATTGATTACCGAAGCAGGTTTATGAAAATTATTATTACAATAAAAATGATAATTTTATTTCGCCCCTTGTTGGTGCAGACAATTTTGATTCGAGTACGTCGTATTTAACGAATTCAATGAATTTTTTATTGAACATTGCTTTACAACGAACATTACAATCGATGCAACTTTTATCGGAGTCAAAGCAGAGTATTCAGAGACTTCGTGATTTTTCTGTGCTAAATTATTTCAGTACTTTATAAATGAGTCACTTCGTGATGAATAAAAAATGTTAACAACAAAGTCAATGGTTTATTCGATTACGTCTACGAACTCCACGAATATTTTTCTAAAATCAATGAAAACATATTGAGTCCCTAGCAAAATCACGGTTACCGAGTCAGTTCATATAAAATCGGTAGCTAAAGGAGCATAAGTTGGACCCATGGTCCGGCAGTAAACAAAAAGCGTAATAGAGGGTGTCCGAGCCCGGTCTTGAAACATCAATTTTGATTTTAACCGATTCGGGGCAGCATAAGTTCGATGCGTGGGAGAGTACGGGGCTAGAAATAAGGAAAAGACCTCCAGGAATTTGTTGGTCCAATCACGCCTCTGTTTCGACCCTCCCGTAAAATGCAGTCACATTATCGACCGGGATCAGCGAGTCCTCGCGATCCCTTCCACGGTGAACTTAATAATCCCCCGTTGGATGGAAGTTCGAAGCGGCTCAACTTTCCGAGGGGGTTTACGTCGCCGGGAAAATTTCCGGAAAACTTCTGCGCCAGTGTATACGGTATATGAACGCACTGGGTCGCGTTATGGTCCTTGGAGGTCTTGGATCTGGCATGGGAAAGGAGCTGTCTGCACTCGCGGTGGTCCTCGAAATGATGCTTCCGATAGTGGAGAAGAGATTGTAGAGGAAGAGGCAGTTTGTTATTAATTGTGAATATAATATACTTAGTTAATATTTATCTCTTGCACCATTTTCATAGCTATACATAGCTATATAATTCTCGTAGCAAAACCATGTTACAAGACAACGACTGAAAAATTCCGAAACTATGAGCTTCAAGTTTTAAAATCATGTTTCCAAACACATTCTCAGATATTTCAATTTGCAAACAACAAAATTCTTCGCACCCTAGCAGGCAGTTTGTCTATGTCATAATTCGCATAAAAACCGGCAACATAGCGAGAGAAATTCGGCGATGTTCTAGCAGGTGCGCGCATTACCCTAATTGGTCCCGCGTTAATACGCAATTACAGAACAGTGATTCGTCGGAGCTGCGCCGAGAAATCTCACGAGAAAAGTAAGAAGAGAACGATCCCGAATAACCGCGAACGAAGATCGCAAGAATCACTTCAGTGTTTCTCTGGAACACTTGTCACCTATTTCTCCCTTCTCCAACGCTATTCCCCCACGCGTTAGCCGCGGCTGGTCACGTGACGCGTTTCGTAGTGAATGCGTCACAAGGTCACGTGACTAATCCGGTACTGGCAAAGAGGGGGTAACGAGTCGATTCTGATCTGGCGACTCTGCTGCAACAGAATGGGTCCGATATGTATTCCGAGAACCGCATTGTGCATCCATGTGCAATTGCAGCTCGCGCAGATCTTACGGACGTTCGCGCGATAGTTTCGCCGGAGCGGAACTGTTCCAGCTGCCGTATAATTTCGGGTTTCTCGTTAGTCGTTTGAGGTGAGGGACGGGGGTAGCTCGCGTTAATTATTCAGCGACGTTTTGCGCGAGCTTCTTGCCGCGACTCGGTTTAATAACGGGCCGCGATAGCGTTATCTGCTATCAAATATGAAAGACGCCGCGCTCGTACGTTAATTTTATCAGCATTAGCGCCGCGCCCGGCTCGGACAGTGAAATATTTTCCAGGGCGGTTTGTCCTCTCCTCTTTCTCTGTCTCTCTCTCTCCGAGGAGTGATAAAGCTCCGTTCGGACCCGTCGCCGGTAACTAATAGGCCGCGCGAAATTAATTGGAACCACGAGGATCGAGCGCGGCAGAGGTCGCCTACCGTTTGCCTCCATTTTTCAACGTTCGAACATTTTCTCAGGCCGATACTAATGTGTCCTCCCTTCCCAGGGTTCTCAAGACGGTCCTTTATATTCCGAGATTTATTAAATAATTTTTTATTGCGGAGTCTTAATCCTTCGAGGCGGACAAGTTTCGTGAAAAGGATTTCTGAGGTGTCCGTGATACTTTGATTTATGTTCTCGGAGATAGTAGTGAAGCGATCGATCTGAAATTTTGCGAGTATGTTGAGAAATCGTGTGGTTTATCTGTGAATTTTTGTTATTAACCTCGGACTACTTTGTTGGATTTTTTGGAAGATTGAAGGGTCATATATTTTTGTAGGACATATATTTTTATAAGAATGACGTGAAACAATTTGAAATTTTTTAAATCTGTTTAGAAAATTTGTGGTTTATATGGGAATTTTTGTGATTATCCTCGGATCATGTTTTGTGGATTTTTTGGAATATTGAAGGTGGTTATAAATTATTTTATGAAATTTTCTATGTATATATTTGAAGGGAAAAGGTGTTCCAATGTATATAATTAAATTGTATGTTTGTAACTTCAGAAATCAGATCTACAAATGTGAATATGTCGACACTGGTTCTCAAAGGATTAACAAATTAATATTTAACTCAACGTTTAACCTAACTTGTTCGTACATTAAATGTGTTTGACACTAAATTGCAGTATGTAAATGATTACCAGAAACACGGTGCAAATTATGCCTTGCCTCATAAGCTCCGTAATTTACCAATAACTCGGAAGCAACGAATTCCTCGTCGACCAAAGCAGATTAAGCAGGGACACGTGTGCACGGTTTCGAGAACCAGTTAGGTTCGTTTTCGGCTAGCCGTGGGTCAAACGAATTGACCGAGGAAGTAGTTACGCCCGGTAGAAGTTCGGCCATCGCTAAGTAGAATCAGACTGCAGTCAGACCACGTTTGGCTCCGGTATTCTACGGTAATTTCGATATCTGCACCACTCCACTGAATTAGAGTATCAATGACTTATGAGAGGATAATTTTCTATCCTCAAAGTTTCATGATTTCGTCCAAATAAATTTTATCATCTGCCTATGCTCATTTTAAATTATACCCTACTCTTCCAACCTACAATTTTACTTTTAGGAAAACCTTACTTTGTTATATAAATTACAGTGGGACCTAGAGTATAAAATTAGTTAAAAAATTAATCTTCATTCGAAATTTTACGTTTGTGAACTTTACAAATTTGAATTGATTAATAGCGAATTTTAGCGTATCGACAAAAATAAGTCTAGAGCAGTGCGGCTCTTCCACGAATGACGTGTTTAAAATTAATTTATTTGATTTTAATTTAATAGAATTTTGAATACACTTTCCAATCAGTCAGTGTGTTATATCTACATTCAAATAAAGTGAAATTTATACTCTATTTCTATCAATAAATAAGATTATTATAAAGTATATGCAGTTTTATTCAGTGTACCTAGTTTAAACTCTAAATTCAGTGTACCTCTTTTGAATAACGGATAGACTTCGGATGCTTACGAATTTGAAAATTTTGTAGACGAATTTTAAGAAACTCGAATCAAATGAAATCTTATTTTCCGTGGTAGTAGTCCGTTTAAATCTCAAAGAAATTATAATAAAATCATACGAAATTCCTAGTAGTATCCTAGCGATTTTTGAAAATTTTCAAAAACCGTAATTGCATAAAGATCCGCAGTGTTCTAATGAGTTTGCCGACCACTGGTCTCGAGGAAAATCATTTTTATACAGAAACGAATTAAAGCCCAGCGATTCGGCTAAACAAGATGATATCAAATTATTCTGAATCGTTCGGAAACGTAACTTTTCCATGTTGCGTATTGTATGAACAATGAGCGAGCGTGTTACGAACCCGGAAACCGTCGGATCGACGTAATCGGTAGAAACTTTCGCGGTTGTTAACGATAAGTCCTCGGATCGTAAATCTCGGTGGGCCGACGTGTCCGGAGGATGGATACCGTGGAGAAATGAAAATCGCGCTTCGATGCGATACTTTCTATCGGTGGAATTCCCGCTCGTTCAATTCCGTTTTGTTCACGCTCAGCTGATTCTCGGATCGTTCCCCTTCGGAACCCGCACACGCGTGTTTGAAATGCGTATTCGCATGGCGGCGAGATAATTGGATGTAAAGTTCGCACACTCGGTGCGTGCGCCGAGGAAAGTTCGAAAGGAAGGCACGTGCGAATATGACCGGAGACGATTTCTTCGAATAAACGAACATCGGACAGAGCAAGACGATGTCGTATTTACGCAGTCGTTTTATTTAATTCACTAATTACCGTAATTCTATGGAACTGTGTATACTGCTGGGCTAGTTAGCATTCAGAGCATCAAACAGCGTTATGGAAAAAGAATATCTCTGTAAATAAATGAACATCGAGAATAATGTCTAGAATAAGACGCGAAGCAGACGTATAATCAAAGCAATTATTTCCTCTGCTTGGACAACGCCAAGATGATTTCTCCCGCAGGTTTCCCGGGTGAATTTTCCGCGGTGGATTTTCGCGCTTCGCGAACGTCCCGCTTATTTCCGGAAACAAATTGTGCTGGCGAGGCGCCATGGAATTTTCGGAATTTCAAATGCGACCATCCATGCGTAAGGCAAACCGCGCGAGGTTTTTGAATAACCCAGCCCACCAGTGTGTTGCACGAGCCAAACTCTGTGTATTTTTAAAAAATCGAGGACAGAAGCAGAGAATACAAGCGGAATGTCTGCGGGATCGATTCCGGACGTCTTTGGTCAGTCGCGTGACTCCGGAATCCGCGGTATTTGAAAGTGAAATGTCCGGCTTCTGGAAAACTGTCCATTCGAGCGTTCCTAGCTGCCAGATGCTCGGATTACAAGCGTGTTTGCGATCTGTCCACTCCTTTTGTTGATCGAAACTAGCGGATTTTCATGGCGGACCGTAATGTTTTATTGTCCAGGAATTGGGGCGATTTTTCTGATTGGGCACTTGTTTCGAGGACCAAAGGTTCGGCTTTCTGACGGTATTGGTATGGTGATTGGAGGTTCATTGTGCGAGAGGTACACTGGATAAAGGATTTGCTATTTTTTGAGTATTTTCTCGTATTTAGTTGATCAAGTTTTTCCAGTTAAAGTAACGTTTAAATATAAACGCGAGGGTATGATTTCGATGATTTTATGGCAGTCATTTTACAGCCATTAAAATTATTTTTTTAGTATTTTTTGGTATTTCTGATTTAGTTTATTAAATCTTTCATTTGAGGTAATATTGAAATTTAAACCCTCTCAAGGAGGATGATTTGGAGCCAACTCGCTAATTTGATTTCACACATTTTTATAGCAAATATTGTAGCAGAATATTGCGACTCTTTCCAGAAAATGTTCAGAAAAATATTTCCAAAAAAGTTTCTTCAAAAACGAATAGAATAACATTGCTTCAAATTCCACCCAACTTCTCTTCTCATAAAAAATTTTAGTCACCTTTCGAAACGCACCTGAAAACACCGTCGCGGCACACACAAAACCACGCAGTTCCAAATATCCAAATAAGCTGTCAAAGCTTTCTAAAACTTCAAGCCCACTCGGCGAACTTCCTCCGGAGCTTTGCTCTCTTCAAACACACGGACACATAGGCCAAACACCTGGATCAGACACCTGGGCACGTATTACGTGTAGCAGACTTCAGAACACTTCAGAACTAGTTCGGAACCGTCGCGCATATCGCGGGAGGATCGGCCTTGGGACTTCGTGCAGCTGGAACCGATCTTCAGACCTAACTCGCGGGGGAAAATCAATTTGCAGGACTAATTCGAGAGGAGGAAATTGATTCGCGGCACTAACTTGCAAGAAAATCGATTTAAAGCACCAATCCGCGAGGAGAAAATAGATTTCCAGGACTAACTCGCAAGGAGGACCATTTTCAGCACTAACTCGCGACGAGGAAATCAACCTGCAGGAGCCACTCGCGAGGAAGACGATTTCCCGAAGAGTAACTGGTAAGGAGGACGATTTCTCGAAGAGCAACTAGGAGGAAGCCGATTTGAGTAACTCGCGACGACGACGATGGACTCGCCTCGAAGAACGTTGTCCAACGCCTCTCTCTGCCTCGATACAATCTATTTACGAGTAAAAGCACTCGCGTTGCATGCCAACGCGCGGCGTGCACTGGCGTGTGCCGGCTTTGCTCCGCTCCGCTCCGATCCGCTCGGCTTCGCTCAGAAACCGCCCTGCCTCTCTGGGACAAGTTTTCGCGGCGCGCACGTGTACCGAATCGAGACGATGACACATCGATGAATCATGGCGCCGCGTTGACTTTTGTTCGTTTGGTTTTTCACCGATTCGCGCGCACGGAAATTTGCAATGAATGGAGCGCGTTGTGGGAAGAAATTGCGAACAGTACGCGCACGTAGAGATGCTCATTACCAGTTTGTGGTTTGACGATTTCGCGGACAAGTAAAGTATATAAATCAGCAATCCCTATTGTTTTGAACACTGAATATTGTGAATAATGCGAATAATATTGAGAATGTTGAGTATGTGGGTAATAATGTGAAAATGCTAGCCAGCGATGAATACGACAGTCTGATGCTATACAGGTATCGTTGAATGAACAACAATCTTAATTCGTCAAACTAATAATGTTGAACGCGAAGAGTAAAGAATATTAAAAGAATACTTATTAAAATAAAAATGAGAATTTTATTTGGCCCCTTGTTGATGCAGACAATGTTTATTCGAGTACTTTGTATGTAATAAAACAGTTAATTCTACGACGGCTGTGGCTGAGTCTATTTTCACCGGGAACATCCAGATTGTCATTTGAGTACTTAATTTTTGTGTAGTCACGCGAGGTATCATGAAAAGTAAATCTTTAAAAATTATTAATTGGAGCTGCGAACGATCCTAAAAGCATTGTCAATTATATAGTTATAAAAATCGTCCGTTGTCCGAGGGTTAATAATGTTGAACCCAAACAGCGAAGAATATTGAACGATGGAAGAGGAGATACCACGTCAGAGTCAGTATAGATTGCCTGAAGTTTTGGCCCAGCAACTTTCGAAGACACTTTCGCGTACAGTACACACATAGCCACATACATGCACTTTTCTGTTTCGACTTTAGGTTCTTGTCTGTGGACGTGGGCGAAGCTGCACGGCGCCCACCACCTACGTGTCTCTCGACTGCGAGTTCTCACTGACCTGGGCCAACTGCATCGTCGCGAACCCGTCGTCTCTGCATCGTACTCTTTCGAGGGCGGTCCTGGGGCTAGGTCCGTGCACCGTCATTGCACCGGAATGCCCTCGCGTGGTGCTGCACATGCATCGGCAGACGACTCGCGCTCAATTCAATCAATCCACGCGGATCACTCGATTCTTGACACTTTGGGAGCATTAATCTTTACGCCGCTAGGTACATTCAAGTCTCAAGTACTTGACCAGCGATTTTTTAAAAGTTGTTCTTGATCTTGCTTCTTTAATATCGATCTATCTATGATATTTTACGCTATTCAAATTTAAGTTGTCTTCGAACATGTTGATATGCGGTGCATGATCTCTTGACTGCACCTTGCCATCACCTATTCAAATCGAGCAATTATTTATCTTTTAACTTGTTGTTCAGCTTGCTTCTTCAAAATTAGTACGGATATTCTATTGGGGTCCAGAATTTTAATTGTTGTATCGCTGGGTACATTCAAGTCTCAAGTACTTGACCAGCGATTTTTTAAAAGTTGTTCTTGATCTTGCTTCTTGAATGTCGATATATTTATGATATTTTATGCTATTCAAATTTAAGTTGTTTTTGAACTTGTTGATATGAGGTGGATGATCTCTTGATTGCACCTTGCCATCACTTATTCAAATCGAGCAATTATTTATCTTTTAACTTGTTGTTCAGCTTGCTTCTTCAAAATTAGTACGGATATTTTATTGGGGTCCAGGATTGAAATCCTCACGCAGCAAATTATTTCGCTTTTTTACATACTAAAAAGTAGTCAATTTTGAATAGCATTTGATACAAGCAATGGTAAATCAAAGTTCGAGGATATTCTAAATCCCGAATGTTCTCTTGAGCAGGAGTAATAGAATAAATAGATTTCAGTGTATTTTGTAGTGGAGGAATTTTTTTGCGATTCTCATTGCGTGAAACGTAGACAGAGAAATGTTTGCGGGAGATTTTTTGCCACAAAACAGGGATTTGACGTACAACGAAACTCGCATGTTCGAGGGCGAACAAGAGATCCCTCGGCCGGATATCGACGACCACGCGAGAGCATCGTTTGACGAATGTCGACGTCCACCGTGAAATATCGTCGACCGACGCTGCCCGATAAGGTGCGGTTTAATAACCCTTTTCTTCTGACCAGGGATTGTTCGTGATTTATGTAGTCATCCATGGACATGAAAATCACTTTTTGAATCCCACGGATATTGATACGGACGTTCTGTAGAGGCACGATGCTCCGACACATCCGGGAACCATTTTTATGTAGGTGAGATAGGCTTTATTTCCACCGTAGCCAGTAATCCAATAGTGATAATTAAAAGCGATAAGGCAGACATTTATGCAATTTTTTAATCTGCGAAATTTCAATCTATCTTGTCGGACGATGTTCATTAGCGAAATTGATATTCCATTCAATTTATGTTCTCTCTGTCTAAAAAAGTGCTTGTGCAGCTAAACTGGCATCAAGATTGCAGAAATAATTCTTGCAAGCCTTATGTTATTACATCTGTCGTAAATGTAACATCGATTCATTCGTCAACTTAAAATCAACATATATACAAAGAATTTTTTCATTTAATATTTTCCAAACAAAAGACTCAATGATGACCACCAGTGACCATCACAGTTGCAAATTGCGTTAATTGTTTCTGCAATACTTAACGCTGCATTGTAATAGAAATTTCTGCATATTCGGTTACTGCGCCGCAAAAATAATCTGAAATACGAAGTCTGTTCAACTACTAGAAAATCTAATATTGTAGTAGGCTTAATCTACATGCTTTGAAGTACTGTGCAAAAATTTCACAAAATTTTTCGAGAGGTCCCGTTGTTCGTCCTATTGTTCAGCTATTTTATATTTAATATAAAATATAAACATTGTTTAAATTTTATCTAGGAAATCGAATATTGTAAACATAATTTATACACCTGAAGTACTTTGCCAAATTTTTCCCCGATCCTCCACGTACCTCTCTCGAAACTCTGGCTATTAACATTCCCGCGTTCCCCTCGCTCACACTTCGCGAGCAAACGAAGAATAAAAATCACGTCATGAATCACGGAGATGCTGAAGAACGGCGCCGAAGAACCGGGCAGTTCAATGTCATTGCTCAAAGTGTAACCTCGCTTCGGAAAACTCCTGGATTCTTTCCCAATGATGAACGACACTTGGGTCGCGGTTCAACGAGATTACGGGGAATCGATGCGTGTAGTTCGCTTCGTAAAGCGTACCGTTGCGTAGAAAAGCGGCGGTTTCGTGGAGCGTATCGTTAGGCCGAACGCGAGAAATCCGCGTTCAAGTTGCCGGGTTACGCGGCGTGCTCGGCCACTCCCGCTCGTTAATCAGCTTTGAACGAATGATTAGCGCGAAACACTCTGCTCTCGTAAATGTTTCACGTCCGCGTGCACGTCGACCGGCTCTCCTTGGAAGTTCAGCAAGTTCGGGGCTTCTGGGAATTCAATGCGACCGGCTAGACCGACTAGAATTATCGCATCGAGGAAACGCTATTCTCGCGATTCCGCGAATCTTCGGCGAACAAATTAATTGGCTGGACGGCGGCGCTCGGAGTTGATTTTAATTGATTCACTCACATTCCTGATGTAAACTTTGAACATAATGGATGTTATTATTTTTCTTTAAATTTATACGAAATTCCATTTGAAGAAATTAATTAGCCAGTCTGGATAACGCACAGACACGAGTGTCTTCAATCCAGAATGTTGACGATAATGTATTCTGTAAATATTTTCTCAGTAATATCTAATATCTACTAACGTAGAGTATGTATAATATATCTAATCTATTTTTTGATTTTAAGCGGCATTCTCCTGAGTAGTGTTCCTGATTTCTCAACATTTTTCATTTCTCGAGAAATGAGTAATAAGACTACATTTCTCGAGAATTCTATAAAAAATTCCACAAATTTCGCCGAGTCGAAATTTACAGTCGAGGGTCAAGTTGGTGCGCGCAGTTTTCGGGCATCTTTTACGAGCTGCGGACACATAAAGACCGTAGTAATTAGCGAGAAGAGCCCCGGCACCGAGCAATTTCGCTCAAAGAAACATACCAGCGCGGCCAGGGTGTCTCCGAAATAGAAACGTCCTCGCATGTTCCCGACGGTGTCCATTTCCGAGCCGGGGAAAAAAGGTAACAAGCATCGCCGCCCGTTATTACTTTGTGCCCGAAAAAGAAGGGAAACGATGAAAAACGAAGGAAAGCCTGCCACCTCTGCCAATAACGTTTCGCGCACCAGACGCATAAACGCGTCGAGATAAATTTACGTCGCTCGGCCGGCGACGAATGTCGACTGCACGAACATAGCTTTATTCACGAACGTTGTGTACGTTGCAGGAAAGATCAATTTTCAATTGTGCACATATACACACATAGTATAACTTTTTTATAATTTTAATTCGATGAAACTATAAAATATAAAATAAATGCCACTACAGCTTGCAAGATTAAAGACTTAGTTTTTCAAATTTGATGATATCGAATGGAAGAATTGAGAATGTTTAGTCGAGAATCATGATAAATCTAGACGACTATTCTTATATCCCATCTATTACTATTAAAAGCATTGGTTCCAGAGGTGGTCCATGATTCACGTCTCGTCCCCGGAAATAAAGGCGATATGCAAATGCAGGGACAGTTGTTATTCTAGCATGTTTGTTCTCTCTTTTGCTCTTCAACGTCGAAACCATAAATATTTCCCGTCGAATCCGTTGCCCCCCTCCTCTCTTCAAAGGTAATAGAATCCTGTTGAAATTAAAAAGCGATGCCCCGAATCTTTTTTAGTCTTCGCTTTCTCTCTCTCTCTCTCTCTCTCTCTCTTGGTGTTTACCACCGAGCAGTCACGATTTCATGTATTTTCCACACGCCAGGATAACACAGAATTTATTTTGCCTTTTTGCCCGTTAGCGACGCACTGGACGAGTTCCAGCCTTTTTCCTGGTTTAATAGCTCTTCCGGGGGACGTCGAGTTGCAACGTTGAAATGGGACGCCGATAAAATACGATAAAACAGCCGGAATTTTGAAGAGCCTCCCTGTTTGCATTTTCTCGATCGCTGCATTTTATCTTGTTGCACGTTGCGATTCTTCGTTGCGTCTATAATCGCGGATTTTATGCATCGAGCTGGTGCACTTTAAAACGGTTGAAGGATTAAAAGAATTTCAGTCCTGTTCTCTTTTCGTGTCTCTCTCACTCTCTCTCTCTCTCTCTCTCTCGCTTACTCATGGGCTCACTTTGGGTGAACGTACACTAAATGACCTTAACTGACCTTGAAAAACGAAAGTGTTACAGATCAGTGAATTCATCTCGAGCTACACACTCACATAAATAAATTAATGCAATTCCGCATGAAAAAACACGGAGGTCCGTGCAAAACACAGCTGTTGGACAGTAAGGGTGCGCTCATACGAGTGCCGACTCCAGGGGACAGTGTCAACAATCATAAATTTCGAGCGCTGGTTGACGGCCTGGAGTATGAACGCACCCTTAAGGGGCGTTTACCGTAATCGCGTTCGAAACTTCGAACAGGCCACCCGGTGTGTAAAACGCAGGAGAGCCTGTATATTTCAGAAGAACGTCCGCCCTGACAAAGGAAAAGAGTATTTTTCTTTCACTTCAGCTACGAGGCACATCGTGCTCAATACAGGAAGCTTCCTCTCGATTCAGATTTTGTAAAACAAGCACCGTATTTGCATAAAAAGCGAGGAGCTCGTACACGAACACGTTAAACGGTACAGAGAAACGAAGAACAGAGAAAATCGCTCGAGGGAGAGCTCGTTCATTGTACTCAATGATTTTCCAAAGGGTGGGAGGAGAGGGCGGAAACGAAGCCGTCGATAATTTTCTCCCGGTTGGAAGGCTTCTTTACGGTTCATTTGCATAAATACGAGGTCAAAGGCTGTCGATTAGAAGCGGCCCACCGACATCGGTGAGCTCGTTAACGAAATTCGAGACCACTCGTCGACCGCCCTGAGCATCTCTGAACTCGTTTTTAAGACGAGGAGAACTTGTTTCGCTCCCTTCGTTTGCGACGAAACTCCACTGGTACAGTTTCATCGTTCCATCTACGAGCGATCGTAATATTCGTCAAAGAAACGGGCCTCGTGAAAGTTGTACGCGGAAAACTGCGGCGAAAATGTAGAACAACAGTTTTCGAGGGGGAATTTAGGTATGTCAGGGAATGTGGAACGATCAGATACGCTCAATTAATTTTTACTCTTTTTTTGGGAGCGAACATTTACGATATAAAGTTTGTTCCTCGTTTTTGATAGCTTTTTTAGGAAATTATTGGATAATTGTCTTCCTGGTAAATTACCACGAAAGTTAATTACCAGTGGTAATAGCTTCGCTCGGATAGTTTATACATGAATAAAGATGGTGCATAAATTCAATCTTCAAGGTTTACTGATATTTAGGGTGAACGTCCACTGTCACGTAAAGTTTTCTACATCAATTATTAAACACGGATAAAATATATAAATTTCATTCATTACAGGTTTTATGATAAAATTGAAAAAACTGTACCAAATCGTGTCTACGTTCCTGTAATAAATTATCAGAAATAAATCCTCAATTTCCGCTCAACGTAACCACTCTCAGTCTCCTAATCTCGTCCATATTATCCCTATAATTTACCAAATCTCTAAACACTATTTGTCCAACAATTTCGTCATTCAATCATCGTCCATATTCTTCCCGGAAATTGTCAAAACCTAAACATTAATTTCTCGAGTAATTTAGCTCTCCTCAATCATTCCGTCTCTGAAGCATACGTTTAAAACCTCTTCTCAAAAACGTTGCGAACAAACATCTCTTTCAAGGGACTGATAGATTAACGAGCACCTGAGCAAGGCTGCCAACATCTGCATTTACATTTGAAACCCATCTTGGAGAAAATACTTTCCAGGAAAGGTTCGCGACATCTCCGCCACGTTCCGAACAAAGTCTCCACCTTTGACGTCGCTTCCTTACGGGAATTGAAAGGAGTCTCCACGTGCGCGTCGCATGGCATCGAATAAAAATCCTCCCGGAGACGAAACTGCCATGACGCTGCTCGTCAACGTGTTCCCGGCGACTTCATTGTTGCTCAGCCAGTGCCTCGGGAAAAGGAGACCCGCGAAATTCCGCAACACGGGAGATTCTTAACCCCGCACGCTTCTGGGTACATTCTGCAGATCGCGAATGCAAATGCAGCACGGAACCGGGATTTCGCGATGTTTGTCTGGTCTCGCGAAGTCTACGCTGATCCCACAGGATCCTCCCGAAAAAGGATTTCTTCTTCCACAGACACGCTCGTTCCACCGTAATTGCCGTCTTCTTCTCTTCTTCTCACTTGTATGAAGTACGTGCAGTACATTTCAGCAATGAAAATTGACTTGCCATTTTTCTTCTCATTCATTTTGAAGTGAAACTTCTTTGCTGAGGGTAACAATCTTCTGATGTAGCGGAAGTCGATGCGACGGAAGTCGAATGTCGAGTGGCGCGAAAATTTAAACTGAGAATGAACGGAGAAAAATAATTTCTTACCCCGACGGGATTCGAACCCTGGTCTATCGATTGGTAGTCCAACTCCTTAACCGCTTGGAAAACCAATGATCTTATAATGACAGCGAAGATTTTGGTGGTAATACAAACGAAATGGTTAGAAATACATGGTTATGTTACGCCTATAGACTCATAGAGATAGACAGCACCGTCTTATGGAAAGAAAGAAAGCATTAGCCGGTAGTTAAAAAGGAATGGTCACTGAACGAGGTCGTAATGATACAATAAAAGAATTACGAAACAAAAGATCGTAAATTTAATTGCCTACCTAATCCATACACATACACACACATAGTTCGTACTTCAACTCTATAATTTGTATCTTGGAAACTAATTATCGGATCGGGTTGAATCTTTCGATCAGGAAGATTTAGTCTACTACAAGGATTGTTATTAACATTGAAAATCGAGTCTGTCAATATTAGAAATTATGAATAAATTGTACTAATTCAGATCTGGATGAGTCTCATTACAGAATTCTTGATTCCAACGTAGCAAAATGATTGGAAAAATAAAAGCTTCGATTCACGGAGATTCCACTAAAATTAACTTTAATTGTACCAGATATATGTATAAATTCCAAGATAGCTACCGGATACTTTGAGAGCAGATATTACTTCTATGAAGTGCAGTTTTAAACTGCACCTGCAAAGGCTTCTACCGAGAAACGCTCCAAGCGTGTTTCTCCCTCCCCTCCGCACCCCCGGGAAAATTGACTCGCGATGTTTGCTTTGAGAGAGACACGAATTTTTAATTCCGAGTCGCTGCTCTTAAGGAGTCGCGTTAACTGAGGAAACGGGGTATTTAAACTTTTTTTCTGAAAAAGTTTTAAGATCTTTTTTTAACAGAGTGGATTATTTTGTAAAGTGTAGATATCGCGGGAATTTTTGTTGCTGGGAAATGTTATAAAATGACTGAGTGACGTATTCGATGAAGAGATGAACCAAACAATTTATAAAAATTCTGAACTAATATGAATTTTGTTGTTCTAACAATTAATTTATAATTACTACCGAGTACTGCGTTAATAATTTTAGCAGACAAGTAGTAGTAAAATGATCTTTAAATAAGTCTTGAAAATGATCTCCATGAATTTCTACAGAGTTTCTCCATTCAACAGGTAATGGATAAATCCATGAAAAAATTCAATTCAATTCAATGGATTAATTCGATGAATTACTTCGTACATCTAATGGATTATTTGCCAAAAATCGAGCAACCAAACAACGATTTCTATACTTCGAGAGAAAATAGAGGTACACTCCTGTACTATATGCAGTCTTTGAAAAAGTGTTGGACAAAAATCTTTTAAACACGTTCCCCATTGCGAGTGCTCAGGCTATTAGCTCGAGCAATGCAAGAGTACTATTGACAGATTTCCGTGTCCCCCGATTACGCGGAATTGAAAGACTACTCGATCGCGTTGGAGCAATGACAAAAGGGATTCTTCTGGTCGGCGAATGAAAAAAGAAGGTGGAGGGATGGAGGAGGGTGGAGGGGATCGAGGAGCGACGTCCACGCAACGAGTTTACCGATTATCGATCGTTTTGTCTGTGGAAATCGGAGAGGACACTCGCAATCCGGCCGCGGCCGGCTTGAAAAGCGGACAGGTGACAGGTTGCGCGGATGAAAACGTTGATTGGCAGAGGCTGATACGTCCGAACGGCTGCTCAGTGCCGCACGATAACGGCGTTCGTTCGCGTTATATCAATTAAGTACCCGCCAGCCTCGAAATTGATCTACGCTTAATTGGAAACGCGGCCGGTGAGAGAGAGACAGAGAACTAGAGAGAGAATCAAAGAGCTAGAGTCGAAGAGACGGAGAGGAGAGCTGCACGCCCAGGCTCGCATTATCGCGTGTAATTTCGCAAATGTTGCGTCGCGAATCGATCGAGTCTTAATGGAACTAGGAAATTATGAAGAACGTCATTTTACGCACTTTAGCTTGATTGTTACGGGAATTTGCTTTATGTTGAATATTTCTTTTCCAGCTCCCACCATTGCAATTTGTACACTTCATGGATTGTATTACGTATACAGGCTGTCTCAAAAATTTTGTATTTCCTCAAAAGGGGAAATGCCCGAGGTCATTTGAAGTCACACTTTGGCGAAAATCCTCTACGAGGCTTAGTTCAGGAGTTAACGAAAATCACGAATAGAATCCACCTCCTCCGCGTTTACACCCTGCGGACATATGGTACAAAACTTTTTGCGGAACTTTGAAGTTGTTTTTTGAGAGAACGATTGACACGAGACCTATGGTCGCTTCGAGACTTCTGCTCGTTGCGGCGAATACTATAGGATGCAACGAAACAGTTGTTCGATCTTGAAAACAGAGTCAAGGCGAATTTTGCGAAACGCCCTGTACACGTACAGGAAAAGTGTATGTATAGTTTGAATAAAGTATTCTACCGATAACCTCGTGATTTTTATTTCTCGGAAGCGATCAACAAGAAGCAACTAATTAATAACAGACGAATTAATTGGAGTTTCTGTTGACTGAATGAGAGAGGGAGAAGACTGCACCCGACTTGTAAATATGAATTAATTATCGACTGTCGGCTTGGTCGACCCGCTCGGTTCGAATTTCCAAGATTGCGGCCGTCTCGGAAAGTAACAGCCGTGAATTATGATCTCCTTCGATTAATTGTTGTTCCTAGAACCACCTGTTGTTTGGACAGTCATCTCGTAGAGTAGGCGACGGCACGGCTGACTCTTCAACTCTCTCTCTCTTTCTCTTTGTATGCATCGATTGCGCCGATAATGGTTATTGATAGTCGTGTGTATCGATCCTTTGGGCAATTGAAGCGGAACCATCGCGTTCAGGTAACTTGTTCACCGTGTTGCGGGGGCAGCTCCTGTCTGCCCGCGAGAAGTTTTACTCCCTTGCAATTATCCGATGCCGCCTATGGCACGCCTCGGTGCTTCTTTTGTTCCTCTCAGTCACTTGCGTTCACGTTTCTCCGTGCAGCGTTCAATCGCATCCGAAATTACCATTATCATTTTATCTTATCGATGGAACCCCGCCGGCTCAGAGGATTCAATATCTTGGGGAAAAACGATTGCGATCTTTCCCGATGACTGTTCTCTTCTGCATTTTACATTATGCAGTCTCGTCTCTTGCTGAGTGCGGAACATGCTAGCGCAACCTTCGATCAAAAGAATTTATTGTACGAACGGTGCTCGATTTATTCATTCTTCTTCTTTTCGTGAATTTTGAATACGAATAATAAAATTCTCTTCTGTTTGCAATACACGTTAATTTGCTACTAATGTGGACAATAATAATTTTATTTTATTGTATAATAAGAATTTTAGGGATAGGGATGGTAGAATTAGGATTTTTTCATTTACTAATTCATGCATTTTTTAAATCTTTAATATTTATATGTGTAGGGGCGTTTATTCACTCTACTTTAAATAATCAAGATCTTCGTAAATTTATAGGAATAATATGTTGATCTTCTTTAAAAAGAGTTGTATTTATATTTTCTTTGTAAAATTTGAGAGGGTTTCCATTTATTTCAGGATTTTATTCGAAAGATTTAATTTTAGAGTATATAAACATTAGAATGATAAATAAGATAGTTATTTATATTTTAATTATTTCTTCTATTCTTGCATTAAATTATTCTGTTCGTATTATTAAATTAATTTATAATAATTATTTAGGAAGATTTACTTATCAGTTTGTGGGAGATGGAATATACATAATTTTTTGTAAATTAATTATAATATTATTAGTTATTATTTTAGGTTATTTATATATTAGTATATTAAATTATTATGTATTTAGAATTACTGAATATGATAAATTTATTTTAATTATATTATATTTATGTAGATGAAGACATAGAAAAATGTGTTCACCATAGGAATAAACACTCACCATAAATAAATCGATATAATCAAATAAAATCGATTCTATTTTACATTGACTAAGATCAACGTCTAGCAACTTATGAACCAGGGCACCATCAGGGATGGCGGGCATCGGAGTGATCGCACCGACACCGATACCTCGATGCATCCCGCACGATTCGTCGACAGGTTGCAGCTACCTCAGGATCTGTCCTCTCAAGTGAAAGACGCCTTCGCCTCGGCTCGACTCGCGTCGACTCGAAGGAAACTCTTTGAAATCGCCTCGAAATGCACGAGTAACGAGCCGACAGGTTGGAATTTCAATTCACACGGCGGTTTGCCAGGGCCAGAGGGACCCGGCGCTTGTCGTCGCGTCGTCGGTCTGGTCGTTTTCTCGACGTCGCGTCGATAACTCGATTTCACCGAAACGCATCGATTCGCCGCGGTTCACGCGAGCCGCGAGGGATCTCTTCCGAGCCGTTTCAGAATTTTCGGCTCCTTTATGAACCACCGTTACCAACAATTCACCATCCACCCTCACGCACACATATAACCCACGAAAGATTTCCGAGGAAACTTTCCGCCCACGAGTCGAACGATTTATTTCTGCAATTTGTACAATTCAATTCAAATGTACAAGATTTAACCAGACTTTTTAATCGGCAATATTATTAAAGAACTTTCATTATTATTATACAGGTTTTAAAACATTCATTTCATAAAAACAATTTTTTTTTAATATTCCTGAGAGGAACATGGTATTCAACAGCAATTCATCAGCGACATATAATTAAATCTTTCAATTAAAATGTACAGAATCGAAAACGAATTTTAAAAGAACGTTCTTCATGGAATTTGTATTACGCAGATTCTAAAATAGCCATTTCATAAAAACAATTTTCAAAAATATTCCTGAGAACAAGATTGCATTTTACAGCAATTCATCAGGAACATATATTTTTTCAATTAAGATGTACAGGACTGAACAGAATTTTAATAAAAACAGCACGTTTTACGTTTATAAAAATTCACCCCTAAATAAAACGTTCACAGCAAGATCCACACGAAACATTAAACAAATGGGGAAATTATGCAAACAACAATCTGAAATAGAGAACAACGGTTTCAAAGAAACAAAGGAACAAAGCGAATAGAAAAATGAATAGATCCGCTGGATTCGTTTGATTTGACAATCGAATCAGGAATGCACGGCCGTGTAAAGCGCTCAGGATCTAATTAGCCCTGACGATTGATGCAGAGTGCGCGACCGATCGAACGGAGCAGTAGTTGTAGGAACGCGTTTGATTAAAACCCATTTATCATTCGAGTCCCGTAGTCCCGTTCCGAGGTTCTCTCGGCTGGAAATGCTCGGTAGCTCGGCCACAGTGGATCGAGTATTTGGTGACATTTTACTATAATTCTTGAACCTAAGAAATATCCGGATAACATTTGCACTAAAATTTATTAAGAAATTAATCCTATACACTGGTAATTATGGCAATAAATATATACATTTTGTAATCATGTTTTAATTCATTGTTCCAATTTCATTGCGTCTTAGAATAATGTTTAAACTTGTTTGCTCCTTACTTATTTAGTACTTTTCCAGGTAATTGTTGATTTCTCTGAGAATTTTTATCTTTCTCTTTTTCGAATCTTCGATTTTTCCGAGAATTTTTCTTTTCCTTCTTCTCGACTCTCCGATTTCTCGAAGATTTTTCCTAATTCGTTTACGGGCACCAAAATATTATACTTAGCGTGGTTCGACGCGAAGGTATTAATTCGTCGAGAGACCCGGAAAATCTTTGTCGTAGATTTACGGCCGACTGGTTCGGAGTTCACACTGCGCGCGGGAATCTCCGTAATTGGCTGAGAAGTGGCGGCGGGTAGGTCGTTACTCGTGTAGGTCAAGATCAGAGTTCATCGGTCATCCAATGGAAAGTTCGAACCTCCGACGATGTCGGCGTTACTGAACTTCCCTTCGTTCCTCTTACGCGATCGAATGGGGTCTGACAATTTCATCGAGCCAATATCTATCACTTGCACGAGTCAATTTGTTTCCCACCTGCTGCACAAAACCGACACAATTGCAATTGCACTCAAACAATTGAAAACCAACCTGAAATTGTCAACGCTGGAGAAGAAATTGACCAGCCACATGATATTTTCATTTCGCAATTTGACAGAGGTGTTCAGCCAAATTTTAACTGATATTGATATAATGTTAACCCTACGCAAGACAATGTGGGGTACTAGACATCCCATCTACAGATTTTTGAAAATAATTTTCATACGAATACAATCAAATTTGTTTGTTTACTTTTCATTATGTGTCGTATATCCCAAATTTATTAAGCCAATATCTATCTCTTGCACGAGTCAATTTGTTTCCCACCTGCTGCACAAAACCGACACAATTGCAATTGCACTCAAACAATTGAAAACCAACCTGAAATTGTCAACGCTGGAGAAGAAAGTGACCAGCTATATGATATTTTCATTTCGCAATTTGTTAGAGGTGTTCAGCCAAATTTTAACTAATATTGATATAATATTAACCCTACACAAGACAATGTGGGGTACCAGAGATCCCATCTACAGATGTTTGAAAATAATTTTTATACGAATACAATTAAATTTGTTTATTTACTTTTCATTATGTGTCGTATATCCCAAATTGATTAAAAACGAGGCTACTTATGAAATTCATTTGTCGGTGTCTAAGAGACCCATTATTTATGCGTTAGTAGATCTTACCTTGCCAGAGTAACAAAACATACAATTTTAATTCCAAAATTTAGACGAGTGCACAAGAAACACTGCAACCCGATGAAATTAATTCACAATCGTCGCATTGTATTTGATCGTGCGCGTGAGGCTTGAAAATTCGGAGAAGAAGATGCCCATAAATCATCTAGCCTATATAACGATCCGCAGCCAGTAATTACCTTAACGAGGCGGCGAGGTCGTAAAAAGGGGAAGTTAACTTCGCACGGTGTTCCTCGGAAGGCAGGGATCGAAAGAAACCGAGGCTGGTGAAAGGGGTTGGAGGAGGTTGTAGGGGATTGTAGGTGGTTGAAGGGAGTGGAAGGGGGGGGGGAGAATCGACAGGGGCCAGAGTCACGTAGGTAATCTGCGCCCCAGAAAAGAACAGTCAGGGCGAGCA
Organism: Lasioglossum villosulum; assembly: GCA_963971365.1. NCBI lineage: Eukaryota > Metazoa > Arthropoda > Insecta > Hymenoptera > Halictidae > Lasioglossum > Lasioglossum villosulum. The sequence goes on from OZ020499.1 coordinate 33,213,494, forward strand.
TCCCTCTCGAATCCCGGCTGTCTGTTACGGCGCGAAGAAGCGAGAGCGGAACGCCGGATTTCCCGCAGGAACATTATCATTTTAGCCGGCGGGGATTGCGGCTCGATTATCGATTCGAGGTGGCTCTCGTCAAGTAATCAAGAGCCGGAGGAATCCAATCTCTCTCTCTCTCTCTCCCCTCTTTCTTTTTCTCTTTAGTTCGTTGCTCTTTCTGCTACGTTTTCTGCTCGCTCCTCCAGCAAACCGACGAGCAAACTAACGAAACGTGAATTCTCCTTTTTGGACCTCGTCTACCGCGATCCAACGCTAACCGAGAATTTTCCAGATACCACCAAGCTTCGTCATTCCAAGAGGAGCACCCCAAGACGCGAGTGGAAAGCGAAACGAACGTGATTTGGCTAGGATTTGATGAGCTGCGGACTGCTGCCTCGAGATGGATGCGGGAAATGATGTGCCGGAACAGGATTTCATCCTTTCTTGTGCCGGCAGCATTGATGTACGTGTTTGATGAATGAACAGAAAAATTTGACCTTGACAGTTCTTTCAAGGTCTAATATTCTATTTCATTGCATCGCGGAGAATAAAGTCTCGAAGGAACTATACGTCTCGCGTCAGCCATTCTCGTGCAACAAAACTTTAGAGTTGAATAAACTATTTTCATTAGAGGGGATGATTCTGTACAAAAATTTAGAAATAACTTGCACGTTGGATCGCGTGATTTAAAAATATCTGTGATAGTAAATCAAATTAGAAGACACTATGGAAATTAGTGGAATAAGAGATAGAGAACAAATTTTTTGGAGCAGGTGTATTCGTATTTTAGGGGATGAGAATAGCTCGGAGATCCATAATTCTCGAGCTGGCTGGAAACTTTGAAAAGCAACGAGGAGGCGGAGGATAAAGGAGTCTCTTCTTTGGGGGAGGGGAGAGTTAATTACATTTCGCCGGGTTCTTGGTTAACCCGTCTCCGTCCAAAATTTATTTCCGTGAATCCGACGGCGCTGCGAGCTCGTCTCGACGCCTCAGCCAAACGCGACGCGGCGCTTTAATCCGTGTTTACGTTTAATCCCCGTTAGAGCGGCCGCCGCGTACTACTTCTGTTTGTGCACAGAGGGACACGCCACACGCCCCTTGAAATAACACGGCCGAAGATGATGTTACGCTGTCTCGGATTATCTCGCGTCCGAAACTTCCATAGATCAAAGAGATTACGTCGCGGAGACTGGTGAAACGGGGTCTGAGAGCGAGAAGATAACGTCTCGAGCACAACTTCGTCCTTGGTCAAACGGTTATTACGTTTTACGTTTGTTTGTTTTGGCTATGCTTCGTGTGGGACATATTTTGTTCTAGGATTTTTGAAAAAGTGGAGGTCCTCGGGGTTTGGAGGATGTGGACACCATTTTTTTTGAAACTTTACAAACTTATCCATGTACGTTTCTACTACATTCGTGAGTTTGTACACACTGCTATCACGAGTCGATAAATATCCATAAACAAATGAATGTAGTTCCTTCATAACATTCTTTCACAACGAATAACTACCGCAACTTCTGTACCAGGAACGTATAAAAAATTCGTATATGTATTAAACATATACAGGGTGTCCCAAAACTAGTGTAGGAGCGGAAAATGGGAGGTTCCTTGTCATCAAAAATCGTCCGGGGCTTTGTTTAGGAATTATTAACGAAAAACACGGACCAATCAGAGCGCGTCCTGGACGCGAGTTAGCACAGTCGGCCCGACGCGCCCACTGTCAATTGGCCGAACGTGCCATCGCATGTCTAGATCGCGCTATGATCGGTCCGTGTTTTTCGTGAATAACTCCTAAACAAAGCCGCGGACGCCATTTTTGTAAAGGAAAATGCCGCTTCAAATGATCCAAGGAACCTCTCATTTTCTGCTCCTACACTAGTTTCGGGACACCCTGTATACAAACAAACCCCCAAAATTTTATAGAACTATGCCACTTACTTTTCTCTAAAAAAATTCCCAATCACAGCCAAGACCGCTCCAACCAGTCTCAACGTACAAAACGGCAAATAAAATCTAAAAATAGCACGGCGCGTTTCACATATGCGCTGAAACGAAATAAAATAAACCATAAAAAGAATTGGCGGGCAAACATAAACACCGATAGCCATCAAACCAGGCAGTAGATCTCGAGTCCTGGTTCACGGTTCCGGAAGAGAGCTTGGAATTTCTAACGACCGCTAGTGGGACGTTGTTTATGGGTTTATCGAGACGCAAATTACAGGGACGCGGAGCGAGACGTCGCTGTAACGTATTACAGAAGAGGTCGTCTGCGAATCCCGGTTTCAGACTTTCTCGGGCACCGATTTCTCAAGGGTAATCTCGTCAGCCCGATCCCGGGATGAACGTCATCGGTAATTGATACCGTCGGCGATCATCGGTGAGCCTGTTGCAATTAGAAAGTCAAGGCTGAACGAGCCGAAGAGAGAGGAGGGAGAAGGTTTCGGTTAAAATTCATGCGGAACGATAATTCGAGGCAACAGGTTGGCCACCATTGATTTTTCACCGCAGCCGCCACCGCCGCGGCCGCCAGACCGTGACTCCCGAGGTCGTTCTCGCCTCTAACTCGAGGTGACGGCCGATCTAAATTTCAAGACTGATCGGAAACCTTCCGATAAATTACGAATTATCGACTTTCGCCTTACCACAGCTTTAAATAATCGAGCTACGGCCGGTGGGCCAGAGATCGATCGGGATCGATCGAGAGAAGAACAAACGTCTCACTTTCTTTTTAGGTGGCACACTAGGTTATTGTGGAATAACGAAATAGTTAGTAGAGTATTATTTTTCCTCCCTCAAGATTGTATTTTCGAGGAAGCATACTTTTTTAAGACATGGTAAGAAACTTTGAAAAAAAAAATGGTGACTCCTCTCGCTCTTAAAATTGTATTTTGAACAGCGAATGTCTTTTAAGAAATAGTACCACCATTGCAATAATTATAACTAGACTGTGGATCTATATGCAAAATAAAAAATGTTTGCATTAATTGCAAGACACAGGAGTCAAATAAACATTTAATTCTTCCTTTGATTATCTTGTTAAGGTGAAAGTAATACGTTGGTGGCCTTAAGTCTTTTTACAACGTCCACTGTTTTTAATTGTACGTACCCATTTTTGTTATAAATGCACAAAATCCGCAGTCTAATTATAACTATTATTTTGCAATGTGGAAACATTTTTCTAGAATGCCATATATTTGGTAGTTTGGAGAGAGAATATTTTCTGAAGGGATTTTTGGAAGAAAAAGAAACAATTCCTCTTTAGAAGCGATGACAGCGTCGGAATAATGATTATAATTATTATTTGTACCTCAAAAAGATTTAATAGATATATATCAGAATTATTAACCGTGTTAATTTTGTGAAATGCGAAAGAATTCTCGAGTCATCGAGAAAAATATAGGTTGCTATACGCAATGAATAAAATAAAAATCGTGCACAGTAATCTCCAGCCCGTTCCGCACGGTCGTTCGCATACTCGCACGCATGTCATCGCGACCCGAATGAATCCCTCTGGAAACTTTCACGCGGAAATCTTGATGCCTGGTGAACTGTGGCGAGTATACCGCAACAGAGAATCCGTGTCTCTCCGCGAATTGCGAATAATCGGAACGGATATTAGGAAACGCTTGGAATCAATGGAAAGAAGAGCACACGTGTGATTCAACGATTCAAACGAGTTCCAGGCCGACTCGCTCGATACTCGCTCGTCCCGCGATATTCGATTTTACGGTGGCCTTAATGAATTCCAATCGTGACTCTTGAGCGTTCTTCCGATTGCCGGCGCACCGATGGCCGACTAATCGAGTTACGAGCCTAACGCGGCTGCCATACGTGCCAGTCTGAATGGGCCACTCGTGTCTCGTTCCATCGAAAAGTCAATTAATTTTCCACGATTTTTATGGACAAACTAATCCGCACATATTCGCAGAGAATCAGAGAACAATTCGAACAGGAGCTTCTCTACAACCTTATTAACATGATCCGACGTGATTGTTTATTTACGCAATCATTTTTGTTGTGGTGCATTCTGATAAATTTTGATAACCACTTGTTGGCAGCTGAAGCATCTAAGAATAATTCCGAGAGTAAATTCTAATTTGGTAGTTTCGATATCGTTAACAGAACTTTTTTGTATTAAATTTATTGTTATTATTTAGTTATTTGTAGAAATGATTATTTAGAAAATTTTTTATTCATATGAAGAGCATCGACGAAGCGTGCATGCCTCACCGACATATTCCAAGATACTCTAAACCGCAATTAGGGGACGATCTCGATTCAAGTTAATGCGTGGGCACGCTCGTCACCCATTGCTAGCAAGTAGATCTCATTGAGATCGGTTTCGTTCCGATTTACTGGGCCGGGGCATTTGATTAGGCGAGTGGATCACGCGAGGCGAGCTAAGTAGGATGAGCCACGATCGCGGACTCGTGATAGAATAATTCAACGACAAGTGGCTGTTTATGCGATCCGGGACTGCATAAACTTGCCCTCCGCTGTAAAGTATCCTCTTTATCGCGGAGTATTGTTCAATTGCACCTCGGACCCCTATTTTTCAAAATAGATTGAAAAATCTTCAAGAAAATGACGAATGGAAGATCTGCCGTATCTTCCAATTAACGCAAATTCAATACGAAATTGTTTCACTTCCATTGTATACTCGACGTTCCAAATAAAATATTTTTGCGAGAGTTCAATTATATTGTTGAATTTATATCGTTTTTACACATGGTATACTGATTATCAAGTGTTAAAAAATATATATTTAGTGCAAGAAACATTTTCATAGCTCCTATGGTTGAAACAAAAACAATTTCTAGAGTTCAAAAGACTAGATGAAATATTTCTAAAGTTGAACAGAAGGAGTTTTACATATTCAGGATGTTGTGAAAAATATTGTTGCATTTGAGACAGAATCATCGTTCGAAGACAAAATAATTTTCAAAAAATTTTCGAAGGTGAAATGTTTTTTTACAGGACAAGCCCGGTCGCCTAAAAGTGCGCCACCCATAAACTGCAGCAGACTCCATCATCTCCCCCAAGTACAATGATCACAGACTACCATCTAGGACACAACATCGAACACCTAACATTGAAACTCACCAAGAACTCTCCACTGCCAAGGCTCTGCTGCGATCCGTCAGGAGTAACAGCAAGATCAGCAACGATAGAAGTGGAGAAGCTCCGTCTAGCCTGATGATGGCACTTGTGAGGCCCGTTGATCCTCTGGGTAGCATAAGTGGACACATGATTCTCGCTCAACTTCGACGTCCAGATCTCTTGTTCCCTTTGAGGGGATTGGCTGATGGTGCGATGCTTGGCGAACCTGGAGATCCTCTCCGTCCTGACCCAGTCGTGATTAGGTCTGGGCTGCCGGGTTATGGTTTGAAGAGACTTCATAGCGTTGAACCTGGAAAAGCCATCCTCCATCGCTGCTGCCCATAAGTGGTCTGGTAGATCCTTGGATCCTCTTTGAGTCTCCACGGACTGTCTATCCGAGGAGGAACCTAATCCAGACGTGGTCGGTGTGTTAGGGTAGTATCTCCTGTAGGTGTCCTTCGAGTCCTCGATGTCGGTCGAGTAGAAGTCGCCGTCACGGGACTCGAGGGAGCGGTTGTTGTCGTGCAGGTTTAAAGAGGAGCCGATCCCCGTCGACGTCGTCGACGTGCGGAAGAATTTCGCTTCGTTTGCTGACGTCCATATCTCGTCGGTGATCGACGAGTCGATGCCTGTCGAGGTTGTCGGGGTTCTGCGTGATGGATGAACAACCCGGTTGGATACGCTCGCTTCGATTTTGGAAACTACGTGGCATCACGAATGGCTTTCGGAGACAGATGGAGTGTGAAGTGTACGTGGTGATGAGTGGGGAGGGGTTTATGTCCGTTTCTTTTTCGGTGAAGAGACACCGGGTATGTACGAGGTTGAGCGCTGTTGCGTATGGTGTGGACTGTGTTGTACACGAGGAAAGGGTAGGCTGTTTCTTTCTTCGAGGGTTTGGGGTTGACGTAGAGGAGAGTGCATGTCAATTGGGCTAATAGCTAGGGCAAGTTGTGACTGTCTGAATTGAACAAAGAATGAAAAGCTAAATCTGCTGGTCTTTGTAGCCTACTAAGTCATGATTCAGTTTTAAGCCTCTTGTCGGTGACAGTTTAAGCAGTTTGCCTAAGCCCTGTCTGACTGAGACAAGTAGATGTAGCTTTCCGTTTATTTCTTGTTCTGGTCCGGGGCCTCTACTCTATAGAACTGTACTCGATCCAACGGGAGGAGTCTGTGACGGTGAACAGAACACCATCGTGTGTTCTTGGCTAACTATCACAGAAATGTGCCTTGAACTCTGACGCAATCCAGTGGCGTTTGTTCACCTTTACTGACTCGACTCGTTGGAAGAAGTATGTGCTATTGTACCTGTACGATAGGTTCCTCTCCCTCCATAGGTCCTCGGGGTTGGCAGCCGCGTGGCCCGTGGCAGAGTTGTTGAGGGTGGTATGGTGATTGGCGTAAGAGCACCTCTGCGGGAAGCCCATGCCGTCGTCGAGGCCAGCTGCCCAGAGAGACTCGAGGGGTAGGTCCTGGTTGCTAACCGGGGTACCTACCCCCCTACTGCTCCCTGTACCAGGCCCGTGTTTCCCCCCGTTCGAGGGAAACACCCTCTCGGCACCCTGAAGGACGCAGCACATACTAGTGCTACCTCCCCCGCCCCCGCCGACACCGCCACCCTCCTCCGCCTCCGACCCCCTGGAACCAGAGCTTTGCAGGCAACCTATTGTGACCGAGCTTTTACACCTGCGAGCAGGCCTCGACCCCTTTTCGAAGAGGGGCTGACGACCTTCCCTCTGGTTAGGCTCCTCTTCCTGCTCTCACCGCGATGGCCTTGACAGGCCCGCTCCACCAGATTCAGGGCCGACCCTTCATCCCTACCTCTCACTTCTCTCCTCTTCAAGTTATAGACCTCTCTCTCTTTCTCGCTATTCGCTATTTACTCGACCCAGGTTCACACAGCCTGGTTCACGCAGTCGATCACTGATCGATCGCACTCAAGCTAACACTTTTCGGTACACCTTGTCCACTACGGAAGTCTCGTCAGGGGGCACTTCAGGTTCACCGGCATAGGGCTGCTAGCGGCGATCTGTTCGAGAAAATATTGGGTCGGTCAGCACGGTCTCCGCCAGATTTCTGACGATAAGATTTTTCCTACATCGGCGAGATTTCCAGCTCGATCGGCGAGTACGGTGGAGAGGATTGGGTAAGTTTCGGTTTGGAGGTTCTAGATATATTTGTTGGGATTCTTAGCTTCTGAATATTGAGTGAATTGCGTTTTGAAGATCGCCCAATGTAGAATCATGTTTATTGAGTCTGATTATGCTCGGTAAAGGCATGCATTTCCAAAATGAATTTTATTTACATCAAAATTTAACTCGATTAACGCAGTACTTGTAGTACGTTGCATGAATTGAAAAAGATTAAGGGGTTTCGTGTCTAGTTAGACACCGATGCTGATGAGGACAGTTTATAGCTCCATTCATCACCTTTTTTGTTAACACATTTTTCAAGCCACTTCTTCTAGACACATTACTCTTCCTGCTGCTTTAAATCGAATACTAACTTAGATTAATCACCTGCAAATACCACCGACATACAAGGGCACAATAATTGTTACGTTAGTACCGGGGCGTGAACTAAATTGAATCAAACTTGTCAATTAATCAATGGAAGAACTGACTCCAATAGTAAAATCTCGATTGTCTCATATAAATCCTGTCAGAACTGAATTGGATATCTATGTCAGTTGGACGTCTTGCCAGAGCTTCTGCAAAGTGAGGGGATTGCTATGACATTAAGGGAGGTCTGCGGTCACCATAGATCAATCGGACTGTTCCAACACTCTCTAAAGACATTTCTAGGATTTAAAAAACCCCAAGAAAACATAAAAAAAGTTTTCCTTAAGGAAAACCACCTTGTTAAAGTCACAGTAATTTCAAGTAGCAGACTTTGCGAAGATCGGGGGTTGGTGAGCAGTTACCGGAGGTTTGCAGTCACCATAGATCAATCGGACTGTTGCAAAACTCTCTAAAGACACTCTCTTCTAGGATTTCAAATACTCCAAGAAAATGCAGAGAAGAATTCTTCCTCGAGGCCAAGACATTTTTCCAAGTCGCAGCAATTGTAAACGGCAGACAAATTTACGAAGTGCGGGGGTTGGTGAGCAGTTAGGGAACGTCTGCGGCCAGTCGTGGATCGATCGGGCAGTTTCCAGGGAAGGAATGCACGGTGGTTCGAGCGAAAAAGACCGGTCTTTGTGGTCGGAACAGGCAAACAGCGTTATCAAAACAACCCCCCGGGCCGTCGACCCGTCTCACCGGAGCTGCCTTCGCGGTGCTTTCATCACGATCGAAAGTGGGCACACGGTCACGCAACTCGGCCAGCAGGCCAGGCAGAGAAGGCGCACGACCTTCTTCCAGCACACATCGGCTCGTAAATCGTTTGGCCACGACGAATAGGGCCCCGGGGGCCGACGGTAAATCATCCCGCGGCCCGGATCAATTGCGACCGGCAACAACGTCGGCAAATAACGAATTACGCGGCTTTCAATTTGCTCCGGCGACTCCGAGGGACTGCAGACCAGTCGAGGATATCGAGCTATTGGGAAATTCCGATCGTTGAAAACCGACTTCGGCGCCGCTCGTTCACTTTTGATTGGAACGTGTGTTTGGATTCGGTGACAGCTTGGGAACAGCGTTGAAGAATTTGACGGATTTGTTCTGCCCATGCTATAAATTAATTTAATTACTTTTTTATTAATCATTTGTAATAAAAATTTCGTTTGTAAGACTTGATGTCAAGGAAATACAGATTTTCTTTATCGGGGGTTCAATTTTGTTTAATGTACCACAGTATGTGATAAATTTCTGATTTTTAAGTAATCGTCGAGCTGCTAAATATAACTGATGGGGGTGGTAACGGGGATTCGAATTTGCAGTCTTGTACGACAGAGAATATTTTTCTCTGTAAATATAGTTCGTAGAAATTGTCCTTACATGAAAAGGTCCGTGTGCAAAGAGACTGTAGCGTTTTTAATAATCGCGTCCGGTCTAATTTAATAGCGAGCCTCCCAGCAACTATAAAGGAATAAAATTTGTCTTTGCCAAGTATAAACAGTGGCATCTTGCCCATCTCACGCGCATGCGTAAGGGGAGGAAGTTTAAACAGTGCAACATTAAAAAGCTCCGAGAGTGGAGTGGGTGAAAACGGGAGCGTGGATGCTAGCGATGGGTTCGAGGGTCTCGCGAGTAGATCCAGTTACTAGAAACAATGTATAAACTTGCTTATCTGATGTTGCATTCAAAATTGAAAATTGTCCACCATCACTACTCGTGTCACCAATTAGTTCCACTATTATTTTGGTCGACAAAATCCAATAGATCTAAATAAATTCTCGTGAAAGATAAATAAACGATGATTAACCCTTTGCACTCCGAATTATTTTGCAATTTTCTTCCCAACAGGTCCCTACTATTTTCAGTGTTTTATTTGGCATTTACTTCAAAGGACAGTACGTACCTCGACTGCTACTGATTTTAAACAATTTCGTTTACTAATTATATTAAATATATTTATGGAACTAATCTTTATTTTTAACTAAAAAACTAGACGATTTAATAAATAAAGGAAGAAATACATATAAAGATCCGTTTTATTTACATTTTTCTTTCTCTGATGTCGAGTCATACTCGACAAAGGAGTGCAACGGATTGAAGTAACACTATTCTCTTCGTTCGCAACAGATAAAACGTACAAGAACATATTATTTATTCAAAATCGAAAGTGTGTCAAATTTAACTTGGTCGGGACAATTGACTCGGTAAATACAATACGTATTGTGTTCGATCCCATCTGTGCCAAATCCATTTCTTCGTCCTCGACTGAGAAGATATCCCGTGGATAAGCCGCGGCACGGCCGTTGCATTAGCTATCGTCAGAATCGTAATTGCACAGGGGTCGGTGATATATCGAGACCGCGAGGCTCGCTTTCACCGGAGAGCCGAAGCGAGGCTGATGAGGATTTACGAGGTAAAAATACACGGATAAGAAGTACGTGGTCCGCGGAAACGAGAACTGATGGCCAATACTCGAAAAATCGGATAATGTCGCCGGACCCGCCATTAATAACCCGCTTACCGTCGTTACGTCGGTAATGTGCCGCGCGTGTGCCCATCCGTATTAATATAAATTACATCGTGGAGCCGCGTTGAACCGTTATCCGCCGCGGATCGTGATTTGCATTACGCCGGACGCTCGCCGACTGCAATATCCTACCTCTTCTATCTGATTTCCGTCTACTGCGTAAGTAAGAAACGCCATACTTCTTAAAAATGATTTCCCCCCATTGTATCGCGCGTGGAGCCCGCCTTAACGTCGCATTAAGACATTTCTAACTGCAATGATCACCCTGTTTAATGTAATTTTTGCCCTCCCAGATGGATAAGAATCGTTAGATTCTTCCAGAACGATTTCCCTCCGTTGTGTCGCGCGAGAAACCCGCTTTATGTTCGCACTACAGTATTGCTGATTGCAATGTTCATCCTCTCCCATGCGATTTTTCCCATTCCAAATGAATACAGGATATCTTCAGGATATCACAGGGGAAGGCAACTTCATCTCGTGCCGTCGTAACACTATAATTGGTTTATATTAAAAATTTACAATCGAGAAATACGTAACTATTAGTCGTTGAACTATAAAAAAGAGTAAGAATCGCTAGATTCCTCGAAAACGTCGCACCGATCACCGAGACACTTATCAAGGGAAGATAGAGGATTGTCGCGGCCGTCGTGGCGTTCCAGCGGCATTCTTCGCGCATTGAATCGCGGACGGAACGTTTCCGCGCATCTTCGCGCCAGAATTCGTATGCATTTCCCCCTGAGAGCGCTCGAATCGAGTCGCTTTTCAGGAGAGTTCCCCGAATATCGAAAAATCGAGGATGGATAGAATATCTTGAAGAATCGCGAGAGGAGTAGGAGGAGCAGGAAAGGATTCCTCGAAATCGCGGCTCGTCAAGCACTCGGGAATATCGCGGGGAATCGTTGAAAGGAGGGCCAGAAAAGGGGTTGCATCGCGAACAGGCTAATATTCCGGCTTGCACGCGCTCCGCTATGGAGGGTATAGCTGGTAGGCGCATTCACCGTGGTGTATGAAAGGCTGACTTAATAAAATGGGTCGCGACAGATCCGACCGAATTTCGCAACGGGGACGTTCCCGAAATATGCCACCATTCAGATTGAGCCATCACTTTCTTTAATATTGTTAATTGTTTAAAAATAATTCTTTGAGCCGAGTTTATCTGGTGAAAAAAAGATGTCGGTCGGTCCTCTTATTATTTTATAATAATAAATATAATTAATTAACCCTTCGCACTCCGAATGGTCTATCAATTTTGGTTACAACAACTTTTGACTATTTTAAATGTTTCATTTGACACTTACTTCCAACGATAGTTCTTTGACTGCTACTTATTTTAAACAATTTTAATTTCAATATTTGTGGAACTTGTATTTGCTTTTAACAGAAGAATGCGACTTAAATAAATATAGAAAGAACCAAAGACACATGAAACACATATAATTTACATTTTTGTAAATTTTTGATGTCGAGTCGCATTCGACAAAGGAGTGCAAAGTGTTAACAATTGTCCTAAATTGTCACAGTTCTGAATGCAAAGAGTAACCTAATTTGATCCAGTACCTAAACTACTTGAAGGTTTGCCATACAGGTTTGCAAAATGAAGTGGGGGGCTACGCACCCCATAGCAACACAAAACAAGATAAACTCCCTATAGAAAGGCCGTTCTTCGTCAATCTAGATTCACAAGGTGCGTGCGCGTCACGATTCCAAGCGAAATCATGGACGATACTGGCGTATTCGTGGCTACAGGACGATATTCATGGGGTATTAAATGGAAATCATGGCTTTACGCGCGAGCCGGCAGCTACACGGTCCGCGGAAGCGATACGATACGCCGTTTTACTTATAACCTGCGACCATTTTATAAATATTCAATGAGCACGAGCCCAGCTACGTGCTTTACCGTATTCCCAGGCTTGACTCGACTGTTCAGCTCTTCTCTACGCCCACGCGATCCCATTCTTGTTCCTCGTCGGGATGGGATATCCTTCTTAACCCGATTCTCTACCGGGAATCCCGTCTGCTCTGATTCTTGACAGATTCCACATTATTCTTTTATTTGCTTAACTATTGCTGAACTTTTTACTGTTAATACTGATCTTTATTCGGTTGTGGATCGTCCAAGTTTTAAGTTGTTATTTTCTATTTTCTTTTCCCTTTTTAGAATTCAGTGTAGTCAGTCATTTATGGACTTGTTTCATTAATTTTTGTACGAAAATTGCTGTCGAAATAGAATTTTGGAGTCTGAGTCCAAGAAATGGAACTTTGGAGTTTGATGCAATATAAAAATTGTCTGAATTGATTATACAAGGCACTGTAATAACTCTCTGTAAAACATCGACTATTGTCTTCGAGGTAACCGTTCGCCATGATAGCAGATCACAGAAGACACAGGACGAAGAAATTCGAGGAATCCTCGAAACGGTCCTGGAGAACCTGGAGCAGTGATGAGAGCCTCGTAATATAGGCAATTTCCATGGAATGCCACGAACATCGCAGAGAACTGCTAGAGAAATTTCAGGGAAAGAGCTGGGATAATATAAGCCGACAATAACGCACGAATAAGTTACAGGTCGTAAAAATATAGTGTTCCATTAAAAATAGCAATATTAATTTACATTGAGATAGTTTTTTGATTTGATCGAACCCGTGCGCCGAAACCATCTATCTAATATTAATTTACGAATGTACCACGACGATAAGAAAACAGGTGCGATAAGGAAAGAGAAATGGTCAAGAAAACATAATATACACACAAGAATGTAAACAAAGTTAGGATCAAATTATGCAATATACGATCCGATAAAAATAAAAATAAATAATTCATATTTTCCGATCACCACGGCGAACATTTCACGAAATTAAATGAGGGTGAAAGGCGACAGTAGAAATTCAAGGGGAGGAGAAATGTCTGGTCCGAGGACCTCTGCGGTTCTCCAAGCACGAAAAGGAGTAAGGACCAGCTCCAGAAACCAGCTCCTCGTCCCTTTGCTCCGTTTTTCAAGCGTCGGGAACGGGGACATTTGTTTTCGCGTTGGATCCGATGGAAAGTTGTCGCCTCGCGGCGCCGCGCGCCTTGAAAAATACTGTCGGAATATCTGCTACGTTTCGTCCCCGCTTTCTGTCTCCATTTTCTGTTTTTCTACTCGTTCTTCCATCCCCATCCCTATCCTCCTACCCTTGTTTCTGGAACACCTAACCGTCCCGTTTTTCGCCGCACGTCTTGTCGAGCACGAATCCCCTATGGCCGAGCAGAGACCGGGACGAATGAAGATGATGTTTAACTGCTCTGGGAACTCGGGAATTCAACGAGAATTTCACCTGGAGGACAGGCGGTTCTGTAAACGGACTGGGGAACGGTGGAATTTAGGCGAATTGTATTTCTGAGATCGTCGGAACGAGAGGGGACGTTTAACGATGGCGAAATGTCGAAGGTTATTAACAGTGGAACTACTGGAGAACTCTGGAATAGAGTGTATTATGTTATCTTGCGAGGTAGAAAGACCGAGCTCGGACAGATTTGATGGATATTTGCCGTTTACATTTGTTACGGATTGCAAAGAAAACTTGAATCAGGAATAGGGACGATCACACTTTTATTTTTAATCGTCAGCTAATTACAACACAGAGCTGTGAACACTGTGTACAGTTGACTCGTATCAAAAGTAACACGTTTGACTAGAGCAAAATAAGATAATTGTTACTGAATAAGGCACTGTCATTACCGAACTGAATAAAGATAAGTAAGGATACTGAATAACGAGCGATTCTTACGCGTTCGAGAAAACTGGTCAATAGACGCAAGACGTTTCTCAACGTTAGAATAGAACGGTTGATGATCCGCGAGCGGTTTCTATCACCTCCGGATCGATCACCGCTATCTTTTAAGCGTTCGGCCAATAGAAATTTCTATTGTTAGATCGATAATCGATCGACGGTGACAGCCTATAGCGCGGCGAGCTGTTGATCGATCACCGATTTCTCGACGACGCTAGCGACGTCCAATCACAGGGCTGTGCTGTGAATCGCGTGTTTCGATCCTACGTCACGCGCAGCCAATCCCGAACAACATTTTTAATGTTTCTTGAGTCCTTTTTCTCTCTCTTGGAAACGCCTTTTTTGCTAACTTTCCCATGAAAGGCTCAAGCGTACACGCCTCCCCTTTTCTTGAAAAGCTGCTTTTCTGAGCTGCCCTAACTCCAGATGTATATAACTTTACTAAGATCACTTTCTACACAGGCCTGTATTTCCGCTTAGAACCCAAGAGCTCAAGGGATCCTAGGGGAAGACTGTATCCTGCTTTCCCCTCCCTTCGCCAAGGGCTCAACATAAGCCATTCGTAATGGAGCTTTTTTAGGACCCCCTTTTGCAGGACACAGTGCTCAAGGAAGATCAAAGGATCGTCGATTCTGAACAAGATTGTGCGAATCAACTATTTTTCGGGACAATTAGAAGCGTCACATATATTCTGGGAGTCTAAGATGAAGTCGAATAAGTACGATATTCGAGGTCGAATAAAAATCCTTTTGACTACACTGGGATTCGAGGTAGTCCAACTTGTTACTCACTTAGCAATTTATCTGTGTATTATCTTTATTTTACGTATATCTCCTAACTTGATCTATTATTTCTTCAACACTTTCTGTTTCAAAATTTCATAAAATCTTGGACACAACTTGGAAAAGAATGAAATTGAAGGGGAAGCGTAGAAAAAAAGAAATTTCTCGGAAAACCGGCATGGTCCTGAACTTACCGATCAACTTAAAAGTTATATTGAAAATTTCATTTAATTACACAAATATTATACTAATTTTTAAATTATATTAAAAATTTTATTTAATTGTCTTTCCATCCCTAAAATTACAGATATCGTTACAAGCAAAAGATCGATATTCGCCGAGGTGGAATGCACATAAATACGGAAGAAGCCGTAGATAGAATCCCGGATCGATACAAAAACCATTGTTTCAACTCATTCTCCGGGACAGCGTGCAGCTATCGAAATACGTTGTCCTCTAAATGGATGCAGTTGGGTCGCATTAAATCGCTTTAATTGCTCGTATCGCTGTTGACCCCGCCGAAATGATCAAGCTAGCTTGACATTGTGTTACCTATGGGTTAGAAAATTACTGCTGGACCTGTGCGATCGCTTTGCCCCATAAAAAAGTGTCGGGGGACTAATTATTCTCTCGCCATTCCGTCCGACCGGTATATTACGATAATTTTCTGTTGGACAAACCCTGTTTGCACTCTCACATGGTTTTCACAATTTTATAAATCTATCGTACACGTGAATTCTCTAATTAAGTTGATGATAATCATCCAATAAATGTTAGAATTTAAATAAACGTTCAAATGTAACTTCTCCAAAAGAAACATTTTTTGGGAACATTCTTCCTTCTTCCATTTCTAGTAAACATGAAGAGAATTCACTCGGATCGAGGGGAAATCAGTCACGTGACATTGTAACGCATCGCGACAGATGGAGAAGGTAGAGTGGGGGAACACCACTTAATTTGGTGATACGTGATAAGTGAGTGGGGATGTCGGAAGGAACTAAGTTTGTGGCAGAAATAACAAAAATCCGAAGCATTTATAAAGGACAGAATCTGCAGGAAATAAGTCGTGAAAAAATAAAGAGTTTCAGTATTGTTGGTATCGAGTCTACACCGGATCGGTATCGAAGTTGTTTAAGTTTCGCCGGCTTTACGGGCGAGCATTGTGTGTCGGCGACGCAAAAGAAGTTTCTACGAACAGTGGAAACTCCCGGGTCGCAATATTTTCGCCCCTTGCCGATAGGATCGGCGTTATAGCGTGCTCGTAGCTCGCTACTCAATGGACTATCCCCGTAGGTGGAAGTGCTCCCGTAAGGCCTTTATCGGGGCAATAGTCGGCCAACAACTCGCAGTTATCGTCAATTGTGCCAGTGAGCGGCGCTGATAGGACCGAGGGAATCACGGGACCCGCCCCGGAAGATCCCGTTCGACCTGCCAGAAAACCGGCGAAGGGCTAACAGTCGCATTGCTACCGATTTGTCTTCAATTACTGACAGGTGAGCAAACGTTCCACGGTGCAGAGCCCTTATCTCTTGGATTGCAACGTACGGTTCTGATACGAAGATAACAGCTTGGAAATCTGCATGGATCCCATTCACAAAACGTAGGAAAATATTTTTCTTGTCGAACAATATTTGTTTTAATCCAGGTACCGTAGAAACATTCCTAAATGTCGCAATGTTTGTGTTTCTTGGTAAAATATAATGTCCTCCCTTCGGTGTAACAATTTTTGATTAATTTGATCGTGTACTAACGATATGTTTAACTAGTCGAAAATATTGATTATACATCAAGCTTGATGCCCTGGTGCTTCTTGCTCGACAATAGTGACTTCCTCCTTTGTAATCGTGTTCGTGTTCATTAATTTGATACTGTGCTAACGACGTACTAAATTCGTCGAAAATATTGATTATACGCTTAGTGCACACCGAGCAACCCAGACACATTTTTCCAGATTTCAAAAGCCCAACTACGTCAAAATATTTTTGTATCCATTGATTCAGTAACTACGCATCAAATTGAATGGAAATATTAAGTGGAAACAATTCGGTGAAAATTAGGACAAAAATGATAATCCAAAACGATGAATTGTTCTCAGTACTTAATTATTATTATTCTATTGAGAATAACACGATGCATTATAATAGTTTCAACGTATGATCACACCAAGATTGAAAATAAATTTCTATTTCACTTCAGTTTGCAGTACATCAGGTAGAAAATGGTTCTGTCGGATGAAATCTTCTGTCTACTAATTGTAACATTCATTAAAACCAAACTAGTGGTTTTACATAAGATACATAAGACGAAATAATAATTTTGCGAAAAGGGGTTGGAGAATCAACGTGGGGTCAGGGCTGATGGCATTTTTATGGGGTTCGGGGGTAGTTTCGAATCGTAATCGAGGTGTTTCACTGGGAATTTATCGAGAACAGGAACACAACTATTTCCCCTGGTGAAATACAGTAGCTGTCCCGACATCGGGCAACGAAATGCACGGTGAAACGTAATTCCGATGCAACAAACCGCATCAGTTGCAGCGAAGTTACACGAGCTACTACGCCGCGTTACTATTTCCGCCGGAGAAATGCAGATACCGCCGGTCAGAGAGAGAGAGAGCTGATACAACTATTACAATATCCAAGTCGTGATAGTTATGGTACCGCCACAAATTTCGGTTAATGGTCGCTCGTATAGAGATCCCGGTGTGTGTATTGCTTGAGAAACCGTGCGCCACGTGTTGCATGGCTCGCGATACAATTATTGAGATCTGTAGTCGAGGATCTAACCGAGGATCTATCGATCGCCGACGGCCTCAAGATCTCCCCTTTTAATTTGTTTAAAACGTCTTTATCATTCATTTTTAAACAGACATGTTTTAATCGATCTTTTTCATCTCTTTGAATACTAGTTACAATAAAATTATTTTAAAATGCTGTATTTGTTTATAAATTGTGGATAGTAGTAAAATTAATTTTTTAAATTACGTACGAAATTGAAAAAATTATTGTTTCGATTATAAGGATAGTATTCTACTTAGGGACGTGAAAGAAAAATTCAAATAAAATATCACAAAAATTAGTGAGTGCAATTTGAGACAAATTAAAAATATTTCAGATTATTAATGTCTACGTGGCTCCTATTCCTTGCAATTGAGGAAACAAAAATGTAACAAATATTCTGCATGTCGCTATCATTTCGTTTTAACATTTATTCCAGCACATAAAATTGGTGAAACAAAAGTGCAAAGCAATTGACCAATATTATTCGATGCTTCGACTCCAAGAACAATGGAGTCAAATTGACCGTACTGTTAATTTCGTCGAACAAAAGGCAAGACGTTCTAGGACAATTATACATAACAGTAGGATCGTGTCGACAACGAACGATACGCGGACTGTTCTATGGTGGGACTTCGTTACCGGTTTCCAGGTTATCTCGGCGAGGGTAAACCGTAGCTGGATGCGATGTATCGCGGTTTACGAGTCTCTTCAACAGAGAGGATGGCTCTGCGAGCCACTTGGCCGTTGGTAACGCGAAAACCATAACTCCCGGACTGTTGATCGCGTTTCCCGTCGACCGTAAAACGTTCTCGCGTCTCGTCGTAACCTCTGCCACCGGCAATCGATAATTGAAAATGGACCCTTCCCCTCGATTTAGTCCTTTGCGGTTCGACGCCTTCGATACACCGCCATCTTCCTTGATCGTGTACGAGGCACACTCAAAAACAAAGGAAATCATTTTCTAGGTTTGTACAACTGTGAAGTACATGCTAATTTTCAGCCACATACGGAGCATAGTTTGTATTTTTACATCGCAGGGGTGAATACAACCCTTAATATTTTAATCTGCGGGTCATTACGCAAAAATAAAATTTGCTTGCATCGATATCAAGAGAAATCTGCGATTGATAACAAATTTGTATAATAACAAAAATGCTCAGCTAGCATCCGTAATTTTTTAAAAATTGGTAGTCAAACAACGATCAAAATAAGCATAGAGTAAAACAATGTAATCAGACTGTGGATCTTTATGGAAGATAAAAGTTGTCTATATTAATTCACAGTTTAATCAGAATACTTCCAGCCCATGAAAACAATTATTGGAACAGAGAAGTTTCAGCCGCAGCCTTTTATGTTTTTTAAAAATCCGCGCTCCAACAACAACGATGAAAAAGAATGTTTAAAAGATGGAGAATCAGAGAGCAATTGCGGATGCTGAAGTTTCACCGAAGTTCGCGGATTAAACAACGAGATCGGGTTAAGGAGTGCGGCTCCACAGAGCAAAGAATTTCGTCCAGTCGGAAAAAGTCAGTTCCTGTGGGTAAGGGGTGGGCATGTGGGAGGGATAACAACGGGTTCCTTGCAAAACTCGCGGAACCGAGTTACCAGCCACTTTAATTGCACGCGAAAGTTCGTGATCGCGAGTTCCGAGTCGGGCTAGAGGAGTAATTGCGCTTGGCTCGCGAAGCTAAGTGCCTTTTACTTTTCGAGGGATCGATACCTCGTTCGACGACCCCTGCGAGCCGATTAATAGCGTGCGACCGATCGATTGGACATTGGAGTAACGGGCAAGGTCGATGTCTATTGGAAAAATCGATCTCGTCGAGTACTTCCGACGCTTTTCTACTTTTTACCCTCCGTGAGATCGTTTTTCAATGAAGGGAATTAGTTGATGACGGCGAAGGAGGGTTGTTGCACGCTTCGTTTGCTTTCTAGTGAACCGAGAGAGACTCTTTAATTGCGTGTACGGAGATCAACTTAATTCTTATGTTAGTAAGAAAATATAGTCTTTCCACATGTTTAAAAAACAATTACGCAGAATTATAGGATAATATCATATGGTTAGTACCATTAGTTTTTGTGCATGTCCCTTGTATGTTATTATAAGAGTAGTCCTTTAAAATTTTTTCTTTTTTTTCTCTATTGTAAACATTTATGCAAGAGGGATTCGGTCCGTTCGTAATAAATAAATAATAATAATAAAGAAATAAAGTGGGTCGATTTTTATTTCGTTAGGACGAAGAGGACCAGGGATTTGCTACTGATTGTGAGCCTTCTAGTAAAACGATGTAACATATGACAATTCTGAAGTTCGCAACAATTGGGTCCAGAGGTCTAAGAATCTCTAAAAGAAGTTTCACAAATTTTCATAAATCGAAATGTCCACATTCCGTTTATGTGTTTCCAATTGTTCCGTATTAATTTCGTTTGAAGTGGAAAATAACGTCGATTCTGCTACAGAGCGTTGTAAAAAAAGTATTAAAAACTGTCAACAATGAACAACGATGTTAACAATTGGTTCACAGCAGTTCAGAAAAAAATTCCTCGAGCATTCCTGAAGCCGAAAAACGAATTCGCATTCCATTATCCACGTTTTTTTGCTCCCGGTGAATACCGCTGACAAATTGGCCGCGCAGAGCGAAATCCTAGTGAAACAAGCTTGTCTGGTTTCAGAAATGATTTCGAACCGCTGAAGAGACAGGATGAGAGTCCGGGGAAAACAGGGGAAAAAGGCTGTCGAGCCTATCGACGGATCTCGCGTCACCGATTTTTCCCCGCGTGCCGGTTTCGACGGGGAGTTTTTCGATTCCCCGGCAAATTGAAATATAAATTCAAAGCGGCCGAATCCCATTCGATTTTTCACCCCGACGCGGAATATCGTTGCACAGCGGCCTGTTGTTTTCCGTGGTATCGCTTCCGGGCCGCGTTTTCCCGGGTTTTCCGGCGATCCTCCGTTTCTCCGTGCGGTGAAAACGAGTTTCCGCGGGGATGCGCTATCTCTCGCAACTCTTATTACTCGGCTCGTATTTCCCCTGTTGACGTTTCCCGTTATTCCTCGCCATTTCCATAGATACCGGCCTTTTCTTATCCGACCCCATCTCTCGCCTCTCCACATTGCATCTTACATATTCATGTTTGAATCGCCCTCGAGACGCTTTCAATTGTCTTTTACGCAAGCCTCGGACCCGACATGCAGTTGTTGCTGTTCTTCATAAAACATTTAGAGCTTGCTACTCTTACTATGATTCCAAAAATTAGATCTCCAACCAGACATTACTCTGAAATGCACACCCTTAATGGTGGGTTGCTGCAGGTTCATTGTACAGGGTGGTCCAGTACATTTCGAAGATACGAAAAAACCTTTATTAATCGAAGTTCGTCGGTATAAAGAGTTCTCACAGAAACAATTTTTTTTTTATAGAAACATATATTTTTCTATGTCCTATTCGATGTAGTCCGCAATTCACTACAAAAAAGTATTCACCCATGTATGTCCAAAAATTCATAATTTAAGAAACATTTGATGGGAATTTGATTCTACGGTAAACAAGAAAAATGCTTTGTAGGATGGCTCCGAAGCCAAAAATACTCTTCGAAACGAAAGGTAAATTTCCACATGAAAGGTTCTCTATGAAAATCCTTTATGCTCACACGTAAGTGAGATCTCTGCATGTTTCATGGGGAAATGTCCATCAATAATTCATCCCCCCACCCCTGGCGGCAGCCGGTGCATTTACATGTTTCAGCTTTTTGTCATAATTCGCAGAACATCGAGGACAGGACACGGAAGACAAAAGAGGAAATGATTTCGGCGTGCGTGCAATTTTCGGCCGCGTAATGCGTCAGTGATAAATAATCGGGAATCCGGGACCGTAGCTAACCCGAACTCGACGCGAGGTCCTGGTTCGCTTCCTATAACCCGCTAAATCCGACGATACGGTTCGCGATCCAATTTCCCCGTTTCCCATTCCGCTCGTGAGCTTTCTTGTTCCTTCGCTCCGCCCCTTTTTCACCCCTTTCTCACCCTCTCTTAGATCCTGCATGGGGCTGTTCGTATTTTCAGCGGCGAACCGAACGAAGAAACACGACCACGGTCTGGACAGGGGATTTAAGAACTACGGGGACGCGATTCGAAATGGGAAAATTTATCAAACACCCCGCAACCCCCTGCAACTCTCTCACATCTCCCGGAATACTGCACAAGAAGATAAAACCGTGCGATAGCAGGTCAGATTATTAAATGATTAAGAAGTGATAGGACGAATTTGTATGTTTAATAGCGTACTAGTCTGCATACTAATTCTAAATGCATGATCTTATACAGGGTGTCCCAAAATAAGTGTAACTCCCGGAAATGGGAGGATTCCTTTACAAAAATTATGTCCGCTGCTTTGTTTAGGAGTTACTATTGAAAAACATGGACCAATCAGAGCGCGGCTACAGCGGATTGATTCTGGTTCGGCCAATAGCGACACCACGTTATGCGGGACCTGTCGCCGAGTCGGACTCCGTGCGCTATAGCCGAGCTCTGATTGGTCCGTGTTTTTCGATAATAACTCCTAAACAAAGCAGCGGACATCATTTTTGTAAAGGAAAATGTCGCTTCAAATGACGCAAGGTACCTTCCATTTCCGTTAGTTACACTTATTTTGGGACAC